>CAWUFW010002619.1:702500-1302500 GCA_963921515.1 Calotriton arnoldi
TCCTTTTGTTTTCCGTTTTCACGATGTATCCGTTGGGATCGCGATTTTAGTCCCGAAGATTGTCAAAAACTAAAAAAGAAAGACCTTCCAAAAAAAACTTCACAATAGTTTGGGTACTAGGGTGGCTCAGAGAAGAGCCGTTGGTTGGTTGTGTGTATATGGCTGCAACACATAAGACCGGATGCAAAGCTTCAGGTTACTTAGAAACACCCTGTTGCCTTCATCTGTAAAGTGCACTCCATCATTTCTGTAAATTCCATGCATGTCAAAACGCAAATTGTTGTTATAGATACAGCCCATGCGATGGTCTCTGAGGAATGCTGAAACCGTTTTATTAACATGTTTCCTGGCTTTGTCAATCTGTGGACAGAATTGACTGTACCACTTCCATTTCTGTCTTTGGCATACGTTAGAGTACACCAAGACAGTGTGAGGGAAAAGCATCATCAATTCAGCAAAGGTATCCTTCATTCGGATTTCTAGTCCTACTCCAGTTAATGTGCCTAGGTCATTGCCACCACAGTGCATAATCATGAGGAAGGTTACAGGGACGTTATAGTTAGGAAATAGAATTTTAAAAACCTTAGAAATTCACAGATAAAACCAAAGGTTACAGGGACGTTATAGTTGGGCTCAGATTTCACACACACAAAACCAGAGAAATTCAGCAGTTATAGTTAGCTGAGCTAACTATAACTCACGCCCTCGCAATGCACTGGTTATAACCTCACATATTACATCACTCATGACATGGTCAGTGACCACTGATGACATCTCAAATGACATCACTGATGATATCATCCAGTGACTGTGAGTGTTTTTGAAAAGTGTGTTAAATATATATACCAAGTTGTATTGATGAATCAGTGGGTGTATGAGTGCCTGTATGGATAGTTCAGCCCCCTCACCCGTAGCCATTAATGGCCCTGTGGACCGCCGCCACCCCCCTGCCCTCCCCAGGGCCGGCCCCGGTTATGTCTCGGGATGCCAACCCCAGGACATAGCTTTTTGCTTTTGAGCTGGAGCAAACATAACTCTGCTTCCAGCAAGCGGGAGCTGTCAAACCGCTCCCACTTGCTGGAAGCAGTTTTCATCTGTTTCCCAGCCCGCTGTGAAGCGGGCAGAGAAACAGACAAAAGGATTGCTCCCACATGCAGGGAGCTGCATTTCTAGCAGCTCCCTCTGTGTGGGAGCAATGCCACCTCCTGCAGGAGGCAGGGAGCTGGCTGGGACCGTGGGAGCCTTACAAACCCATACAACTACTCACACACACCCACGCAACCACTCACACACCCACTCATACAACCACTCACACACCCACTCACACACCCACTCATACAACCACTCACACACCAATAAAATTAAGCACACACACCCATACAACCATTCACACACCAAATTACAAACCCAACCACTCACACACCCACTCACACCCCCACAACCACTCACACATCAATACAACCACACACAACCACTCACATACAGCCACTTACAAAACCACTCACACAGCTACTCAGAAACCCACTCAATCACCCATACACCACTCATACACCCACTCACACCCATACAGTCACTCAGACACCCTCTCACACACTGATACAGATAGTCACACAGCTACTCAGATCATATATGTTAGAAATAGTATCTCTCATTACTAGTACGCCTAGTATACTAATCTAACTTTTGTATTAGGTTAGTATATGTTTAAAACTCATAAACTCTTTGAAATCACACTCACTTGATGATATCATCAGTGATATAATCAGTGATGTTATTTGAGATGTCATCAGTTATGTCACTGACCGCGTCATGAGTGATGTAATATGTGAGGTCGAAAGCAGTGCATTGCGGGGGCGTAAGTTATAGTTAGCTCAGGTAACTATAACTGCTGAATTTCACTGGTGGTTTTGTATGAGAGAAAGTTTAGCCTAACTATAACGTCCTTGTAACCTTTGTTTTTTTTAGTGAATTTAGATAGATAGATATGCAAGCGTTAGTCATCTGTAATGCATGGTTTTGCAGGAAATAGGCCTGTTTAAGGCCCAGGATTCGCAGCCTCTTCTTAATTTCATAACGGAAGAGCAACAATCTTGCACTGCTAAAGTATAATCCAGTAAGATCTTATCTTAGCATTTTCCATCTTAATTCTTTCCTTTTTCCGAACTTCTGACAGTATGGTATCACAATCCCAGTTGTTAAGCATTTTTGCGACCATTGGTCAGACTGCGATCCCGGGGGGCCGTGGCGGTTGTTGGGGGGGATGATGCACCGTAACTCTGTGGGCATGTTTCACAACAAAACGTGGAGATAAGGAATGACGATTCTCCAATTATTATGCAGAGAGAATCTTGATTTCATTAAAGACAAACGGAGGCTAACATTATGCAAATACTTCTATTTGCTGCCCAACATGCAGCCCTTTAAAGAATGTCAATACATCACAATATATAGAACATTAACAACATCATAAGAAGACAGTGCACACTCCCATCTTCCTCTTTAGGCTGCGAAGACACAGGTGCACATCGTGGCATTCCAATTGCTCCTAAACATTGTTATCTGAGGAAAAAAACAAAAATAACACTGTATAGTGAAAAGGGTATAAAGACGATCTATACCGAATAGGTAATGAAAAACAATACACAATATATTAAGTGTCAGCATATTAAAGATAAACAGTATTAGCATATTAATACTCAGGGAGAGGAGGGTGGGATCATTTTAGCCTCCGTTTGTCTTTAATGAAATCAAGATTCTCTCTGCATAATAATTGGAGAATCGTCATTTCATTACAAGACCGGAGGCTACCATTATGCATGTTTAAAGCCATGTAGAGCTACACTACTAACATGCTCTATTGGTCTCAAATAGAACCTTGAGAAGGTCCCTGCATTAGACCAATCGGCAGCTTTAAGTATTTCGGGTAGGGATCCCCCAGCCCAAAATACCTTATTAGCCATTGCACCCCTAGAAGAGTGAGCTCCAGATCCACGCCAGCCTCCTGCATAATCAGGCGGACCCGTCTGGCTAGGGTGGCTGAAGAAACCGGTCTAAAAGGACTAACATATGACAGGAGAAGTTGATCCCTGCCAACAGGTCTAAATGTTGAAATTTTATTTTCATAACACTTCATGCAATTCACAACACACAATTTCTCACACTCATGAAAAAAGGGATAGAAAATAGATTCTGACATTGTTTTAGTTCTTTTCCAAATATCGAAATGAACACCTTCAGAAGAGTAAAACCTATTAGAAAGTTCCAAAGCTTTAATGTCTGAAACCCTTCTAAAAGAAATCCGACACAAAAGAGTTGCCAATTTCATGGAGATTCTTTTAAGGGAGAGTAAATTATTAACAGGCCAGGAAAGGAAGAGATTAAAAATTAGGTTAACGTCCCAAAGGGATTCGTAACGAGCCTTAGGCGGTCTTTTTAATCTAATACCTTTCATAACCCTTTTAATTAAAGGGTTATTGCTAATAGCAAGATTATTAATCAAGGCATGGCCCGAGGAAATTGCTGATCTATAACAGTTGATAGTTCTATTGGAGAGACCCGACTCAAAGAGATGGGCAAGGTAATTAGCTACCTGTTGTAGAGAGCTCTGTACGGGATCCAGATCCCTTTCCATGCACCAACAAGACCACTTTCTCCAAACACCCCTGTACCTCTTCCTGGTTCCTGATGCCCATGAATCTTCCAAAAGGCTCTTAGCCTCTCCTGAAACGTCAGAATATCTGCCTGAAATCCTCCAGACAAGAAGGTTCATCCTCCCTTCTAGAACCAAAGGATGTTCTTCTCCGTCCGGACCCTTGAGTAGGCCTAAGGATGATGGGATCAGCCGCGGGAAGTCCACCGCTAACTCCATTACCCCGGGAAAACAAACCTGGGATTTCCAAAAGGGTGTTACAAGAATGATGGAGCACGACTCCAGTCTCACTTTCCACAACAGTCTCTGAATCATTGAGAAGGGGGGAAAAGCATAACCTTTGATCCCCACCCAAGATTGGAGAAAGGCATCTACCCCTGACGCATTCTGGTCTGGTCTCCAGCTGAAGTATCTCTGAACTTGATGAGTTAGTCTGCTGGCGAACAAGTCTAATTGAACTGGGCCCCATAACTCCTGAATCAGGGAAAAGTTCTCGGGATTTAGTTTCCAGTCGCTGGAATCGTGGAGAAAACGAGAATTCCAGTCTGCCCTCTGATTTTGAATCCCCGGAATGAATTCCGCTCTGAAAGTAATTTTTTGATCCCAACAAAAATACCAGATCCGCATGGCAAAATCTGAGAGGTTCTTGGATCTCGCACCCCCCAGGCGATTTATATATCAGACAGCAGACAAATTGTCCAAGCGGATTAAGGTATTGGAGTTCTTTAGGAACTCTTTGAAGCTCATAAGCGCATTCAGAGCTGCCAACATCTCCAGAGAGTTTATGTGTAGGGATTGTTCCTCTAAGGACCACCTCCCCCCGGTCTCTAAATTGTTTAGGCGAGCACCCCAGCCGCGGTTGCTCGCATCTGATTCTAGAGTAAAATCTGGAACATTTCTGAAAATAGCTTTCCCGTTCCATGCTTGAAGGTTTTTCAACCACCAGGGAAGATCCTCTCGAGCGTCTTCCGAGAGGGGAACTGAGTCTTCGTACCACAGGCCTTTCCTCAGGCCTAGAGCTTTTAGTCTTTGCAGACCCCTGTAATGAAGAGGACCGGGTGAAATAGCCTGGATAGAGGATGACAGGAGACCTAGAACCCTGGCCAGTTCTTTCAGACGGATTAATTCTTTCGACAAGATAAGGGAAACATGTTTCTTTATTTTGGTAACCTTCTTGTGTGGTAGGATTAGGTTGGAGAGAACAGTATTTACCTGGAAACCAAGGAATTCCAATTCCTGTGTCGGGACCATGATAGATTTCTCTATATTTATGATAAATCCCAGATTCTGGAGAAGGTCTACGGTCATCTGTAAGTGTTTCTGAATTTCCAGCTTGTCTTGAGACATAATGAGAATATCGTCTAGGTAAATAATTAGACAAACCCCTCTCTCTCTGAGATAAGTGACCACTGGCCGCAGAACCTTGGTGAAACACCAAGGTGCTTTGGACCGGCCGAAGGGAAGACCCTGGAACTGATAGAGAGTTCCTTTCCAAGTAAAACAAAGGTACTTTTGACAGTCCTCGTCCATGGGTATCGTGAAATAGGCATCTTTGAGATCCAATTTTACCAGCCAATCCTTGGCTTGCAAAATGTCCTTCAAAAGATGGATACCCTCCATCTTGAAGTGTCTGTACGTTAGAAATTTGTTCAAATATTTTAGGTTTATGACAGGACGCCAAACCTTGTCCTTCTTTTTGACTAGAAAGATAGTACTTAAAAATCCCTTTGAAATCTCTGATAAGGGGATCTTTATAATGGCTCCCTTGTCTAACATTTGAGAAATCTCCAATTCTATCAGCTTTGCATTCTCTGTGTCTAGAGTCATTTCCCTTGGAATTTTTCTTTGAAATGGTTTTTCCCAAAATCTATCTTGAACCCTACTATAGTTTATAGAACCCAGGGGTCTTGAGTAATTCTTAGCCAATTGTGTGCAAAGTGTTTCAGTCTTCCTGCCACCCTTGAAGGGGAAGAAGACTTCGGGCTTACCTTGGGAGGTTTGATTGGAGGATCTGGCTCTGCCGCCACGGGATCTTGAACTCCTCCCTCTCTGGGGGTAGAAATTGTAGTTGTAGCGGTAGCCTCTATTGTGACGAGAGGAGCCTCTTTCGTCTTGGGGATAAAATTGGGACCTGTAGGAGTTGCGGCTGACAGGTTGTCCCCTCCTGTCAGCCCTTCCAAAAAGTGGGCGACCCCCGAAGACTCTGCGCATGCTTGACTGTGCTCTGCTGAAAGCGTTAAAGGTTGACACACATTTGCCCAGAGATTTAACGAAATTGTCTCCAAATAGGAGTCCCTTGGTGTCACTCATGTCCTCCTTAGCGGATAGATCGGCGAGCTTCGGGTTCATTCTCAAAAGAACAGCTTTTCTGCGTTCGGTAATGAGGTTGGCATTAGCGTTACCAACGAAGCAGATTGCTCGTTGTGACCAACGTCTTAGAAGGTCGATGTTGACCGGGGTATTATTGGTCCTTGCTTCTTCGGTCATATCAAGGATCTTGGTCAAAGGTCAAAGTACGTCGAGTAATTTGTCTTGGCATTGCTTCAGACATTTTTCAATTCCTTTTCTGGCGTCTCTCCCAGTTTTGAAGAGGAAGGTGATCAGTTCAAGGTCAAGATTGGGGGTGTTGGGGGGCGTGGCTAGCAGCCGAGGGGAATGGCCGCGGGCTAACGCGGCTCCGGAGCCCTCGCTGCCAATCCTGAACAATATCCGCACAAAATCCTGGAGTCCCGGGGCAGCGATCGTGAACGTTTCCCGTTCCAAAGGGGCTGTAACTGATCCTCAACGAAGCCCGAAGCAGCCGGAGCCCCAGGACAACATGGCGGCGAGTTCGCGCCTCATCTGCTTTTAGTGTGGAGGGGACGGGAGTCGAACAGTGCCAAACACCTCCATCGGAGCTGCCCAACATCAGCGGGGGCGCTGGTGAGCCCCGGACGGCCCGCGGGACAGCATAATCTAGCCGCCCGACGTCTTCGCCGCTCTCCGGTGCGGGGGGAGCCCGTGGTGCCGAGTGCGGCCGCGCCCGGCCGGCATCTGTACCACTCGAGGCTCCGGCTTCGCGGGGCCTGATAGACTGCCGTCTCGGACCTTGATTGCTGCCAGTGGGGCCGGCAGTGTGCGGCGGCGAGTGTGCACCGGGCCTCATCCTCCCTCGCCTCCCCGGCCCCCGCGTGGACTTGTGGGGCGCACTGGGGGGGAAGTGCGACTGCCGCCGCTGGCCCGAGACTCTGGCCTCTGAGGCCTCCCGGGCAGTGTCCCGCGCCTGCTGGCGCTGGCGGACGGTTTTGTGAAGCGACGGCGTGGGCGCTGTGAACAGCGGTAAGTGGCCCAGAACCCCGTGGGACGCCGAGGAGGATATCCTACATGCTGTAGTGCCTTGACACGCCCGCAAACATTCCTGTCCTGCACTGGGCCCTCCGCGTGTATCTCCACGAAGAGCTTCCATTAATCAGACCCGCATAGCATGGGGGCAGGTGGCATCATTTATGACTGACCAAAAGTGTGACATTCACCGGGGGCACCGCTCTCAGTATTTGTAGCCACACCCTGCTGGAAATTCGGGGGGTGGTTGCCTACAAATCCTACCTGAAAAAGAGAGACTGGTGGATGCTCCACGTTTTTCTTTACCTGCCATATCTGACTTCTCCGCTGCTGCCCCGCAGAATAAAAGCGACCCATACCCTGACCGGCAAAGGCGGAGTAAAAACCGAGGCACTCTGTGCTCATAGTGCGCCACCACCTACCCTGCACTGCGCCCAGCTCTTCATCCTCCTACCTGCGGCTGGAGGGTCAGTAGGCCAGGAAACCCGAGAGGCCGTTAGGGGGCGCACTCTCCTCCCCTCCCCCCTGGGCAGGTGGCGGTGAGTACTGGGGCTGATCCCACAAACATCAGTTGTAACCGGGCTGAAGTACCTTACTCCATGGCGACCGGTAAAGGCGCTAAAACACAGGCGCAGAATAAACTGGCCAAATTCGCATGGTCGGCCGTGGGAGAGGAGAAAGTGACCATGTCGCAGGAGGCGTCTGAGTTGCAGCAGAACCCGCCGCCACAGAAAGAACTAACACTGCAAGATATTATGGCGGCCATTACAGGAGTGCGGACCTCCTTAGAAACTCGCATTGACACTGTTAATGTAGAGGTCTCCCTTATCAGAGCCGACCTTCGGAAAATGGATTCTCGTGTGAAAGAGGTGGAGGATAGTACGGCGGAGCTACACAAAGACACTACCGTTCTGAAACAGCAAGTCACTCAACTGTTAGAGCAACAAACTAAGATGGCGCACCAACTTGACGAGTATGAAGGGCGAGCGCGCCGAAACAACATACGGATTTTATGCGTCCCGTAACGCGCAGAAGGACCTGCAGTAGACCTCTTCGTCGAGGAGCTGATCCTAAAGAAGTTACAACCGAAAAGGCTCTCAAACTATTTCTCCATCGAACGCGCTCACCACGTCCCCGGTGGAAGACCAAGACCAGGAGCCCCGCCGAGACCTATAATAGCACGAGTTTTCAATTTTAGGGATCGAGACATTATACTTAAAACCATACGTGCTATTCCACCTATCAAGCTGGAGGACAGTGCTGTTACCCTTTTTTCCCCGACTTCACTGCGAAGGTCCAAGCCCAACGTCGCAGTTTTCAAGCGGTCAAACCGGCGTTGAGGGATAAGGAGGTGAAGTATGCCATGTTGTTTCCGGCAAAACTCAGAGTGGAATCAGATGGCAAAACATGGTTCTTCTCCTCCCCTGAAGACGTGTGGGACTGGTTGGAGGACTGGCGCCGGGTGGAAAAACCCAACAGAGACCGCAATGGCGGTCCTCGACCCAGTAGATCTGAACAAGGTGCTGGCCAGCGTGGCGACCTGACCAGAAAGGAGAAGGAGTCGGA
Organism: Calotriton arnoldi; assembly: GCA_963921515.1. Lineage (NCBI taxonomy): Eukaryota > Metazoa > Chordata > Amphibia > Caudata > Salamandridae > Calotriton > Calotriton arnoldi. Next base: position 711,037 of record CAWUFW010002619.1, read on the forward strand.
CTAAGTGTCTTGTTGCCAAACTGGTGGAACTTTGAGGTCTGGCGAGGCCAAACTCAGCCACGCATAATGACCCTGAGGTAGGGTGGTGCCATAATTGGGACAATGGGGGGGCCTTTTCTTCGCACTGAGTTCTCTGGAATGCCCTCGATATAGACGCAAAGGACTGGATAGTGGTGTATCCAACATTTCCAGGTTACTATGCTAAGCACTGGGGCCGGGTGTCCCTCACAATATGCAATATACCATGTAATTATCCTTCAATGCGGCGGGGGGAGGGACACGGCTGCAACCCCAGCACCTTTCAATCGAGGGGGGGATGATAGGCACTCTGCCTTGTTGGGGAGTGGGTAGTTTTAAATCCACTGGCAGGGGGGCAGGGAGGGGGGAGGGGGGGCGGGGACTGTGGAGATGTTGGTTCTGTTTTGTTTTTGTTATCCAATCATGATCCGTGAGCAGTCGGATTTACTTGCTATCTCCCCCACTCCAAACTTGTGGTATGCAATCAGGACGACGCTTCCACAGCCTTTGCCCATGAGCGATCTTCGATGTCTACTTCCAGTGTATATTCCGACTGGTCTGCCTGTTGTTCCTCCCACGGGGCCTTTGAGCTCCTGTAGACTTCACATGCCCACCATATGGTTGACAAAACAACAGAAACTTCATTGTCCGTACTGACGTGGAACGTCAACGGACTAGGGGACAAAATCAAAAGAGAGGTACAGTGCTACAATACCTTAGGAGACACGCCCCAGACTTGGTTCTTCTACAGGAGACACACCTTATAGGGAATAAATGCCAGGCCCTTACACGGTGGGGATACAAGCTCCTGGTTCACCCGGGGTTCACTTCCGGCTCTAGAGGCACGGGTATCCTCGTCAGAAGAAGCCTTGCACTCACTCCGACACGAACATGGGCAGACCCCCAGGGGAGGTTCGCAGTATTCGAGGCCAGCTGGGAGGGAAAGCCACTGTATGTGATATCGGCGTACCTTCCCCCAGCCCTGGGCAAGGAGGCGCTGGCAGAACTTGGAAAAATAATCGTAGATCTCCCGACGGGAACACTAATAGTAGGGGGGGATTTCAATATGACTATGAATGACCAGACAGACAGATATCCTCGACGCCCCCTAACTCGCCCAACGACACAAATGGAGGACTTCACTCGGGCAATGGGCCTGACAGACGTGTGGCGCTCCCTACAGCCCGACGCGACGCACTATACATTTTACTCCAATGCACACAAGAGTATGTCCCGTATCGACTATTTTCTCACTCACCTGACAGACATCGGGCACTTTAAGCACCCATGGGCCTTGCCGAGAGGCATATCGGACCACTTCCCAGTGTGGGTTGAGCTCACTTACTTTCAGTGCAAACATCGTCCTAATATAGTCCTTAATCCATGGTTGCTCAGGGTCCTAGACATCAGGGAGAGCCTGATCACCCAGACTGAACACTACTTCACTGAAAACGTTGGTTCCGTAAACTCGGCGCAGATAGTTTGGGAGGCATATAAGGCAGTGATGAAAGGGCATGCACTGGCGTCCAAAGTGGGATATGTCCGAAAGCAGAACCAGCAGTTGCTTACTTTAGAGACCGAGCTTCAACAGTTGGAAACACAAAATACACGCTTACCTAGTTAAGCCACCGCACATCAATTAGCCCTCAAACAGCTGGAATACAAAACCCTGGCCAGGGAGAAGACGCGGGCTCGGCTGTTACAAACGCAACATAAGGTTTATGAGATGGGTGACAGGGCGGGGAAGATGTTAGCCTGGTTAGAGAAACGAGAACAAGGGGAGCGCTGGGTACCCAAACTGACTTTACCTACGACTGGACAGATCACTGACCCACGGGGCGTTGCTGACGCCTTTGCAGACCACCTCGAGAAGGTATATACCTCCTCAACCACGTATACATCAGAAGACTCACGTCAATTGTTAGCAGATATACCCCTACATACCCTATCCGAGGTAGATATGAAGGCCCTTGAAGCATACATCTCAGAAGAAGAAATTTGCCGGGCAATTACTACTTCCCGATCGGGGAAGGCGATGGGACCCAGCGGTGTCCCTATTGAATTCCTCAAGACCGTGGCCTCGCGAGTTGCCCCGCACCTTAAAAATATGTTTAATGAGAGCTTTGACAAAGGCATTCTACCCGACGATCAGCGAATGGCATCTATCGTTGTCATTCGGAAACCTGGCAAGCCTGCAGACAGTTGCAGCTCTTATCGACCGATCTCTTTGATCAATGTCGAGGCCAAGGTCTTGGTCAAACTCCTGGCTAACAGTCTTATCCCGATAATCTCATCGTTCGTCCATGCCGACCAATCCGGCTTCATGCCGGGACGGAACACAGCACTGAATATCCGCCGTCTCCACAGTGTTCTGGGGAGGCAACAATATGTGGATGAAGATGCCGTGGTGCTCTCTCTCGATGCCACCATGGCGTTTGACTCCATTGAATGGGCCTATCTCTTTCAAGTGCTGGGGCGTCTGGGGTTCGGACCGAACTTTCAGGGCTGGATTAAACTGCTTTACACGGAACTGCGTGGCCAAGTCAAAGTCAATAATCGCATATCCCGGATGTTTGCACTGAGTAGGGGCACCAGGCAGGGCTGCCCACTATCTCCCCTCATCTTCTCTTTGATCCTGGAAACATTAGCATCCTGGGTGCGAGGTGACGTGCTACTTCGAGGACTGAAATGGAAGGAGGGGTGTGAAGACAGAATATCACTTTATGCAGATGATATCCTGTTGTATTTGGCGTCCCCCCGTGCGTCCCTACATCGACTCCTAAATATTTTCACCAAATTCGGCAAATACTCCAGCTATGCCATTAATTGGGCTAAGTCAGTCTTATTTCTTCTCAAGGGCTCCGCTCCTCGGCTTCCTCCGAGATACGAACTGGAGGTGGTCACTGTTGGTTTTCGCTACCTTGGGATCTTTATCACCCCTGATCCACAACTTTTCCATGAAAGGAACTTAGCTGCCCCGCTGGCTAGAAGGATGTCGCTCACTGGCGATCCTTGCCACTTTCGTTGCTAGGTCGGGCGGCCCTGTTTAAGATGCTCGCTCTCCCACGGTTCTTGTATGCCCTTCAGAACTGCCCGTACAAGATTTCAGACTCATATTTTAACAGTATTGACAATGAGGTCAGAATACTGCTGTGGATGGGAGGGCGCCCCTTTTAGCTCTGAATAAACTAAGGGGTGGTATGATGGGGGATTGCCCTTCCGGATATGCGACTTTATTATTGGGCGTCGCAGTTGGTGGTGGTTAACCACTGGCTGTATCGTTCTCCATTGAACCCTGCCTGTATGCTTGATCGGTATCAGATGGGGAGGGAGGGTTGCCTCTGTGCCCTATATGCAAAGGTCCAAAAAGGGAGATATCTGGGCCCCACGGCCCGCGCGGTGGAAATCTGGCACCAGGCTACTAAACGTGTAGGCTGGGCTGGCATACTGACCAAGTCCACACCGCTATGGTACACTCCGAAGTTAGGACTTCTGTGCCACCAACCAGGGTTCGACAAGTGGGATGCGATTGGACTTTCCAACATAGGCCACCTTGTCCACACAGGTAAAATCCTAACGTTCCAGGAGCTACAGGAGAAATATGAAATGGCTCAAGGGGAGTCGTTCCGGTATTTACAGATCCAACATGCCCTAACGACCGCTATTCCAGATGTGGGTGGTCTTCCGGAGTCATCCCCACTGGAGGACCGGCTGCTCTCTGAACCAGTCCCAAGCAAAGCTATCTCTCTAACGTATCGCAAGCTATGCAATAACTTGCCGGACCCTTTTCAGACTCTCCGGAATCGGTGGCAAGCCGACATCGGAGATCTAGATGATGAAGACTGGCAAACTGCGCTAATGTCACCGAGAGAGGCAGCCATCTTGCTTCGCTTCCGTCTGATCAAACTAAATATTTTGCACAGATCATACCTCACTGGGGCCACGCTGTCAAAAATAGGGACTAGGCAGGATGCATTTTGCTTGAGGGGGTGTCATCAAGAAGCCACCTTTTATCACAGTATATGGGATTGTCCATCCCTGCGATCCATATGGGAGGGGGCAACTGTACACTTGCAAGACGCACTGGGGAAAGAGATCGACCTCACTCCACCACTGGGGCTCCTCAACATCTGGGAGGCGACTGATCTCACAGAAGTGGAACAGCAATTGGTCACATTAGGGTATACATTGGTAAAAAGAGCAATAGCAATGAAGTGGGGGGTGTCGGAGTGACCATCGACAAATGCCTGGGCGGCCGAACTGGACAAATGCATGATTGCAGAAAAGGAAGTGTTTAAAACTAGGGGATGTCCCAAGAAATGGGATAAAAAGTGGAGTGGGTGGAATCTATACCGAGGAAATCTATGTATATCTCCGACTGTGGAAATGGAAATGTCTCGAAATACTCATTGTACCTTTGATCCGATTGTATGAGGTTATAACTGTTTACAATACTCTGCAACTGATGCTCTACGATCAAATGTCTGTGAATAAATACATGCAATGATTGGAAGTTTTTATTTAATAAAACAATTATTTTAAAAAAAAAAAAAGATTGGGGACGAGGGCACTCCTTGCGCAGAAGGTTGCGTGTTTCCCTATCCAGAGGTTTTTTCACCCACTGAGATAGGTATTTTCCGACGTGGTCCATTGGCCACCATTCGGAACTGCGGGGGTGGCGAATAGCAGTAGGGTTAAACATCTCCCCACCAAGGGGGTCTTTGACAATAGAGGATGAGGTGGAAGGTTGATCCAGGTCCTCATCAAGATCCTCCAAAGTATCCTGAGGATCGAAAGTGAACTCCTCCATCTCCAAATCATAATCGAGGGATTCGCGATGGGTATGCAAGGAATCATCAAAATCATTTGTACCGTAAAGGTTACCTCTTTCTATTATGCCCCTACGGGCATCTCTTCTCTCTGTCCCAAGGTATTGGGATTTCTCTCTTGTGCTGCCATGAGCACCAACATCTATTGTAGCGCAAGGGCTACCAAAATCAGTTGCATGGGTAAATGATCCTTCGCATGTTTCTTTTTTTGGGAAACTTTTCCCCCTTATTTAGGTCCTGAGGTAGAGGGTGAGTCTCCGTCCGAGAGAGAAAAGTAAATCTCCTCGACGGGAGACAACCTCTTCCTTTTAGTTAGAGCGGCGTCAACCGCTTTTCCTTGACGGAAGACTTGAGTTCTTCCCCAATGAACCTCTTTAAGGTATCACCCAGGAGCTCCTTAGGGGCCTGCTGGGGAATTGTTAGCGTCAACATCCATCTCTTAAATCAAGATGCCTTGATATATAATATATAAATAATATATATAAGGGGCCCTTTAATAAGGCCTACTCACAGTTTGTATAGGAATTGGACTTAAGATCAGCACGCACTCTTGAGAAGTGTCAGATTCCTTGCTTGCTACAAAAAAGACTTCAAAGTCAATTGCAGTATGCTTAAATAGCCACCGGGTGGCGATTGCGCTATTAAAAAGCTAAATTAAGCAAAGGGAGAAACGGAAAGAGGCTCCGACATGACCAGGCACCGTTACGAGCTCGAGACGAGGAGCCGTAACCTAGGAAACCTGAAGCCAAGACGGAGGAGAGCGACGCGTCACCAAGGACGCGTGAGGGAACACTGGCTCGCTCTCGCGTCTCCCAGCAAGTTGCTAGGAGACGCGGGGAAGTCAAAGGACGCAAGCGTCGCTCCCGTCGTTTCGTCCCTTTCTCTCTTTTTAATTTTTTTTTTTATTTAGTATCGCTCAAGGGCAATAATCACGAAGCCCACAAGGCGGGCTTAGGACTCAGAATTGGGCGGAGTGACCACACGAGTTAAACATAAGTATAGGCCGCGGAACGGCACTGTGAAAGGTTGAAAAAATACACTTACCTGCGCCTTCAGACGATCGTAAATCGATTGGAAGGGTAAAGAGAGTACAGGCCATTCCCCGCCATAAATTGGACAGGGGAGGATGGCGAGCTGTAAAGGAAAGGTTAATTACGAGAAAATAACAAGGCAATGTAGGACAAGGGTCCAATACTAAACTAAACTAATAAAGCTCGTCATAATAACGTAAATACAAAAGCAGTATCAATAATCAAGATACAATTAAGAGATAGTAATGCCACGAATGGAAAAGAGTACTTAGCTGTGTCAGGAGCAGCGAACAAAAGAGGAAGATGGGAGTGTGCACTGTCTTCTTATGATGCTGTTAATGTTCTATATATTGGGATGTATTGACATTCTTTAAAGGGCTGCATGTTGGGCAGCAAATAAAAGTATTTGCATACTGTTGGCCTCCGGTCTTGTAATGAAATCCGAGGCTGTGTCCCTTTTTATCCAGTTTATACGAAGCCGATACTCTCCGTTTCCTCAGGAAGGCCAATGAAGCCGACTTTGAGGCGGGAACAGACCTCCACGTCCTCTAACCTGTCTTCCACAACATAAAGCTGTTAAGTGAGGAGCAGGGTGCATTGAGATAGATCAGTTGTGCAGGGTGTCAACTCTTCAATGGTCAGGGCATTACTGGTGACTTTCTCTAATTATTTATGCTGGCCTTCCCCTCTGTAGGGCATTAACAATAGTTAAGACATTCACCTTGGCCTCCTGGGCTAAGGAGGTCTCTGCTATGGCCGCCAAAATCATATCTAGTTTATCATGTTTGCCCTCTAGGTGTTTTCCGGGGTCTATTGCCATTGATGACTCTGGCGCCTCCATGTTAATAGGTTGTGTGTCATGTGAATTGCCCATTCGTGACTATTGAGCAAGTAATTCAGTTAGAGTGAGCAACAGTGTCTTAGATCAAGAACCTGAGGGCATCACAAAGCCGCAAAGAACAGTAATTGAAGGCCCTCCTCCCCCAGAACATGATTTCTTGTGGGTTTCACACAGTCACTTTAGCTGGGGGCACAAGCAGCCTGTCTAAAGGGATCTCCGAAAGATATAGCCAGGGGTTGTAGGTGAGCAGGGAAGATGCATTCTACCTGGTCACTTAAAGCTAGGACCTAAAAAGCAAAGGAGATATAGGCCATCAGGGATCGCAGTTTCACATACATCCATGCTTTTCATTGATCACCATTTTAGCTGCCAGAAGACATCCCCCCCCTAAAATCTAAAGTCAGGGAAAGTGAGGAAGCAACTACTCTTGTCGACTCTGACCATTTCTCCTTAATGGGTGAAGGCTGCGGAGCCACTTTAGCCACCAAATAATCAGGTCTTGCACCGCTATCAAGACAGGTCTATTATGCTGGCCTGGCGCCACGAGAGGCCCAGCATAGTCACTCCTGGGATGCTCCGTTCCAGTCTGTCCCCATGTTTTGGGGTGAATAAACCCCTATGTGGCCTTATGTGCTCTCCCTGATACATTGCTTGCAATCCATGCCTAGGCACAGGGACAGGGTCAGGCACGTCTCATTTCATCTCCTCAGGGTGGTGGTTTTAATGTGGCCAGGCCACTCCGATTTAAGATGGCCAGCCGGGGCACAAATTCGCTCTGATCAGTTTCTGACAGTCATATGTGACTGTAAGCCCAGTTCCTCTCGGTCCCCACGTTTCTCTGGCCGGCACCAGTTCAGGCTGCGCGGTGTGTTCTGAGCGTCTGCAGGGATGGCTCAGGTATACACGGGCCCGGCAGAGCCTCTCTAAAATGCGGCCACCATGATAGGTGATGTCTCGCTAGACAAGTTCCTTTTTATGACCGGGAAAGTCCAGGTACCTGAGACAGCTCCACTTTCATTTAGTTAGATGAATTATTTCCTGCTAGGGTGGGCATGTCTATGGTGATAGTAGTTGTTGTAATAAGGGTGTGTTGATAGCACTGGGGATGGGTTCAGTGATAGGATGATGATAATGGCTATGATAGGTATTGTATTGTAGCATTTTTATAGCATGTGTTACCCCTCTGTGGAACACTGAAGCGCTTATCCATAAGGGTAGCATGTTACACTGTGTGGGTGTGTGACTGAAAGTGTGTTGTTTTTACTTTGAGTCTATGTGGGAAGGGGGTTCGGTGGCAAAGACTTGGTAAGAGATACCATGGCAAGGGCAATGGTGATAAATATGTTTACAAGGATGTGGTGGTGGGTACGGTACAAAGGGCTAAAATGTTAGGTTTGGTAACAAGAAAGTAATGGAAATGGGATAAAGTTCTAGGGCAAGGCACATGACTATAAGGGCTACGGTGATGTGTATGGTAAGCAGGGTAATAACTGGTAGGGTGGAAAAGACTGCGCTATTATAGGCTCTGGTGACAGGTATGATAAGGCTACGGAGAAAGGTATTATGGCAAGGGCTAAAATGATGGGTTTGGTGGTGGGTGTACATGCTATTCTGGGTATGTATGCTGTATTGGTAGTATGATGGCAAGAGCTACGATGACCGTTTTGGTCCAAGGATTACAGTGATAGGTTTTGTGGCAAGGCCTACAGTGATGTTATGGTGGTAGGGAGGGCTAAGGTTATGGGTATGATCGTAAGGACTAAGAGGGCTGGGAGGCTGGATATGATCAGGATATGGAACAGGGTATGGTATCAAGGGTTTTAGTGATGGGTATGATGGCAAGGGCTGTAGTGAATGTTATGTAAAATACACCAAAGGAAATGGAAGGAATGCTTTCAAATAGTCTAACCACTGGCAATGGCTCGGTGTAGTATTCCAAACTATCATATTTTTCGCCGACTGCGCCACTCTGGACAAAGGCCCACCTTGCACAAATCAGTACTGCTCCTGCTCCTCATGAGAAGAGTCCATCACGAACTGCCAGGGGAAGCACCCCTCCAGAAGGCACCCCTGGCAAATCCAGACTGGTTTCAGCCTCATTAGGCCTCATCAGTGAGGATGAGCTTGGATCCTGTGGCAAAGAGATGAATGGGCCCGCGTCTGGGAATACCGTTAGGCATATAGGATGTTACATAAAACACACAAAATGCAATGGAAGGCATATTTGCAAATAGTCTAGCCAGAGTCAATGACTCGGGCAGCACCAGAAACCATGCCGCTGTGCCACTCTAGACAAAGACCTGCCTTGGTATGTAGCAAGCGCTATAGTGATGCTACAGTGGTAGATATGGCTAGGGTGATGGTCTGTAGCAAGGGTATGATGTTTGGTCTGGTGGGAAGATTGTGTTGGTCTGTAGCTGAAGACATTACATGAGAGGGATTTTAATCACACTATTATTCTGAGCTTGTGCTTAGAATTCGTGAAGCTCAGTAACAAGCCTTCATTCTGGTTTTGTTATCCCATGAAAATGGCCTCCAGGGGTAATGGTATGAAGGTGGTCCTGAGGATGGAAGAGTCTGCTGTCGGACATATCTTTATGATTTTTTTTTTTTTTTAAATAACTTTGGTAGAAATCTAGAAGTCAATCGGTTTTCTTTCATGGTTTTCTACTGCACTTAAACAGGAAACCGAAGTCTCATCAAGTCCGTGTCCCTCAAGTATAGTATCCTATACAAACCAGGAATTCAGAGACCAAACTGTCTGTCCTTTCAAGCATGCTGCCAAACAGAAACCTTGAAATCTATGGACAAACCAGTCTGTGTTCCCAGGCATGCCAGCACACAGATACTGGAATCCAGGCCCCCGAAATCCCACCCCAGGCTTGGTACTGTACATTAACTGGTAATCCAGGGCCCTGTCTGTCTCGGCAAGCTTCCATGATGAAACAGGAATACAAGCCTCAACAAAAGAGCAGCAGCGTGTACCCCACACTCCTGCACTCAACCCCGTCCCCAAGGTCCAACGCTAGTGTAAAATACTAAGGGAGTAGTCGCCTTAAATCCCCAACCAAAATGGTTGTTATCTCGTCATTTACATTATTTAGTATGCACCTAGTAATAATCATAACATTATATTACTAAGTCATTCTTTGCAGGAGAACACATTTTAAAAAAAATGTTCTTCCATTCGAGGTGTCTTTTAGCTTTCAAATGTCCTTTATCTGCCTTTATTTTTCTAAATTCATTAATATTGTCCAGTCAATTCATTGGCAGCCGACACAGTTCGTCCACGTTAGGACTTTCTCATCCTCAACAGCCTCTGCTTCTGGGCATGCTGCTGATCAGAACTAGTGAATTTAGAGCCCAACCACACAGTGTGTCCCTCCCAAACATGCTAGCATAGAGATCAGTAAGTTCAGGCCCAAGCAAGACTCGCTCCTATGCATGCGCCTATAGTGTGTTCAGTAAAATGCAGCCCATGTGGAAGTTATCTCGAGGGGTACTGGTGTTCTATTGCGTTTTCTTACCTTTTCAATCTTTTTTACTCTTACAGGCTCCAGTGCAGGATGGATAAGCATCACCCGGCCCACGTCATGCCTCAGGCGACCATTAAAGAGGAAACTAAGCATGTCCTGGAGGCCTTCTTAAAGCGCTCACTAAGCCAGGAAGAAGGGTCCCGTGTTGGCCATGTGGGACGGGGGTACCACGATCATACAAAATACAGCCACAGGTATGTTACAAGCCACACAGTGGTTTGTCCCAAGGGCAGGGAGGGCCAGTCTGCCAATGCAAAAACACCTGATCACAGAGCAGGGCCAGTAGGGACAAGTCTAGGTTAAATTTAATTTGTTTTGTTTCTTCTTTGACGTTACTTAGTGGCGTGTGCGCGAGTGGACAATATTGTCTCTGGTCTCCAACATACTTAGCGGCGTGTGTGCGGGTGGACCATATCATAGTCTCTGGACTCCAACATTCCGTCTGTGGAAACAAAGACGTTTTCTAGGACTTCTCATGAAGTAGTTTTGCCTGTCTAATTCTGTGGCTCTTCAAGCACCAGAGAATGTAAAACAATTGTGCTAATGTTGTGGTATACAGTCTAATCGGCGGGGAAGGAGTTTACTGTCACTCCTAAATAAAAGCACGACCCCAAAGTGGCTTTAAAAAACAAGCAAAGCTATATTTAATGTAAAACAGGCAAACCTTTTCCTTGAAGTATAGGTAAATATCTGGGTTATTATTATTTTTTTTTAACTCTGGAAAATTGCTAATTTGATCTTTAGGCAGTTTGTCATAGTTGACATTTTTATAAGTTGACTGTAAGGGGTACTCAAAATTCCAAATGTGACCTGCAGAGAAACAAAACTTGCAATATGAGCTGAGGAATCAGCCAGGAACACTCCCGACTATGGATATGTGTTTAAAGTAAGTAAAGATGAGCTAATTTTTGCTATTAAAATTATAAATTTAACAGTAATTAGGTCAAATGTCACTGTGTTTTGTCAAAGTTAGGCCCAGCTACATAGTGCTTAAATCTAAAATGTAAGTTGTGCAAAAGCAATACCATCTAAAAACGGTTTTGCAGCGTGAATCTTTCTGGATTCAATATGCTGTGCATTATTCCGCCATCTCGTGGTTGGGTCCAAATTCGTAGTCTTTTTCTTTCTTCTTCTTTTTTTTTTTTTTTTTTTTTGTTGTTGGCCCAGGTGGGCGGCGACGCCCACACCCTTTGGTGTCCTCGGTGACGTCGTCGCGCTTCCTGCGGAAGCTCCCACCTTTGGTCGCCATCTTCAGATTCTTTTTTCCGCCGTGGGGTCTGGATCGTCGACGAGAAGTTCCAGAAAGTTGGACGAAGAATCTCGAGTAGTCGAAATATTCACGAAAAGATCGTTTCCTGAGGACACTGGACGAGGAGACGAGTACAGGAGGCGACGAGAAGGACTACAAGGTAGAAGGTCCACGACCAAAATCTCCACGCCTACAGAGAATGCGCTCACAGGGGGCCCCCTGAGCGCGGGTATGGACAAGACACCGTTCAAGTTTTGCCAAAATTGTCACCACAAGTACGCCCAGAAGGACCAGCACCCAGTCTGCAACATCTGCTTGCCGCTCGAACACATCAGCGACGACCAACGCGTGTTCGGCGTTCACCCCGAAAACCATCCGGGTGAGAGCGAGGCAAAGAAGGGCGAAACACAACATGCAGGGCCAGGGAGCACCTCCATCGCTCCGAGACCTGGGCCTCTCGAGTGGAGAGGAAGACAACATCGCAGAGGGACCGGAGGACTGCTCAGTCGTCGAGGTCCACAAGAAAACTTCGAAGGAGGTAAGGGAGACGTCGACCCCGAAGCACCCAAGCGACGCTCGAAGGAGTGAAGCTAAGGCCCCGAGCGACACTCTCAGAAGTGAAGCCAAGTCCTCGAAGGGAGCGTTGCCGCCGAAACACTCGACGAAAGCAACAGCAACCAAGGACAAACAACCGAGCGGATCCTTCGTGAAGGACTCTCAATCGGCAAAACCCTCCGAAAAACCAAGGGCGTCGAAGGTAACCTCCGAAAAGGAAGCCTCGACACCCAGAAAGGAAGGCCCGGTGTCATCCTCGACGTCCGAGACCGCGAAGAGGGCGCTTCATCCGTCGACGCCGAAAGGGTCCACGAGATGGAGAAGAAAAAGAGAAGGCTCGAAGCAGAGATGGCGAGCATCCTGCAAAGGAAAAAAGACTTCGACGAAAAAATGAAGCAATACGCCATTCCGTCGAAGCCAACACGCGAAACACTCGCGGAGGACGAAACGAAGACATCGAGCCCCTAAAACCCCGAACCGCTCGACGAACAGTGCGAAGAAGACTACGACTTGCCGAAGTCGAAGAAGAGTTGCAGTCTTACCGGGACTCGGCGCCCTCAGAAGAACAAGACCTAGACTGGCAAGACCTCGACGCAGAATCACCAGAAGAAGGGGTAGACTCTTATCCCTCGCGGCCTTCGCCGCCAGACGACATTGGAGCCTACAATGTGGTCGTCCAAAGGGCTGCAGCAACGTTTGGCGTCGAAATGCAAGAGGAGAAGGCAAAGGCATGTTTCCTTTTGGAAACCCTACTTCCTCAACAAACAACATCCCAGTTCCTACCCATGCTCCCTAGCGCCCTGGACCAGGGAAGGGAAGCCTTCAAAGAACCGGCAGTCTGCAAGGCGGTTACACCAAGGAGCGAAAAGAAATACAAGCACTCCTCTAAAGACCCTGCGTACATACAAGGGTCAGTGCCAGCAGACTCCATTATCACTGCAACGGCAAGGAAAAGGGCAAATGTGCCCACTAACACAGGTCCACCTCCAGACAAGGAGAGCAAACGAATGGACCTCTCAGGAAGAAAGGTGGAGAGGAACGCAGCAATACACTGGCGCATCGCCAACTCCAACGCCCTCATCAGCAGGCATGCATACCAGCAATGGGATGAGATGAGCCAGCTCATAACACACCTACCACAACAACACCAACAAAGGACTAATCACCTGGAGGAAGAGGGCAAGGCTATGGCAAACACTTGCCTAAAATCCGCCTTGGACGCAGCAGAGAACTCCGGCAGGCAAATGATGATAGGGGTGACCGAAAGGAGACCCGCATGGCTCAGGATCTCAGGTTTCAAACCTGAGGTACAAAGCAACATCCTGAACACGCCATTCGACGGCCAGAAACTGTTTGGAGCCCCAGTGGACGAGACGTTAACGCAGCTCAAGAAAGACAATGAAACTGCGAGGTCCATGGGAGCACTGCAATTCGGAGGGATGAGAAGAGGAACACCCTCAAGGTGGCCCAATGGTAGAGGGGGCAATGCACACGCCACTTCCCACCAATCTCCCCAACAAGGATACCAGGGGAACAACCAAGGCCAGAGCCAACAGGGACAACAGCAGCAAAACTGGCAATATCAACCCAGAGGACGGTCCTTTCGAGGACGCGGGTACGGACGGGGACAATCCCGAAGAGGGGGTCAGCAGCCCACCTCAAAGGGACTCCACAAACAAACCAAACCCTCCCCTTTTAACACCAAGGGAGAGAAGTCAACAAAAAGACCAAAGAAAAAACACACACAGCAAACAACCACCGAGCATACAACCCCGGTGGGGGGCAGAATAGGAAACTTCCTCACACAATGGAGGGAGATTACCACGGACAAATGGATACTAAACATCATACAGCACGGATACTGCATAGAACTCCAAAGAAACCCCCCGAGCAAAAAACCAAGACACCGGGCAATTCCCGCAAAGGAGCTCGCCCTCCTACGTCTAGAAGCAGAGGAGCTGCTACAAAAAAGAGCAATAGAACCAGTTCCAATAAACGAAAGGAACAGGGAGTCTACTCAACGTACTTCCTAGTGCCAAAGGTAGACGAAACACTAAGGCCAATACTGGACCTCAGATTCCTCAACAAGTTTGTAAAAACTCAAAAATTCAAAATGACGTCACTACAGGAAGTAATACCCCAAATCCAAGAAGGGGATTACATGGCGACCATAGACATGAAGGACGCATATCTACACATACCCGTCAACCACAAACACAAACGTCTACTAAGATTCGTAATTGGCCACAATCACTACCAGTTCACAGTGCTAGCCTTCGGGCTCAAGTCCGCACCAAGGGTTTTCACAAAATGCCTTGCAGCAGCGGCAGCGCACCTACGGAGAAAGGGCATACATGTATACCCCTACCTCGACGACTGGCTTGTGAAAGCAGGATCATACAAACACTGCAAGGATCACATCAAACAAGTCATACAAACACTGTCCAGACTAGGTTTCTCAATACATTGGGAGAAATCGTCAACAGAACCTCAGCAGATCAAAATATTCTTAGGGGCACAAATCGACAGCACACAGTCCAAGGTGTTCCCCAGCGACAAGAGGACTATAGTGCTCCTGAGGGAAACACGCCATTACCAGAAGGGGCAAGTTCTGACAGTGAGGACGGTGAGCAGACTAATGGGAATGATGGCATCATGCATCCACCTAGTCCCACATATCAGGCTACACATGAGACCGTTCCAAGAATGGATACAGCAGCAGTGGTCACAAGCGACTGAGTTGGGAAGATCTAGTGGCTGTCACACACGCAGTGCAGCAAGAAATAGCGTGGTGGAAGGAAGAGAACATATTACAAGGGAAGCCATTCACACAGCCAACTCCAACCGTGACCATCACAACAGACGCCTCACAGCAGGGCTGGGGCGCGCACATGGACAGACTCCGCGTCAGGGGGCTGTGGTCACAACAAGATGCAGTGAAACACATCAACTACCTAGAACTAAAAACTGTGTTCCTAGCCTTAAAAGCCTTTCAGAAGCAGCTTTACGGACAGCGAGTGCTGATACAAACAGACAACACAACCACCATGTTCTACATCAACAAGCAAGGTGGAACACAGTCAGCACCGCTATCAAGCCTGGCACAAGAGATTTGGAGATGGGCCATCCCTCTAAGGATAGACCTACTGGCAATACACCTTCCAGGAATAGACAATGTAGAAGCAGATCGACTCAGCAGGCAGACGTCTGCGTCCCACGAATGGGAACTCAACCAACAGGAGGTGCAGCGGCTGTTCCAAAAGTGGGGTACACCACGGATAGACCTGTTTGCAACACTCCAGAATGCAAAATGCCAACATTACGCATCCAGACAACCGGACCAAAGGTCCCTAGGGAATGCGCTATGGATAAGTTGGTCGAACGAATTTGCATACGCTTTCCCCCGATACCACTGTTGCACAAGGTACTCAGCAAATGCAGGAGCAGCAGCATGACACTCATACTGGTGGCACCTCAGTGGGCCAGACAATCATGGTTCTCACAAATAATGGAAATGGCACAGGAACCAGCGCACAGGTTCAGCAAAAGGAAAGACCTCCTAACAATGCAAGAAGGAAAAGTGCTCCACCCAGAACCAGAGAGCCTCAGCCTAGCAGCATGGCTCCTGAGGACCTAGAATTCGCACACCTGAAGCTACCACCAAGCACCATGGCAGTACTCAGAGAAGCAAGGAGACCCACTACAAGAAAATGCTACATTGCAAAGTGGAAAAGGTTCTCGCAATGGTGCATTAAAGAGGGACTGCAACGAAAGGTCACAAAAGAATCAACGGTACTACAATACTTAACGCACCTACTACACAGCGGGCTAAGCTACTCGTCACTAAGGGTTCACTTAGCAGCCATAGTGGCCTACACCAGGGGAGAAGCGGGGAAAAGTTTCTTCACCTCACAGGTGGTCAGAAGATTCCTGGAGGGAGCTAAAAGAATAGCCCCCCAAAAAGGATGCCAGCCCCAAGTTGGAACCTCAACACGGTGCTAACACAGTTGATGAAATCACCATTTGAGCCCATACACAAGACCACACTGCACATGCTCACACTAAAGACAGCATTCTTGGTGGCTATCACGTCACTGCGAAGGGTCAGTGAACTGCAGGCTCTTACACTACAAGAGCCCTACTTGCAAATACACAAGGACAGAATTGTCATGAGAACGGACCCACACTTCCGGCCAAAGGTGGTGTCGCGGTTCCATATTAACCAGACAATACAGATACCAAGTTTCTTCCAGAAACCATCAACGCCCACAGAAAAGGCGCTACACACGCTAGACGCCAGAAGTGCAGTGATGCACTACATAGAAAGGACGAAGGAATGCAGGAAAACAAAACAACTCTTCGTTTCCTTCGCAAGCAGTTTCTTGGGACGACCAGTAACAAAAAATACCATAGCACGATGGATTGCACAAGCAATACAACTCTGCCACAAGCAGGCAGGACAAGAATTACAAGGAGCCGCCCAGGCTCACTCAACAAGGAAGAAGGGAGCAACGGTTGCGTTCCTAGTGAACACACCTATACAAGACATTTGCCAAGCGGCAACATGGTCTTCCGTGCACACGTTCACCAAACACTACTGTGTTGATATCCAGATGAACAAAGAGGCACAAGTAGGACAGAAGGTCTTACAGCACATTTTCAGCATCCAATGCTCATCTTCCACCCAACCACCGCAATAACAGAAAACCGCTACAAAGTCTATGCACAGCATAGTGAATCCAGAAAGATTCACGCTGCAAAACGAATAGTTTCTTACCTGTCGGTGTAGTTTTGCAGCTTGAAGACTTTCTGGATTCACTAGCGATCCCACCCGCCTCCGCCAGGAAGATAACATAGGAGGTTAAGGGTAAAACTAGACTACATACAAAGTTTAGATGGATCAAAACAAAAATAAAAGGATAAAAGAAAAAGACATAGACGACAAAACAATAATAGGAAAAGAAAAAAGAATCCGAAGATGGCGACCAAAGGTGGGAGCTTCCGCAGGAAGCGCGACGACGTCACAGAGGACACCAAATGGTGGGGGCGTCGCCGCCCACCTGGGCCAACAACAAAAAAAAAAAAGAAAGAAAGAAGACTACGAATCCGGACCCAACCACGAGATGGCGGAATAATGCACAGCATAGTGAATCCAGAAAGTCTTCAAGCTGCAAAACTACACCGACAGGTAAGAAACTATTCGTTAAGTGCTATGTTACCAGAGAGGCTACAGCCAGAGTTCACCCGTTTAAGTGACTAAAACCTATTTTTCTTCTTTTACGTCTAATTAGGCAGTCGGAAAGTCCTTTTAATAGCTCATTAATAAATAAGGAAAATAAAAATCATTAGTTAACATCAATCACTATTGCATAGGTTGGAAAGGTAACATTCATAAGTTTTCACAATTTCTATCTTTTAAAAAACCCAGACTTGTGGCTCCTAAGTTAATGGGTTTATAACCCCTCATTGCTCCTGAAGTCTCCTAGAGGGAGTATGCGTTAGGATGAGTGAGAAGGGAGAGAGACCAAGAACAAGCTCCATTCTGCCATTGGTAAAACTGGAGCTCTCTGGGCTTATTTTTGCAATAAAGTGTCCCGCTTGGTCAGGAACTTGATCATGGTGCTGTAAAAGATGGACTGGGCTGTGCTTGAATTCTAACTCACTTTGGAAGATGTGCAATCACAGTTATATTTACATTCTAAAAACCACTACTGTCGCTGTCGAGGCAGAGAGATGCTAGCGATTGACAAAAAATAAAGACAACCTCCCTGAAAGAATTCCTGTGTGACTGGCTTTTCTTCCAGGTCTCCATCGACTCAAACGTGCTTGAAGAAGACGATAGGCAATGACAACGAACCAGAGAAACAGACCTGCCAGTGTTACATCAGCTAAAAAGGACATTTAGAAATAAACGAGAAACCTGACCTAGAGATACTGTGTGGACACCAGACACAAAAGTGATTTTGTCATCTTCTTTCTAGTTTGAAAATTATATATATTTTTTGTAATTTCTTCAATTTTTTTTTGTGTGTTTTAAAAAAAAATAAAAAAAATCTTGGCTCATATTTTAGAAACTATGTGCTCTAGACGCGGCTAAATCAATCACTAAGATCAACAAACACTGTAAAGCCCTCTTAAAAGAAGAAACGGGAGAGAGAATATTCTCCATGTGTTCATTAAAAATCTCAATTTCCCAATCATGATAGCTCTGGAGATGTTCATTTTGTGGCAAGGATATGGGATAGCATTGTTACATATTCAGGACCTCTGCTCCACAATGAAGAAGCAAATCAGACTAACCTAAACTAGCAAAGGAAGAAATGGGAGCATTGGAGCAATCTGCGGCCACAAGGATCTGTTCTAGTTCCCACTGCAGAGGAGAGTCTTGGAAGCATCTCGAGGCTGAAAGGAATCCAAAGGACCGATGCATGGAGTCCAGCATCCTTCACATCCCTCGAGGCAGAAAGGAATCCAAAGGACCGATGCGTGGAGTCCAGCATCCTTCACATCCCTCGAGGCAGAAAGGAATCCAAAGGACCGATGCGTGGAGTCCAGCATCCTTCACATCCCTCGAGGCTGAAAGGATCCAAAGGACCGCTACGTGGAGTCCAACATCCTTCACAACCCTGGAGGCTGAAAGGAATCCAAAGGACCGATGGGTGGAGTCCAGCATCCTTCACATCCCTCGAGGCTGAAATGAATCCAAAGGACCAATACGCGGTGCCCAGCATCCTTCACAACCCTGGAGGCTGAAAGGAATCCAAAGGACTGATGGGTGGAGTCCAGCATCCTTCACATCCTTCGAGGCTGAAAGGAATCCAAAGGACCGATGCGTGGAGTCAAGCATCCTTCACAACCCTGGAGGGTGAAAGGAATCCAAAGGACCGATGCGTGGAGTCCAGCATCCTTCCGAACCCTTGAGGCTGAAAGGAATCCAAAGGACCGATACGCGGAGCCCAGCATCCTTCACAACCCTCGAGGTTGAAAGGAATCCAAAGGACCGATACACGGAGCCCAGCATCCTTCACAACCCTGGGGGCTGAAAGGAATCCAAAGAACCGATGCGTGCAGTCCAGCATCCTTCACAACCCTGGAGGCTGAAAGGAATTGAGGGGACCGCTATGTGGAGTTCAGCATCCTTCATAACTTGTTTCGCCCACGCAGCCACTGTAGAAAATGGTCCAGACCCAGTGGACGTACAAGACTGCTCTCAAATTGGTACAGGCTTGTACCCATCCAAGGAGAAGGAAGCACAATGAGAAAGGACTTCCTAGTATGCCTCCTTAATCTTATTAACCATGAAGGCCACCATGTAGAAGGTAAAATATCTTTAATTGAGGGATCAGAAGCCCGGATATCAGAGGTCCTTCTGACTCAAAATAGGCAAATTAGGAAGTGTGGCAAGCTTTGAGAGCTGCCTGAAGGCAAGAGGTATTAACAGGCCAAATATAAAACTGATGTCAAACTTTATTTCTACACCCATATTTGAGGGTGGGGAAAGGGGAGGGGTCTCAAGGGGTTTAGTCTTCAAGACCGTGCAGACTAATCTGTGGCTGCCAAAGCTGTGTTCATAAGAACATTCCTGACAGTAACAGTTGAACAGTGTCCTGTGTGCCAGGCCCTGCTAAACTAAAGTGTTTAAGTAAATGACCCCATCACAGGGTCAGCCACCAGGTCTGAGTCTGGCCGCAGCTGCACCACAGTCCTTTGCACCTTCGTACTGTTGTCATCTTGTGGATGTTCAGGATTAACACAAGAATGCCGCAGCTGGAGACGGACCGCTTTAGAAGAATCCGCTAGAATGCAGAAGTCTTTCAAGCGACAAAGCACCGTCATATGGGTGAAAGGATGAAGTGCTGTATAGGTCTAGAATCCGATCCTGTCCCTTTAGCATCAATCTCACCGCCAGTCCAAATAGAAAAGGAAAGCACAGTTCGGAGACCATAAGGAAGCCATGCGATGTTTTACACCTCAGCGGGCAGACGTCTCCCAGGATCAATTTGCCTGCCCAGGTCCTTCACCATTATGAAAGACATTGGCAGTTCAAATGGTTCAGCAGCTGGCAATTAAACCGAGAAAAAAGATCTGACGCCATGCCTCCAGTGGTGAAGGAAATGCGCGTACCAACCATCTACGACATTCCGGGTGGCAACCTAACAATCCTGTAAGTCACATATTTTTTCCGTGGCTTGATTTGGCTCCCATTAAATAGTTGATCTGAAAAGAAGAAATTGTTCATTTAATGTTAGTAAGAAATGCCCTTAATTGCCTTGGTAATGTTTTTGATTGCAAAGGATTCCACCTAAAGTTCCAAACAACTTAAGAGACTCCTTTCTGTCTGGCCTTGTGCCCCATCTTAAAGTTTTGCATTGTGGGCATCCCAGCCGCTCTTGCCGACACTCACGGCTATCCCTCTGAAGGAGTGACAAAAAAGCTCTGTCATGAGAGATCTCCAGGTTCTGCAGCCATCAATGAAGAAACATTTCTGTCTCAGCAACCTCACCAAAGACAGTGTGCCCTGAGATACTGCAAGGTAATGGAGCAGGTCAGCAAGGGGATCTTCACCAGAAAAGGAAGAAAACCAAGAATCCTGACCCCACTCATTAGAAACATGTGATCCGTCAAAAGTAACGCATTCATCTCCTGATCGCCTGATTACCTTTATCGTGGAGCCCGTAATAGGAGAACCACGAACCTGGTGAGAAGCACTGTCCTGGAATATCAGCAAGGAATGTCACAACGGGGCATCCAGTGAATGATGCCAGAACGTGTCTCAATACCCAAGCAGACGTCCTGAAACAAAGCGACATTCGAGAATGCTTATTGTTGCTGACATCACGCATTAGTCTAACGCATTTCAGTGTGGTGAGCCGCATCACTGCACTGAAATGCATTGTCACGCATAATAGCACCTCTTCAGCTGCTACCCGGAGTGCTGCTATAATGCACATGATGAATTGAGCTGCAGCGCCTGTCAGCACGGTGCACACTGCTCCCAGCAGGCAGAGGCTAATGGGGCTGACTAGATCTGCTTGCAGCTCTGCAAGTACTGCTACAATGTTTCAAGTTGTAGAGACACACCTGGGCCGACACACGTGGGGCCAAACTTAAACTGACATCACTCCAGTCAGTGCTCACTGGTGAAGTTTATTGACTTCCTGCGGCCTTCCTGCGCAGCTCCTGCTCCTCCTGACCTCGCCGCTCTCCCCGCAGCAGGGCGGCAGGATGAGGTGATGGATTTCTGACATAATACCTAACGCCGACTACAGCTGACTTTCGAGAGGCTCAAAGTGATTTCTGTGGGCTGGCGTTTCTGACCTCTCTATACCGGACACGGTGTACCTGGATCAGAGAGGCAAACCTGTTTGGTAAACTTGATTCAGATGACTTTTGAGAGTGATTCAACATATCTGTTGTGCCAACCTTCTTGCAATGCTGTCCCGTTTTCAGCGCTACAGAGAAGTAACAAGCATTTGCAATGCAATAGGTCTCGCATTTACGCGAGTTTAAGCTATTGGCATTGTAAATGACAATGCGTTTTATTTATGTTCTAAAGACCAAAACATAAATAAAAGGCATTGTCATTTACAATCCCAATAGCTTAAACTTGTGTAAATGCTAGACCTATTGCATATTGCAAATGGTAGGCATCACAAACAACGGGAGGGGGGGGCGCTAAAGAAGGCACAACGGGAGGGAGGGCGGGGGGTAAAGAAGGCACGGACAACTGGAGGGAGGACGGGCAGGGTTGGGACAACTGCAACGCACGAGGGCTGCAACCACACAGGTGACACATCTGACGCACAAACATCAAAGCGACTTCAAATACATTCACTTTGAAATATTTTACGTTCAAAACAGATAAGATCTTTTTTTTCTATCCTACCTTTCCAAAGAAAAAGTTGCAATTATGCCTTTGTCTGGAATACATTTTTAACCTTTCCCAGTGTGGGAAAAGGTTAGCGGACAAAGCCAAATCTTGAAGAGGACTTGTCGGCCTAGAGACTCTATTAAGTATTAACATGACTCACACTGACAGAGGTCTGTCTGTTCCTATTATCCATACATCCTACGTTCCTATGCGCAACTCTTTCCCTTCTTCTCCTCACATACTTTTCATACAAATACGTGATGTCCAACCTTTCGATTTGTATTAGTACCTAAATATAAATAAACGCACTGAACTCAAAAACGGCATTGACATTAGTTTATATTTCGCAAGCTTTTCTGTACATAAAATGAGGCTCACTTGTGTTACTGCAGTGGTGACCGTTGGCGCACCGGTATCCATAGGTGCCTTATTTTGAAAAAATAAAACCAAATCGGAAACTGTGAGAACGGAGAAGCGACAATGCGGGTTGATGCCGATGTGCAGCAAGTGCTGTTACTTTCATTATCCCTCTATTTGAAAGTGGTTGAGTGGATTGGTAGTCATTGGTACTTCAGCTTCACCCACCTCTACCCTCCTAGAGCCATGTTGATCCACGAACTCACCTTGATTCTCTCGCCGTAGATGTCTTCTGTGCGCTCCCGGAAGTCCACACCGATGGTGGCCTCTGTGCGCTGGGGAAGCGACCCCTGCAGAAGCAGGTAGTCAGGCAGGTTTTCCCCACATTGGAGTCTCCGATGACGATGATCTTAAAGATGCGGGAGCGGGGTGGGGGTAGCACGGCTGAGGCACTGCTGGCTGTCAGGCTCTGCTCTAGCAACGACTCAGCCCAGGAGGTGTCAGGCACAGGAACCAGCACGGAGGGTGAAGCCATGGCCGGGAGGGTGGCGAGCCTCCTCGTCGTGAGACAGAACACAAAGGAGCAAGAGGCAGAGAACCCGGTCTCAGCTCACCAGCTCCAGTCACTGTCCACGGGCCATTCCGGGCTGCTGGTCTCCGCGCCTGGCTGCTGCTGCCAACTGTGAACACACTTTAATTAAAACGCGCCGTTGTCCGACATTTGATAGTTACAGACCTCCCAAAAAAAAAAAAAAAAGAAAGACGCTACAATCATATTTTAAGAGCACACGTGATAAATGTAACGCGGCCGACATTACATAAAAGCGCACAACGGAGGGCTCCTCTGCAGGGCTCCTCTGCAGGACGTTGCCATTGTGCTAATACAAGAAAAAAGTGCTTAGCGGCTTATTAAAAAACACCGTGTCACGCCGCGAGTAAAAGATCCAGTCTGGGTGGGCGGGGCCAAAAGAAGACAGGGCGGTAACCAGGAGGGACTAAAAAGCCTCACTGACAATAGAAAGCCAGAGTTTAGCATGCACGATGACGCAAGCCAATGGAAAGAAGGGCCGGAGCCTAGACTCCACTTCTGAAATTGGCTTGATTACAAGAAGCCTCGCAGAGCGAGCAGCGCATGCGCGCTGCAACGCTAGGCAAGACCTAAAAAGACTGCTTTAGGCAGTGCAGGGCTGCAGCCCAGGCTAAAAGCTGCTGATACCGCCATCTGCGGTAAAGATGTAATATCTCACGCAACCGGGACCCAGCGCCACCAGCCGAGCTCAGCTGCCCAGTGACGATCAAGATGAATAATCAGTAAGTGCCTGGGAGAGCAGCAGGTAATGTATTAACTGTAGTGATCAATTGCATCTTTTGAAAAACACTTCTCCGTAACTGCATATATAAATTGCTGTTACAGTACTGAGCTATGTGACTAATTCATTGTAGCATACTAGTGCACTAACATTTGCAGTGCTTTCCGATGTTTATTTCCTCCCTCAGCCTCTGCCCCAGTCCGGGCCGCTGGTAACTGTAGTTGTCTCCTGACAACATTCGAACTCCTCATGAACACTGCTGAGTCCAGGAGAGGCTGAGCAGGTGGTGCTTAGGGCACGCACGCCTCTCATACACGCCTAGCAGGGAACTACTAATCTAATTAAAGCAATTTTTAATAGAAACCATGCAGGTTTGAAGCATCGGTAATTCAGAGAAAACGTTCCCATTAATGCACAAAATACAATTATGCATTCCAGTGACCAATTTTGCACCCAGAATTCCTCACCAGCGTCGTGACTGGGGACAGACTGACTTCGCTACTGTACAGCACTGAGAGTGTATGCACCCAGCTGAACCAGTGAGTGTGACAGACATAATAGACACTTCTCAAGGACATGGCAGCTCTATTATTTTCCCCCACCTAGGTGCAGCACTGGTAGTGTTGTGACTTTACTATAGACAAGGTATAATTTAATTAACGCTACCACAGTGAATTCGAACATAGAAGGGTTAAATATCCCTGTTGAAAGCACTTGACTGTACCAATGATACATTGCATATTCCCAAAACTAGGATCAGTTTACAAGGGCACTAGTTTAGTGCCCTTCTATTTCTGTGATTTGCAGCAGTTTTAAGATTTTCTTAGTTTCTTGTTGCTCAAATGGGTGTCATTTCTGATATTTATATATGTTTCCCTCGTCTTTACTGCCTGATTTTGCTCGCGAGAAAGTGTCACTCATGGTGGTTGAAATGTCGCTCATAATTACACTGAAATTATCAAAATGTCACACATACCAATCGGAAACCTTGGCAGCTATGTGTCAGATACGTAAAGAGAACGTTTTTTTTTCTTTTCACTAGATGGCCCCTTTAAGGCTTATAGATTCAGATAAGTGGCAATGACTTCCGTATTGGGCCCGCGTTAGACGAGGAAATAGGCGCGTTAAAGGGACAGGCGTAGTGAAACTAACACCTTTCGATGAGAACTGTCCCATCAGCAGATACCGCGGGAATGTCAGCTTCTTCCCGGCCGGGGCGTTGAATGTGAAATTATGGAGTGTTTTATGAAATGAAGGATAGCTAAAAGGGAGTGGCAGAGTGCCCCTCCCCCTACACGGGAAATAATGATCAAAGCGAAGTTTGAAGAAAGCAAGAGGCAAAAAAACCGACAGCAACAAATGCAATTTATATTATGAATGAAACCGGAAGAGCAAGGAACAGAGAAGAATGGGAAATGTGCTGGGCCTGTTGTCGGCACTTCCCGTGGTTCTGAATTTCATGCCTAGTTGGGTGTGGTTTCTGCTGTTTTGCTTCTTGGGTTAGTAGTAGTGCCCTCGCTGATGCTCGCTCCCATACTTGCCCTGATACTTTTTTAAATACAACGCACCCTGTATAGTGACGTTTCAAAAACTGACGAGAATTATTTTTCTTAAAAATCTCGTTGCATTAGATATGCAGTCAGGGCACCCGGCACCGCCTCAGAAGCGCTAACCGGTTTAAGGTGTTCATTGCCCAGTGAAAAGGTACCCTTTACCACTGTGGTACTAAGGTGAGGACGATGAAGAGTCACACGGTGACCCACTATTGACAGTGTCTCTCCACAATTGTCTGAGCTTCGATTTTTAGGCTGGCAAGTGATACCCTCTGGTTTCTGAAAGTTCGATTTTGATTGTCCTTTACGTATGGGCGTGATTTGTGTATAAAATGAGATATGTAGCAGCCATTGAGCATTACGTGTGGCCCCAGTTCACCCCAGTCAGCCACAAATTGAACAGTTTGGAGATAAGTTGAAATGGTTGAATACCAGCTGAATATTGATTGTGATTAAGCTATTCTGGTCCTGATGAGAACCCCCGAACTGGGAGGGGTTCGAAACGCGTAGACCGATATTTTAAGGCCAATCTTAGATAGAATTATAATTCATTTTTGATTCATACAGTCAGTCCGATAGATGGCCTTTTAATTTATTGTTTTTTTCTTAGAGTGTCTGTGTCAACATTGAAAAACAATACGCGGTTTTGTATGTTTGTTTGAATGGGCAAAAGGGTATGAGAGTGAATGAATGTATAATGAAGTTGAGTGAATGGGGTGCAGGAAGTGATATATGTGAAGTTGATGTGCTTATATATGTAAATGCCTTTTTTGTATATTAGTTTTTGTTTTGTAAATGTTTTTTCACAAATTGTAAAATATTTGTACTATGTTGGTGGTGAAATTTTTGATATAAAGAGAAATGAAAAAGTTTTTTTGATTAAATCTAACGGAAAAAGTGGTTATTGTTGGCATTGTTTTGTTTCAATGTTTAACGATTATTGATTGGAGTGAATAAGCAGCATGGGCATTTCTTTCGTTTTTTGAGACACAGTGATGTCACAGCATTCCCTGTGTCTGCCCACAGTGATGTCACAGCATTCCCTGTGTCTGCCCACAGTGATGTCACAGCATTCCTGGTCTCTGCCCACAGTGATGTCACAGCATTCCCTGTGTCTGCCCACAGTGATGTCACAGCATTCCCTGTGTCTGCCCACAGTGATGTCACAGCATTCTTTGTCTCTGCCTACAGTGATGTCAGCCTTCGCTTGCTCTGCCCACAGTGATGTCATAGCATTCCCTGTGTCTGCCCACAGTGATGTCAGCCTTCTTGGGCTCTGCCCACAGTGATGTCAGCCTCCTCTGGCTCTGCGCACAGTGACGTCACAGCATTCTCTGTGTCTGCCTGCAGTGGCGTCAGCCTCCTCTCGTTCTGCCTGTAGTGATGTCAGCCTCCTCCTGCTCTGCCCACAGTGCTTCCACTCATCTCACACTCCACAACTTCCCTTCCCATGACAAAGTAACAGCACTCTTTGTCTGCACACCAAGAATTATGTCCTAATCCCCCCTCTCTGCCAAAGGTTGTGTACGAGTGTGTGTGAGACATGCTGTAATGTTGTTGTTTCTGCCACAGGCCGTCAAGAGATGGGCATCAGAAACCCTCCATGAAGCGCTCGCCGAGGCCCTCCGAGAGGAAAGGAAGCAAGCCCGCACCCAGCGAGAAGGAGGAAGGGACATTCCAGAACGGGACCTGGCGCTCCATTCACGAGGAGATTAATAGGGTGGAGGAGAAGAAGCATGGCTTCAAAACCAACATGAAGCGACTGCTGCGGCGCCACAGCCAGGCCAAGGAGAAGGACAGCTCCCTGAAGGGCAAGGGCGGCGCTACTGCCAAGTCCCACGACTCCCTGGATGGGGTGCTGGACGAGCCCAGAAGAGCCCCTGGCCCCGGAGACTCCCTAAAGAGGCCAAAGACCCCCAATCCATTCCTGGCTTGTGCCGTGCCACCCTCCGGATCCATGGACTTCACGGAGGAGGCGATGTATGGCCCTGCCTCAGAGAAGCCCACCTCACTGGGAGCCCGCCGGAAGTCCAGCAAACCCTTCTCTCTCAAGGGCCTCCTGAAGAAGAAGAGCTCTGCGAAGGAGGTGGACCCAAAAAAGAAGCCGCCGGGCTCGCCTCGGCCCAGTACCCTGCCTGTGATGCCATGCTATGAGCCCGAGCACCCTTCTGGACGGAGGCCAGGTAAGATCACTGTCCCAGGGACATCTCCAGGGCTTTACCACCCGCTGTCCCTGGGTTGGGGGGGTCTTTGGTGCAATAAGTGTTCTGTTGTCTGGGGGGTGTTTGTGGTTTAGTGAATGATTGCAGATACTGTGGGGTTGTGATTGCTAAGGTCTCTTCTGCGACAAAGACACCCTCAAGATGCATTAAATCACAGAGGCCCAAGCCACTCACTCCACTAAAGACATTCCCAAGACATATGAAGTCAATTGATGCACCAGATACCGATGGCCCACTGTGGCCAAGTCTCCTCAAGGTATGTGCAGTCACTCACAGAGGGCGAAGGAGTCCTCTAGTCTGGGTCGAACCCTCACAGGCACCACGCATCTACACTGCAGGTATAATTACTCTCTGAGGCAGAGACCTCCGCAGGGCAGGAAGGTTCACAACCTCTCCTCTCTGGTCGGAGTTATGTCACAACATCTCCTCTCTGATCAGCATGATATCACAACCTCTCCTCTCTATTCAGAGTGATCTCACTTCCTCTCCGATCAGAGTGATGTCACAACCTGTCCACTCTGTTCAGAGTGATCTCACAGCTCTCTGATCGGAGTGATGTCACAACCTCTCCTCTCTGATCAGAGTGATGTCACAACCTCTCCTCTCTGATCAGAGTGATGTCACAATCTCTGCGTGCTATTATCAGAATGACGTTGCAGCACCCCCTCTCTTCATCCATAGTGATGTCACTGTCCCTTCTTTGGTCAGAATGACGTCACTCACAGAGGGCAAAGGCGTCGTCTAGTCTGGGTCAATCCCTCACAGACTTCAAGCATATCAACCTCGGGTATATTTACTCTCTGGGGCCAGAGTCATCTGCAGGGCAGGAATGATGTCATAACCTCTCCTCTCTGATCGGAGTGATGTCACAACCTCTCCTCTCTCTTCAGAGTGATCTCACATCCTCTCCAATCAGAATGACGTCGCAGCCTCTCCTCTCTTCGTCCATAGTGATGTCACAGTGTCCCTTCTTTGGTCAGAGTGACGTCACTCAGAGGGCAAAGGCGTCCTCTAGTCTGGGTCGAACCCTCACAGGCACTAAGCATCTACACTGCAGGTATAATTACTCTCTGGGGCAGAGACCTCCGCAGGGCAGGAAGGTTCACAACCTCTCCTCTCTGGTCGGAGTTATGTCACAACATCTCCTCTCTGATCAGCATGATATCACAACCTCTCCTCTCTCTTCAGAGTGATCTCACTTCCTCTCCGATCAGAGTGATGTCACAGCCTGTCCACTCTGTTCAGAGTGATCTCACAGCTCTCTGATCGGAGTGATGTCACAACCTCTCCTCTCTGATCAGTGATGTCACAACCTCTCCTCTCTGTTCAGAGTGATCTCACATCCTCTCCGATCAGAATGACGTCGCAGCCTCTCCTCTCTTCGTCCATAGTGATGTCACAGTGTCCCTCCTTTGGTCAGAGGGACGTCACTCACAGAGGGCAAAGGCGTCCTCTATGGTCAATCCCTCACAGATACCAAGCATATCCACACTGCAGGTCTGATTACTCTCTGGGGCAGAGTCCTCGGCAGGGCAGGAAGGTTCACTTACTTCCGGAAGGATGTCCCTAAAGGTTATACAATAGCCAGACCAGAGATACCATTGGCCATCTGTGGACTGTCCCTGAGGACAAATTGGTCCACAGACATGCAGGATCACTTGGTGGTGGTACAAACATCCCAAGGCATGCCCGTTCACCTATAAGACCAAGGCTGTTCCCCCACCCTAGCTCTCTTCCTTGTTATGGCCTTTCAGTGACGTCACAGACACCCCCGTGCATGCGCCAGTCCTCAGTGAGTACAGTGGTACCCGGGAATTGTCCAATCTGTTGCCGAGGACAACAGAGGCGACGGTAGCATGTCAATCCTTCATTGAGGTCGCATATTCCCTTTAGAAGCTGGCGTCACTCAGAGATAAAAGGCATTCCCTGGGCAGGTGTGGGCACTCGCCGAGTGTAAATACGGTGACCACCTCACCCTCTGTCTCTAGTCCTGAACTTTTCACCAACAAACGTCTAGGAGTGGAAGTTGTGTGCGGAATCACTTGTGGGATGTGACCACCCGTGGGTAAATGTATCCCCTCTGTTAGAAGCATCATTTACACCCTCAAGCCGCGTTCAGCTGCTCAGGGCAATTAAAATAACTCATCGCAAGCAAGACGCCTCAGTCTCTTGGAAAAATGCTGGGCTCGTCGGCTGGCACGTGTAAGGCCAATACTCCAAACGCTTTTTTTAATTTAATGCTTTCCGTTCCCCTAAATAGTTTTGGATGCATATGTAACGCACGATAAAGTCAGCGTTTTCCGAAATATAGGTGTTAAATTCTCCATCTTTCTGTCAGAAACCAAGTGGGCGTGAGCAAAGCGAAATTCTGGCCAACCTGCGAAAAGGTGAGATGTAAAATCTAAACTTCGCCTGCGGCTTCCTGCTCCCGTAATACGGGGTCCGCAGTAGTCGGGGCGCCGACAAAGAAAAGCTTCGAGGTGGCCATCGCCCCAGCTCCGGACAAGACATTCGTCCCCTGCTTTAAAAGCAGCGCCGTGTCTTAAGGATTGTGGTGTTCGCCTCCTTGTATGAGGCTGCGCCCTGCGCCCTCTGCCTGCAGGCCGGCACCCTGCGCCCTCTGTCTGCAGGACGGCGCCCTGCGCCCTCTGTCTGCAGGACGGCGCCCTGCGCACTCTGTCATAAGAACGGTGCCCTGCGCCCTCTGTCTGCAGGCCGGTACCCTGCGCACTCTGTCTGCAGGCTTGCAGGCCGGTACCCTGCGCCCTCTGTCTGCAGGCCGGTGCCCTGCGCCCTCTTGTCTGCAGGCCCCTCTAGAATGTGTACATGCTCAGACACGTCCCTTGCACACACATGTGGTTCCCATGGTCTGCCTGTGGAGGTGAGACAGGCAGGCCCCAGCAGACAAGGTGGGTTTACCTCAAGCTGGGTGGGCAGCCCACCCCTACAAGTGTTTTTCGATAGATGACCCACCCCAGACTGGAGTGCATTCTAGGAAGGTGACAGCCTTACCCCATCCAAGCGACTCTTCCCTCCTCCCACCCTAGTGCACCCTGGATATGTGACCCAGACTCCATTGTCTGTATTCTGAGTTAGGGCACCCACTACCCACATGTATCAGTGGTACATAAGACTACCCCCCCACCCACAGTGTCCTTTGTAGGTGGCCTACCCATTCCGTCGTCCGTATGTACTGTCTTCCTGTGACGCCCATAGCTGATTGTGTCCTAGAGAGGTGACTAGCCCTGTGCCTGAGAGATGTCTGGGCAGGTTTCCTCCCCCTACTTCACCCTAATCAGTTCTCAGTTGATGACTCCCCCACCCTTATGCATACTGGGTAGGTGACTCCATTTCATAACAACAACGCGTGGCCCAAAATTCACCCTTCATGGGTGACAACCCACCCTCACCTGAGTGTATCCAGAACTAAACACCTCACCTGAGTGTCCTCTGGACAGGTGACACACCCACCTGCCTTAGTATGTCTGGGATATATGAATGCCCCCCAAGTGCTACTTCCATTCTGGGTAAGTGACCCCTTCCCCCTCATTCTTGATAAGGGACCCCACCCCCATTCCGGGTAAGTACCCTCTTCCCCATTCGGCCTTAGTGAACCCTGAGTAGGTGATTCTACTCACTCAAGTGTATTATGGATTTTTGACCCACCCCGATTGTGGATGGGGGTATGAGCAAATCTGAGTATATCTGAAAGAGACACGTTAGTGATAGATTCCTTACCTTAGAATATCCCCAGGCGTCAGGCTGGATCCGGAAAGTTTTGCGTAGCAGTACCCTTGCGCGTCGGTAGGCGGCGTCGTGCGGCTCCGCGTCCGTCGTCGGCGTCGTGATCGCCGGGATGACGTCGCGGGCAGTACTTAGGCGCCGCCCCTGCGCGCTGACGTCAGTTCTTCTTTTTCCGCGCCAGTAAGCGCAGATCCGGGAAGAGCAGTGCCCTGGTCAATTTTTGACCATACTTTTTGGTGATTTTTCACTGTGTTTTCCAGCCTTCAGGTGTCGTAGGGATGCCCGGCTTCAAGCGATGCGGCGCCTGTGCGCGGATGATGTCCGTCACCGACCCGCATTGGGAGTGTCTCTTCTGCCTCGGCCGAGGCCACGACACCGAGTCTTGTCCCGAATGCCAGGCCCTCAACCCGAAGGCTTTGCGAGAGCGGTCTCGAAAGCTCCTCGAGGCCCGGCATTCGGCTCCGCGGAAGCCCCGGTCGCGTGAGAGGTCCAGGGGTCGCTCGCGGAGTGCACACCGGTCGTCGGCGTCGAAGTCTTCTTCGTCCGGTAAGTCTCGACACAAGAAGTCCAGAAGCATCGTCGCTCTCGGACTTCGCCTCGCCGGTCTCGCGACTCGGCTGAGGCCCCTCCCGGCACCGTCCCCGCCCCCGCGGCCCCGGACTTGCCTGTGGAGTCGCCCCCGTCATACCCGCCCTTCCCGGGTTCGGGGGCGGATCCGGCCCAAGGTACAGGAGTTCGTCGGCCATGGCCCGCCACTTCGGGCCTTCAGGCCCCTCCGGTGCGCCTTCGGGCCCCGCGGGCCCTCACGGGGTTGATCCGGCGTCGCCGGCGGCTCCGGCCCCGGCGTCGCCCGAGCCTCCAGCCTCGATCCCGGCTCCGGCTCCGGCCCCGGCCTCGATCCCGGCTCCACAACCCCCATCGACGCCGGTCGACCTCACGACACCTCCGCCGGCGCCGATGTCTCCGGTGCCGTTCTCGACGCCGCCCTGGGCTCCGGGCGGCGTCGTCCCCCAGTTCCTTCCGGCTCCGGACTTGGACCCGGAGCGACGTCGCTCGACGCCGGCTCCGGCGCCGATGGGACCTTGGGTCCCAAATGTCCCTCCTCCTCCTTATTTTGAACCAGAGGAGGACCAGGAGGACTGGGAGGGGTCTGATGACCCTCTGACACGCAACTGTCAGTATGATGAGGACTGGACAGAGAGTCTAGGGAGGCCAGTGGTCTGGATACTTCTCCTGACACTGGCATGCTGTCTCCTCCCGTGGCTACGGAGGAGGGGGCCAATTTTGGTACGGTGTTGCGTAGGGCTGCTGGGGCCTTACGTCTCCAGCTCCCTACTTTGACGGTCAAGCCTAACATCTTGACAGAGGTGCTTCAGCCGGCAGCCTCCTCTGCGGAGACTGTGC
Source organism: Calotriton arnoldi (assembly GCA_963921515.1). Classification (NCBI taxonomy): domain Eukaryota; kingdom Metazoa; phylum Chordata; class Amphibia; order Caudata; family Salamandridae; genus Calotriton; species Calotriton arnoldi. The sequence continues at coordinate 743,557 of CAWUFW010002619.1, forward strand.
TGCCGTTTAACGACGCCCTCACGGACGTTCTTTTGGGCGCCTGGTCCAAGCCCAACACAGGGGCTCCTGTGGATCGGAACGTGTCACGACGCCATCGCCCCGCTCCGGGCGACCCCCTGTTTCTTTCTGTCCACCCCACTCCTGAGAGCTTGGTTGTCCAAGCCTCCGCTTCCCAAACCGCCTTCCCTACCGCTCCTCCGGATAGGGAATCCAAACGCCTGGATCAGTTTGGGAAGAAAGGTTTTCTTCCTCCAGTGCTGGCTTGCGGTCCGTTAACACCGCTTGTCTTTTGGGCCGATATACCCACTCTCTGTGGGATTCGGTGGCGGATGTTTTGCCCCAGTGCCCTGAGGAGGTCCAGGCACTGCTTTCCCGCGCCATTGCGGAAGGAAGGGATGCGGCCAAATACACTATCCGTTGTGGCCTTGACACCGCCGACTCGCTGGGCAGGTCGATTGCAACGACAGTGGCGCTCCGACGCCACGCCTGGCTAAGAACCACTGGTTTTTCAGGGGATGTCCAGAATGCTCTCATGGACATGCCCTTTGATGGAGTCGGTCTTTTTGGGTCCAAAGCAGACCATGCGTTGGAGCGCTTTAAGGACTCACGGGCTACTGCCAAGTCCCTGGGCCTTTCTGCTACACGCCCTCCGCTGCCTTCTGCTTTTCGCCCCTATCGTGGCCACGGTAGGGGCGCCCCTTCACGTCAGCAGCCCAGCCACCGGCCCGCGCAGCAGGCGTCTTCGCGTGGCCGAGGACGTGGATTCCGCCGTGGCGGATCGGGCAACCAGCGTGCGGGTCAGGCCACCACCTCCAACCCGTCCGCGGCCTCCAAGCCCTCCTAGTCCCTCCTTTCAGGTGCACGGCACGCCAGTAGGGGGCAGGGTCCGCCATCACCTTCCCCACTGGCGCACCATCACCTCGGACAGGTGGGTCTTGGACATTGTCCGAAGGGGCTACTCCCTCCCCTTCGAGACCACCCCCCAGCCATGCCACCTCAATTCCACCGCATGTCAGGGGATCACTTGGTGCTTCTACAGAAGGAAGTCACGGCCCTCTTGACCAAGAGGGCCATCGAGCATGTTCCGACCCCAGAAGTAGGGCGTGGTTGCTACTCCACTACTTTCTGGTGCCCAAAAAGGACAAGGAGGACATGCGTCCTATCTTGGACCTCCGGAACGTAAATCGCTTCCTCCGGAAGGAGAAGTTCAAGATGCTCACCCTAGCTCAGGTCTTGACTGCCCTCGACCCTGGAGACTGGTTGGTAGCGTTGGACTTGCAGGACGCGTATTTCCACATCCCCGTCCTGCCGGCCCACCGGCGTTACCTTCGGTTCACGGTAGGCCCCGAGCATTTTCAGTTCACCGTGCTCCCCTTTGGCCTTACCAGTGCCCCTCGGGTGTTCACGAAAGTGATGGCGGTGGTCGCAGCTCATCTGCGCCGGGCAGGGGTTTCAGTCTTCCCCTACCTCGACGACTGGCTGCTGAAGGCGGGCTCGTCCCAGGCAGTCGTCTCCCACCTCCAGACTACGGCCGAACTCCTGCACTCGCTGGGGTTCTCCATCAATGTGCCAAAGTCGCATCTAATTCCCTTCTCCACAGCTCCTTTTCATCGGAGCAGTTCTGGACACGACGCAGTTTCGGGCCTATCCTCCCGAACGGCGAGTCCGGGATATTCAGGCTATGATTCCGATCTTTCGGCCTTTATCCTGGGTTTCGGTACGGATGACCCTGAGGCTGCTGGGCCTCATGGCCTCCTGCATCCTGCTGGTCAATCATGCCAGATGGCATATGCGGGCTCTGCAGTGGGACCTGAAGTTCCAGTGGGCGCAGCACCAGGGCAACCTGTCCGATCACGTCCAGATCTCGGAGGGGACTGCAAAACAGTTGCAGTGGTGGCTCTCGAACCGGCAATGGGTCATGGGCAGATCCCTCTCCCTTCCCCAGCCAGAGCATACAGTTGTGACGGACGCGTCCCTTCTGGGATGGGGCGGTCACATGGGAGAGGCGGAGATCAGAGGCCTCTGGTCTCCGGCGGAGTCCCGGCTCCATATCAACCTTCTGGAGCTCCGGGCGATCCGGCTTGCACTCAAGGCATTCCTTCCCTCTGTCAAAGGGAAGGTAGTGCAGGTGTTCACAGACAACACCACCGCCATGTGGTACTGCAACAAACAGGGCGGGGTGGGGTCTTGGACCCTTTGTCAGGAGGCTCTGCGCCTCTGGACATGGCTGGAACATCAGGGCATGTTCCTGATGGTTCAACACCTGGCAGGTTCTCTGAACGCCAGGGCGGACGAACTCAGCCGCAGGTGCATGATGCATCACGAATGGCGTCTTCACTCGGAAGTGGCGCAAGGACTCTTTCTACAGTGGGGAGAGCCTTGGTTAGATCTATTCGCCACCGAAGAGAACGCGCAATGTCATCAGTTCTGCGCGTTGGAATTTCCAAGGCGGCACTCGCTCGGCGGCGCTTTTCGTCGCGAGTGGAGTTGCGGTCTGTTGTACGCCTTTCCGCCTATACCACTTCTACCCAGAGTGTTGAAGAAGATTCGGCACGACCGGGCCCAAGTCATTCTTGTGGCTCCGGACTGGGCTCGAAGAGTTTGGTATCCCGAGCTACTCAATATGAGCATAGATCCCCCGATCCGTCTGCCTCTTCGGGAGGATCTTCTGTCGCAGCAGCAGGGGACGGTCCTCCACCCGAACCTGTCCAGTCTACACCTGCTTGCGTGGAGATTGAGCGGCGGCAGTTGATTCCTTTCGACTTGCCTCCCGAAGTTTGTGATGTGATTCTGGCAGCCAGGCGTCCCTCCACTAAGGTGGTATACGCCTGCAGGTGGAACAAATTTGTGGCATGGTGCACAGCAAAGGCTGTGGATCCCCTTTCTGCCCCTCTTTCTGAGGTCCTTCTGTTCCTCTCTCTCTGGCCCAACAGGGTTCTGCCCTGGGTACCATCAAGGGTTATCTTTGTGCTATCTCGGCCTTCCTCAGGCTCCCTGATCAGCCCTCCCTTTTCAAGTCCCCTGTTGTTAACAGGTTCTTAAAAGGCATTACTCACCTCTTCCCTCCTGTTCCGTTTGTAATGCCTCAGTGGGACTTGAACTTGGTTCTTACCTTTTTAATGTGCGCTCCCTTTGAGCCTCTGCATAACTGTCCTCTTCGTCTTCTGACTCTAAAGGCAGCCTTTCTGGTGGCCATCACCTCCGCTCGGCGGGTGAGTGAGCTCCAGGCTCTTTCTTGCAAACCTCCCTTTCTGTCTGTTCATCCAGACAAGGTTGTTCTTCGGACGCGTCCGTCCTTCTTGCCAAAGGTGGTTACTGCTTTCCACATTGGGCAGACCATCACTTTGCCCACCTTCTTTCCGCCTCCGCATCCTTCCAGAGAGGAAGAGAGGCTCCACCGTCTGGACCCAAAACGTGCGCTCTCCTTCTATATCGACCGCACGAAACACTTCCGGGTGGATGACCAGCTCTTTGTTGGCTACGTGGGCGCCAAAAAGGTCGGGCGGTGCACAAGAGGACCATCTCCCGCTGGGTTACCTTGTGCATCAAGACCTGCTATTCTTTGGCTAAGAAGGAGCCTCCTGTTGGGCTGCGTGCCCATTCCACCAGGGCAACGGCTGCTACCACGGCCTTGGGCCGCGGTGTTCCGCTGCCGGTTATCTGTCAGGCAGCTACGTGGGCCTCGCTGCACACGTTTACTAAGCATTACTGCCTTGACAGTCAGGTCCGGAGGGACGGCTTCTTTGGCCGTTCTGTCCTCCAGGACTTCCTTGTCTAATCTTTGTTCGCAGACCCACCACCGGGGTTGGTATTGCTGGGGTATCTATTCTAAGGTAAGGAATCTATCACTAACGTGTCTCTTTCAGATGCACAAGTTACTAACTTGTGTAACGATATATCTGTAAGAGACAGTAGTTAGTGATAGATTCCTTACCGCCCCACCCATCCTCCCCGTTCTGCGAACTGATTTCTAGGGTTAAGGACATCCCTTTCAGGGCCCTAGTATTTTTCAGACACCTGTGTCAGCTTCTTGCATGGCTCTGCGTTCCTGGCGCGGAAAGTCGTGTACAGAACTGACGATCAGCGCGCAGGGCGGCGCCTAAGTACTGCCCGCGACGTCATCCCGGCGATCACGACGCCGACGACGGACGCGGAGCCGCACGACGCCGCCTACCGACGCGCAAGGGTACTGCTACGCAAAACTTTCCGGATCCAGCCTGACGCCTGGGGATATTCTAAGGTAAGGAATCTATCACTAACTACTGTCTCTTACAGATATATCGTTACACAAGTTAGTAACTTGTGCATCTTGGACAAATGACCCCACCTCACCCAAATGTATTCTGGGTAGGAATCCAACCTCTGTCTTAGTGAATCCTAGGTAGGCGCACTCCGCCCGAATGCACGGTGTGCCTAGGGAGTGTATTCTAGACACAGGACTCCTCCTCCCTACCAACTGGGTAATTGTGGTTAGGTGGCCACACTTAAATGTATCTAGGTTAGGTGACCACTTCAGTTTACTGTGGGTACACCCCCACCGCATCACCCAAATGTCCTCAAGTGTGCCCTGCTTAGGTGGTCGCCTCTGCCCAAGATATTAAAGTGAAACCCACCTAGATTTATTCAGGCTTTGTCATGATCACCTCCCTCTCTAAGAGTCGGGTAATCATTGGTCGAGTACCTTCTGACACTACTCTGGTACAGTCGCCCACTGCTTTAGGCTAGCGTCAGTAAGTTCCCTGTTCCTCAGTGTGTCCTGATTCAGTGATCTCTGCCCTCTGTTTAAGTGTAGATGATCCCCACTACTCAAAGGAAGGAGACACCCTCCGAGTCCATTCAGTGAGGGTGACCCTCATAACCACCAGAGTATCATGGACCGGTCACGCCACCCTTGCCTGAATGTGTCCTGGATTGGTATCTGCCGCTGTTTAATGTAGTGGATCACCCACCCAGGAGAGAGTGTATCCTCTGTAGTCTGGCCACCTACCCCCGAGTGTGCTGATGAGATCAGCCCCTGTGTTCCACCTGCTCCTGCCAAGTGATCTGTAGGTCCCACCGGCCTAAATCCGAAATGTGTCCTGGTTGGTGACTTCCCGGCAAAACATGACTACATTTGGGTTTAGTAAGACTGCTGCCTACATAGGTGTATTCTTGGTACATGATCTTCATCACCCCCACCTCGCCGCCATATACTCTGGCTAGGTAACTCCATCCTACGCAAGTGTATCTTGGATAGGTGAGTCTGTTTGCGTGTACCCTAGAAAGATGGCACAAACCCTTCGAGTACCATGTGGAAAAGTGGCTACTTCACCCCATCTCTGTGACCAAACCCACTCTAACATGATGCTTGATAGGTAACTGTGTCCAAGTCCATTTTCTCCTGGGTAGGTGACCCCACCTGAAAGTGGCCCACCTCTTCCCAACACTGCTTCCTGGGTGGATGACAGAGCCGCTGCATGGGTGTTTTTAGGATAGAGGACACTGTTCCACCCTAGTTTATTCTGCATAGGTGACACCCCTATTCAACCCCTAGTGTGGCATCCCCCAGTGTATTCTTCATAGGTGACATCCCTATTCCAAACCTAGTGTCCTCTTGTGAATGTGTACTTCATAGGTGAAAGCCCTGTCCCACCCCTAGCTTATCCTTCATAGGTGATGCCCCTGCTCCACCTCTTGCATGTCCTGGGAGAGGGACCCTCTGAGTGTATCTTAAGTAGTTACATACGCAAGTGATACCCACGTGTATTAGTTTATCCTATAGGTGTGAGACCTATTTATTATGGACAGTTGACCGCTCCACCTGGGTCGAATGTATGTTGTGTAGGTGAACACTCCACCCGAAGAAATATTGGTTAGATGACCCGCTTTGTAACTAGATTATATATTTTTGAAGTTTCCACTCCTTCCCAGTTGTGTACCTGCTAGCTGAACTGGCTGCATTTACCATGCTTGGTGTTCATCACCATCCTTCCTCCTTTGTAACATATAATTGTGTACTGGTTTATGCATGGTAGCGGTGCCTCTCTCCACCCCTCGACTGTGTTCTTCATCCCCTTGGCTCGAGTTCATCCTGGGTAGGATATCCCCCCATCCCCAACTCCAGATCTGTAGCCTTCAAGTGTGATGGGCCACTCCAACCAGAATGTGTTCTGATTAGGTGACACCCCATATCCTGAATAAGTGGATCCTGGGTAGGTGAACCCGCACCCCTCCCACCCCCTGGGGTAGGTCAGCCCACCTAAATGTTCACGGATAGGGGATTCCTGACATCCTAGTTTAAGCGGCGAGGCAGACGAGAAGTGTTCCCAAAGAGATCAGCCTTCAGTCCCTCTGAGTAGCGCTCTTGCAGCTGGCGCAGACTCTGCAGAAGTGCATGTCCTCACTCGCAGACATGGCGATACCCGTATAGTATTGAGAGACAATGAACAACATTTTACAGGCACATATGAACCTCGGAGACCTTATACGGAATGAGAAGCAGCATATATTCAGGTGTTCTGCATGTTACTGAATAAGGGATGGGAGAGTCTCTTAGGGCAGGCTCTGGGTGGATGGCTGGGTGATTTGGGTGGGGACCGCTATCATGGGTATTAAGATGTCTAAGCGACTTCTCTTTCTTTCTACCATAGGGGACATTGACCCTGGCATTTATACCATGGCGGCGAAGCAACTGGACAGACTTGTCCAACAGCACAAGGTTCGGAGCCCCACAACTGACTTAATAGGTCCAGCATTTCCGTTGGTGAGCGACAGCAACTTTGGTAAGGAAGATATTTGAGATGGCTGCACCGTCCAGTTCATTCATGACAATCTCACCTTGGCAGGAGCACGTAGTTTTGGAGATTGCAAATTAGTCCTAATTGATCACCACGGTTCCTGTCCACGAAGCTTTGTTTTTCCTGGTTCTGGGTATCAAACGTAGGGATCATAATTTGTGTTTACTGGCAACAGTCCTGCCAGACAAGCCGGCCTCCACGGAGTCTGTGGCTTCCCAGTACTCTCCTCTATGCAACAGGTCTAGACAATATGGTGGAGGTCTACTTCACTCGTAACACCTGGGGCAAGTGTTTTTTGCACCGAGCTACACCTTATTTATACATTTTGAAGTTAGATAGGTATGGTGTAAAAAGTTACATTTAAAGTAGTCAAAGACTTAACCTGCCAGGCATGTCTTGGACATCATTTAGAATCTACTTCTGCCTCAGTTTTCCTAGAGTTCAGAGGGTACAAGGACCCTCTATAGCGTTGATACTTCCCTTTGGAGCAGGCTTCCCTTTGCATTAAGACAAGTCTGAAGATGTGGCCCTTTGCCCAGTTTTTACAACCTTATCTCTGCCATCACTTGTGCTCCCCTATGCCAATGGGGCAGCAATGGTGTACACGGGCTTTTCCATGCATTTAAGCCTGTGTGAGTGCTTTGCTGGCAATTTTGAGTTTGGTGGCCTCTGGCATTCATTTTTGACCCTATGTAAATCTCAAAAGCCACCATCAACATTAATTGATCCTGCATCATACTGAGATCAGTGTTTTTTGTTGATGTTACCCATGATCTCAGAGTCCTGAGTTGTTTTATTTCAAACGAGACCTTCATGCAGAGCATCGGAATGAACGTCTGTTCAATGGGTCATGTGCTTGCTCCAAAATTAGAATATGTTCTTCCTTACCATTGACGATGTAACTCTGGCCAGAATTCCTGTTCGTAAACAATTTCCATCTATCTTATTTTTAAATTTTGTGTAAGCTTTTCTGTTAGTTAGGGTAGCCTTTATTTCTTGAACTCCTGCATACAGTAGTTATTACAGGATGAGGCATTCTCCTGTGTACCAAGGTGCTGAAGGATTAAGAGTAAGGCAGTGGGAAAGCCAGCCTAGGACCCTAGCACTAAGGTCCAGGCGTGTCCCCAGGACGTGAAAGAACACGCTGGTCAACCTGGTGCACTCTTGAGAGGGGTGTAGCTGAAAAGTCCTGGCTAAATACAGGTAGGTAGAGGAATTACCTTCTCGCAGCTGGCCTCAGCCTGTAACTCCCTATTGGAGATGTGGCAAGGCCAGTGACCCACGAACAGTAGGCTTGCGGTACGATAGGGCAGGTTATGGAACTGACAGTTCCTTCATTGTAAACAGAAGCATTTTCAATGGTTTTTGTAATATGAGGTGCTTTCTATCGTTTCTAGGTTGTCTCTGCTAGGGTATTGATTCGTAGTATTTTGGATGATTTGTATCTAGGGCATCTTGTGTGCAGATTTCTCGGACTAGGTGCCCGCAGCTCTTCGTGCGCAGGATCTTAAAGTCTACTCTTCTTCTAATATTAATGTAAGGGTTTAAGGACTGTGCAATTGTTTATTGGTCAAAATCAAAGTAAAGAGAGAGGAAAAGGACTAGTTCACTTCCCCTAGGGTTACTTGTATATATCAATAGGAACTAGCTGCCAGGTAGGAGCTCCTGGTGTATGTTTGAGGAACAACACGTTTGTGTTTTAGGAAGACCCTCACTCACCAACCTAGTTGGTGACATGCTTCATCATCGGGTCCCACCCAAGGTACCGAGTGCACCTTGGGTGTGCTTCGACACCTGGATACAGCGGAGCAGGTTTTGTGCAGTGAGTGTGCAGTGAAAGTGGAATGAGTGTGATTAAAAAGCTGTCCAGAGGGTCCCAAATTACAACAAAAGGCTATTTTAATGTATGGGCCCTTGGCAGTAGTTAAAAAGAGAGGTGGATATCAGTGGAGGTATTTAGGGGCTCCGATATCCTTTGCGGTCGACATGTTTCAGCCAGACTCTCAATATTGGGCTGGCTTTCTTCAGGACCTTATGTGTGTGAAAGTTAAAAGGTGGTCTAAAAATTAGTGTATTAAAGACCATCTATGTGGCGCACTCGCTAAGGTGCGTTATGTGGTAGAGGATGGTTTCCTCTAACGGCGCATTCCTGTTAAGGGAAGGAAAATGACAGACAAAACATACACACAAATACATTTAGTGGTTTACACAAGACACATACATTAATGTGACTCAGGAGCGTGGTGTCCGTGCTCTACGCGAATAAATTGCGATGTGAGGACGGAACGTGGCGTATAGGTGCTCGGTGTTTAAAAGTACGCCTCGTATATGCGTTACTGTGTGGTAATCAATATGCGGTAATTGCATGGTGTTTGTGCTAGATAGAGAAACGTAATGCATGTACTTCTTACTCAGAATTTCTCTGGAAAACGCCCCATGAGTTCCGTTTGGGGGCACGACCTATTGTCACACGCTGTGTGATCAGGGAAAAAAAATGAGAGAGGGAGAGAAGCACAAGAAGCGTGATTTGGCTTACGTGCCCTGTAACTCGAGGACTCCATGTCTGTGTCCATCGTCAGCAGGAATCCATCCCGTATAAGACCCACTTACTTAGTCACGATCAAGGACCCGTCTCCGTACCTATTCTGGCCGCATCAGAACTCCGTCATTGTTTATTGGGCCAGTCTAAAAATCATTATTGCTGCTCCAGTGGAAAAATCAGTATTGATGCTGTTTTTAAAAAACTTTTTGGGAAGTTTGCATATGCCCCTACATGAAAGAACAAGTAAATGATTGAGTGAACTAATGAGTAAAAGAAAAAGTTTTGTAAAGCGCACAACTACCTCATGGGCATCCAGGCGTTGGAGAATCATCACCTCGGAGGAAGGTGAGAGCTCATAAAGCTAGCAGGAACAGCCAGGCTTTGATGTTTTTCCTGAACCGATCATGGTTGAGAAGAGCTCCTGCATGTCAGGGAAGAGAGTTCCATAGTTTTGCAGAGAGATGGGAGAGGGGTCTGCCTCCTAATCTGCAGTGTTTGATTTGAGGGATAACCAGCTGGTAACGTGAAGCTGAACGTAACTAGCGGGCAGGTGAGTAGAATGGCAATTTATGCCCAAAGTGTACTGGTCCCATGTTATGAAGTGCTCTGGGTGAAGCATATACACAAATTGTACTTGCACATTTGCGGACCGGTAATCGGTGCAGAAACAAATATGTTGTGTAACAGAACACAGTTTAGGGATATAAAGAATTAGTCTAGCTGCTCCATTCTGAACTATCTGCAGTCGCTTCAGAATGTGTAACCGGGCTCCCATTTACAGGGAGTTCCCAAAAATCAATCCTCCTGGGGATAATTGTGGGCGGCAGTAGAGGAACTTACTTTATAGCACGTTGTACGGATGTAGAAGCACAAAGCAGCAACACAATCTTAGTGATGAAGTACAGAGTGTTATCAAAAATCACACTTAAATTTGGGGCTGATTTTGTCGATAGCAGGAGGGAGCCAAGCTCTTCTGCCACCAATCGGGGGTCAAAGTCCAAGATTGTTTGCCGAAGATCAACACGTGTGTTTTGGCTTCATTCAGTGTTAACCAGTTAAGACTTGTCCATTGTGCTACTGCTGAAATGTAGTTTTGGAAGCTAGTCTTAGTGGTTTCAAGTTTTTGGAAATTGAAAAATGATTTGTGCATCATCTACATACAATACTACATTAAAGCCAAAAGTTCTAACTAGAGGAGCCAGGGCAACTCGACAGATGCTGTTTTTGGGACCAAGGTGCTAAAGTATCATTGTGTCTAGAACAGAATGGTTCGGAGTTTCCTTGAAATGTACAAAGTTGGATTTTTAAAGATACTTTTTGGATGCCTAACTCAATGGTGCTTAAATGCGGTCCTCCAGAAAATGTATTGTCTCTTGGAAGTTTAAACATTTTCACCTCCTCTACCAGGAGTTTTGAGAGCCAACAGATGTGTGGCTGGCAACCAGAGATAGATGTGGTTGGGTTTCATTTTGGGCATGATTGCTCACTCCCTCTTTTTTAATTTTTAATTTTTTTTTACTCATTTGAGCCTTACAAGTGGACAGTGTGTGGCCTCCTTCCTTACCTTTAAACATAATCACTGCTAATCAAGTTAAAAACATGCACCTCTGTAAAGGATGTGATGTTTGGGAAGGATGTTACTTTCCTAATTATGGGTTCATCTTTGTAGTATGTCAAAATAGTCTTGGACTTTGTGTTGATTGATGAAGTGCTTTCCATTTCCAAACTCACTTAATAGAAAACAACAACAACAACCAGCAAACCGTCCCAGAATGTGACAAAGAGAAAGTGGTGCAGCAGCTGGTGGCCCTTCTACAAGAGCAAGCCGAGGTTATTAACAAACAGGTAAGGCCCCATGCTTGTTGTAGCCCCGTATGAGTAAAACAGTTCATGTGTCGCTGTGTTACTCTTTATCCCTGTCTCTAGGACAGTGTTGCTCAGCTCTGGTTGTCTCCGAACCCTGGAATGGCGTCCCTCTGCCCTTGGTTTTCTCAGTCCCGGATGTGGCATGGCTTTGCTCCTAGACCCATTGGTCTCTAGCATGTTGCTGCTCTGCCCTGATTTTCTCAGTCCCTGATCTCATGCTGGTTCCTGGGCTGGTATCGCTCGATCTATGGAATACTGTTGTTTTCCTAGTTTCTTTCAGTCCCTGGGGCGGTGCTTCCCACTGCCCTGGTTCTTGTAGTCTCTTGGAGAGTGATGATCTGCCTCTGGCTCTCTTGTCTTTCGGATGGCACTTCTCTACTCGTTCTCTCAGGCTATGGACTGGTGTTGCGGCTCTGCCCTATTCTCAGTCTCTGGAATAGTGCTGCCCTGTGTTGGTTTTGTTTTTAAGTCTCTTGTGTTTTCAGTCCATGGAATGGCGTTGCTGGGCTCCTCTGCCCCTCTTTTCGAAGTCACTGGGAATAGATAGGGCTAGTCTGGCCTACGTCCTTTCAGTCCCTGTAATGGTGCCACCATACGCGGGTTCTCTCAGGCCCTGGCACATACATGGCTCTGCTTCGGTTTGTTCAGTCCCTTCATCGCTGCTGTTGGTCCTGCTTTGTGCTGCACACTGACTCCTTTTTGTTGCTCCTCAGATTGAAGAGGACCCAATGCTTCGAGGTGCCCTGAGTCGCATGTCCTACCGCAGCTTCTCGCGGCTGGCTGAGGTCTTCACCAGCCAGGCCGAGGTACCCGTGCAGCAAGAGCCTAACATTAGCCCTGAGCTCACCAAGATTGCCCTGACCATGGAGCTGACCAGGAAGGTTGCTGGAATCAACAGCTACCCCGTGCAGACTCTAATGGGGTACAGCATGCAGTACATGGATATGTTCGTACCGTGGTTGCAACAGCAAGGAGGCTGGGTAAGTCTTCATCATAAGCAGGGGAATTAAAGAGTGCAAGTAGTGTTAGGAGCGGCAGGATAGCTGGGGAGGAGAGCCTGGCACCAGAGACAGGTGAGCTGGGTAATTGAGACACGTGAGATGGGCAGCAGAGACCAGTGATAGGGGTGGCAGAGAAAGGGGAGACTGCCAGCAGAAACTGGGGAGACTGCCAGCAGAAACTGGGGAGACTGCCAGCAGAAACTGGGGAGACTGCCAGCAGAAACTGGGGAGACGGGCAGCAGAAACTGGGGAGACGGGCAGCAGAGACTGGTGATGCGGGCAGCAGAGACTGGTAATGCGAGCAGCAGAAACTGGGGAGCATGGCAGCAGAAATTGGGGAGACTGGCAGCAGAAATTGGGGATACGGGCAGCAGAGACTTGTAATGCAGGCAGCAGAAACTATGGAGAGTGGCGGCAGAAACTGGGGAGAGTGGCGGCAGAAACTGGGGAGAGTGGCGGCAGAAACTGGGGAGAGTGGCGGCAGAAACTGGGGAGAGTGGCGGCAGAAACTGGGGAGAGTGGCGGCAGAAACTGGGGAGAGTGGCGGCAGAAACTGGGGAGAGTGGCGGCAGAAACTGGGGAGAGTGGCGGCAGAAACTGGGGAGAGTGGCGGCAGAAACTGGGGAGAGTGGCGGCAGAAACTGGGGAGAGTGGCGGCAGAAACTGGGGAGAGTGGCGGCAGAAACTGGAGAGAGTGGCGGCAGAAACTGGAGAGAGTGGCGGCAGAAACTGGAGAGAGTGGCGGCAGAAACTGGAGAGAGTGGCGGCAGAAACTGGAGAGAGTGGCGGCAGAAACTGGAGAGAGTGGCGGCAGAAACTGGAGAGAGTGGCGGCAGAAACTGGAGAGAGTGGCGGCAGAAACTGGAGAGAGTGGCGGCAGAAATTGGGGAGAGTGGCAGCGGGAGAGTGGCAGCAGAAATTGGGGTGACTGGCAGCAGAAGCTGGGAAGACAAGACCATGAAGGCAGCCAGCAAAGGTTACCAGATGAGATAAGTAGCAGAGGCAAAATCAATTGCTGTACTGATGAGAAAAGCTGGCAGAGGAGACATCCAGCATAGGAAGGGAAGGCATGTAGCACATAGACAGGTGATGAGCAGCACCAGGAGTGGAGAAAGGCAACAAAGACAGGCCAGGGCACGGGCATAGGAGGTCAGGTAGGTATTCAGCATAGCGTGTGAAGGAGAAGCAAGCAACACTCCTATGGTGGATAAGTAGCATGGGAAACACAGACTGACAGTGGAGGCGTAAAATGGGCAGCACCAGAACTTTGAAGACTACTTGCATTGTCAGTCATAAGGTATCAAGTACAGTTGGAGGATACAGGCTGCAGATGCAGCAGAGGGGGGAATACCTGCAGGGAAGGTAAGCATCTAGTACAGGCGAGATGGTTGCACAAATTCTTGAGAAATCCAGCACCAGTAAAGGACATCACAGGAAGGATGAAGAGCAGCACAGACAATGTAGATTGGCAGCACAAGTAGTGGAAATGGGGAGGATATACAGGAAACAAAAGCAAGGAAAACATTCAGTGCATTGAAGGAACACAAAAGAACAGAACATCACTGGCAGGAAAGACAAGAAGGTTGTACAGCTGAAGCACATCGCCACTGGCAAGGGAGATGGACAGCATAGTCGGGTGAGAAATATAGCATGCAAAAAAAGACCGAGCAGAGATGGGCAACACAGGCCCAGGAGGTGGTCACTATGAGAGACATCCAGCACATATAAGCAAGGCATGATGCACAGAGAGTACAGACCATCAGCACAGCCGCTCAATGCAAGGACGTGGCAAACCAGTCGGGAGAAAGAAACGATCTGGCAAGTGGGCAGCACAAGCACATAAGACAGCCCAGCCAATCAATCAAATCGCTTTATTTCAGATACAAAAAGTAGCCATAAAAGCACATAAAATCAAAGACAAAATAGGTGTGAATCCATGTCATAAAAAGAAAGGACAACTCCGTGTACATCATGATCATGGCTGACCAGATTTATTCACATTAAGAAAACACCACCAATAAGACAGACATATCAATTCCTGCGCCTCTAGCCTAGGCACTAGTTACAGGAAAGATTCTTAAAATCGAAAAAAAGAAAAGTTATAATAAGCAGCCCTTAAGTGAAGCAACATACTCAACCCAGTCACAATTCATTAGAAATTAACAGCACCCACAAATCATTTACTCCCCAAACTGAGAGTATCGACCCCCTTGAATAGTTCCATTCCATTAAAATAGCAATGATTTCCTTCTATTGAGAGCACATTTCACAAAGGAACAAATGTTGATGCAGTTGGATGGTGAATTTAATTGCAGCAGATAGACCAAAGCTAGTCTGGAATTCTGATACTCTGTGACTTAATGATAGTAAGTAAAACATTTTGGTAAAAACTAGGTAAAATTGGCAGAAGAAGGTAAAATGCAACAGGCTTGTGGGGAGGATTCGTCACAGGGACAAATTAAAACTTAAGATTCATCAAATTGATCAATGAAAAACCAAAGGTGCCTCCTCACAAATCGTCACCTAAGCCTGTTTAATAGTAGTTTATCCCAGGACCCATCAATCCACACCAAATATGGATCTAGGTTTAATAAGCTATACAAGCCCAAATACTCCCTAACAGTTGATTTTCTTAATTCTAATTCCTCCCTACTGGCTTTCACCCTAGACTTAAAAGCAGACTTAACTCAGGTCAGTTTTAGTTATAGAGCTTGGTTAGTAAAAAGGGTCGGCCTTCCCAGCTTCACCAGTTCAGCCCTAAGATAGCAGAACCAAGGGATTTTCAGGGCCCTCTCACACATAAGGCAATCCTCAATCCTCCATAATCTCCCTATTGAGTGAGGCCTGCGGATTTGCCCAAATCGAACACCACAGAAGCAGCAGGGCCAACTTGATAATATCCTCTGCATATTCCATCTCCTGGTGCGTGATAAAAGTAGAGCGGGCGGGGGGGAACATCCAGAATTCACCAAAGCACCCTGTTTTGCTAACCCTGAAGGGAGCTTATATTAGAGTAACTCCAGATACCTGAGCCATATGTAAGAACTCTGAGACACTTTCTCTTGTAGATCTCCCAAAGAGGGGCAACGTTTTCCCCCACTGCGCTTGGTCAAATTAAAAATATGCTCCACGAGCTTAAACATTTCCGACACATATAGCAACGCAGGGTCCCCAATTACCCTTAGCGTCCATGACTACCCCCAAGTAGGAAAAATCCTGGGTCTGCGCCACTTGTTGGCCTTTTAAAAATATACCCGCATCTAATACAGTCTAAACTTGCAGACCATTATATAGCTTTTTGCTCGGCTAGTAACCAGGCCCAATGACCCCATAAAAGTCTTGAAGTAGGGCATCTAGGCCATTAGGCGTTCTCGAAAGTAAAACCCCATTGTCTGCGTGTAAGAGTATGGTTACCTTTTTCCTACCGATTGAGTTTGCGTCTGAGACAAAATTAGTTAGGACTGTGGCTAGGCCATTTATATACAAAAGGAACCCCTCACCCTAGCTCATAGCTCAAAGCAGCCTTTCCGTTCACTGGAGGGGCCGTACCCGACAGGCTGACAGATCATAATGAAGGGCTCTCAAAAAATGAACCAAATTGTTCTCAACACCTAAGTCAACAAAGATCTCCCAAAGTTTAGAACCAACTATGCTATCGAAGGCGCAGGATAGATCCAGGAAGGCCAGGCAAACAGTACCCTGTTTAGCAACAGTATACTTTCACGAATTCACTACAACTCATGCTATTAGATATCATGCCTTTACAACGCAAGTGGCATTACATCGCATACCATTACAACGCATGCCATTACAACGCATATGCTCTTACCACGAATTTCGTTGTAAAGTCATGAATGGTAAAGGCATATATGTTTAATATGGTAATTTTAGGGTTTAGAGTGGGTTTGGGTTTTGGGGTGGGAAGGGTAATTTTAGGGTTCAGGGGGGGTATGGGTATTGGGGTGGGAAGGGAAATTTTAGGGTTCAGGGTGGATATGGGTTTTGGGGTGGGAAGGGTAATTTTAGGGTTCAGGGTGGCTATGGGTTTTGGGGTGCAAGGGTATTTTTAGGGTTCAGGGTGGGTATGGGTTTTGGGGTGCAAGGGTAATTTTAGGGTTCGGGGTAGGTATGGGTTTTGGGGTAGGAAGGGTAATTTTAGGGTTCAGGGTGGGTATGGGTTTTGGGGTGGGAAGGGTCATTTTAGGGTTCAGGGTGGATATGGGTTTTGGGGTGGGAAGGGTAATTTTAGGGTTCAGGGTGGCTATGGGTTTTGGGGTGCAAGGGTATTTTTAGGGTTCAGGGTGGGTATGGGTTTTGGGGTGCAAGGGTAATTTTAGGGTTCAGGGTGGGTATGGGTTTTGGGGTGGTGAGGGTAATTTTTGGGTTTAGGGGTATGGGTAGTGGGGTGGAAAGGGTAATTTTAGGGTTTATGGGGGGTATAGGTATTGGTGTAGTAAAGGAAATTTTAGGGCTTTACGGGGTATTTAAAAAAAAATATATATTATATAATTTTCACTTTTACCAAGTGTATGCCTTTATCACGCATGCCTTTGCTTTGTAATGGCATGTGTGGTAATGGCATATTCATTGTAAAAATATGCGTTGTGATGGTAGGTCGTGGTAAATGTATTTGCGTAGTAATACCCGCATTGTGATGACGCTTGTGGTATTAGTACGCGTTATTATTATTATTATTAGCTTTTATAAAGCGTGTAGCTACCCGAAGGCGTCCCAGCGCTTGCGTCTAGACAGAGGTTTACAACAGACTATGCAACTGGTTGTTGGAAGAGCCAGGTCTTAAGAAGTTTCCGGAAGGGAAGCAGATGGGATTAAGCTCGAAGGAAGGGGGGGGGCATTGTGTTCCGCAGTCTAGCCACATTGTAGACAAATGACCTACCTCCACTTCTTGCCCTATTTATTTTCGGGGTCACTGCTAAGTGGAGATGGGTAGAGCTGAGGCATTTTCGAGGGAGATAAGGGGTGATCAGAGGTCTATTAATAGATGGGCCACTACCCAGAATGTCCTATGGGCTATGCACAAGGCCTTAAATTTGACTCTGTTGGAGACCGGTAGCCAGTGTAGCTTTCTCCTTTGTAACGTGTCCTATTCCTTTGAGACTAACAAGTGTAGGTTTAAACATTGCTCCAGCGTGCCTAGCCCCTCCCGGAATCCATACGTCACCTCCCATAGCGTGCTACTTTCCCTTACCCAAGTTAGGAGACTCTCCAGGACGGTCCTCTCTGCCAACTTCACAGCGAAATCCAGCAGGGATATGGACGGTAGCACTCCGGTAATAGAGGGTTGCCCTTCTTGAAGTTCGGCACAATAACAACAGTGTGCCATGATTGTGGGAGTCCCACCTTGCAGACCGTGTTGAAGCAATTACATAGGAGACAGGCCTATAATTCAGATGAGACTTCATACAAATTCATCTGCCCACCATCAGGTCCAGGGCCTTGTGGCAAAGGCTCCTATTAATTGCCTCCATTACCTCTTCGATGGTGAGTTTCAGATCTTGGGGGGGGGAGGGGGAGAAACACCTCCTTCTCAATATATTGATCAGATACACTGTCCATATACTTTTTTTAACCGGTAAACCCAATCTTCCAGGCTAATAGTAATTAGGACAGTGTTCGATTTAATGCTTAGAGGGTTGGAGTTATTGGCCTCCAGCCAAAAGGCCCACGGATCTTTCAGCCTACAAGCCCTGACCAGATTTCCCCAGGATTCATTTTGTAGTTTTTTTCCCATACCTTAAGGCAGCCTTGTACTCTGCTCTACGCTGTTGTAATTTTCCTAAATCCCTGGGTATCTCCTTTAAAGCTTTGTGTAACACCGAAGCCTTCCTACAGTGCTGGTCGAACCACTTAACCTTATAGGTCTCTGGTTTAATGGATTTCATAAGACTACCACTAATAAAACAAACTTCAGCTGGGCAAATAGATTAGCCACCTCCCCGGGGTCATTATTATTAGCGGTCAAACATTTTATCGTCATGGGAAGATGGTTCAAGCTGAACTTTGACAGAATAGAGGTCATATCAACTTTTCTCCACACTAGGCGCAGCCCTTGTGATTTGACCATTAGAGGGTCCATGGCCACGGATTTGGCTCCCCCTCCTGTCGAGACATAAATCCAGGCTTATGGGATTGTAATCGCTATATGCACAAAGAACAATAGCTGTCCGAGGCTCCCAGAGCAACAGATCACGTGTTATGAAAATAAAGCCAATAGTAGAAGAGTATTTCCTCCTTTCAAAAGTGCCCTTAGAATAATAATTAGGATCCCTCAGTTCAGTCACATTAGTAAGGTCAAAAGCCTTGATCAGATGAAGAAGAGTTTTCCCACTCTGGTCCATGGGGAAATAATCAAGTCCCGTTCCTCTGTTATCAGACAAATTGCACTGTTTAACCAACTGAGAGATCCCAAGTTTAGCGTTAAATTCCCGCCCTAAAATAATTTTATATCCTTTGTGCAAATTAGCATATTTAACTTCCAGACCACAAATAATCCTATAACGTGTTAAAATTGGCAGTAAGGTATATATCCAAATGCCCATTATAAAAATTAATAAAAACAATATTTAATACATTAGGCCACATAAGTAAAAATGGTTGAAATAAAGTGCAACTAGAGGTAACCAGACTGAATTTGCAGTCTAAAGTGACTTTGATCCAAGTCATAAGCCCTGCCTTGACTCTAGCAGACGAAGAAGGCACTGCAGGGACTATGTGGGAGCAATAACCATCCAGGCTTATGGTTTCCAGAGACCAAGTTTCTTGGAAAAAAAATGAGATCATAGTCCCGTTAACCCATTTCTCACAGCCCACCCTGCTTGCCAGACCGGCAATATTCCAAAAAAGGATCTTAATCACTTGGTCGTGACTCTCCGTGGTAGTAATGTCGCCTTTGTAGCGCAAAACCAGTAGAATCAGTAGAGTTTACATTTGGCTAGCCCTCGTGGTGTGGGAGATCGTGGGGTAGACACACAGGGCCCGAAGGAGAACTCCTCCCCACTGGCCTCCTCGGCATAGGCCTTCTTAGCCTCATAAGGAACACACAATGAGTATCTCCGACAAATCATCTAGTGGGCAAAAACGATTTTGGACAGGGATGTTAAAAGAGCATGGTAGGTGGGCTTTATACAGGAGGAACTTGCCCTGACACCCGGGTTAGTAACCAGATTTCTGTAGAAGTATCCCAGGGACATAATCTTAACATTTCCAGGTCTAACATGCCCTGCTGTGAGGCCCAGAGGGGATATTCTGCCACCCTGGTATTTCTGAAACAGATGATGACACAATCCCCAATGAATTCCTTGCTCATCTTCCCAATCCAGCCCACTCGTCTTGCCATAAGGACCTCTGGCTGCTTCTCATGTTCCTGTGGATCCAGTGGATACTCTTGTCAATAAGATCTAATGCAGACTCGTTAGCTTTGTGACGTAACCGCAGGAAGTTTGCTAATACAATCACATAAGGACATGCCACACCGGGAGTCACGTTTTGGGGCCAAGCCCTCCTGGGCAGAGGGTACCAGAGGAATGCAGACCGGGTTAAGGTCACCAGTAGAAGGACCAGCCAACACAGGGTCGATCAAGCGTCCGTCATCACCATTGTGGGTGAAAGGGGCCTCCACTATCATGTTACGGGCCAGTTGCAGTTGCCCCCTCTCCTCTTGCTTCATCAGAGGCCTTGGCTCCACACCAGTAGCGGAGGGCCCAAGCCCCAATGGCAGGCCAAACCCTCTCTCACTCGCCTCTAAGTCAGTGAGCTTTGCCTCAATGAGCCCCAGGCCAGCGCACAACCCTGAGAGCGTGGAATCCAGGAGGTCAGCAGCCATGTTACTGAACTGTGCCAGGAACTCTCCAAATCACTCTTTGAGATCAGGTAAAGTATCAGACTTTGCAGACCCAGGGGGTACAGACCTTTAATGGATTTGGCATATTATCCATTTGGATTTTAATTCCCCCATGTTTCGTCTTAGGGCGTGATACTTTAGTTTGCTTGGGTGCCCGTGGGCTGGTGTCTGTAGTGTGTTTTACTTGTTGGTCCCTGTCCGTGCATCCTTCAATAGTAATAACTGTTGTAGTTTCACCCTCACTAGGCAGAGTTGTGGTGAGTGCAGTAAAAGACATAGATAACTGTCTTTCAGCAAACAAAACTTCTTTATCCAAGGCACTCACAGCCTTTTCAATATACCTGTCCAAAGTGGCAGTTTTTTTGTGGGTTTTTTGCAGCCACCCCCTCCACGCAGATGGATAGCTTTCTCTTCAACATCTCAAACGTATCCAAACAGCCATGGTACACAAGGTAAAGTTTAGGCAATAATCTATACAAGCACAAAAGGTTCAATGTAAAACCAAATTACATCAACTCAGTATAATCTGAGAGTTGAGGCAAAATGCCAGGGCACAGTACATTTGAGTGTAAGTAGCCAAGTGAGGTGTCCCAGCCTAGCCTCGTTCGGCCGCGGACGACCGCAGACTGCTCCGTTCTTGGTCCAGTCTTCGCCTGGGCCTGGGCGCGTTCCGCGCTGCGGTGTGCAGGACGCACTTGGCAGTCCCTCCTCCTGTGCTTGACAGATGGAAGCTGGGAGATGCAATCTCTCCCTCAGGTACAGCGGCAGCTTCTGCGGGCCAAATGGCAGCCCCTAAGGTCCCCGCGCTGCGGTGTGCAGGATGCGCTTTTCAGCGCTTGGCGGCCCCTTCTCCTGGGATTGACCGGTGGACACTGGGAGATGCAGTCTCTCCCCCAGCTACAGCTCTTTTGTGGGAGAAATGGCAGCCTCTCAGGTTCCAGCCAGTTAATATATGCATCAAAGCCAAGTTTGGCATTATGGCTCTGGGTCTAGTTGCTGGTCACCATGCAGAGCGAGATGTCCCAGAAATCCCTCATTCAGGCATCGGAAAATACAACAGTTGCCTATTCACAAAGCTGCAGGTTCTATAGAGCCCAGGTGGGATTCCTCTGTAGCTCCGCACCTCTCCGGCTCAGCATGTCCCTAAGGGAGGTGGATACCCAGGTTCAGAGACACTAATTTCTTGTAAGCAATTGGTCTGACTGTTGTTCCTTTCTGGAGTGGCAAAGAAAGAAAGGACTCTTCACAAAGATTTAGCATTCAGTTGTCACTGTACTGAAAGATGGACATATTAATGGTGGACCTACTAAAGAAGTATATAAAAAAACTATTCTTTATTTAGCAGCAATATATAGCGCTGAGCAACGAAAGGTATGACAGCACTTTACAAATAACAGCAGTGACCCAAAGGTCCTACAGTTAACACAAACTAAATGGTCAACACAACAATCATAGAATTGGTAGTAGTTGCAACATAAATTATGGTAGAAGGAGAACCAGGGAAGAGGGCAGTGAGTTGTCGAAAGAAGTACAGAATGGTAGAGAGGGGGTCGGTGGGCGAAGAAAGTAGAGAGGGAGTAAGTTAGATGAGGAGGAGAAGGAATGAGGAGTGGGGACGAGAGAACAGAAGAAAGGGATACAGAGAAGGGATGAAAAGGTAGCAGAGGGAGAGGGTGAGAGAGGCATAGTGGAAGTGAATTAGAACAGAACGAGTGTGATGGGGTAGGGAGAGAGTAAGGGAGAAGAGAGCGAGAGAGAATAGAGAGCGCGAGCAGGAAATATAGAGAGAGGGCAAGGACAGAGTAGTGGGAGAGAGGTCGAAGAGCAGGGCTAGAAGGATTGGAGGGAAGTGAGAGCAGATAAGAAAGTGAGGAAGGGGGATGAATAGAGGACAGCAGAGAGATTTGTACAGAGCAGAGGAAGAGTGAGCCGGAAGTAGAGGGAGAGGCCAAGGAAGGTGAAGTGGGAGATAGGTTGAAAGCAAGAGGGAGGAATGGAAGGTTTTGTAAAAAGTGAAAAAATGGACTGGGAGGTAGAACCAAGAATTGGAGAGGGCACAGAGTGGGCATGAGTTTTTGGGGGCTCCTATTGTCAGGACAGAAAATTCTAGCTTATCTGAACCCACCATTCCTGCTCTGCTCTCTTCCTTTTACCGGGCTGTGTCTGATTTACCGTTCCCTTTACTATCTTATCAAAAGGAGTTGACTGGCATCACGGGGCAGAAAGGGCAGAATGACACCACACTGGGCAGAAAGAGACTGTCCGGTTTTTTTGGACAGAGAGAAAAAGTTGGGAAAGATTGATATTACTCTGAAGGATAGAAATCTAAAGAGAGAGAAGACTTTGACATAAATCATGGCAGGGGTGTCAAACAAATCTTCTTAGAGAAGCATACATCCATGCGCAAGTTGGAGCAATGGACAGTATGAACAAGAGGTGCAGTAGCCAAGGACAGATGGGCAGCAACAACAGGGAAGAGAGGCAACACAGGAATGGGAGACAAAGCTGAGCTAGAAGCCAGCACATGCATGGAGGCAGAGAGTTGTGTTTTGGGTTCTGATGTGATTTAACTCCCTATGTGTCCTTTATGTGATACTCGTAATATTACTTTTTCTTACCTTTCTCTTTTTCCATCCCTTGGTAGGAGAACATTGTGAGTCAAGAGGATATCTTGGACTGAGTGCATGGAACATGAAATCCAAGTGAACAATGATGTTGTCGGCTTTGTCTACCAGCCTTTGCAGGTTGCCATGATGAAGAGATGTGAGCAGCAACTTCACCACTGTACTAGTCAGAGGCTGACTAAGCTCATGGTCACAGAACAAGGCATATTGTGCTGTAAACTGGCTTCGGGCTAAAAATCTGGCATATTCTGCTGGACTTCGATGATGGAGGCAGCTGATTGGGGTCTTCTGCAGAGGTCTGGTGACTGGGACTGCAGATTGGGGTCCTCTGATGGACTCTGTCAAAGGAACAACAGTCAACCTCTGGCTGGAAAGATGACCCTCGTGTCTCTAGCACCATTGAGTAGTCAGAGGTCATTGATTTCCACTGTGAGCAACCAGTGAACCCTGTGGGTTCTCTTTTTAAGGGAAATAATGTTGCATCCTTGCCACCATGGGCTGCCTTGGGGAAGGGCATTTCACAGTGGGCGAATCTGCTGCCCTCTAGGACTCTACCCCTATGATAGTCCATAGTGAAAGTGAGCTTAGGAGGTTTAATGGTGGATACCCTGCAACTTTCCTGAGCTGTAAGAGATTGGTGAACGTGTATGTTCGTAGCACGTGTTGCTGTAGATAAACATGCTCTGCATACTCCTACCACGTAGTGTTGGGATTGGACGTTTGCAGATTGTTTTTCTTCTCAGAAGTCTTTTGAGTCACGAGGGATAGCAACTCTACCCTTTGTTGGCAATGCACATGGGCATCAACTCCATGATATATATATCTATATATTTTTTTTAAAACTTTTTTATTTCTGATTTTCAAGAAACAAGTATTACATGAACAGCCCAACTTAGACTCCGATATTGCAAATCCATAGATAAGACAATATAACAATTTCCTGTCCCCCTGACTCCCCCTCCCCGGCATATACAATATTTTAATGGACCACAGTTAATCTCACTGGCTCATAAGGCCCAGTAGGTACACTCAACTTGCTCTTCTACCATATCTCACTGGTTGGCATGGCTAGGCGAAAAATTGGAAGCATAGAGACCACAGAAGTCTTTTGGTCGTGAAGCTGGCGGGAGCTACTCTGCGTAGATTTCTATTTGAGCCCTGCAATACGCTAGATCTTGAAGCCATTCAGCATGTTTAGGGGACCACCTTCCGCCCCAACACAGTGACACCCTGCGGTCTGCAATTAACAATGACTCTGCTACAAATTTACGGTTGATGGGCTGAAGTGATTTTATAAGGCCCAGCAGGCACACTCTGGGGGTACACTAAACTTGCTCCTCTACCATATCTGATAAATTCTGCGTGATTTGCGACCAGTATTGGGCCATAGGGCTGCACACCCATGCTAAATGCAAGAAATCCACCGCCGCGTCCCCACAGCGCATGCAGGACGCCTCCACCCGCAACCCGAATCTGTGCAGCTGGAGGGGGCAATAGTACACCTGTTGTAGATATTTAAAGTGTATGATTCTTGGGTTACAATTTGCGGTGAGTTTACCCAGCAAGATACAGCAGAACTCCCAATCCACCCTCGAAAATGTACTGTCCAAAGTAGCGTTCCAGTTATCTCGCACAGTGTCGACAGACCCACCGCGCTCGCATTGCGAGGCATTATGTAATTTGGTGATACGTTTTTTACGATCTGTGCATGAGAGTACAATCTGCAAGGACCCAAGTGTTGCCGGTTCTTGTCGAAAGGAGAGGTACATCGTTTTCGTGGCCACTGTCGGCCTATAGTACACAAAGCTGTGGAGGGGGTTGCAGTCACGATCCCCCTGAAACTCCGCTGTTGTGATATAGGATCCCCCGGGGAAGGCGTCACCCATTACCCGTAATCCCGCTTCTCATGCACTGCGAGTGCTCTTGGCTCTCCAGTGACTGATAGGGACGGATGGTGAAATAGTGGCAATGACGGGCCATACAACAGTGTTTTTCACGCTCATGTGGCAAGAGCCTGCCAGGCTCTCGTTGTGCTATGCAGTGAACTGACCGCCGTGGGTGTGTTCGTCGTGAGAGTATGCGGTTATATAGCTGTGAGAGGGATGGGGTAGGCTGCATCATACTCGAGGGCAGTGTGTGGCATGTAACCTTGAGGGTGGTACCAGTAGTGCGCAAAGTGGGCTTGTGCACACAGATAATACAGGTAAAAATCTGGTGCTCCAAAACCCCCCCCCTAGGTGTAAGGGCGGGTGAGGGTCTGCCAACTGATTCTAGGTTGTTTGCCAGCCAATTGCCAGAGTCGACATGCAGGATTGCAGTGTCTTGAAAAAAGTGTGTGTCAGAGGGATGTGGATATTGATAAAGAAATATGGTCAACACACCCATCTTCATAATTGCTAGTCTGTCTGCCAGTGATACGGGAAGACGGGTCCAGGGGGCTATCTGATCCTGCAACTTAGATATGGCTGTGCCATAATTTTGGCGGATTGCAACTTCGGGGTCACGGTGTAACCATACCCTCAAGTATTTCAAAGAATCCTTGCACCACTCTAGCAGATATTCCAGCACATAGGGCACTGTGGAGGGGGTTAGAGGAAAGATGACTAATTTTGACCAATTAATGCTCAGTCCAGAATACCATTCTTATTTTACATATTCTTGCACCGTCTGGGCTAAATTGGCAGTTGGGTCCCTCACATATACCCACATATGGTCTGTATATAGCAATATGGCCAGAGGGCATTGACGAAATCGCAGGGCCGCGGCCAAGTGTCTCTGTCTGATGCAAGTTAGTGGCTCCAGCAATAGGGCGAACAAAATCGGGGAGAGTGGGTATGCCTGCCTCGTCCCCCTATGAATACACAGTGTGTCAGATGTTCTACAATTCACTCGGACGCGGGCTACAGGGCCCTCGTCCAATAGGCAGATCCAGTGCAAAAAGGCCTGAGGTATCCCCATCCTAGCCAGCACTGCAAACATATACAGCCACAGTATGGAATCGAATGCCATAGTGGCGTTGAGGAAGACCACTGCAGCTGGAAGCGAGAGGTCCAATTGGTGCAAAACTGCGAATAATGTACGGAGATTGTGGGTAGTCGATCTAGAAGGAATGGTTGGTAAGACCAGTGACGGCTGTACTGGTTGCAGCTGGATTGCAAGGATTTTCGCCAGGATTTTAACATCAGTGTTTATCAATGATAACAGACTATAAGAATCACACCTCTCGGGCGCTTTATCTGGTTTCAGCAGCGTAATTAACAATACTTCTCTCAAAGTGGGGGGCAACGAGTGTTTCTCATATGCCTCCTGATACATCCCCATGAGGTGGGGTACCAGCAGATCCGAATACATCCTATAGAACTCATCATCGAGGCCATCGCTCCTAGGCATTTTCCCATTCAGGAGTAGGCGTATGGCGTTCCCAATCTCCTCTTCTGTTATCGGCTGAACCAGAAACTCTCTGGCTGGGCGAAAGCCATGCAAGTGCAATGTCATTCAGGTACATGGCCTATCCCTGCGCATCTGCCGATGGGCGTGCACTGTAGGAATCGACAAATTTGTTAAGAATTGCCTGGGGCTCATGACAATGCTCCCCGTCTGGGGTTGTAATGGTCAGTATATGGCTGGCTTTCCGCGGTTCTCTGATTTTTGCCGCTAGGCTTCGCCCTGTCCGGCAGCTTTCACCATATGCCCTCGCCACCCAGCGTTTTTCCATACACAGAACCTCCCGATCCGCCACCTCCATGTACTCCTTTAGGTGTGTTCTGATTGTTGCCAGTGTCGTGGGGTCAGGGGAAGACCATGTGTTCTCTCCAGAGTATTCAAAGTATTTTCAAGAGACTGTAGGCGAGAGCTCAGGGACTGTAATACCCCAGCACAGAGCCCAGTACAGGCTCCGCGAATAGTAGCCTTAAATGCTTTCCCTAGCATACCTGCTCCCTCAACCAACCCCTTATTTTCGTCAAAATATTGTATGGATGCCATTTGCACTCCATCTCTGAACACTGCATCCAACAGAGCAGAGGCGTGGACCCTCCATTTAAAGAGTTTTGGTACGTTAGTCTGGAGTTCTCAGGACATTCACACAGGAGAGTGCTCCGACAGTGTTCTGGGTAGGTGGCACACATCTGATACCCATGTGCTTGCCTCCCTTATCACCAACCAGTTGTCCAGCCGTGCCCAAATGTGTGCAGTGGATATGAACGTTCCCTCCCGGTCCTCTGGATGACGGGCCTGCCAAATATCAATGAGGCCATGATTTTTCATACCCTCTCGGAGCACGTTAGCAGACTGTCTATCCTGCGAGGACGAAACAACGGATTTGTCCACATTCGGGTCTAATGGGAAGTTGAAATCTCTGCCCCATAGAATGGTGGAAGGTTGTAAATCATATAGTCTGGTGCCTAGTGTGGCGAACAGATCGGGGTTGTTGATATTGGGGCCATATGTGTTAATAAGAGTCAGGACTGTCCCTCCACAATTACCCTGCCAAATAATATATCGTCCCTGGTCGTCTGTCTCCGAATGGAGTGTGCTGAGGGGGGTGCCTCTTCTAATAAGAATAAGGACCCCTCTAGAATAGGAGGTGTCCAGTCTTGCGTGTGCCCATTGTGCCCATTGCGCCCCAATAGTGATGGCTGACTGTGCAGTGAGGTGTGTCTCCTGTATTAATGCAACGTGAATAACCCTGGGCATTATACTTTGCTACGCTCACGAAGCATGCAAAGTTTGTGCTACTACGCACTACGCAAGTAGCAGAGTGAATAACTGCTAATAAACGTAGCGTAGCAGGAGTATAATAAACTCCTTCAAATGCTTTGATAAAGCAATTTTTTATGCTAAAAGCATATAACCAATTCACAAAAATGAATTTTGACAATAAAATATCAAGCAATGAGAGGTGATGATTTTGGAGTTCCCCTAACCTAGGGGAGGACCAAGCAGATGCCTTGAACACAAAAAGCATATCATGTGAACGATTCAATGGTGGTCCCTTCCTCCTAGGACCACCCCAAGCACAGTTATGGGCAAAAATACAAGCCCAACCAAAGGCCCTGCAAAGCATTATGGGACGAGATTAGCAGTGGGCAGTGAATATTATAGTGTCCAATATCAAAATAATTCTACAAAGAGCTGCAGTTCAACTAGTCGTCACTGGGTGTCGTCCCTCACGAGTCAAATGCAAAAGCTTCATGAAAGGTTTTCAATACTTTTGCATTTCACTCTTGAGGGACGACACCTAATAGACTGGTTGAACTGCAGCTCTTTGTAGAATTATTTTGATATTGAACACTATAATATTCACTGCCCACTGCTAATCTCGTCCCATATGCTGCAAGGCCTCAATTGGGATTCTATTTTGCCAATAACTGTGCTTAGGAGTGGTCCTAAGAGGATGGGACCACCACCTAATCATTCAATAAGATGTGCTTTTTGTTTTCAAGACATCTGCTTAGGTTCTCTCCTAAGTTAGCGAGGATACCAAAATCATCACCTCTCTCACTGCTGTTTAACTTTTGTTTTCACTTTAGTGAAATGACTATATGCAATTTTAACATATAAAGACAGATATTTATTTTATCTTATCTTGCACTGTACAAGTTTGCTTTTGGTAATTATTGTACAGTGCAGTCAAGCACACAGCTACGCACAGGCTTAATAATAAACTCCTTCAAATGCTTTGATAAAGCAATTTTTTATGCTAAAAAGCATATAACCAATTCACAAAAATGAATTTTAACAATAAAATATCAAGCAATGAGAGAGGTGATGATTTTGGAGTCCCCCCTAACCTAGGGGGAGGACCAAGCAGATGCCTTGAACACAAAAAGCATATCATGTGAACGATTCAATGGTGGTCCCTTCCTCCTAGGACCACCCCAAGCACAGTTATGGGCAAAAATACAATCCCAACCAAAGGCCCTGCAAAGCATTATGGGACGAGATTAGCAGTGGGCAGTGAATATTATAGTGTCCAATATCAAAATAATTCTACAAAGAGCTGCAGTTCAACTAGTCGTCACTGGGTGTCGTCCCTCACGAGTCAAATGCAAAAGCTTCATGAAAGGTTTTCAATACTTTTGCATTTCACTCTTGAGGGACGACACCTAGTAACGACTAGTTGAACTGCAGCTCTTGTAAATTATTTTGATATTGAACACTATAATATTCACTGCCCACTGCTAATCTCGTCCCATAATGCTTAGGGCCTTGGTTGGGATTGTATTTTTGCCCATAACTGTGCTTGGGGTGGTCCTAGGAGAATCGTTCAATAAGATGTGCTTTTTGTTTTCAAGACATCTGCTTGGTTGTTGGTTCTCTCCCTAAGTTAGTGAGGATACCAAAATCATCACCTCTCTCACTGCTGTTTAACTTTTTGTTTTCACTTTAGTGAAATGACTATATGCATTTTTAGCATATAAAGACAGAGATATTTATTTTATCTTAACTTGCACTGTACAAGTTTGCTTTTGGTAATTATTGTACAGTGCAGTCAAGCACACAGCTACGCACTACGCAATTTGCATAGCTACGTGTAGTTGAAGCTGTACTTCACGTAGCTACGTGAAGTGCTACTACGCAAACTACGCCCGGGCTTAAACGTGAACCTGAAGGCGGTTCAAGTACGCGAGCTCCTACCTGACCTTCGTGGGATTGTTTAAGCAGTGCACGTTCCAACAGGAGTATTCATTTCACGTCCCACCCATCACGCATTGACGAGGAGGAGGGCAGCGAGACACGGGGCGCGAGATTATATCCATCAGATAGGGGATGCATGTACGGAGTCTCAATGAAGTAGTAACATTCCCACCCACTCCAGCATTAAGAACTTGCCAAACCTATCCCAAATACAAAACGAAAATACAAACCTATTCATACAAAAATATGAATCGCAGAAAGACTAAAAGACAGTCAAAATATATCAAAACCCAGTAGGGTATGCCCTCGTGGGGGAGCGAGATGCCAACTACCCTCTTATGGAACAGAGGGGGCCGGGAATATGGGTAAATTCTGCCAGACTTAAAATAGGCAGTTTGGGGGGGGAGGCATCTAAAGCTGTTGGCTAAACAGTACAACAATATTAACTGGTACACTTTACATAGGAAATCGTATAATGTAGAAGCACAAATCAATCCACCAAGTAGCTGCTTAAAACTGCAGGGCACCAAACAGGCATGCAACAGGTACTCAATGTAGTCCATGAGCCCTATACCTATCAGCATTCAGCACAGACACTTATCTACAAAGGCCCATGATCACACTGTGTAGAGTTCATTAGTCCCCAGTGTCTACAGCATCTAGGTCAGATCTTGGAGGGGTGCGGCGAATTCGTCCCTGAGACTTGAAGAAGTCCATGACTGGGGGGATGAATATAGTTTGTGTACCCTCGTGATCAACTCTGTCTGGCAGGGTACAGAATGGCGTTACGAAAAGCCCAGGGACTGTAATTTCTTTTTCGCTGGTACGAATTCTCTCCGAGCTGCTTGCACCGCTGCAGTGAAGTCGGGACAAAAGGCGATCTCATTGCCTTGGTATTGAGTGGCTCCTTTTATCACAGGATTGGTGCAACACAGTGTTCCGATCCCGATAGTGTAAGAGCTTTGCTATGATCTGTCTCGGGAGGGGGGCCTCTGGGGGAGGCCGTGCCTGTGGAGACCTGTGGGCGCTTTCTACTATTAACACAGAGGACAATTGCTCACAACTGTACACCTCTTTCTGCGTGGATTCCACGTAACATTCGAGGCGACCTGTGTTGCCCGTTATGCGTAAGTTGCTGCAGTGCGAGCGCGCCTCCAGGTCCTCGTTTTTAGCTTGAATAGCAGCTAGGAATTTGTCCATGTTTAGCTGCTTACGGGTGAGAGCCTGCTCGTCATCTTCTGCACTAGATATACGCTGTTCTGCTGTGGTGAGGCGCATGGCATGCCTGTCGAGCTTGGCAGCCATCTTATCCATGCGGATATTTAGTGCATCTATCGTCCCATCTGTAGATTGCAGACTTTGCTGCATGGCCACTAAGGTGGCCTAAAAAGATGTACTAGGTTGGGGCAGCGACTCCTGCTCCGAGTCTGAGTGCGCATGCTGCGAGGGTCTAGATGCCCGCTTGGACTCAAAGGTGAGACGGGTCTGCTGCCTGTCTACTTTCCCCATGCTGAACCAATAATGATCTCCTTGTCTGTGAACGGCGTGGCAATGGGTGCCGCTGCGCAGTAATCTAGCAGTCAGAGTAAGCACTCTCCGATGTACAACTCT
Organism: Calotriton arnoldi; assembly: GCA_963921515.1. NCBI lineage: Eukaryota > Metazoa > Chordata > Amphibia > Caudata > Salamandridae > Calotriton > Calotriton arnoldi. The sequence continues at coordinate 774,477 of CAWUFW010002619.1, forward strand.
TAAGGATATAGACCAAGCTAAAGAAGGCGAGAGAAGGGGCCTATAGCTCTGCCAGGACCATGCGACCCAGTGGGCCCCTCAGCCTGTCTGTCAGGTCCCCCGAGAGTTCCCCTGCAGTCGCACAGCATTCACTGATTGTGGAAGTGATCAGCACAGAAAGATGATGGATGGAGTTTTGAACATGGGCAGGGTTCGCAGTCACCGCAGCTCAGAGCATGCACCTTCCCAATCCCTCACTTTCTGTCCGCTCCATCTCAGAGCCTCCTCTAAATCGCGGCGTGCGCTCGCATTACTAGTGCGGCGGTCGCGGCCACACAGCGAAGCGCCAGATCCTCACCTGCCGCTGTGAACATAAACTGGAGGGGGGAAGGTCTGTTTCAAATGCCGCTGAGCCCAGCAGGTGGGCCTTAGCGCACGTATGCTGCGGGGGTCCCATGCAACAGCGATTTACTAATATGAGCCTCGCAAGCTCCAGTATGTCTTCGAGGCTGCTCCCCCAGACTCTCCGAATGTCACCACAGGGTACCCACACGATTGCGGGATAGGCAGCAACAAGGCACCCGCATGCACCACCAGCGGTCACAGGCCGTTGATCCCCCCCTCACCCCCGCCCCACCACGCGACCACAGCTGGGCTGCAGCATGCCTCTCCAGTTCCGCATCAAGGGTATCGGGCTCAGGACTTTTCGTCTTGCACTGCTGCTCTCACTAGCTGGGCACTGCCATTTTAGGTGTAGATGTCACTTGCTCGCCACACCTCACTGTTCCCCCGCTTCTAGGGCATCCCACAGCGTATTGCAGTGCTCGTCAGCTGCAACCAGTCTGTGGGATGCTTGTCTCCCCTCCAGGAGCGTGGATGGCTCGTTTTTGGCCCGTATTCTTGACGGATTGGAGTCCCGACTGGTCGAGCTACACTAAAGAGTGGCCATCTTGCCGTGGGCTCTCTAGCGCCCCCCAACTCCATGTTAGATCGTTTTTTTTCCTCCATCGGGTTCGGACGTGTACTGACAGGTCTCTGTATTTGGTGCCCGCATCGCTTGCCTTTGAGCCAATTCAGTCATTTCGAATCCAGTAGCACTGGAAGAAATTCTACTCCGCTATAGATATTGACTTTGATTAGTTTCGCAGATGACGTTCAGTGGACATCGGATTCCTATCCATGCCTCTCTGCCGTGTCCTTAGGCCCATCCAAGGACACTCTGTCCCTTGCCTTGAGAACTTCATCAAGAATGCACGCACAATGATGGAACTGATGCCCCTCCAAGTACTGCCACCAGAGCCACACCAAATTTCCATGGACCGGCCACCACCAAGTCTGCAATCTCTTCCTCTTCCCCCAACCTTGACTACACCACATGTGAGGCCTGCCTCACATTCTGGTTGAAGACTCTTTAGTACCGATAGGAGCAGTGGTTGGCACATCAGAGAATAGAGTGGCAGGAGCCAGATGACACTCCTGAGAACTTCGGGGAACATGGCATCGAGACAGAGGAAGATGTCGGCCGCTCGGGTGCAGAGCTCAACCAATCGTCTCCCAGCCCAAAGGTGGCCTTTTTCTCAAAATCCAAAGAGGAAGAAGAGCAGAAACCAGATGCCTCACAGCCTAAGTTCGCTTTGGCACTGAAACCCTCACTGATGCCTAAACTAGCCTTGACGTCAAGAACGCCATCAGCTCAGAGCTCTCTCTCAGACCCATTCTGGACCTCAGGTCCCTCAACAGATAGGTTCTCTCTGAACATTTCCATTTGATGCTGCAGGATGTGATGCCTCTGCTTCAACACGGCGACTACATTAGACCTCGAGGACGTCCTCTTCCACATCCCCATCCAATGATGATATGGGCAATAAGTGGCCAGCATGATCAGTTCAAGTGCTTCCCTTGGACGTCACTACTGCTCCAAGGGTCTTCGCCAAGTGCCTGGCTGTTAAGGACAGGGGCCTTTCAAGTTTTCCCCTATCTCGAAAACTGATCAAGAGTGCAATCAGTCAGTTTTGCCTCCAGCACATACAAGCGACCATCTCACATCTCCACAGCCTCTGGTTCACCATAAATGTGACCAAGTTCCATCTACAGCCCCTCCAGAGCCACCCTTTCTAGGGGCAGTGCATCAGTCATCCGCAAAGCATACCCAAACCTCAAAAGGGTTGCAGCATTCTTCTAGTTTGTACCCATTTTTCAGCCGCAAAGTCATCTGACAGAATCGTAATGTACTTGTTGGGTATGATGGCTCCTTGTGTATCGCTATTGTACCCCAACTCTGGCTACACATGTGCCCATTTTAGCAGTACCTTTGAGCACAGTGGCCACAGGGGGAGGATCAGATGATCTAGTGATGGTAAATGCCACCATCCAGCGCTCTGCAGTGGTGGAACAGCAACAACTTGCTGCGAGGCAGGCCTTTTCTAGACACCATTCCGCAAGTTACCATTACCACTGATGCCTCTCAAGCCAGTAAAGGAGCTCATCTCGATCAGAACACAGTGCAGGGTGTATGGAATATCCAGCAGCGGAGCCATCATCAATTACCTCAAGCTTCTTGCAATACACGTCGTCCTCAATGCTTTTCTACTGCTCATTCGAGCAGTGGCGGCTCCTCCGCTATGGCGGAGGAGCATCGCTCCACTGCTTTCAAGCAGTGCAAGAAGCAAAACTTTCAGTTATTATAATTTTATATTTGTGTTGCTTTGCGGGCAGCTGGGTGGGCGGGGCTGCTCTGCTGTCGGGGCAGGGGAGGAGTGGTTTGCCCACTCCTAAGGGCGCAATGACTGTTTTGGGCGGCCCGAGTCATGCACACTTTCCCGTTCTCCATGCAGGCTGCCTTACAGCCTGCTTGGGGAACATGCCCACCCCTCCAGCCCCTGGCTGAGCGCCGTGTCACGGCACTCAGACCATGCACAACGTTGCATTACACTAGGGCACTCTTGAGGAAGCCCTGTACACCAGCCCTAAAAACACAAAATGCCCAAACTTCGTCTCCAGGTACCCATAGCCAATGCGCTATGGATCAATTGGTCAGGGATTTTTACTTATGCTTTTCCGCCTCTCCCACTATTTCCTATGCTGGTGTGGGAGATGTGACAAACATCACAAACCCTGATCCTGGTGGCCCCCACCTGGGCCAGGCAGCCTTGGTATTTGGCCCTGTGAGAGATGTTCATCAGTCCATGTGAAAAGCTCCCCAACAGGCTTGACCTTCCCACCAAGAATCAAGGACATATCAGACACCCAGATCCCAAGCAACTCAATCTAGCTTCTAAATCTGGCCCATGAGGTACTAGAATTTGGTTACCTGGGTCTCCCATAGGTATGTATGGATAACCTACGGGAGTCCCTTAGACCTACCACACGGGGAGGCAGCAAAGTGGAAAAGCATGCAGTCCATGATATTATCACCTATCTCCTCCACCTCCAGAAGTCCTGTCTAGCCTGCAGTTTGATACAGCTTTATTTAGCAGCTATTGCTGCATGCATGCCTAGATACCCCCGGCTAGTTGTGCGCTTTATACACTTTATTTTCATTCATTTTCATTACATACAGAACAGGGTACATTCCTCCCTCTTCTGCATATCTGTAATCAAGGCGTAATGAAAGGTCTTAAAAGTCATATCTCCCTGGGTGCCACCAGTGTGGAACCTTAACATTGTCCTTTCCAGACTAATGTCCCCTCATTTGAGCCCTTACATTCTTGTCTGCTCCAGTACCAAGCCCTCGCACTGTAGGAGCCCTTCATCTGCTTTCACAAGGACAGGGTAGTGCTCAGGACAAATCCTAAGTTCCTTCCTAAACTAGTTCCCCTTTCCATCTCTACCAGGCTTTAGAGTTAGCAGTATGTTTTCTCCACAACCATACGGCAGTAGGGAGAGTGCTTCATATCCTGGATGTAAAGCACGCTCTCATATACTACATAGACAGAACTAAACCCTTTCGCAAGGCAGACCAGCCATTCGTGGCCTTTGCAAAGCCCCACAAGGGGCAACCTACTGCATCCTATATCTAAAGCAGGAATTGCTAGATGGGTAGTCAAGTGTATACAGACTTGCTATCAAAAGGCAAAAAGAGTCATCCCTGATACCCATCGGCTCATTCTGCTCGCAAGAAAACTGCATCCATAGCCTTCTTAAGGAACATTACCTTAGCCAACATATGTAAGGCGGCTACATGGTCAACTCCACACGTTTACTAAACACTGGTGATGTCCTAGTCAGACACGTTATAGCCAGACAGGCTATGGTTGGCCAAGCAGTCTTAAGGACCTTATTAAAGACACCTGCATCAACCACACGCTACTTACCGCTCAGAGGAGGGTACTGCTTTACAGTCTGTGCAGAGTGTGTGTATCTGCAGCAGCACATGCTGCGGAGGGAAAATGTTATCCTGTAAGCATCTATTCGTAGCGGGCAGTGCTGTAGAGTCGCATGCGCCCACCCTCTTTCCTGAACACGTGTGGCTCTGATTACATATCACTTCACTCTTTCACTTCTAATTTTCTTTTGTGCAATACATGTGTATTATACATTATAGTGTTCCTCACCACTACATACCACTCTCATTCGCTGTGCCAAAAACATTCTAACATGGAGTCGATACTCATGTGCATCGCCGGCTGAGGGAGGAGTCACTATACCTCGTGACTCGAAAGACTTCTTCAAAGAAGAAATCTGATGGCAAGAGTATGCAGAGGATGGGAATCAACAGCACTACACGCTACGAACAGATGCTTGCAGGGTGAATAACATTTTCCATTCATTTTATGAGTCTCAAGCCTTTTGCCCATTTTTGTTACGGTATGGTGAGAACATCTATAAGCTGATTTTATTGGGTTGAAATTAGACTGTGAAGCTACGGTTGTTTTCTGAACAATATACTGGGGGCAGTGATCCTGTAGTTTCTCTTCCAGGGTTGTGAGGGGGATGTGTACATTTTCTTGGGTCATATTTGAGGATGTGTGGCCTTACAAGTGTGCCTTCTGTGTAGAGCATTTTGCATAATCGTTAATCCAGAGTTAATTGTCCCCGCTTTCGCAGGACTGAGGGCTGCAATAACTCGCTAGCTCAGAATGGCAGTCACAATGGTTGTGCCCACACCTGGCATATCTACTTTCATGATGAGTTCAACCCAGAATATCTCAGGGAATGACCAATACAGACCTCAAGCAGTACCATCAAGGTTATTTTTAATATTATGTTAATATATTATTTAAACTTCTTTACACATATTTTTATTGTACTGTGAAAGTGGGCATTCAAATGAATACCTGTTAAGTACTTGTCTGCATGCTTTGAAAGCTACTGCAGGCGCATACACTTACGTGAAGGAATGCAATAAAAACTTTGATTACTGAAGGCTGTCTCTTGTACGAAACTAAAATCTGAGAAGAGGGAGGGGTCTTGGGATCCTTTCTCATTTCAGACCTTTCATTATTTAGAGATGATAGGGGCTGATATCTGGTAGGGGTCTGTGAGCTGTCTCTTCTGAGAACTCATGGGCCTTCCCTACACAGGCACAATTGAGCTGATACTAGTGATGGGTCACATGGCCCTTTTTTGGTGAGAGCTCTTAGAGATCATCTCCAAACCAGGGGCCAGCGAGTGATCTTTGAGGTGGTACCCATGAGGCTCCTGGCCAGGTACTGGCTCAGCATCATAGTGGTCTTCTTATGTCCGGGACTGGGGAGGGCTCCCAAAGGTCTATAAATGCTAAGCACTGGGGGAGAGCTCAAGAAGCTTTCCCCAGTCTTGGTTGCCCGTGAGCCATCACTGGTGAGGGGTAAAAGGTGCATTCTCATGATCAGTCTTTAGTCAATGGTCTGTGTTTAGGGAACTCAGGAGGCTTCCCCCAGACCAGATATCACACAAGGAGACTTCTGTGGACTGAGTACCAGTCAGCTCCCTGTCACGAGGTACCCTTCTCTGTCGTGAGGTATCCCAAATCAAATCATATATTTCTGAAGTGCAAGTCTATTCTAGATTCACAAGCTGTGCGTTATTCTGCCATTTTGTGGTTGAGTCGAGAATTTTCTTTAGTAGAAATAAAAGCGTTTCTTGTGGGCGTTGACACTAGGCAGAGCCAGGAGTTCTCCCATTGATGCCGACACAAGCACGAACGGCCATCTTTATATTCTGTTTCAACCAAAGCATTTGGAAGCAAGCAAAGGAGATCTTAAGAAATGCTCGACTATAGCAATCAGTTGGTGGCTATTGATTTTCACGTACCAGAAAAGGAAGCACAAAACAAGCAGATACTGACCGCTATTCTTGCACTAGAAGAGAGTTCCCGCAGTCTTCGACCATAGGAAGTCCGAATGGCTGCAATTGTTTTGTCATAGTTTTTTCAGTTTTTTACAGTTGCACTGGTTATCACGAGAACTCCATTTAGGGTCTGCCCCGCCCCAACTGCTGTAGAAAATTTGCAAATAATGATCAACACAAAGTATGCAGTTTATGCCTATACCTCGATCATAAGGCAGTGCGTTGTCACTGAAAACTAAATTCAAAAAACCTCTAAACATGGGAGGAAAAGCTTTTTGAGCATCACACGGTGTAAAGATTAGAATCCTCAAGTCAAAGGGAAAGAAGATGGACGGGGAAAACAGTCTTTTAATGACCATAGAGCTATAAAAACGCCCCAAAAGGATATTTTATTTATGCCATAAGGGTCTAAACCACTAGTGCCTTTGTCGACGAGTTGATTACTTCTTCAGTGGTGAAATCTTTGAAGCCTGGCAGTCAAAAAGAAAAAGACCACAGGAACAGAAAAGAGAAAGCCTGTGACACACTTCAGAAGATGATAAAGTTTAAAAGGACAGTAGGGAGCAGACCACTCTAAAAACAGACACATCTACTTTTCATACCGAATGTGAATAAATAAGAAAAGACGTTCTGCGGTTAAAGAAAAACCTTCAAGTCAAAATACAGTCTCTTATTAGGAAGAAGAAATCTTTTGATCTATTTTTACTTTCAGATCTTTCAAAATTATGTGTAAAAACAGATAATAAAAGACAAATAACTGCCTGAATTACAGAACACACATAAGTAGACCATTCCTACACAGTGCACACGAGGAGGAAGAGGGCAACAGTATATATAGATATATCTGTACTTTATAAGTACATGAACAACTTGTACACAAAATATTAGAGAATTCACAGGCTGATGCGGCACACACTGTTAACAATGATCCATCTAGACCCTCCCCATAGGGTGATATTTCAACTTATCATGTGGTTACAAAGAGGTTAGATGAGACTAAACTATTTATTGCAAACAAGGTGATTTATGTTTCCTGTTGGAGACAAGACATAAACAAAGAAGTAAATAGTTTCTTCCTAACAGCAGGCTAGAGATATATTTAAAAATATGACTACTGCAAAGTCATGTACTTCTGCAGTTGTTAAGAAATACAGCCCCCCCCCACCATTACAAACTCCCTCCCCCAATATAAAGAGCAGTGTAGTAACTAACAACCAGTATAGTATCTCGGAACCCATCCTCAACCACAGGTCCGCTCCCAGACAAACAGCAAACGGCGGGATAGGGTAGATATGAATGTAGAAATAGTTACTGCAGCACAATGGCATATAGCTAATTCAACTGCACTTTTGAGCAGGTCTGACAATCAACAATGGGAAGACAATGGAAATCAAGCAACTTCTTCCTGAGGAACTATAGCAAAGGATAGCCATTGGATGGTGAACATTTGTTTGTCCTTCATGATTTTCATTAACTGTCCCATCAAAGTGATCAGGGATATGGGTGCCCTACAAAACATAGGTACAGGTCTACACATGGACGACCCAAATATAACCTTATTTACAACAAGAATACAACCAACAGTACGCACCAAAGAATCATAGACTTAAACAAAATGGAAACAAATGACCCTACAGAGAGATTGATTTTGTAGAAGCGGGAGAGATGGCAGAATCAACAAGGTTCTACCGATCCCAAGTGACTGTTCTTTGCAACCCACGACCACCCCACACCCAGTCGCACTGGTGGGATTATGCAGAGGAATGGGGAAAAAAACTCCTTAGGCAGAACCCAAGAAAGATGAACATTAAGAAAAGCTCTTACCCCTATATATAGAGAGAGAAGCTAGAGACACTACTAGAAAAGGGAGCACTAGATGCAGTTCCACAGGGGGAAAAACAAGAACTGTATTCAGAATTCTTCGTAAAAACCAAAGCTAGCTTTCATACTATAGCCAATAATAAACTTACAATGTTTAAAACACTACGTCACAAATATTCGATATGACTACTGTTATAATGAAGATTCAGGCAAAGGTAAGTCAAGATAAGACATTTATTTCGGTCTCCACTCTACCACCAGTTAAGGAGCTCAGGGTTACAGAGCACAGCGTTCTCTCCTCTCTCCTCAGTCAGACTCCCAACCACAACATTCTAAGGCAGCCTCTAGACCAACTGAAGGGCGGTACCAACTGGGAAATGAAGGAGAGGGTAATAGGAAGGGGCAAGGGGGAAAAGTATTCTTTCAAGAAATACAATAGACAAAAAGGAATAAAACATGAAAGAATAAAATATAAGAGGCTATAACACATCTTCCTCCCAAACAGCATTAAAAATGGAACAAAACTAAGGTTATTCCATTACAAAATCCTTATGCCATTTAGGTGTAGTTACAAGTCTTTTGTTTGTGTCTCTTCGGTTGGCTGAGGAATCATTTGGGTCACATGTAGTATAGGTGTTACCAGAAGGTATGTCCTCGGACTTTGGCTTTTCGCTAATCTGTTCATGCTCCAATTCTGACCATTCTGAGGACTTATTGTGTTTAATTTTAATGATCCTCTTAGGATCATAGAATTTAGATTCGTTTTCCCCAACACTTGTGGGTCTTTTTATGGATACCCAGTCTCCTATGGCCCACTTCTGGGATTTGGCCCCGTGCTTGTAATCATAGTAAGTTTTGTACTTGGCTTGATGAGAAGCAATCTTGGATCTCGTTGCACTCGAGTCGTGTTCCACCTCTTCTCCCCGCCAATCCAGTTGGGTAAGAATTTGGTGCTGGTTTTTTTTTCTTTTGAGTGATGAGAACAGGGAGATGCTAGTGACATGGTTGGCAGTAGTGTGATGCGCCCAGAGCATGTCTTGAAGTGCCCGTTCTACAGGTAAGTGGTTGATGCAAGCTTGTTGTATGTTCTCTTTTATCATTCTATTTACTCTTTCGACCAAACCGTTGGCCCGAGGACAGTACAAAGCAGTTTTTTGGTGAGTAATGGCTAATCTGGTTAAGAAGGTGGTCATGGCTGAAGAAGTGAATTGTACTCCATTGTCAGTGACAATGGTGGAGGGGATGCCTTCCGAGGCAAACGTGTCCCATAGAAAACTAATGAGAGTTTCTGTAGTGGTTTGGTTCACCATCTTGATGACCACCCAGTGGGAGTGATAGTCGGTAAGTACGAAGGCAAATTTTTTTATGACACCCCTTCTATTGAGTGGGCCAATGATATCAAGAGCTAGTTTCTCCCACGGTTTGTCAGGAATGGAAACCGGGGATAATGGAGCCTTCTGGGTATGTTTGGTTTTGTCACTATTGGCACACACATTGCAGTTCTTCACTTTAGCTTCAATCATAGAATCCATACTAGGAAACCAATAATGCTCCCTAAGTCTAGACTTAGTTAAACTTCTTCCTAGGTGTCCTTCGTGCACTAGATCTATTATTTTGTCAGAAGGTATAATCTTGTTGTTCCTCCATATGCGGTCGTGGTGTAAGTTGATTTGATGCCAGACTTCCCAAAATTTGCTTACTTCATGACTGACTTCGTTACGTGTTTCAGGCTAACCCTGCAAAGTGTAAGTTTTGAGTTGAGTAAGGGTGGCATCTTGACTTAAGTTTTCGGTCCATTCTGTTTGGTTTATTGTAGAAGAGTGAATTTCCAAGATGGGGTATTCAGGGGTTTCGAAATGCTCCTCCATGTCTAAGGGTGCTCTGGAAAGGAAGTCTGCTGCAGAATTGAGGTCACCTGCGACAAACTAGAGTTTGAAGCAAAAACTTTCCAAGCCCAACACCCATCTGGTCACCCTAGGTGTAATATTCGAAGTACCCTTGGAATTGAACATAAAAATGAGAGGTTTGTGGTCAGTGCGCACAGTGAATTGTATCCCCCAACTTAAAATGTTTGATAGCCCAGAAACAAGCAAGTGCTTCTTTCTCCACCACTGAGTAATTTTTTTCTGAGTTGCTGGACGTGCAAGAGGCAAAGGCTACGATGCGTTCTTTACCACCGATCATTTGAGAAAGAGTAGCTCCGAGTCCTTTGTTGCTGGCATCGGTGGTAAGGATGGTTTTCCTGCATGGGTCAAAATTGCATAAGTAAGGCGCAGATAGAATGGTGTTTTTTACTTTTTCAAAAGACAACTGATGCTTTTCTTGCCACCCCATATGGCGTGTGATATTTTTTTTTGTAAGTTCCCTGAGATCGTTTGTTAAGTCAGCAAAGTTCTTCACATATTTAGCCATGTATTCTGCAAGTCCTAAGAAAGATAAGAGTTCTTGTTTAGAGGTAGGTGCGGGGGCTTTTTCCACGGCATCAAGAAAGCTCATCTTGGGTTTGAATCCGTCTTTAGATATGGTGTGCCCAAAGTAATCTACTGCTCCCACCCCAATTTGGCATTTTTCTTCTTTCAGAGTTAGGCCCGCCTCTTTGAATTTCGAGAGAACTAACTTTAGGGAGAAATCATGCTCCTCAGTGATGGCACCGTAGACTAAAACGTTATTTTGGAAGCATAAAGTTTTGGGAATTCCTTCTAAAACATGCTGCATAATTTCTTGAACTACTGCAGCCGCTGAGGCTAACCCAAAAGGCCTTCTAAGGAACATGAATGACCCCAGGGGTGTAGTAAAGGCAGTTAATTCCCTGGAGTTGGGGTGTAATTCTACCTGATGGTAAGCCATTGAAAGGTCTAGGACGCTGAAGCACGTTGCTTCCCCCATGGTACTCAGGATTTCGTGAATGCGGGACAAAGGGTGTCTTTCAATAATGATATTGTCATTTAGGTCCCTGAGATCAATACATAATCTAATTTCATCCCCATGGGCCTACTTAGCGATAACAACTGGGGCAACCCAATCCGTGCAATCAATAGGTTGGAGAATGCCAAGGGTTTGTAACCTGGTTAATTCATGCTTGAGAGTTTCCGCATGAGGTGTGGTATGGGTCTGGTTTTATGTACCACTGGTTTTGCGTTAGGTTTTAGTTTTATCTTGTGCTGGAAGTTTTTTAGAAGACCTAATATGGATGTGAATACCTCAGGAAATTGGTTGAATATGGTTTTGCCAGCATTGGATAGATCAATGGTGAGTACTTGCTCTAAGTTATTTGGGTCAAGTTTAATCCCTAATTCTTTCTGGTGTTGCCAGCCAAGGAGATTTGACCCTTCTTCAACTACATAGACTTTCCCCAGGGTAGATCGGTCTTTGAATGTGATACGGGTTTTGACCATGCCCTTTAAAGGGATGGAGTCCCTGGTGTAGCTGCTAGGGGAAATGTCAGCAGACAATAATTTTCCTTCTTCGCAAATGTTCATGCTTTTGAAATCAGAAATATTAACAAATGTGAAGGGGGAGCAAGAATCTGCGTACATTTTAATTTGCTTACCATCCAGACTAATTTCGCATTGGGGGTACTTAATTTGGTTGACACTATTAGATTCATGTACTTGAAAGACAATTTTTTTTACAGATTGAGATTTTGTGTCCATGGCCTCATCCGCACTATTCTGTTTTTAGGATACACTATGACAAACTCCTGCCAAGTGGCCTTTCTTGTAACATTTTTTGCATACGGATGATTTTGCTTGACAATTGGAATGGTTGGCCAAGTGGTTGTTACTGCCACATCGGTAACATTTGTGCTTGCTGACTTCATTGTCACGAACACGGCTAGAACTTCTATCAGATTTTACCTTGCATATAGTATCATCCATCGAGAGGTTGGCAATCTCTGATACCTGTTCAGAGTCTGTATGGGCAGGAGACTTAATTTCTTTGAGGCACATAGCGGTATGTTCGATGGATTTCGCTAACTCAATAGCATCATGAAGGTTGGGTTGCCTCTGCAGTAACTTCTCTTGTATTTTGCAATTGTTGGTACACCTTACCAGCTGATCTCTTATTAGAGAGTCATTGAGATCTCCAAATTCACATAGTTTACTTAACCCTCTTAAAACAGACACATAACTAGTTATGCTTTCTTGTTTTCCTTGGACTCTACAGAAAAACTTGTGGCGTTCCAGGACAATGTTAACCTTGTCTCCAAAGTGTAATTCTAGTTTCATTAGGGAGATCTCATATACGTCCTCTTCATCGTCATCATCAACATTGCGACCTTGTACGGGGTCTGGTAAGGTGTCAAATATTTTCCTACCATGTGTACCCAGATTGTGAAGTAAAATATGTTTTTTCCTTATGGGGCTGAATTTCTCCCCCCCCCAATTGCTATTAAGTAGGATTCAAAGATTTTAACCCATTATTTCCATGGGTTGTTAGGTTCCCCAACTCATTAAGGAACGGTGGTGGTTGGGTCATGCTGGCAGCAGCCATATTTGCAGAAGAAGGAGAATGAAAAGAAATGCTGGAGTGAGCGTATCACTGAAGGTGCAGGGGACACGCTGTAGAAGAAAGAATACATTTTATTGAGAATTAGTACGAGGAGCTACCCTTGGTTAAATAATGTGTGCGTGTCACTGCAAAATCTTGTGACACGCTGATAGGTGTGGGTATCAGTGTGTGTATCACTGACCATCTGAATATGAGCAGGAAGCAAAGATCTGGATGACTTTGCCACAAAGGTGTCACTGGAATGCGAGGTACACGCTTCAAAGAAAATGAGCCCAAGAGTGAACGTATCACTGCAATAGTATGTGCCACGCTGAAGGGTGTGCGTGTAACCATGAACTTGAGGAGCGGGAAACCAGGAAGAGATATGCCAAGGAGTGTGCTTATCACTGCAAAGGTATGTGACACGCTGAAGGGTGTGCGTGTCACCGTGAACATGAGGAGCGGGAAGCCAGAAAGAGGGTTAGCAGAGGAGTGTGTGTATCACTGTAAGGGTATGTTACACGCTGAAGGGTATGCGTGTCACCGCGGAGTTGAGGATCAGAAAACAGGCGACTGTGTTGGCACCAACGCAAGAGGTGGAGTCAGGAGTGGCGGAAGGCTAGAGGAACTCCTTAGATGCACCAAAGCAAGGAAGGAAGACGTGACGGCAGGCTCGCAGGAATGCCTATGACGGAGGTGACTGCGGTGAAGAGACGCCTCTTGAGGTGCCAGACACCAAAGCAAAAAGAGAAGGCGTGACAACAGGCGTGGCAGGAATCTTGAGGAACGCCTTAGAGGGAAACGCCTCCCGAGGTGCCGGACACCAAGGCAAGAGGTGAAGGCATGACAGCAAGTTAGAGGCAGGTCTTTGAAGGTGGGAACAGCAGAAGAGAAGACAACGGGGCAGAGGATATCTGCCCCTCAAAGGTGATCCAGAGAGGCAAGGAACAGGAAAGTGGAATGTGCTGATCCAACAAGGTTTTCCACCAATGTAGAAGGAATGAAGAAAAATCCGGACCAGCACCAACTGGCAGAAGGTATCCAGAGGGAAAAACAGTGCAAAAAAACCAGTACCTTAACCTTGTGGGCCACAAGGTGAACACTTGATAGGAGAAACTGACGTGGTGGATGCATCCAGAAGGGAAAGAGTACCTTCTTGCTCCCTTAAACAGACCAGTCGTCGTCAGTGTTATAATGAAGATTTAGGCGAAGGTAAGTCAAGATAAGACGTTTATTTCGGTCTCCACTCTACCACCAGTTAAGGAGCTCAGGGTTACAGAGCACAGTGTTCTCTCCTCTCTCCTCAATCAGGCTCCCAACCACAACATTCTAAGGCAGCCTCTAGACCAACTGAAGGGCAGTACCAACTGGGAAATGAAGGAGGGGGGAATAGGAAGGGGCAAAGGGGAAAGGATTCTCTCAAGAAATACAATAGACAAAAAGGAATAAAACATGAAAGTATAAAATATAAGAGGATATAACAACTACATTACAGGATGTAATATCGCTGCTTGAGCAGAAGAATTACCTGGCAACATTAGACCTCAGGAATGCATATTCCCCTACGTTTTGACACTAAACAGAAGGTTTGGCATAAAATCTGCACCCAGTGATCTTTACAAAATTTCTAGAAGTAGTGGCACGCATCTAAGGAGATAGGCTATACGTTTCTGGCAAATGCCAAATTTGGATGGTAAAGGGAATTCTTTCAAACTATTCCAAACCAGTGTAAACAAGGTCATCCTACTGCTACGTACATTGGAATTTACAATCAACCTGAAAAATGTGTTCATAATTCCATCACAGATAAAGAATGTTCTTGGTGCAGCAGTAATTGTAAAGTCAAGGCAACACCTTCGCCAAAGACCAGACTAGCACAAATTTGCGTTTTCCAAAAGTCATTTTATCTCACAGTGAGGAATGTGATGATGTTGCTGGGAATGATGGTATTGTGTATCCGCTTGATATGTCACTCATGCTTGTTCCAACCAAGAGTAACAGTTATCAGGAGACTGGAAAGATCTCAAGATTGTCACTTATAGAGCGGAGAAAGCTTTGCAGCAGTGGACACACAACATAAGGGGAAGAACTTTCAAACCACCAGTCCCCACCATGATGATATCTCACACACAGGGTGGGGAGCGCATCTAAACAGTCTTCAAGTGAGGGCTTATTGATCTGTAGAGGAGGCATATCATTTAGCTAAAACTGAAGACAGTATCTTTTGCTTGGAAAGTATTTTAAAGTCCGATATAGGAATCTGTGGAACGAATACAAACACCACCAGTGTTTTATTTGAACAAACGGATCGGGGCAAAATGACACCGGCTGTCCAAGCTAGCTCAGAAGAGTTAGCACTGGGAAATTCTCTGCAAGGTTCTATTATTACCACACAGTCCCACACAATCAACCAGGACATAACCCCATCCTGGCAGACGTTAAACAGAAAACATAGGGGCATATTAGCAAGACCCACGTTAAAATTATAGCCGTTTTAGCGGCAGGAAACTGCCGCTAAAACGGCGATAATGGGCTTGCTAAAATGCGTTATGGAATTCCAATAGAAGCCCAGGTTAGATGTCCTGCACATCTAACCTGGGCTTCTATTGGAATTCTATAACGCATATTAGCAAGCCCATTATCGCCGTTTTAGCGGCAGGTTCCTGCCGCTAAAACGGCGATAATTTTAACGTGGGTCTTGCTAATATGCCCCATAGTCTTTCTCTTGCTTGTGAGTTAGAGTAAAAGGGGGTAACAGAATATTTGCGAAGTGTGGAAGACCTAGCATGCATTGGTTTGCAAAAAAACATGAATGAAAAATGACTTTTGTATCCAGGTACTCGCATTCCTAATACAAGTGGACCAAGGGGAATGCATTGTCTATCAGTTAATGTAGCACTTTTTGAGTACACTTTTCATTGATTTAATTCCTAGCACTACTCATCAAGAATTTTATAACTACACGGATGACTTTAATTCTAATTGCACAACAGTGGGCACAGCAACCATGGCATTCGTATATATTGAATAGATCATAGGGAAAACCGTGGAAGATGCCAGCAGTCACACTCAATGAGGACGTGGCACCCAAAACCCGTTAGTCTGACCATGTCAGCCTGGTCATTAAACTGTCCTACTAAATGTGTGTGTATCTTTAAAAAGCAGGGAGGGGCACAGCTTGTAGGCATTATGTGGCAGCATGGAGAAACAAGTTTCTTGGTGTTGTGATGAGAACTTTCTATTACAATTTGAGAATGAAAGATGCATTTGCTGAACTGCAAGATACACTTGTAAGTTTTAGTTGCGCTCACTCACATATTATCGTAGTGAGCGAGATGTACATATTGACAATTCTTCACCCCTATTTACCAATACTTAATATCAGAGAAACTATGAGAACAAACTCATATTTTAAACCGAAGGTGTTTCTTTTCCATGTTGATCGCTCTAAACGTTTGCCATGTTATTTCAAGGCCTCATAACTACGGCAAAAAGGTTTTTGCACACTCTTGATGTTAGGAGAGTGGTGGATTATTATTTTGAACAAACTAAGTAACTAAGACGTTCACAGCTCATTTTGTTGCCCATCCTGCTAAGTCAAAAGGTGCAGCTTTAACAAAGACAACATGTGCCCAGTAGATTGTGGAGACAATTCGGGTATGTTACTCTTGGGAAGAAAGTCGTGACTATGAGACTGAGAGCTCATTCATTAAGGATGAAAGGGGCCTCACTAGCTTATGAAGGAAATGTATTATTGCCTTACATCTGCACAGCTGCAACATGGTCTTCAGTGGATATCTTTGAGACAATATTGTGTAGATATTCATTCACAAATGGAGACCCAAGTAGGGCAGATGGTGTTTTAGCATTCGTTTTTTTTCTACTCAGCCTTCACCCCTTCAACATGAATGTGAAAATACTGCTGTCTAGTGGATGTAGAGCATTTGAATTTAGAGTAGGTTCATGATGCAAAAGAAACTAGTTACCTGTAGCAACAGTTTTGAAAATCTTCTAGATTGATTTGTGGCCCTCCCACCTCACTGGTGAATGGGAGTAGTACGTAGTATATAACTTAATGTAATGTAGTCAGTAGGCATCACACACACACACACTCACACACACACTCACACACTCACTCACACACACACTCACACACACACTCACACACACTCTCTCTCCACCACCCCTTCACACCCTTCCCAATGCTCTCTGATCAGGCATGCTGGGGAATAAGTAGTCTAATGATAGTAGTCACACATTAGGGCAATGTGGGCTTATGCTCGACGTCACAGGCAAAGGTCACAGACCCAACCAGTAGATGGTAGATTAATGTACAGCCTTTGACTCTAGAAGAGTTCCCAACTGGAATACTGTTGTTTCAGTTAAGTAACTAATTTCTTACATACTGCCACAGGCCAGAATGCAACTAATTATGCACTAGGTCTGGGGCATGGACCTATTAAAAAGAGTCCTTAATTCCTTTCTGAATGGTAGGAAGTCCTGACAGGCCTTAATTCCTTTCTGAACTGGAGGAGGACCTGACAGCTACACGTCTTTAGCATGTTGTACTGATTTGGAAAGTGTTTTCCCTCTAGATCTTTCTGTTGTGCTTCCTGCATTTGCAGGCACAGCTTATCACTGGAGTGAAGGGCTCTACTCGGGGTGTACATTTGCAAGCACTTCTTTAAATACTTACAAGCAGAGCACAAGTGTCAGAGACTTAAGTTCAACTCTTTTTAACTGGGAGCCACCAAAGGCTTCGCGGAACTGATGTAATTTGTGATCTTTGAGGGCAGCGGGGGTATTAGTAACAATTCTGGCAGCTTGAGTTATTCAAGGTCTTTAACTTTTTAATGTCCCAGGGTCTTCTTATGAGGTTGTAGTGAGGGCTGATAAGTAATCATGGGACCTTTTCCAGGATAGGCACGAGTGAGATACCATCAGGGAATGATTACATGTATGTTTTGTAAAGCAGGTATGAGTGGTCACTGCTCAGGGATCACAGGGGAGTCTTGAGACCAGGCACTGCTGAGGGACCACTGGGGCTTCTGCAGACTGGGTTCCAGAGAAGTGATGCTTGTGAAGAATGCGAGGTACTTCTCCTGGCCAGTTATTAGGTTGTGGTAAGGGATGACCAGGGTCATCTCCAGATCAGGTAGTAGTGACAGAATACTGGGGGCTTCCTCAGACTGAGTACTATTGACTTTGATTCGTGAGGGGTCAAACAGGATTTCTCAGACTTGAAGCCAGTGAGCTGTCCCTTGAGAGATATAGCAGGGGCATTCTCCTGACCAGTTACCAGTGAGCCCTGGTAAGGTATCACTGGACCAAAGGAGAGTCTGTATATGCTTGGTCAGGTAGACGTGTATTTGATAGTGGAGGAAGGGAATAGTTGTGGTATTATTTCCTTGACAGACATATACCAGTTAGCAAAGCTTGTAGTACTCCAGTATACCTTTGGATAGGGCACCAATCAATCTTGTTACTTCCTGATTGTGGGGTGGCATCTTTCACTTCACACGGTTTCCAGTTTGCACGGCTGAAGGAGACGGTCTCAGCAGATTTCCCATTTGGAAGAGTTGTGGTTTAAGAGTGGGAGAGACAAAAGCAAAGGGACTGAGCCTTAGTGGGTCACAGTAGCGTTGGCGAGGTCCTAGCCTCACAACACATGACCATCTAGGGCCCAGCGTTCGCTCCTGAACTTGAACCTTCATTTACTGAGGGACAGTGAGCCCCCACATGCAGGCCATACAGGTAACATGAGGGTGAAAATTAACAACTGGGTGCAGAGGGAAGTCAAGAACTCATGTAAGCTGTGTTTCTTTGGCCTTATTTTCAGTCTTTTGATTGGAAGCATAGTTCACAGCCTCCAGTATAAGCGATATCGAAACAATCTTCAGTATGGGCAGCACTGATGTCGATAAAATGTGCCCCTTTGAATTGGCAAATTATATTATTAATCAAGTAATAACAGACAACTTGTTTAGTGGCATGTGCTATATAAATGGTCAAGAGAAGCTGCAAAAGACTCCTCCTGCCCCTTTAAAGTGCTTTGAAGCATCATTGGAGTTACTAAACATGGAGTATTTCCTTTCCTCCCATTCGGAATCCCTCAATTTCACCTCACTCCTTTGTGTCCTCCATTAATCACCCCCTTCCACCACCCCTCAACAGTACTTTGTATCTTCTCTTGAGTGGGCATAATGTGCCAAACAAAAACAAATGACATTCTCTAGATCGGAGACTGGCGCTCTGCTTGCGAAGGGGTGATCAGCGTGGCTTCTCCCAAAGTGAGACAATTAGGCACTTTATGGTAAGGTATCAGACTAGTCTTCCACGGAGCAGTGGAGTTATCAATGGTAAGGCATCACAGAGGCCCTCTCCTAGCCTTTGAGCCATTTATGCAAAGTTACCACAATGGCAACCTACAGACCTTGGACTGTTGAATGATTTATTTATTATAGAAGGATGCATGGTGGAATAATACTGTTCCAATTGATCATTACAGTTGACCATGCTGGGCAACCATTGTCTAAAAGTGGGGGTTTAGTCCCTCCCCCATTAACAAGCCTTCTGCCTCTTCGCCAACAGAAGGGCGACTGAGACAGAGCGCTGTGTGCCACCTTGAACTTTAGCAGTATACCCCAGGAGCGCCATCTTTGGTGAAGGCTCCAAGGCGATGCGTAGTTGAGGAATTGTCCCTCTGGGTAAACGCCCCCCATTTGGTGTAACCCCCCAGTGGTGAAGTACACAGAGGATCCGAAACTCCTGCATGAGCTGAATTAGTGGGTAATGTGTTAGATGCTGAGCTGGGGCATACAGTGTTGGTAATTGCAATCTAAAATGAATACCATCCCAGGCTCTTTGAGTGCAAGCCACTGAGCTAATCTCGAAGCAGCAACATGAGGGCTGCTAGCCAATCAGTGCACTGAGGAGGTAAGGTACTGCAGTGTTATGTCCAATTGCTATGTGTATCGTGTGCGGCGGAGGTGTAGCCAATAATGGGCAAAATGCCCCTGCGCACAGGCATAACATACTTCAAAGGTGCCACCAGGCCTCCGTGACCATATGGTAGAGTGAGAATTTACCACCAAAGGAGTTTGACTCGGCGCTTAATTGCTGGTTCAGCTGATGCATCAGAGCGAACAGGGAATGAATCTCTCCTGGTCGGGGAAGACAAGATCAGGTAGCAGCCAATTCGCCAGGACCATGGCCAGAATTTTTGCATCTATGTTTATGGGAGACAGTAGGCAGTATGCGTCACATTGTGAGGGGGGCTTACCAGGTTTTAAGAGTGGAACAGTTGTGGCTTTTTGAAAGGTAGGGGGAGTAGGTCTTTTTCTAGTGCCTCATTGTACACTCTCAGGAGTTTGGGGGAGAGGGGGGTAATGGGCCAAGTCGCTGTGAGTAGACCTTATATAGCTCTGCCGGGAAACCATGGCTTCCAGGAGTCTTCTATGTAGGGATACCCAAAATCACTGCTGTAATCTCTTATAGAGCTATAGGTGCTTCCAGGAATTGCCGCCTCGGCCCTCTAGCTACACTATAGCAATACGATCAAAATATGCTGTATATTCCCATGGGGAGTTATTTTTGTGCAAGCTGTATAGTGAGGAATAGTGCTTCACAAATTCTTCCAGGATGTTGTCTGCCCCATATAGGGGCTGGCCATTATCACGCTCTAATTGAGAGATTTCTTGGTGTGGCCTATGGCCATGGAGCAACGACGCAGACAGAGTCCTACTTCACCGCTCAGCCTCCCCATACGCCCTGGTTCCCTAGTGCTTATGCAAGTGATTCTGCTCCTATTCAACTAGCTCTGCAAACTCAGCCAGCTTGGTGTGCAATCTCCCCTGTGACTGGGGCCTTTCATCAGCCAAACCTCAAGAGGCTTTATATCGGACTTTCAGCTTAACCAGCTGTGAGCACACGGTTCTACGCACCCCGTATTGCTTAGCAATGCAAATGCCTCGCAAATAGGCACTGAAGGCCTCTCATGTGGTGCCCACCAAATCTACTGAGCCCTCGTTTGGAAATAAATTAGGAATCTCAGTCCATAGTTCCCCCTTGAACGCATTGTCCAGAAGGGTCGTTGGGGACATGCATTATGTAAAGGCACAGTGTTCGGAAGCTGGTGTCTCCAATACGGGCTCAACTGGGGCATGGTCCGATAACATGCGCAGAAGGTGTTCCATGCTTTTCTCCCATTTGTAAGCTTCCAGCATGCCCAACTAGTAATCTAACCATGCCCATGTAGTTTGTTTTGTGGAAATGTGTGTGCCCTCCCTGACCAATGGATGCCTCAATCGGCATATATCAGCCAGTCCCTCCTTCTCCATGATGTCAGGTAGCATCACCGTGGATGCGTTGTGCATACAAGATGCGGGATTGGAGCAGACGGCATACCTGCTTAGGACTAAATTAAAATACCCTCCTCATAGCCCTATCTGGGGTTATAAGGTGGCGCATTTATGCCAGACCTGTCTCACAAAGTTTGTGTGTGGGCCATATGTATTGAGAAGCGTTGTGTCGACTATTGATAACAGCCTGAATAAGGTTGTAACATCCCTGTGGATTGATAAACTCATGAAGACGCAATTGTATACCTCTCCTGACCAGGAAAGCTTTACCTCTCACATAGGAGGATAATGCTGCAAGAGCTCAGAAGCCACATTACTTGACAGCAAGGGGGGAGCTTCTTGTATCTGCCAGGTATGTTTCCTGTAGGGATGCTATGTCAATATGGTGCCTTTCTAGGTATGAGAGTACCTCTCTGGTTTTTCTAGGGTTGTTCAGGCCTTGGACAATCCAGGTCAGGAGACAAAGTAATGTAGTACTGCCGCTACTCATGAGAGAGCAGTGCTACAGACATTCAGTGTGTACCCAAGTGTGATGGGAGGATGCACCAGCCATCCCCATGTGCACTCAAATGTCTTTAAATCAGTGGGCTTCATGCTGACTGATAAATGGCTCTTTCTATATGCAGCAGTGGTCAATCTCAACAACCCAACCTCCCACACAAGCAACCCTAACAGGCTAGTGGTCACTCTCCCAATCCAAACCAACGTGGTGCAGATACAATTACCTGCATGACAAACAGTGATTTCAACTTAAAAGGGGCTTACCCTAGGGGGAAACCAGAGTGCCAGCTATCCATTATGCTCTCCGGGCTTTGCCGTGGGGAGCATAACATGATGAGCAAGCAATAAGACTGCAGTTATCTAGTCGTGTGGATCGATGGTGGTGCACAAGGGACACCCAGTGTGGAGCAGTCCATCGGGTTGAGGGAGCAACAGTGTAGACGAGAGTGACATGTTTTATCCAGTTCTTGACAATGGCCAAACAGCAGGGTCCTGCACCAAAGGAGTGCTTCAGGTGGTTTCACAGTGGTCTGATCTGCAAGCCGCCCTGAGAATAATAGCAAGTGCAAGGGGCCACTCCACCTTGCTGAGGTTTCCATCTTGCCCCTGTGAGCCCATAGTCTGCTAGACTCTGAGGTAAAACGTTTTACAAACGGGGCTGCATTTTGAGGGTTTTGGAAGACATGCGACTTATGGTGAGTAGTTTTCAACCATGCAGGATAGAGCATCACATAAGGAATGTTGCAGTTTGCGCTTCAGCAGCAGGTACTCGGGCTGTGCCACCGGAACAGCCACGGTGAAGTCTGGAAAAGTGGAGAGGGCATTACCTTCATGTAGAAGTGTCCGCTCTTCCTTCGCCAGCCAGAGCACAATGTCCTGATCTTTGAGGTTGACAAGTAGATCTGTGATGAGTCGCGTTAAGGTCCCTGGTGGGGGCTGTAGGCCCATGAAACAATGCACCTGCTCCACAGTGAAGAAAGGGGAAAAGCTGTGTGAACCAAATAATGTTTTGAGGAGGGACTGCTAGTAGTCAACCATATTGCTTGTATTAGTTGACTCAGGCAGGCCCACCACTCGCAGATTGTTGCTCCTTGAATGGGCATCCGGGTCTTCGTTCTTTGCCTGGATGACTTGTAAGAATGTAGCCATATCTTGCAGTTTATTACTATGTCCTGCAGTATCATCTTCAAGGCACACTATCCTTGATTCTGTATCCGAGAGGTTCTTCTCTTATTTGTAAAGCTGTTAGATGTCTTATCTACTCTCACCGTGAGTGTGTCCAACTTCTCATCGATAAAGAGAAGGCTCTTTTGCATGGGGAGCACGCTCTGGGTCATCCCTTCTGCCTGCTATCTCTTGTGGGCTGCTCAGACTTTCAGATGGTAGAGCACTCTTAGCGTGCCTAACCTCCAATGGCAGCTTAGCCTGCTTCTGGTCTCCCTCCCCCATTATCCAGATGCTCACAAGCACAGGGCGCAGCTCTCCCAAACAGACACCTCAGGCAATTTTTGGTTTGTCAGTAGAGAGCAGACTCCAGGTTGCTGGCATTCAGGTCTACTCAATATGTCTGGGTGTCGCCTTCATGCATTACATGTGCATGGTGCTTAAGGAGCTCGTGTGCAGTTTTTAAGTATGGCAAAAAAGTCAAAGACCAGCCTCAGCGAGATTCAGGAGTTGCTAGGCAGACTCAACATTGAAGACGGGAAGCGCATTTGCAAAGAGGCTAGGCAATCTCACAGCTGGTTTGTGCAAGAAATGTCACCATGTTAGACTTGAGCTGGGGTCTAACAATCACCTGGCAGTCAATGTTCTCGGGTCAATCGCCTGACAGTCAATGTACTCAGGTGTGTGTTTTGACAAGTAGAGTTTCCAGGCAGCCTTCTTAAGCCACTATGATCATCCACCTTACAGCCTTACCAAATGTCCATCAAACCAGGCAGCCATTTGCCAGTACAATTCCCCTCTGCAGGTGTTCAGGAGCCATGAGGATGCGATCCAGTTGGCATCTCTGGTTTGCGGCGTCACCAGTGCCCGGCCACCGAGCCCCGAGCCCTTCCAGGCAGTGGACAGCAGCACTGTGTAGACCCGTTCTGGCAGGCCTTCTCACTCCGCAGTGACTCTTGGTTGGCTCTGCACACCACAGCTTCCCTAGGGGTTGGTCCGCTCTCTGCCTAGCAGGCAAAGTGGCCAGGTAGCCCATCTTGCACACCACATTGGGTGCAGAGCCAGCCAAGGTGCTCAGTCTGCAGGCATCGCCATCTTTGCCTAGCGGATTGGGGGTCTCTGCCGGCAGGGTACGCCATGAAGCCCCCTCCGTGTCCGCTTGATGGCTCCAAAGGCTCACAGGCGCCCCCTCTGATGCAACCCTGCCGATCTGTAACAGATTGCCAGCCCCGAGCTGCCGAGATACAGACTGACCTTGTCCCAGCACCAGGAGCCTAACTCTAGTGTGGTCATCTTGGGGCCAGGCACTCTAGCGCCCCGTTGAACGATTTATAACCCTATATGACACTGGTCTTTTCCTGGGGCATTGAATTATCTGCGGTAAAGCATCACAGAAGTTTCTTAGGCTCTTTATCATAAGGTATTACATTGGTTTTCCCCTCAGCTGAGGATATTGAGTCAGGTAGGGTAATCACGGTGTTTTTTTTACCTGTAGATATTGAATGGTCTATGGTACAGTATGGCAGTGGTATCCAGACCTGGCCTTCTTGAGCTTCCCATGGCAAGATCTTACACTGGCTTCGATACAAGGCTGTTATCTGTGGTAACTTTACCTAGCTTTTGAGTCGCATATGACAAGAAATCATATTGGTCTTCTCCAGACCTATGGCTATTGAGCTGTTTATGGTAAGGTAAAACACTGGTTTTCTCAGGTTGTAGGTATTGAATGATAAGACTTAGTGGTCTTCTTCAGACCTAAGGCTATTGTGCTGCCTGTGGAAAGGTATCTATCACAGGGGTCTAATTGAACTGTAGATATCAGATAGTCAATGCAAAACAGCCACCATGTGGTCGTACTTAAGAGGAATGGCACCCACCTATAGCCTTCGGCTGTTGGTTTCAAGTGAAACACAACTTAGTTGCCCTCCCTGTGCATTCTGGTCAGTGTGGTCCATCTATGCAAAGTTGTAGCCCTTCCAATGAAGCAGAGCTTGATAACTTTTAGTGTCTCCCAATATTTCATTTTCTTAGCCCCAGACACGCGTTTCACTCTTCATGAGCTCTTCAGTGGAGCATGGCAGATACTAAGTGCCAAACGTTTTTGCAGCATAACATTTAAAGACCAATGCTTTCTTAACTTTATCAAACAGCATGTTACTGCAAGTGTCCTCTCCCTCTGGTGCAAAGTCATGTTCTCTGCATTCTACTGTATGCAACAACAACCTGCATGCGGCTGTACTCAGAGCAGGGCTGGCAGTCACCAATAGCCTTAAGCAGTTGGTTTCAAGTGAAAAACGACTCAGTAGCCCTCCCAGTGCATTCTGGTCAACCTTGTCCATTTAATTCAAGTTCCAATTCTTCCAATGAAGAAAAGTCTGATAATGTTAAGCACTGCACCAGATGGAGAGGACCTTTAATTAAGGGCCCTATGCCGCCCCTTTCAGCCCCACAGGGCTACAAGGACCTCCAGTCAGATTAATGCCAGCGGGCCCTCCTCTGATGCTGCAGGTCTCTTTGGGGCCTCAAGATCTGTGCCGGTTCCTACAACACCAGCATCAACTCCACCAATGCCAATGGATGATCTGGTGCAAACACACATGTTGGGCACCGAACTGATGTTGCGATACGAGTTTACGAAAGCAAATGAGGGACTCCCTCACACCTACCTGCCTCGGGTTCTGAAGATTAGGAAAGACTGGGATCAAGTCATCTTGATTGCCACGGACTAGGCCAGGAGAGTGTGGTACCCAGAGGTTCTGAGCCTGAGCATTTGTCCTCTGATTGGGATTTTGCTTCGGGAGGACCTCCTATCTCAGCAACAGTACTTACACCTCTATGCATGGAGATTGAACTGCTGCAGCTAAATACCTTTGAATTGCTAGCCGTGCTGGTGAATGATAACCTTGCTGCTAGACGCCCTTCCATGAAGTCTGTGCTAGACAATCTGACAAATGTGTTGCCTTGTGTGGCGCCCAACATGCTGACCCCTTGCAAGTCAAAGTTTCCTATGTTCTTTTATTTGCTCGCTCCGTAGCCAAGCAGGGCCTTGCAGTGAGCACATTGAAAGGTTAACTTGTCGGCCCTTTTGGCCTTTTAATGTTTATCAAACTAGCCTTCTTGTATAGGTCATCAGTTCTGATGTGCTTAATTAAAGGTTTGACACGTATGCTTCCTCCCAAGCCATTTGTAATACCCCAGTGAGATTTAACCTGGTCTTGACATTCATGCCAACCTATGAACAGCTGCACATTTAGGCTTTTGATTCCGAAAGCAGTCTTCCATATAACCATCAGATCTGCATTTCCTTTAAAATTTACTCATTCAGGAAATGTGTGTTTCTGCAGTATCTGGCCCTAGATTGGCCGTACCCAGGAAACGGACTAATGCTGGACACTTCTGAAAACTAGGCCCCCAGAGGAGTCCAGTGTGGCATGAGTTGCTCGGCTCGTACCCGAACTTGAGATATGCCCTGACCACCGATAATAATCAAAGCCACTCTCGCTAGTTGTGACATCAGATCGCATAGCACGTTCCACATCAAAACAATTAAAAAAACATCTTGGGTTGTGGGGGGAATCTTTTCCCCTGTAGCTTGAGTTTCCACCAAAAACAGAAAATCCTTCTAGTGCTAACACCAGCATAATTTTCTGCCTTTAGTGAAAGGACGAGTTCATGTTCCCCACACTATAGACAGAGGGGCAGATTTACGTTGAACTAACGCAGCGGGGTACAGCAAGTCATTTTGCTGCGCCGCGCTGCGTTAGTTTTGAAGCACAGGGATGCGACATATTTACAAGAATATGTCGCATCCTTGTGCTTCCCCCTGCGCTGGAGCACAAACTGCAGCCATGGTGCAAGGATGCCTGCGTCGTGGGGAGATTGTTTTTGTGCAGGAAGGGGAACCTTCCTGCACAAAAACAATCACTACAACCATTTTCCTCTTTCAATGTGTGCTGCAGAATTCAGCACGCATTGAAAGAGGAAAAACCGAGGAGAAATGAAAACATTTCTCCTCGGTGCGCCTCGCTACGCCACCTCTAGGGTGGCGTAGCTTTCAGACGCATCTCCAGAGTTACGATTTCTCGTAATTCTGGAGATGTGTCTTGTTCCATGAGTGTTGCGTTGGAACACCCACAGCAACACCCATGGAACGCCCCTTCACTGCAAAGTGCTGCGTGTGAAGGGGCCGTATTTACAAGGAGAGGAAAAGTCACGCAGGGTGGCTTTTCCTCTCCTTGTAAATATGGAGCAGCCCCCTGCGCCACCAGTACGTCACGAAAAGTGACGTACTGGTGGCGCAGGGGGCTCGTAAATCTGCCCCATAGTGCGTGGATCATGAACACCTTGTCCCCTGCATTGATGGGGTTAAGTCCTACAACCAACACTGGATGTATTTCTGTACCTGGTGTGAGTCTGACTATTCTTTTCCTGTACAACGTGGGCTCCTTTGCATCTTAGATGTCTTACATGTTGGGTTTGAATTAGGTTTGGCCCTGTAATCAACAGATGCCCAGATGACTGCGATTAGAGTTTGCAGGAGGACCTGGCGGAGAAAGAGGAGAGAGGAAGATTACACTTCAGGCTTGTCTATGTGTTTCAATTGACAAGATCTTGGGATCTTTCTTTAGTTTTAAAAGCATTAAAGAAGGCTCCGTACGGATCATTAGAGGGAGCATCAGTGAACTTTTTTATTTAAAAAGTAACTTTTTGGGTATCAGTTACTTAAGTGAGATTGGCATTCTTCTTTGTAAGAAACCCTACTTAAGATTTAGTTTGTTTTTAGGCCTTCACTTCTTCCTTTTAAACCCAAGATTTCATCAAAACTCCACGCTTTCAATGCTATTGTTCTTATCTCTTTCTCGCATGATGATTTGGGTCCAGTTGGACTGGACCATCATGTGCTTGATAATGGATCGGCAGGAGAGTTTATTAGACCCATACAGAATCCTACAGAAAGACTGATTCTTGTTTGTTTCTTTAATTTTGGAATATGGGAAAGAAACTTTTGTTTGTGGCCATTAGTAGATGGATTCATTTAGCTATAATTGTGCCTTATTCTGCTGCTGGGGTTCCCTGAAGGATGGCTGCCTCTTGGGTGGACTATCAAGGGTATGAGGATTCTGGTATATTATATGGTGTGGTTGTGCGACCTCACCATGTAATACACTCACAAAAACTGTCTTGAGTCCAGTCAGGCTTGTTAGCAAAACCTCTTGATCAACCCTGGATAGCTGTTTGCTTCGAGCAGCAAGGCTTAAAGGAACTAGAATAAAGCATTTAGAAGCACCAAACAATAGAATAAGAAAGTCATGCCACAAAAAAGAAACCTGACACAATTAAAAAAAAAAATAGATTATATTTTTATGAATTTTTAAACACCAAGATGAGCAAGATCCACCAGAGGGTTCGAGATATAGAATTTTAAAGAAAACATAAATCTCAACTTTGTAGGCCAAAGCGCAAACAAGCATTGATAACTGTAAAGTTTGAAAACGTTTTAAAAGTTTGGGAGAGTTGTTTTTGGCTGCTCTGGCCAGGACTGGGCAACCAGTCCCATCAGGTGGAATGTCCGGGATGACCGCAAGGAATATTTGGACAGTTATCTGGTCACTGAAGCAGTCTCAAGTCCAGTTCCACACTTTACATCGAAACCACCATAGACTTTAATGGAGTGTTCCTGATGCTGAGGATACAGGATGTTGAAATATACTCTGGATGCTGTGGGGTCGAGGGGGGTCTCCTTGCCAGTTATTCCTCAGTCCACAGGTAAGGTAGGGCATCTTTGGCCGCAGGAGTCAATGTCCCTTGAAGTACTCTTTAGGCCATTAGAAGTCCAACAGCGGCTGGGCTACCAATTTAGGGACACCGAGAGTTCCACGGTTTCCTTTGATGAGGGCTAGTGTCTTGGGTGACTCTTGTGACTCTCCTGGTCTTGCAGACAAGTGTGCAACTTTGGAGTCCGGTGTGGAGGTTCTTTTGGCTGCACATCGGCAGTCAGCGGCAATTCCCTAAAGATGGCTACTGAACGGGCTATTCCAGCTTTTATGGCCCGGGTGCTGAAACAGAAGGTCAGCAAACTGACTCTTGGAGTCATTACTTTGGTCCGGAGCTATGGAGCAACTTTTCCATGAGCCAGGCGCTAAAGGCATAGTCCTCTCTTCACTAGCCTAAGGAGCAGCAGGTGCAGTCCAGCAGTTAGTGCATCCTCTCTTGACAGGTCCAAGTGTCAGCAGGGCACTTCTTCGGTCCTTCCTCCAGTCCAGATGTGATCTAAAGCTCAGGGCGTCAGTGGTGACATATTTATGCCCAGAAAGTGCCCTGGGGGTGATGTGGTCCCTAGCCAATGGGCTACCAGGATCCTTTCCGCCCTATGACAACGTCCGGCTATGTGTGGCATCTAGCAATTCAAGAATGCACTATTCTGCCCACTCAAGATGTCTGAACCCTTCCTTGGCCATGACGAGCTGTGTAGCTCACCCTAGGGGTGTGGCTACCTTTGGGTTACATGCCTACAGGACAACCGGTTTGGCTATTGATTTCCCCTCTCTGTTCCTGCCACCAGGCTATCTACCTGAACAAAGGGGCAGCCCTGCTTGAGAGTGATCACCATTTACCCACCAAAGGCGGCTTCCACTTTGAAGCTTGCCTTTTCGGCCAACACCATGCGTGGCTTCCTGCAAGGGGGAGGTAACACTGGCCTTTGTGTCAGGCCTCTATTGTTCCTGAGCCTGAGAGTCGTACACACTACTCCCCAGGATGGCAGAAGGCTGTCTGGTGGGCAGCAACTGTGAAAAGGTCTGCCGGACAAACTGGGAAACAGAGTGACAACTTTCTGATAGTGACATTAAATTCAACTTGGGCATCAAGTCGGGTTTAATGCCACGATTCATTTGATAATGTGAAGTGCCCATTTCAGTAGTCCCATTCAGAAGTTGGGATGCCAGTATGTAACTTTGTGCTAGTCAATGCAACTACTTGCTTTTCCTCAGCAAAAATGACAATTTGGAAGTTTTACTGTTAGTACATATGAAAGTGCACGTCCTACTTGATAATATACTGCTCCTTGCCTTAGGACTCCATAGGCCTTTTTTAAAGGAAACTTATATATATTGTTAAGGGGACTGAGGACTTTGCCATAGGTTTAAATAACAAAGTCGAACTAGCAGTTCGACTTTGTTATTTACTGCACTGGCAGGCTGGGAGCCATTTTGTACTTTGTCACCCTCGGTGTGGCATAAGCAGTGCTGCAGCCCTGGGTGGACACTCCAACTTACATGCCCTGGGGATTTATAAGTCCGCTTATGCCAATTGGAGGTTGCCAATTCAACATACATTTGGTAAGGGGCTAGGACAACGGCACTGAGATCTGGTTAGCAGGCCTCAGTGCGCTTGAAAAACCAGCAGCATCCGTCCAAACCGTTTGGGGTGAGCATTGCAAAAAGACCCTTCGCTGCAGAACGAAGCGCGGTGTTTTCAGTTGACAATACGGATTCGGGTATTGGACTGAGGGAAGGATAACTGTCCCCCTGGAACATTGTCGGTGATTGTGGCATTCATTCACGACGATGAAATCAATAATAAATAAATAAAAAATATTCATTATAACTGATGGACGATTTTTAGTACAAGAGGGATGCTCACCAATATATAAATATAAGCCCTGATGAAGTTCAACACTGTTTGAATGAAACGCGTTGGCTGGAATGTTTTTTACTGATTGGATTTTACGATTGTGAATAAAGCTGGAACTTTCCAAATGGACTGAAGGAATCTTTGATTAACTACCTACCGGTAGTCTTCCTTACACCATATTTTGCTGTTTCCCATCACAGTCCAGCACTCTGCCCTCCCTAGGGTGGTGGGTGCCATTCGTGACTATTATATACATAGTCTGAATGAAGTTTTGTCTGGATTAAGACACAAACCCCCTTCATAATCCAAGGGTAATGGAACATTCCTGGTGATGTTATATAAATAAACATGTGCTAGCAGCGTGAGCTGAACATCAGCTCCTGGCTCTGTGTGTTCAATCTGATAGAGACTTCTAGCCGCAGATTTGTTACCTTTAAATTTCCCGAGGCGTCAGACTGGATACGGGAAATATTTCGCGAGCAGTACCCCTGCGAGCCGGTTGGTGGAGTTGGTTGGCTCCTCATGGTGTCGTCTGCGTCACCTATCTAGGCGCGACCTCAGTGCGCTGACATCAGTTCTTTTTCTTTCTGTGCCAGCCAGCGATGATCCAAGAGAATAACTATCTCTCTGTCAGTTTTTGACATAATTTTTGCGACATGTCGAACTTTTTTGAGGTTTTTTCCTCCTGGTGTGTCGAGGATGTCAAACCCTGTGGCGCATGTCACCGCGCCATGTTGATTACTGACCCACACCTCGTTTGTTTGTCTGGAGCACGACCATGACTCCAAGTCATGCTCCGGGCCATGGCACTGACGGCTTTGAGGGGGCGGTCCCTGAAGCTGCTAGCGGCCTGTTATACGGCTCCGCAGATGTCACGGTCCCAGTCGAGAGGAAGGTCCCGGGACCGTTTCAGGAGCCCAAAGTTCTCTTCATCCTATTCAAAATTGTCTGGGCATTCAGGTAAGAGACACAAAAAACACAAGAAGTCGAAGTGCACTTTGACTTCTCCTTGTCGGTCGGCTGACATGGCGGAGGAACATTAGCATTCGAGGCCTGGATCCTCGGAACCTGTGCCTGGGCCACCCCATGCCTCCCCAGTTTTCTGGGAGCGACCTCTGCTCAAATTAAAGCATTTTATGAGGCCATGCGTCTCATATTTGAGCAGTCTGACTCCTCCGGCGAACCTTTGGGCCCCGCGGGTTCTACTCCCGCGGCTCCAGCCCCAGATCCGATGGGCCCTATGGATCCATACCGATGCAGGTTGTGCCATCCCAACCTTCCCCTGCGCCGGTCCAGATGCAGATGCTCCCAGTACTGAAGGCGCCAGCCCCATTGTGATCCCCAAATCTAAACACAGAGCTGGAGCTGTGTCAGCAGACTCCGATTCCAGCGCTGACAGGACCCCCATGTCCTAGGTCAGAGCTTGAGCTCTATTCCAAAGGGCTAGGCCTTGGGGAGGAATGGGAGGGGTCGCTGGATCCTTTAGAATACTAGCCTTATAATTAGGATATGGACTGGTGTGATGAACTGGGTGATGCCAGCGGACTGGATACGTCTCCAGATATCGGCATGCTTTCTCCCCCTACCGTGGCTATGGACGAGGGAGCTGCATGAGCAATGGTGATGCGCAGGGCGGCTGAAGTCCTTGACCTTCAGTTGCCCTCAGTGGCAGTCAAGACCAACATCTTGACAGAGGTGCTGCAACCGGGAGTCTCCTCCTCTGAACCCCTACTCCCATTCAACAAAGTCCTCACCTACTTCCTTCTGGGGACCTGGTCCAAACTCAGCACAGGGGCTCCTGTGAATAGGACGATTACCTGCTGCCACCGCTCCACTCCAGGGGACCCAAATTTCTTCACCCAACACACTACCCCGGCAGCCTTGTATTGCGGTCAGTGAACACCACATGCTTATTGGGCTGCTACTCTCACACGCTGTGGGACAAAGTTGTCCAAGTGCTGCCACAGGTCCTGGAGGAAGGCCGGGTCATTCTCTCCCAAGCAGTCAAAGATGAGAGAAATGCAGCAAAGTTCTCTATACGCTGTGGATTGGACACGACCGACTCGCTGGGCAGAGCAGTTTCGTTTAAAGTGGTCCTCAGACGTCATGCCTGGCTGAGAACATCTGGCTTTTCGAAGGATGTTGAAGCTTCCCTCATGGACATGCCCTTTGATGGCACCCGTCTCTCCGGAGACAAGGCATACTCAGTGCTTTAAGGGCTCACACGCTATGGCCAAGTCCTTCGGCCTGACAGCTGCCCCCCATAACCTCCAGTCTGCTTTTCACTCCTTTCGTGGCTTCTAAAGGGGCTGCCAACCATGCCAATACCCTCCCAGCCACCGAGCCCTGCATGCTCCCCAGCCTCTGCATGGACGAGGTTGCGGTACCCACAGACCCCGTAGTCAGGTAGCCGATAGTCTGGTCCTTCCCATCGGGTGTTCACCTAGGTGATGGCAGTGGTTGCAGCTCATCCGCGGAGATCAGGGGCGTCAGTGTTCTCCTATCTCAATGACTGGATGTAGAAGGCAGCTCGCCCCAGGCTGTTGTCTCCCAACTCCAGACTATGGCAAACCTCCTGCATTTGCTGGGGTTCACTATCATCATGCCGAAGTCACACCTGACTCCCTCTCCGACACTTCCTTTCATCTGAGCTGCTCTGGACACAGTGCAGTTTCGGGCTTATCCTCCCGAGTGGCGAGTCCAGGATATTCAAGCTATGATACCGATGTTTCAGCCTCTATCCTGGGTTTCGGTGAGACTGACTCTGAAGCTGCTGGGGCTCATAGCCTCCTCCTGGTGACACATGCCAGATGGCAAATACAGGCTCTGCAATGGGACCTGAAGTTCCAGTGGGCGCAGCATCAGGGGAATCTCTCTGACATGGTCCAGATCTTGGAGGGAACTGCAAAGGACCTGCAGTGGTGGCTAACAAACCACGATTAGTTCAGAAGCAGACCCGGCTCCCTTCCCCCAACCAAATCTCCCAGTAGTGACAGATCCGTCACTCCTGGGACGGGACGGCCACCTAGGAGAGGTGGAGATCAGAGGACTCTGGTCTCAGGCGGAACCTGGACTCCAGATCAACATGCTGGAGCTCCGTATAATCCGAATGGCATTGAAAGCCTTTCTACCTTCCATCAAGGGAAGGCTAGTGCAGGTGTTCATGGACAACACCACTGCCATGTGGTACTGCAACAACCAGGGTGGGGTAGGGTCGTGGGCCCTTTGTCAAGAGACCCTGCGTCTATGGACATGGCTGGAACAGCAGGGCATATCCCTGGTGGTTCAGCACCTGGCAAGTTCACTGAAAGCCAGAGCGGACGAACTCAGCCGTCGATGCCTAGCAGATCATGAATGGCGTCTCCACCCAGAAGTGGCACATCATCTGTTTCAGCAGTGGGGAAAGCCTTGGTTAGATTTGTTTGCCTCTGCTGAGAACATGTAATCTCAGCAGTTTTGCGCACTAGAATTTCCAAGGTGGCTCTGGCACAGAGACGCTTTTTGTCTCGAGTGGAGCTCAGGCCTCCTGTTCGCCTTTCCACCCATACCACTCGTGCCCAGAGTTCTCAAGAAGATCAGGAAAGACCGGGCCCAAGCCATCTTTGTGGCTGCAGACTGGACATGGAGAGTCTGGTATCCCGAGCTTCTAAACATGAATGTCGATGCTCCGATCAGGCTGCTCCTCCAGGAGGATCTTCTGTCGAAGCAGCAGGGGAGGGTCCTCCACCCGAACCTGTCCACTCTCTGCCTTCTTGCGTGGAGATTGAATTGCAGCAGTTGACAGCTTCCGACCTTCCTCCCGAAGTCTGTAACGTTAATCTTGCCGTCAGGCGTCCCTCCACCAAGACGGTATATGCCTGCCGTTGAAAATATTTGTGACATGGTGTTCGTCCAAACAAATTGATCCCCTTTCTACCCCTCTGTCTGAGGTACTGTAATAATTCTTCCACTTGCCCAGCAGGGCTCCTCTCTGGGCACTCTCAAATGCTATCTTTCTGCTCTTTCTGTCTTTTTGTGGCTGCCAGACCAACCCTCCCTTTTCAAGCCCCCTACTGTAAGTACGTTTTTGAAGGGTCTTGTACATTTGTTTCCCCCCTTACCCCATTATTTTTCCTCAGTGGGACCTTAACTTGGTTTTTACATTCTTGATGTGCGCTCCTTTCAAGCCGCTACACAATTGTCCCATCAGGCTGCTCACCATCAAAACAGCCTTTTTGTGGTGTTTACATCGGCTCAGAGGGTAAGTGAACTGCAGGCTTTATCTTACAAGCGTCCATTCTTCTCAGTTTATCTGGACAAGCTGGATCTTTGTACTAGGGCCTCTTTCCTGCCGAAAGTGGTAACACTATTTCATGTTAGCCAATCTGTCACCTTGCCCACCTTCTACGATCCTCCACATTCCTCTAAGGAAGAGGAGCGATTCCACCATCTGGACCCAAAAGGAGCGTAGTCATTCCATCTTGACCGCACACATGTAGGATATGTTGGTGTGAAGAAAGGGTCGGGCGGTGCAGAAACGGTCCATCTCTCGATGGGTCATTCTCTGCATCAAGATCTGCTACACACTGGCAAAGAAGCAGCCTCCCATTCCACCAGAGCTACAGCTGCGACCACTGCATTAGCATGTGGAGTCCCAGTCCTGGACAGCTGCCAGGCAGCAACGTGGACTTCCCTGCACACGTTTACCAGGCATTACTGGTCGGCAGGGACAAGCATTTCACCCATTCAATCCTGCAGGACTTCCTAGTTTGCACTTGTCCGAAGCCCACCACCAGGCATGGTATTGCTTAGGTATCTATTCAAAGGTAAGGAATCTGCGGCTATAAGTCTCTATCAGATGAACAAGTTACTTACCTTCGGTAACGCCTTATCTGGTAGAGACTATATCCAGCCACAGATTCCTTACCGACCCACCCATCCTACCTGTTCTGAAGACAGATTTTAAGGGTCAGGGCTGATCCCTTTCAGTACCCTAGTTTGGACACACTAGTAGCAGTTCAATTCATGGTTCCGCCCTTCTGGTGTGGAAAGTCTTGAAAAGTAACTGACGTCAGCGTGCCGAGGTGGCACCTATATAGGTGACACAGACATCACTTCCAGAGCAGATGACGCTGTTAAGTACTCATCACGCAGAGTTGTATTGGGTAACACGAGTTCTTTATTGTAATTCACCAACACGAGCTCCGGGAGCGGAGCGCATGAGCTGTCTGCACGTCGAGTCATCAGCTGTCAACTGTCAACACCAACCAACTGACAGCTGATGAGGTCAACGGCAGGACGGTGTCCACATGGGGACAAACAGAGGATGATAACATACGGTGTCCTCGCAGGGACACAGCCGGTAAACACAACACATCCTCCCCCGAAAGAACACAACAAGGGAGCCATGGGTAGAGGAGTAAGCAAGGGTGGTGAAAGGAGACAGAGAAAAAAAGGAGAGAGAGAGAAAAAAAAAGAGAGAGAGAGAGAAAACAAGAGGTAGTGAGGAGAAATGCGGGGAGGAGTACCAAAAATACAATGCTGGATTCATAGCAAACCATGAGGTTAATCACAAATGTAATCAGAGAGTCTCACAGGGGGTAACACTCTTCTACCAACTCTACTAGTACTGATTGGGTGTACTCCGCATTCCGCTGGAATGGGAGGCAACTGTCTGCTGATCCTGCCAGTGTTGGCGCTCTGGGTAGTGGTGTGCACACGGGCAGACGTCTGTAGTGAAACTGTGCTAGACGGAACAGCATCAGATGTGATGGGCTCATGATCAGATTCACAATCCGATGAGTCTGATAAAAAGCTGCTGTTTTTATTCACTCTGGGAGGCTCGCCACCCAACGACTCCTGTGAGTTGTCTACAGAATTCTCCTGAGTGCGCTTGCACACCGATAGAGCAGAGTGGTGCCATACTCTGCCATCGCTCAGGAGGGCAGAGTTGCAGTACACATCACGTACAACCAATGGTTTGGAGAACCTATCTTGCCCCTTGCTTACGTGCCCACTTCTCTTAACCTTCACGGTGTCCCCAACTTTAAGCTGCACTGGTTTGCATCAGTGCTTTAAGTCGAAACGAGTTTTGTAGTTGTCTTGTGCCCGCTCTACCTTCTTCTTTACTTGGTCGGCTGACCAGTGCACTCTTTTCGCAGCTTTGGACCAACCCACATTGTCTTTAGTAAGGGGTGTTCTTCCCCGCATGAGTACGAAAGGACTGTGACCAGTGGTGTCACTTTGGGTGATGCGGTAGGCCCACACAGTCTTGAGTATTTCCAGTTTTAGGTTAAGCCTGTTACAGTTAGCAAGCTGGACAACACCTTTTACAACTCTGTTGAACCGTTCCACGGCACCGTTACCGGCATGGTGGTAAACAGAGGTGGTCTTGTGTTCAATCTGGTTCCTTTCTGTATAAGCCTTGAATTCATCTGACCTGAATTGTGGCCCATTGTCGCTGACAATTTGCTTAGGGAGACCTTCTCTTATAAAAACACCATCTAAAAATTCCACTATGCTCTTGGAATCTGGACTGGTTAGAAATGTGAGTTCGGGCCACTTGCTAAAGTAGTCAACCATGACAACAATGTACCACTGTTCGTCACGATCCCTGACTGGTCCCATTATGTCCACTGCTACTCTTTCCCAAGGCATGGATGGGCAGGGGATGGGATGAAGAGGTGGTCTAAGAGTGACTTGAGATTTGTCTGAGTTAATGCACACCGTACAGTCTCTGACCAATCTTTCCACCGCGATGCCGACTCCTGGCCACCAGTAGCTTTCTTTCACCCTGCTTTTGGTCTTTACTATACCCAAGTGTCCCTCGTGGCACAAGACTATTATTCTCTTCCTTAGAGTCACTGGGGGAACTGCTCTGCCACCCCTCAATAACATACCGTCTTCATGCGATAGTTCATCTTTTACTTCATAGAATTGTCTCAAAGAATCAGTCAGTCTGCACTTGCTTGACCACCCTTTCTCCAACATACTTATTACCTGGCATAGTTCTGTGTCTTTTTCCAGCTCTGCGAGCCATTCGCTCTTGGAGATTCCACGAAAATTCTCACAAAGGCTGGCGACACATGTTTCATCACTTTCTGTAGGATGATCTTCCTTAGCAGTTACGACTGGCATTCTACTGAGGTAATCTGCTACTACATTTTTAACGCCAGGGACGTATTGAATGGTGTAGTTGTAATCAAACATTCGCACTGATAAGCGTGCTAACCTCGGAGAAATGGCATACAAACCCTTTGTAGTAAAAACCTTAGTGAGTGGTTTGTGGTCTGTACATAAGGTGATTTTATTTCCCCAAACAAACTGGCGAAAGTGATCTAATGCCCATGCGCACGCCAACGCCTCGCGTTCAATTACAGATAACTTCTCCTCTGTTGGAGTCAGTGAACGTGATGCAAATGCAATGGTGCTTTCCACTCCACTACATTCTTTCTGGGTTAACACTGCCCCAAGGCCCTTGGAACTAGTGTCAGTGGTGATAGTGCTTTTAAGCATTGGATCGAACCCTTGCAAAGGCATGCAGTCACACAGTTCTTTTTTTAGAGCGCTGAAAGAACTTTGACATGCGTCACTCCACACAAAGTTGCTCTTCATTTTCAATAGGTGCCTCATTTCATAAGTCTTACTGGAAAAATTCCTAATGAACTTTGCATAAAACTCCACCAGACCGAGGAAGGATCTCAACTCCTCTTTGTTGTTTGGTACAGGTGAGTCTTTGATGGCTTTAAGTAGGTCCTGCTTAGGGTTGATACCTTCGCCATTGATCTCATGACCAAGGTAGTTTACAGATTCACAAGCAAATTTGCATTTCCCGTGTTCCGCTGTTAGGCCTTTCAGATCCAAAATTTTGAGTACCTGTTCAACTCTCTCATCTTGTTCTTCCCTTGACTTTCCCATAACAAGGATGTCGTCTTCGAACAACAGTATTCCCGACACACCCTTGAAAATAATGCTCATTAGTCTCTGAAACATTGCTGCCGCAGAGGCAAGCCCAAAAGGCACCCTCATGAACTGGAAACACCTGAAGGGTGTGATGAAAGTAGTGAGTCTTTTACTGTCACGGTGAAGAGGGACCTGGTGATACGCTGCCTTTAGGTCGATAGTGGAAAACCACTTAATTCCTTTAGTAGTTGCTAACATTTCATTTATCTTTGGCAGGGGAAATTGCTCAACCACTATATTATTGTTGAGGTCACGCAAGTCTATGCACAGCCTCAATTTGCCATTGGGGCGTCTTGCCACCACCAATGGCGCAACCCACTCAGAGGCCTCTACCAGTTCAATGATGCCATTCTCAAGTAATTCATCCAATTGCGCTTTCACCTCTTCCCTTATGGAAAACGGAAGATTTCTGACCTTATGGACCACTGGCTTAGCATGTGCCTTGACTTGGATCTTGTGCTGGTACCCCTTTAAGGCACCAATCTTGCCATTGAACACATTGGGAAACTTGCCCACCAGGCTTTTACCATAGTCATCAACTCCTTGGACAACCAGGACAGGTTCCAGTTTGCTTGGGTCAAGAATGATTCCTAAATGTCCTTGATCTGTCCATCCTAATACGGACGGACCGACGGCGGATACATATAGTTTACCATCCGACTCCCTTCCTTTGTATGCAAACTTGAGCCTCCTTACGCCACATACGTTTATTGGCTCACCAGTGAACGATTTGATATTGATGTCTGCTTTATCTAGGTGCTCACCAATGCTAGGTGTAAATAGCTCATCCCAGATTCTCCTGTTGACAATTGTATATGGGGATCTGGAATCTGCAACGATGCTTATTCTAACCCCACCAATTGTCATGTCACATACTGGTTTCTTGGTTTTGGCACCCGTACATGCACTAACTTCGTTGATCGGCTCGTCTTCAACACTGAGGACGCACACATTGATGTCCTCGGCATCAGATGGTTCTGGGTCGTTATCCCCTTCATCGTATACCAGTTTAACTGAGCGTGCATTTCTCCTGCGACACACCCTTTGGAAATGACCTAACATGCCACAAGATGAACGTTTTATCCCCCTAGCAGGACATGACTTGTCATCAGCCCAGTGCGAGTAGCTACCACATCTGTAACAGCGCCTCTTGTCACTCCCCTGTTGTCTATAATTTGTGGGTTTGGTTGCAGATTTGCCACCGGATTGTTTCTGGTTTTCCTTGGATTGTATTACTCTGCTTACGGTTCCCTCTTCCTTCTTCTCTTTGCTCTCAGACAAAACAGCCTTAGCGCAGCGTCCAGTTAATTCGGCTTTCCTGGCAATATCTATTATGTTTTGGAGGGGGAACTCTCCCTTAACCCCTGCATGACAATTTGGTCCCTTATGAACTCATCATGCAAGGAGCCAAAACGACAGTTCAAAGCCAACTCCTTCAGTGCAGACACATAGTCGTCCACAGACTCATCCTTGCCTTGCCTCCTGTGGAAGAATCTGTATCTGTCCACACCCACGCACACGGTGGGTCTGTAGTACGTATTCAAGTCATCTATTGCGTTTTCGTAAACATCATCCTCGCCTTCTCCCCTTGTCTTTTTGTTTATGTTACTATACACTTTGATGCCCCCCGCCCCTAAACAATGTAACAGTAATTTGTATTTTTTCTTGGGGGTAAATTCATTGTCATCCTCAAATTGTGATATGTAGTTATTAAAGTACTTCCTCCATTCATCCCACTTAATCACTGGCTCTCCTATGCCAGGTAGGAATGGCTGTGGAGGAGATAGATTCCATAAATATCCTGACGCCATGCTTTTATACTGTTTCCAAACTTGACTTCCACTTTATATGTTTTAACCTGCTTTTCGTTTCTCACACAAATGATACATACGAATGCAGTGTTCACAAATTGCGGGTTGCTCGTACTTCTATATATCTTTATCTTCTAACTCTTGCTCTATAAAGCAATGCACTGTACCTTTTCAAAGTTGTTTGATGCACGCATTTTGAGTTTGTACGAGTGGTTTGTCCCGAAAGCTTCTTCCCTCTTCGTCTTTCGTGACGAGCGGCAAGCTCGCAATGTTTTTCTTTCTTTTTTTTTTTTTCTTGCAAAATGGCGCCGCGTAGACGTGCGTAGAGCGTCACCTAAACACTAGACCATAGGCTTTATATCCCAGAAAATGGCCTCCTGTCTGTGCGTCAGATGTCACGTCGTACGCCCCAACAGATGAGACGTTCCACACAAACTGACAGTTGCATTCCGTTGGTGATGTTCGCAGTCGTTCAACTGTCATTAGCCATAACTGCAAGTCGTGCTTCTGAATATTCCACTCGGAGTCTCTCAAAATTCTTTTTTTATCTTCACGTTCTTTTCTTCAATTTCTTACTTATATTCTTTACTCTTTTCTTAAGTGCTTCACCAGCGTTAGCACACCCACACAGCATCAAGGATTCCTTTCATTACTTTCACGAACCTTTTCTTGACGAATCTTCACTTGCATTCATGTCTATGTTCGTCAATAAATATAATAGACCTTTTACTTCTGTGTACTGTCTCCGCTCGCTTTCCAATTGCTTCAATGTATTTAGAGACACTGGTCTGATGTAGGTGGGTTCCGGTGTTGGTGCTCGTCGCCACTCGTCGTGGACACACTAGTAGCAGTTCAATTCATGGCTCCGCCCTTCTGGTGTGGAAAGTCTTGAAAAGTAACTGACGTCAGCGTGCCGAGGTGGCACCTATATAGGTGACACGGACATCACTTCCAGCGCAGATGACACCACATGGAGCCGACTGACACCACCTACCGGCATGCAGGGACACGGCTCACAAAAAGATTTCCGGATCCAGTCTAAAGACTGGGGAAATTCAAAGGTATAGAATCTGCAATTAGATATAGTCTCTACCAGATAAGATGTTACCGAAGGTAAGTAACTTGTTCTTCCAAGCACCATCGGGCAGTCTCCTGGCCTCACCATACCCGCAGAATGTTGATGAGACATTTAGTGACAAGCCATTGAACCACTCTATAATTAAAATGTAAGTCTGTTTTTATATAGCGCAGCTACTCACCCTTACGGGTCTCAAGGCGCTGGGGGCCGTCGTGGAAATTAAGTGAGCTATTGCCCAGAGTCACATGGTGCTGAGCTGAGCTGCCGCCGGAGCCAGGGATCGAACCGTGAACCCTGTGCTCTGAAGTCAGCTGCCCTGGCCGCTGCACCACACCTCTCCTTCACCCTGGCAACCTCCTGGTGGCCTACCCGCTCTTCTGTTGGCTCAAGTCTGAAGCATCACCCATCAGGAGCCCCTCACCATGCACGGAGTATTTCTGGAGTTGGGCGAGCTCAGCTTAAATAGCCTTCTGCCAATCATGCTGGTAATTGCAAGGAGTGCAAGAAGATGCAGCAAGTGTATATAAAGACTTGCAAAAGGGTAAAGGTTTTCTCAATGCTTCGTCAGGACCAGAGGCTTCAATTACGTTTTAACTTTCTTTACTAACTTTACAGCACCCAAGAAAAAACTACAAATCTCATCATTCCAATATGTATGCCACTGTAACACGCGACTCAAACAACCAATGACAGTGTCCGTAACAGTATAATAATGGTATCTCTTCAATCTATTGTCCTATTTCTTTTTTGCTTACGGCAGCCAGAGAAGTGACCTTTCTTCATTTCGCATTATGTGGTAAACCGTAATTATAATATGTACTATATTGATTAACTTGTACATCATTGTA
This sequence comes from Calotriton arnoldi, assembly GCA_963921515.1. Taxonomy (NCBI): domain Eukaryota; kingdom Metazoa; phylum Chordata; class Amphibia; order Caudata; family Salamandridae; genus Calotriton; species Calotriton arnoldi. Next base: position 816,373 of record CAWUFW010002619.1, read on the forward strand.
ACTGTTAAGTGCTTAACTAGGTTGAACCACAAAGGAGGACCTCTCCTACCCCTCTCACCTGAGCCAAGTGGGACCATTCCGCTCCTGTCACTGTGCCAACACCACGGTCCAGCTGCAGAAGGAGTCGCAGGTGGGCAGTGATGGGGTGGAGGAAGAGAGTGAGCAGCGTGGGCCACGCTGGAGATCCTGAGGCAGCGGGCGGTGCAAATCTCCTCTCAGTCAGAGTGCCCGTCCACAACCTTCCTTATATATATTATTTGATGATGTATGCTGCTCGTAGAGCGATTGCGTCTGCGTGAAGAAGTTTCGTCTGCCATTTTGTGCAATGGCTGGCATGTACATCGAATATGGGGCATTGCTTGGGCAGTTTAGGCACCCTAGAAGCTCCTTCTACAAATTTGAGGCAAACCCCAGATTTTTCACCATTTAATTAGTTAGTTCACTTCCCTTTATATACTTGCGGAGTAGTTAGTGTAGGGGTTCTCTTGCTGCATTATAAATAACAACAGATTACTAAACGAAGATGACTGACCACCACAAATAGGTCAGTCATGAGAGTGTCTCTCAGTCATATGGGAAGAATCCAGAGTTGGCATCTGTAAGGAAACAAGCTTTTTGCAGGTTTACCCCCCACTTTTTGCCCCAATTTTGAGTACAAGTTACTGGTGTAATGGCCCTGAAATGCCCTGAGTCCTGCTCTGACCCTTAACCCCTTCGCTGCTACGCCCTTCCCCCCCCTCCTCCCCCCCCACCCCCTGTGCTAAGCCTTTTTTTTGGCTATTTGGGGTAGTTCGCGCTTAGGCCCCTGTACTTTTTTGTCCTCATAAGGTATCCACGTCAAATCTGTGCCCTTTTTTTCCAACACAATGAGGATTCTAAAGGTACGCAGGGTTTGTGGTTTCACCTGGAGGGGACCCAGAAATTAGCCAAAATACAGCTACATTTCTTTTCTTTTTTTAAATAGGAAAAGATTGCTGCAGATAAAAGCGTCTGTATTTTTCCCTGCAGAGGGCATCAACAAAGGGTTTATGGTGCTGAACTCACCATCTTCTCAGCTTTTACGGACAGGCAGACTTTTGTCAGAAAACCAAAATGGTCTATACAATTTTGGCATTTTACTGGGACATAGCCTATTTTTCCTATTTTTTGTCCTTTCAACCTCCTTCTAGTTAGTGGTAGAAATGGGTATGAAAACCAATAATGGATCCCAGAAAGCTATACATTTCTGAAAACTAGACAAAATTCTGAATTCAGCAAGGGGTCATTTGTGTAGATCCTTCAAGGTTTTTTTTTATAGAAACTAACACTTGAAAATATTGAAATTGAGTTGGAAAAAACAGCCATTTGTGCCAACGTTTTCACCTGTAACTTCTTCTAAGTATGACAGATTTTTTAAAGCAATACACCGTTACATCCGCTGGACCCTTCAGGATGTGGGAATAAATAGGACTTGTAGGTTCACCAAGAACCCGAGGAACCCAGAGCCAATAACTGATCTGCGTCTTGCAAAGGTTTTTCATTGTGTCCAGGGTATATAGCAATTCATTTGGTAAAATATAATGAGTGGAAAAATAGGTACCAAGGAAACCAATATATTTCCGAAATGGGAAAAAAATATAGAGTTTATAAGTAGTGGTTTTTTGCACATCTCCAAAATTGTGGGTACCCATACAAGCATGTGAATTAGAGGTCATTTTTCAAAATTACTTTTTTTTTTTTTTTTTTTACAAATTGTCTTACATTTGGAAGGCATAAATGCAAAGAAAGTCAATTGGTAATAACACTTGTTCTACTATTCTGTGTCTCCTGATAAAAACGCTACCTAACTTATGTGGGTAGGCCTAGTCCCCGCGACAGGAAATGGCCCAAAACGCAACGTGGACACACCACATTTTTACAGTGAAAACTGACCCTTTTTTATGCAAAGTGCCTAGCTGTGGATTTTGAGCTCTAGCTCAGCTGGCACCTAGAGAAACCTAGCAAACCTATACATTTTTAAAACTAGACACCCAGGGGAATCCAGGATGGGGTGACTTGTGTGGCTCTCACTAGATTCTGTTACCCAGAATCCCTCGCAAATCTCAAAACGTGTAAAACAAAACCACATTTTCCTCATATTTCTGTGATGGAAAGTTCTGGAATCTGCGTGGATCCACAAACTTCCACCCATCCTGCATTTCCCAAAGTCTCCCAATAAAAATGGTACCTCACTTGTGTGGGTGGGCCAAGTGCCTGTGGCAGGGAAGGGCCCAAAACATATTATGGAGACAAAATTACCTATCACAAAACGACCTGGTGTTGCAAAGGGGGGCACCTGGGTTTTTGGCCCAGGGCTCAGCAGATATCTACGGAAACCTACCAAACCCACACATTTCTGAAAACTAGATACCCGGGGTAGTCCAGGAGGTATGGCTTGCGTGGACCCCTCCCCCCCCCCCAAACGTTTTCCTACCCAGAATCCCTTGCAAACCTCAAATTTAGCTGAAAAAAATTAAATTTTTCTCAAGTTTCTGTGTGGGAAAGTTGTGGGATCACTGGGCTGACACAAATTTCCTACCACCCAGCGTTCCCCCAGGTCTCCCGATAATAAGGGTATCTCACTCGTGTGGTTGGGCCAAGTGCCCGCTGCAGGCAAGGGCCCAAAACATATTGTGGATACATCAAAATGACCTATCACAAAACAACCTGGTTTTGCAAGGGGGGTCACCTGGGTTTTTGGCCCCGGGCTCGGTGGTCATCTAGGTAAACCTACCAAACCCACATATTTCTGAAAACTAGATACCCGGGGGGAGTCCAGGGAGGTATGGCTTGCGTGGATCCCCCAACGTTTTCCTACCAAGAATCCCCTGCAAACCTCAAATTTAGCTGACAAAATCACCATTGTCTCAAATTTCTGTGTGGGAAAGTTGTGGGATCACCGAGCTGACATAAATTTCCTACCACCCAGTGTTCCCCCAGGTCTCCCCATAAAACTGGTACCTCACTCGTGTGGGTGGGCCAAGTACCCGCGACAGGCAGGGGCCCAAAGCGTATTGTGGAGACATCAAAATTACCTATCACAAACGACCTGGTTTTACAAGGGGGTGGGGGGGGGCTCTTGGGTTTTTGGCCCCGGGCTCAGCGGCCATTTAGGGAAACCTACCAAACCCACACATTTCTGAAAACTAGACACCCGGGGAGTTCACGGATGGCTTGCATGGATCCCCCAATGTTTTCCTACCCAGAATCCCTGCAAACCTCAAGTTTAGATGAAAAAATCACATTTTTCACACATTTCTGTGTGGGATCACAGTGCCAGCACAAATGTCCTACCACACAGCGTCCCCTCAGTCTTCCGAGTAAAATTATACCTCACTTGTGTGGGTGGGCCAAGGGCCTGTGGCCTGTGCCAGGGAAGGGCCAAAAACATAGGGATTAAGGGTATAGCACAGCGAACTCAAAGCGCTACATTAAAAAAAAATATGTTTTTAGCCGATTCTGCATTGGACACCACCGCAAGTGAGATATCATTTTACTCGGGAGACCAACGGGAACATTTGTGCTGGCCAAGCGCCAGTCCACGCGCACCGCCAGCCAAGCGCCAGTACACGCACACCGTCATCAAAAATGTTTTTAACAAGAAAGAAACACAAATCAATTGGAACTAGATACAAAACTATAACTACAAACACAACAGCGGTAACTAAAGACATCCTTCTAATGCCAACCGTGAAACTGAACAATAAATATAAAACCATACAGACCAGGCAGTACACTATTAGACTCACGGTTGCGCCCAAAAACTCTTTTGAGTGTGATACAATCTGAAACATGTGGGCACACACAGCCCAGGATTAGAAGGACAATCAGCACAGTCCATACTACTCTCCTTCCGCATACCTCTTCGCAAAAAGACTCTACATCTCTTACAGGGATCGGTTTTTTAGGGCGTGGGAGGAATTCAATCAGGAAAGTGGCGATCTTTCAATCTAGCCACATCCTTACCACTCCAACTCTAGTAACACTTGCATGTTTCACTACAACAAGGCTGCTTATCACAGACTCCTGAAACTGAACAAAAGTCATCCTTGACGCTGGAGAACACTCCTTGAACACAACAAAAGCATTAAAAGTTGCTAAATTGAAGACCTGGATGGCCAACTTCTTATACCAAATGTAAGCCTTATGAAGAGCAGTGTAAGGTTCCAACCTCTGATCTACTCTATCGACACCACCCATGTGCTTATTGTAGTCTACAATGCACACAGGTTTGTGCACTTCAGCAACCTGACCCTAAACAGTCACAGGTGAAGTGCTGTCATCATGGATGGTAGTCAGCATGTACACATACCTCCTGTCCACAAATTTCATAGCTAGCAGTTCATCACTACGCAAGGCACTGCACTGTCCCCTCTGTAGCTTTTTGCAAACAAGCTCTTTTGGGTAACCTTTACAGTTAGAGCGGATTGTGCCACAAGCAAGAGTGTCCACTTTGAACAATTCCTTAAACAATTGCACAGCAGTGTAGAAGTCATATAGGTACAAATGGTGACCTTTGTTAAAAAATCCTCTTGCAAGTTCCCACACAATTTTCTCTGAAACTCCTAAAGTGGGCGGACAACCAGGGGGGTCAATAGTGGAATCCCTACCAGTGTACACCCGTAAATTATAGACATATCCTGTCCTACTCTCAGAAAGCATATACATCTTCATTCCATAACGTGCCCTCTTGCTACGAATGTACTGCCTAAAAACCAAATGGCCCTTGAACAGAACCAAAAACTCATCAACAGCTATTTCTTTCCCTGGAGTATAGATCTCTGAAAATCAACAGTTACAGTCAGGGTGATCTTGTGGTAACGCCGAAGCATTATCAACAAAATGCAGCATCTGAAGCAAAAGTAAATACCGATCAAGACTCGTTATTGCAGGAAATATGGCCGTTGCCATCAATGGACTGGTAGACCAATATGAAGCCAGGGACGGCTTCCTTATCAAGCCCATCAAAAAAGTTAAACCCAAAAACTTCTTCATCTCATCTAGATTTGTGGGAGTCCACCGGGTAGCTCTAGAGCGGGGCCTAAGTCTGGCACTGTTGTGCTTCAAATACTGTTCAGCATACAAATTAGTCTGCTCAACAATCTCAGCCACAAATTCATCATCCACAAACAACTGAAAAAACTATATAGGCAAAAACAAAATCACAATTCACTCTACACCCTACATCACCACTAAAGGCAGGCAACACTGGCAGCACCATGTTTGGATCAAGCCAGAGTCCAGCACTTCCAATGGGAAGCCTTGCAGCGCCAAACTGGTAATCCAGATGCCTCTTGCTGCACCATCGACACATCAGGGTCTCCTCTAAAACCGGCACTTTATCCGCACTGAGAGTAGCTTCATCCGCACTGAGGGTAGCTTCATCCGCACTGAGGGTAGCTTCATTATCAGATGATTCCTCGTGGTCAGTCTCATAATCATGGTCAGAGGAAGATTCAAAAAGTATACCAATGACTTGCTGAGCAGTAATTCTGCGGCTAGCCATAATCTTTACTAATAAATGTAACTTGTCAAACAAGTCAACAACAAACACTTTGTAAAATACGTAATAAACAAAATGTAGATTTATCACAAAAACCTATATACTTCAAAACAATTCCACTCACTTGCCAGAAGCAGCTAGACTCACCACCACCTACTCTGCACAGACAAAGCAAGGACCAACAATATCCCACTAAAAAAGAAAAGAAAATTACACATAAGACAAAGCAAAACACATCGCAAAGAACTTCACGCTCAAAACACAAACTAAATATGCTGCTATTTAGACACCACTTACAAAAAATTCATTCATGCTTTACAATAATACTCATTTGGAGTAAACACAACAAAAAAAAATTCTTACCAAATACATAGAATTACGCAAACTGCAGATCAACCACTGCCAAAACCGCAAACAAGAATCAAAAGCTTTGCACTAGAATAAAAAGGAGAAATAAAACATCACAATCTCATATGTAAATGATGCACCAGCCTACACACAATCCACCAACCAAGCTGGGGGGCAGGTGGGCCTAAAAGCATAAGGCCGATCTGCCCCCAAGGGGGGCAAAAACAGCCAAAATATTCACCCTGTAAAAGGGGAGCGACCCTTGCCCAAGGGGCCACTCCCCAACAACAACATTGAAAAAACCCTGGTGTCTAGTGGCTTCTGCCCCCCTTGGGGATAGATGGGCCTAAAACCATATGTCTGATCTGCTCTCAAAGGGGGCAGAAACGGCCACAATAATCACCCCATAAAGTGGAGCAACCCTTGCCCAAGGGGCCGCTCCCCAACAACATTTTTTAAAAACCTGGTGTCTAGTGGCGTCTGTCCCCCTTGGGGATATATGGGGCTAAAAACATATCTCTGATCTGCCCTCAAAGGGGGCAGAAACGGCCACAATAATCACCCCATAAAGGGAAAAAACCCGTGCCCAAGGGGCTGCTCCCCAACATAAAAAAAACAGAACTGCCTGGAGGCCTAGTGGGGCACACAAAACTAAAAAACAAAATCAGCCGATCTGCCCCCCCAGGTGGGCAGAAATGGCCAAAATAAATGCTTGCCCAAAGGGCCGCTCCCCGCAAACATATTCCTAAATAAAAAATCCCTGGTGGCCTAGTGGGGCACACAATATTTTAAAAAATGAGCCAATCTGTCCCCTGGTGGGGGGGAGGGGCAGAACTGGCCAAACAAATTGCTCCCTAAAGGGGAGCGACCCTTGCCCAAGGGGCCGCTTCCCACAAACATCACAATCCTTTTAAAAAAAATCCCTGGTGTCTAGTGGGCATTCCTGCTGCACGATCGAAACTTACCTCCTCTCCCTCAGACGCGCTGGAAGCAAATGGCTTCCAGCGCGTTTGGTATCAGCTAATGACAGCGCGCGGTGCGCGCTGACGTCATTAGATGACATGGAGGGGGCAGCGCAAGGGCTTCCGCTGCCCTCCCCAGTGGAGGCAACATGAAGGGCTGCCCACGGGGGGAGCGCCAGCGCTTTCGCCGTGGGTGGGTGCTGGGACGGCCGGGAGCCATCCGACGCACTCGCCCACCGTGACGTGGGATGGCTCCCGGCCGTCCCACGCACGGAAGGGGCTAAAGTATCTTACCCTACTTACCAGTGGCAGTTGGTAGGGAACGGCGCGGGGGGGCGGCGAGGGAAGGTGTGGAGGGGGTATATGGGTAAAAAATAAAATAATAAAAAAATTTAAAAAAGTACCTGCTGCTCGCACCGCCAACCACTGCTTCTCTGCAGCCTCTCCAGTCTCCTCAGTCTCCTCGTCGCAGGGCAAGCACCTGGATTCACAGGGTCCCTAAATCAATCACAACGCTGCAAAGCAGCATTGTGATTGGTTCCCCTAAGTTCCCCTAAGCCAATCACAACACTGCATTGCAACGTTGTGATTGGTCTGAGCGCCATGGTTCGGGGCTCAGACGGGGACAGGGAGCCTGTGCATGTTCCCCACCAGGCTGTGTAATGCAGCCTGGTGGGGAACATGCAAAGTGTGCATGAATGTTTGGCCGCCCCAAGACGGCCGGTCAAACATTCATGCGCACTTTGAGTGGGCAAACCACTACTCCCCTGGCCCCTGCTCCTAGAAAGGGAAAAAGAAAATGATAATACATTTTGTTATTATCATTTTCTTTTTCCCCTGCACTGCCTTAAAGCAGTGGGGCGACACTCCTCCCACTTAGCGGAGGAGCCGCCCCTGCGATTTACTTGTAAGTCTCTAGTTTATGGAACATGGGTAGGCTCAGATTTGGATGTTGGGCATTTGGCAGGTGCCCGAGGCCAGATGTGGGCTGTTTTTTTCCTTCTGTCTTTTCAATGTTCAGGTCGGCTCACGCTGCTCCTCTCATCTTGAAAGGCTGCAGCAGCCCCAACCCACCCCCTCACTACTATCGGGTGGGCCATTGTCACATACTGAATTACAATAGCCCATCCTGAGCTGCCACATGTGGTGCGCCTCCTTCGACCCCTCCTTAGGGAATGACAGGGAGGCATCACCACAGGAGATGCTGCTTCTGAACAGCAGAGTCCATGCTCCCCTCCCAAGGATGACTGGTGGGTGCTATCAAGGAATTCTGTTTTTGTCTTCCCAGTGGGTGGCGACACCCCCATTCATGGTGGCTGGGGAAGTATCTTTTCTACACTACCCTATCAAATCCAGAAATAAACTGGAAAGCAGACCAAATGCAGTTTTGCCACTTAATGGAGAGGCTTTGTCCCTCAGTATGTGCCATCAGCAACGTATTTGCTCTGCCTTACAGACACGGAAGGCCAGCCTTTCAATGACCTTTGTCAAACGAGGGTCCACAGAATGTATTTAGGATTTGTCAGAGAGCTCAGATCTTTCATCATGTACCCCTTTCTTGAAAAAACAATACAAAATAGAGCCCTTTCTCACATAATGATTAAAATTGAAAGTGATAATAATTAAGGCCTCTAGTTTAACAGTTGCGGCTCATGGTGAGTAATGTGCTATCTGCTGGGATGTTTTTTGTATGTCGTACAGGTTTCATTCTAGACAGGCCCTGCTCAACTATTCTTTCTGAGGTCGACAAATGGAGCATCGAATTAATGACACCTGTTACAGTGCAACAAAATGTCCGAAAATGCTTTTGAATGCACTTTATGACCACTCAAATTGTATGCACCTTTCCTCTTTTTAGGTCTCGCCTAGGCAGCACAGCAGCATACTCATGCTGTATACAGAGTATGGAATTCAAGCACACCCCATCTTTATAATTGGCTCCTTTACCTGTCCTTCGTAAATGCTTTTCATTTGTTAATATGCTCAATAGTCCCTCCCTTTTTACTTTTGTAACATCCCATCAGGACTGCCCCTGTTACGTGTGCTCTTACTCGTCATGTTAATTTACCATACTTGGAAAGCACTCTTTTGTTGTTGTTGGCCTGCCTCTGCTTGTGTGTGCGTGTTTTGTTTACTTACTGCAGGCTGAAAGGTTCCCGGACAATTCAAGCCAATTCATTTGCTGTGCTTGTTTTTTAATGTGGAGTTTTCCTTCTGTAGTGTCACCCAATGGTACGTTGACCGATCCTGTACACTTTTAGGTAATTGTAATTTTGTTGAATTCTGCGAAGAGCTGTCTGGGACTAAACCTGTTCCTGAGTTCCTAAGTTGGCAGCTCGGTATATTACGCCACATGCTCTCTCTAATGAGGACTCGAGGATAGTGGGCCTTATTTATGAAGGCCTGCGTTACTTTTGCGCCGCCGGTGCGTCACTTTTAATGTATGCAGGGTGGGTGTTCCCCCGCAAGAAAGGGTCGTAGGAGTGGCGCAGTGAAATCTATGAGATTTCGCTGCGCCACTTCTAGGATGCCAATGCGTCAAAACCTTACGCCTGCCTCATGGCAGGCGTAAGGGTGATGCAGGCCCTTTCACATGGGGCTTACCCCATGTGAAAGGAACATTGCTGGAATTGCGTCGCGCTTCCGACACAACCCCAGCAATGCGCCACTTTTGCGCTGACAGATACGTCAGTAAAACTGACGTATCTGTCATTCCTTGCGACATGATGCGTCATACAGTAAACATGACGCATCATTCGGGTCGCAAGGAAGGCGCACTGAGAAGTGTCGCATCGCTGCTTTCACGCAGCGATGCAACACTTCTCATAAATGAGGCCCAGTGCATTTTGTTATTGCGCTAAATTCCAGGCTAACAAGCCCTTGTTCTTTGGTGCCCTGTAAACTGGGCTGTTAATCTTGGCCTGGTGGGACGGAGTAGACGGCATCTTGCTTAAAGCAGACTGCTGCAGCAGACCATGCTTCTGAGCCCTGTCTCAGCCACACACAGGCCTCAACTCCTTACCCCTCCACACTCAGCTCCTACTCCAGTTCGTGTCTTACTTATGCTCCACTTTCACTTCTTTGTTTTTTTATTGTCCCAGCTCCTATGCAGCCATTGCTTGTTTTAGGACTCTAGTTTGCTGCAAATACTGGAAGTGCCACTAAACGCAGCACAGCTGTGAACCTTGACTAAAATGAGGCGCAAACACCACTTCAGAAAACCACCCTTAAAGAGACAACACTCCACTCGCACTGCTTATCTCGGCGTGAGCCAGTGTGTTAACTATTCTGAAAGAACTGCCACAATCTGTTCCACGAGGAAGAGCGGCGATATTTGACTACCGTCAGTGACTCCACTGAGCCATGAGTATTTCCAGGTCGTTGCATGTCTGATTCTCTTCAAGGTAAGGAAAGCACTTCCAGTGTAGGGGCCTCCCTCCATAGCTCACTCTCAAGCTCGAAAATAGAACCCACTCGGCTCGTGCCATGACCACGCGCCAGGATCACACCTCCGAGCTGGGTGATGATTTGACTGTGCTGGGGAGCTCAGGCAGAAACTGTGGACAATGCGGCTGCCCGCGGCCCCCAAAGGGGGCCACCCTAAAAGGGCGGCCCTTTAGTGCCATTTGGGCACTAACTCACCCCTCTGATGCCAGGGCTCAGGGAGGAGTCCCCCCCTTACCTGTGGCACGCTAGGCGCGCCACTTCCGGCGCGCCAAGGAGGTGGGGAGGTATTTATGCCTCCCCGGCCATCCTGGCGTCCTCTTTTCGCGCCGGGCATGCCGTCGAGTTCCCAAGAGTTCCCCAGGAGCAAACACGCGGTGAGTGGGGCTCAATCTCCCCCACCCCCACTCTCCCCAGCAAGCACGCTTCGGTGCGTTGTGTGGCGGCCGCCTCAGGCTAGGCCTGCCGCGGGGGAGGAGGCAGCGCTGCTCCAGGGGACACAGTCCGGGGAACCTCCCCCCCGGCCCTGCCGCCGCAACCTGGCTTTCCCCCCCCTAATTGCCAAGCGGGGCTCCTGATACAGGCCCGGGGTCTTGGGGAGGGAGAATGGCAGTGGCAGCATCGTAGCGTGGAGCACCCGTCGATGCGGGATGCGACCTAGCGCGCTGCTCCAGCACCGCGACCTTATGGGGATAGGCGGAGGGCCTCGTGGGCAGCCCTCCCTGGAGTGGGTCACTTGTTCGTGGGTGAGTGCCTATTGGGGGGGGGGAGCGGGTCTGGTGGGCCCAGCCCGCGGGTGTGCCTTGTGCCGATGCGGTGCCCCCCCACCCATTTTAGCCTGGGGGGGCGGAGAGTTCCCCTCTGCCGCCGCCAGCATTTGTTCCACCCCCCTTAGGCGCGTGTGTGTTCACCGATTAGTACAGCATGTATATTAAGCTGCCTGAACCGGAGCTCGATATTTGGGTGCGAGAGGTTGGCTGGAAGGTAGCGCCGCGGAGTCTCATTCTTTCGCATACCAGAAACTTCTCGCAGCGTTGGGTCCCCCATGCCCCACCAGGCCCGCTTTCAGTCTCTCGTGCCTCCAACCTTTGCCCGCAGCACTGCTTTCTGCGGTGGTCTGTCGCCCCCCCCCACCCCCTCTCCAACCTTGCGGCACCCGGGCGAGCGGGGGGCGGCAGCGAGTGCTGGGCTCTCCCTCCTCCATGTGATGCGTCTTTCCGGTGGCCGCGGTGGCGGCTTCCGGCGCGTCGTCCAGGCCCACCCTGTTTGTCTCCCGGGGGTGTACTGGCGGTGGCGAGCGCGAGGCCTCCCCCTCCCACGCGCCGGCACCTGGTGTGTACCGGGGGGGCCTCTGGCTCACCATCCGGGCTCCTGCCCCTGTTTCCTGGTCACCTGTGGGATTTGCTCGGGGGTATCATGACTGCATCGCAAGTCTTTATCACAGAAGAGAGTGAGAGAAGCAGCAGGGTTGCAATCTCCCAAGTACTATATTATCATAAAAGGCAACTGCTGTTATCTGTTATCCTACTGGATATACAGACCATTGGACTGGTGAACTCAAGACCGGTGAAACCCCGGAAAAGTTTTGTCCTAATACATAACCACTCTAGGTGTTGGAATATCCACAGATATTGGAGAAGACGCCTCACTCACTAATAGTGACATGCTTCATCATTGGCGTCTTTCCACACCCAAGTAAGATGGTACTACCTGGGCGGACTCAACCAAAGATGTTATGGGAGTTCTTATATAAAATATTGACTGGTTATGCAGGGAACCAGATGGGTGATATTAAAAATACCTACAGGTATGACCACACTCTATGTTTTATTCTTGGGGTACCTGGGGTATCAGATAAAATCGTGAACTCATTAGGGTTCTTTGAATTCAATTCGTTCAAATATACCCTATTTTTAAAGTGCCAACATGTTTCGGCCCGCAACGAGAGCCCTTACGGGTCTGGGGCCTTCTTCAGGGCTAGAATGTCTACTCCTAGGTGTCCCTACTCAATGCTACGCGATTCATTGATGCTAAAGAGTGAGGCCTATTGCACTCACCTATGTTTCTTATTGTTCCAGTAGTTTTTCTAAAGGAAGGGAAACAAAATAGTGGGCCAAAAAATTTTGGGGGGATTCTCACATTAAAAAAACTTTTTAAATTATATCATCACCGTGACATATTCGGTACACTTAATCTAAGTGTTTAGGGTGAATGTTATCTACGATCTATTGATCTACAAGTGCCACTACCTCGCAAATCTCTGTGTCCCATGGTGCTCTCTACATTTATGTTGAAACAATTCAAACAGACTTGGGTCATTGTGTGTTTGTCACCACATCAATTGAACAAATGACCTCAAAATCTGTTTGTCTACCCGTAATACATATTGCTTTTTAAAAAAAAAATACATGCTCATTGGTGGACCAAGTTATAGCTCGTGTGATATATATCCAGAAAATCTAAGTTTAGGTGTTATCATGCAAAATCCTATATCGTATTATTATCATTGATATTTCTCACCTACTGAATGGTACTGACTTGTACCATGCGGGTTGGTGGACTATGGTGCCGTCTTGTAGTCACACACTGGAAAAGAGGGAAGAAATAACCCATCCCATATGGTAAGGTTGGATGGTAATTTTTTTACTTGTACATTCTAAACCCTTGTTTTCCCAAACTCTCTATCTCATGAGGTTTCACGTTTGTTTTTGTTTTTTTTATTATTGTTACACCGACCTGTCCCATCATTATGGTCACTCCTCATTCGCATTTTTAGAGCTGGCCGAATAATGTGATATGTTTATCATTCACTCATTCACATCTATATCGTATTCATATGTGCGGAGACCAGATTTACATATAGAATTCCAACCGATCCTGATGTTTTTATTGGGAAATACAACCTGGTTGTATTCCTCACCATCATTATGTTGTCATATTTGGAATGCTGTGTCTCGAATGGCTGCAGACCAAGGGGTGTTATCATTCATCCACGTTTTTACATACTGTGCCACCACACATACTCAAATCATATCTAATGCTTGTTGGAGTATCCTTCAATTGTTTGTATATTCCTTCGTGATTCTTTCATACATTTTCAGAGACCTGAGTAACAGGCTTTTTTTGGCAAACATATCAAGTATCTTTTGAGAGCGCCCCCTTGATAATACCGATATAAATTTTTTTTTTTTTTTTTTTTTAAAAAGGAATGTTTGCTCCTGTTGTCCCATTAGGTAAATAAGGTACACCCTCCACTTTCCAAAAGGTGCATTCCCCTTAGTTTTAGTGCCCAAACATTTACAAAGTTCAAGCGCGCAACTTACTTCATCAAAGATCGGTCACCGCGTGTGTACCTGTAACACTCACACTGCCCGCCGCCGAGTATCGTGCATGGCGGCGCGGCGTCTTAAATATCTTGTTCATCTTTGCAAGTCGCCCTGGTTGTTGATAGATGAACAACGATGGCTTGGGGCAACATGGGGAAATCCGCCAACTGGGGAGGTTGGACAGTGTCTTGCTTGGAGAGCAGAGCCAATGTGTTGCATGTCTCTTGTGAGGCGGGAAGATGCGCCGCCAGGGCTCAACCATTCTTTTCGGCAGCAACAGAGAGGATAAATTAAGCGCAAACGATTCTCTAGTCTCCATTTGTTCTCCTCGTGCCCCCGCACGCTCTATATGAATTATCGCATTGACTAAGTCGGCCCGCCCACTTTTACCCTATCAGTGGGCGAGAAAAGGCCCCGCTGAAGTTATGGGAAGTGGCCGGGTGAATCAGCTAACTTGATTGCAGGTCTGCCCCATCTTAGTTCACGGAACTCAATGTGCATTGTGGGGGGAGTCCAATTTGTGAATTCCATAATAGGAAAGAAGTAATTTACTTCGTGTTATTAGTGTCTCTAAATCTAGCAGTGCGTGCTGGTGCAAGTTCTTTGTGTCCTCTCCTCTTGTGTTGAGGGCCCAGTCAATTTTGATTCAATGTGTCCTAATTACTCAGGTCTCTGAATTTCCTTTCACAGGTGAAGGGTTCAAAGCTTATTTTCATGGATGTGTCTATCTAGTGCTGCACAGAAACAAAGCGCAGTAATTGCGATTCAATGGGTCCTAATTATTCAGATACCGAAATGTTAATTATGAGTCACTGTGGCATACTGGTTAAGGTCTCTGACTCCTACTCTGAATGTCATGTGTTCAAATCCTGGTGCTGCTATGGTTGTCGTTAAGAAGTAATGTTAGCAAGGAAGCGTGCAAATGTCTTACACAGCGTAAACCATGCAGCGCCCACAACAGGCGGGCCTCTTATGGGCAGACCCCAACCGGGCGACAGGGGACGGTGGTGGCCGCGTGCACCACTGGCTATGCGTTGCGCAATGGTTGGCAATTTTAAACGCTGTCTTTGTATTACAGGCACGTGGCAGCGGGACGTCGGACGGTGCCATGGGGAAGTGAGGCATTCGCAGGGTTGCAACGGGGGGGATGACATTGAGGACAAGCCAGTGGGAAGTATATACCGCCCAGTCGGTGTTCTAACATGTGTTAATTATTTCAGACTGCGTTGTCGGACGTGTACCAGTACAGCAAGTGGTTCTACCGGACAAATCGGACGCGCGTTCGTGGCACAGCAGACTTTGGTGAGGTACTAACAAAGTGCAGGCCACGGGACAGGGGCTTCATGGCCAGGGCTGCTGCCTTGGAGCTGGGAAGCCGGTGCGGACCGTGGAGGGGTTGGGCCCCTTCTTTGAGTGGGGGCAAGCGTGGTTGGAACAAACTAAGGGAGGTTAGGTGCCTCAGGGAGATGAAGCGCTGAAGTAGAAGTGTGCTAATAATGCGATTTTGAATTACAGCAGGAAGTCCCCCGTCTCGCACGCACCCGCCACCAAGGATAGTCGAACCCCCTCCCCTGGACATCGTTGTCACTAGGATAGGTTGTCAGGATATCTACAGGACAAGTAAGTACGGGGGCAAACGCGGGCTGGACACACACCGGGGCAGTGGGTTACGGGGACCCTACGACACAGCAAGGTCGCCGCGTAAGCATGACATGGGTGGAGCAGCAACTTACGTTTCTTTATCCCCCTCCTCCTCAGGACCCGCATAGAGGCCACTCGGCTCGACAGTCCGGAGTAATGGAGAGTCAAGGAACCCCCCCCCCCTCCTGTTTTCACAAACCAGCTGTGTGGATGAGTCCCAACCCAGCACGTCACAGGAGGCGGTGTGGGTGAACTTTATGGAGTTGGCAAAGGCCAAAGGAGTCGATTGGGCGAAAGGAATACTCAACTCCCGAGGGCAGGAGGATTCTGGGGTGGTGGTGGACTTACCAAGTGGATCCCAGGCAGGACCACCGGAAGTGGGACCAGGCAGGCCGAAACGGGTTCGTTGGACCACTAATAAGGATTTCCCAGAAGACCCCCCGGTAACGAAGGTCAGGGCAATGACCAATCTGGGGGAAGCAGGGCCCGCTGCTGCGCCGGCGTGTGCCCCGTTGCTTCGTGGATGCTGTCATGCCCATGTAAGCTAGAGACAATCAGTTCACCTTCTCTATAGTTTCGTCGTTATGGACAAAAGGATCACTAAACTTAGCACATTCCCTGTGTCAAGTTGGCAAGTTTTAGATGCCCCTCATAACAGCAGCATCGGGAGTTTCGTACATGGTCCTTGGTGACATCCACCAAAGGGTTGCTAATTACTACAGGGTCACACAGTGTAGAATTTAGCACAGCTTACGGTGGGCAATTGTGCTGGGACCGGCAGACGGCATCGCAGATCCAGCTACATTAGAGGGCCCCTCCCGCTCGGTGCGTGATGTGCATGGCCTGGGGGCAGACACAGGTGTAGGCATGAAACAAGAGAGTGAGCACTCAACGACATTCCGAGATCTTACACAGCACAGCACAACAGCAATGTTACGGGCAATACTCACTGGTATTGGACAGGCAGGGGCCTGTGTTTGACCTCATAGTCACAGGTTCAGAGCTCGGCAGGCACACTCAGCCATCATCCTCCTGTGGTTGATAATGAGTACCAGTAAGTTGGCTTTCAATACAAATCAAATCAAATCAGGGACATTTATAAAGCGCTCATATCACCCGAAAGTCTCATGGCGCTCACAGGCAGCTCCAACTAAAGACAGCTAATAAAGGAAACAGGGGTCAGTTGTCAAAAGACCATGTTTTTAGTTCCCTACGAAAACGATGATGGTCAGCAATATTGCGAAGGTGTAATGGCAATTTGTTCCAGAGAGTGGGGGCTAGGAACGAAAAGATCTTCCTCCATTTCTAGTTGTACGGATTCTGATGGAGGTAAGAAGGTGCCTGTTGCTGGATCTGAGGGCCTGCTTGGCTGATGCCAGTTGAGCTTCTTTTTCCAGTAACAAGGGCCCCTACCGTACATGTTTTTGTGTACTAAGCAAAGAATCTTAAAACGCGTTCTCTTTCTGATGGGCAACCAGTGGAGTTGCTTCAGGTTAGGCGCAGATGGGGAGCCCGACGGAAGATTCAGGACCAGCCTAGCTGCAGTATTCTGTAGGACCTGCAGTCTGGATAAGAGATCCTCATTTATTGCCGATAGTAGGGCATTTCCATAGTCCATGCGATTAATAATCAATCCCTGGACTAATGGTTTTCTGGCTTCCATGGGAATCCATTAAAAAACTTTACGCAGGTTGCGCATGATACCAAAACAGGAGCCGATTATGTGGTTCACCTGATTTTTCATCGATAGATTACTGTCGATTTGGATTCCTAAATTGCGAACCGATTGTTTGGGTATTGGACTAGGGCCAAGAGTTGCAGGCCACCAGTCATTTGTCCAGTGCTTTTGTGCATTCCCGAAGAATACTATCTCCGTTTTGTCACCATTTAGCTGTAGATGGTTTTTATTCATCCACCTGTTAATGTGGATCATGCAGTCTTTAAAACGAGCCTTGGTGTCTATGGGGTTCTGACCAAGGGTGACCAGAATTTGAGTGTCATCGGCATATGACATTACGTCAAAGCCGTATGATCTGATCACCCTGGCCAGAGGTGTCACGGAAAGATTGAAGAGTGTTGGGCTCAGAATGGAGCCCTGTGGCACTCCCATCGTGACTGGCCTACTACAGGAACTAATGTCGCCAACCTGGACAGTGGTGACTCGGTCCGTTAGATAACTCCTGTGCCACCCCAGGGCCTTCCCTCTGACACCAATCTCCCCTAGCCGTTGTAATAGAATGCTGTGGGAGATGGTGTCGAAAGCCGCCGACAGGTCCAGTAGGATAAGAATAGAGTATTGTCCTTTATCCAGTGATAGTCTAATGTTGTCTATTACCTCTACCAGCGCTGTTTCAGTGCTTTGGGCGGCCCGGAAACCAGACTGTGAGGGATCCAATGGATGGTTACTCTCAAGATGGAAGACAAGTTGTTTATGGACCAAGGATTCGAGTACTTTCCAAAGTATGGGAGCACTGAAATCGGACGATAATTGACCACGAGATTGGGGTCTGCAGTAGGTTTTTTCAGGATAGGTCTAACTCTGGCGGCTTTCCATATTTTGGGAACTGTTTCTTGAGCTAACGAACGATTAAATAGTTCGGTGATGCTTTCAAGAAGGGTGGGAGCAATCGTTGGTAGGAAGCGTGGTGGTACAGGGTCAGCTGGTGAGCCAGATTTTATTTTTAGCATGGCTTCTGTCACTTCAGCGGGATTAAACTGGGAGAATTCCTCCAAGAAGGGAGGGGGGCCTGTTTGTAAGATAGAGTCCGTTTCCAAGTTTTTGATTGGAGCTTCTTGAGGTGGAAAGGAGCTATGTATTGTATTTATTTTGTCATCGAAGAATTTGGAGAGGGAATCTATCCAATCCTGCGAATTAGCAACCTCAGTCTTTGGTTGAGGGGACGTAAATTCTTTTAGGACCTTATAGAGCTCCTTATTAGAGTACACACCGATAAGCTGGTTTTAGCTGAAGGCTTTTGCAGCAAATGCTTCGTGTGTATGTGTCCATATTGGCCAGGCAAGATGTCAGTTAAAGGTTTTAATCCAATGCAAAGGAAGCCTCACGGTGCGTGCCCGAATCATTAAGATATGGGGTGGCTTTATTAAGTATGTCAGCGTGCATGTGGCACATTTGATATGGAGCAGGACACTGCGATAAAGTGGTAGTTTTGTGGAATTTTGGAATGCTTCATGTTTATGTGTCCATATTGGCCAGGCAAGATGTCAGTTAAAGGTTTTAACCCAATGCGAAGGAAGCCTCACGGTGCGCGCCGAATCATTAAGATATGGGGTGGCTTTATTAAGTATGTCAGCGTGCATGTGGCACATTTGATATGGAGCAGGACACCTATTGTTTACTTTAGGAAACTGGGATCTTATGCCCAGGTTCTGTCTTTCTTTGCCGTCGGTCACCAGCCCTATGGTGGGAAAGTACAATTTTACACTTCCTCCGGGATGTGGCCCCCCCCCGGATGTTGGCCAGGTGGCCCCTCAGCGCGTGAGGTTTGCATATTCCGTTTAGATGACTGTAGATTGTTGGAGGGGTCCCCAGGCCTGGGGGTACTACACCACATCCCTATCACAAACTGAAGGAAGTCAACCATGCCTTTAGGATGCCTCACTTAATTTGTTACTATTTCAAAATATTGGAACAAGTTACACCCTATATGCCCGGCAACGAAGCCATAATAGGGGCGCAGTGATCTTAAGCAACTAACCAGAATCGTCGAAGCCAGTAGTACTAGCTTGCAGGTGCACCCTGCCCATTGGTGACAATGGAAGCTAATTTCAGAATTGGAGGGATTGCCACATTAAGGAAAGTACTTCCCCCAAATTCCCTCAACAAGGTTAGTCTCGGCCTGATAAATGTTGACTCCCAGCTATTTTATGGAGTCCAATTTCCACTAGAGTTGTGTAACTGGGAGCGCTCCACCCTGTTCCTCTGGTGTTTCAATTAATGGGAACAGAAATGAATTGTCCCAATTAATTTTAAGTCCTGATAGCCTGCCGAAATGGCGCTAGGCCCAAACGACGATTCAGAACAGGCGTCTTATGTTGAGAAATGTATTTCTGCCAGAAATAAATATGTTTTGGTCTGGGTATACTATTGTTTGTGCTAAGGGTATTAGCCAATTTACCGGCACCTTTCGAGTACCTCCTAGTCTAAATTCATGAGGGATAGAGGGTAATAGAACCCAACATTCAGTGGATCTCTTTCAGATTTTGGCAGGACCACTATTAGCGCTTCCCTGATTGAAGTAGGCAAACTACCTCTTGGTTGCCATATGTACCTGTAATAAGTTTTGTGTTAGACTAGATTTGCATTCTGCCTAAAATTCAACTGGAAAACCATCTGTTCCGGGGATTTTGCGCCACGCTATCTTTGTGAGAGCCAACTTTATTTCTTCAAAGTTGATAGGGGATTCTAATTCTTGTCATTGCAAGATATTTATGGTCGTTAATTCAACCCTATCTAAATATTCTCTAACTAAGTTGTGATCCACGCCTGGTGCAGGTCAGAGTTTTTAGGAGGTTTGTGTTTGGATAGAATGGCTTTGATTTTCAGAAATGTATAGAAGTATGTGTTCTCAAGGGTTTTTGTTTTTGCTGAAAGAAAAGAGGAGAGGGTTCGAGTGTAAGCCCAAATTGTGAATATTGAGAATCCCTTTCTCTGTCCAGTCTTTGTAGTAAATCGTTTTACCATACACTCTTGTTTTATCGTTGTACCATAGTGACGCCAGTGTGTAGTGTTTCAGTTTTATAGACATTTTATTATCCACTTTGCGTAGTGCTTGGACACTAGCAGAGAGAAGTATATGTGATTATGGAGGTACGCTTGAGAGGGTGAAGAAGTTTTTGCTAATTTGGTAGCCATGCTGGCAGGAAATGAGACGAGGGGTGAATAAATCTAGTATATACATTGTTTGGCTAAATAAGCAGTTTGGTATCTGTGATAGTATGGGAGGTTGAGGCCACCCAATGATTATAATAATCTTAATTTTTTAAGATTGATTCATGGGGCAAACATGATGCTGAATCAAATGATGAGCATAACACACAGCAACTTTGATCCATATCAAACAAGAGAATAGAATATATGAGCATTCATTGTTTCTAGAGAGCAGTCATTGGAGAGAGACTAGACTAGGACCCACTCTCAATTTCTTGATGACCTCCTCAGTCATATCATGTTCGGGTTTGGTGTCTCAAGTCAGAGCCGGGGACATCTGAGATATAGGTTCCACCTCATTCATTTCTGCCACCACCATTGCCAATGCCTCTCCTTTGCCACCAACCCTTTAATGTGTTTGTTTTGCACAGCAGCAATGTCTGTTCCTGAACGGTGTCCACTCTCCTCTGGGTCTCTGAAGCTTGGCGGTGATGTTTCACGTTTGATCTCCAACCATGCCCAAGCCTCTCGTGATGTTGAGAAGAAAAAAGCCTGTTCCCCCTTGAGTTCCCTCACCCTCGCCAGGAACATCAGGGCATACCTAATGTTTAACTGAAAAAGCCACTGTTTCACCTCCAAAAATGATTCCACTCTCTCTGTACATCTGTTGTATAATCTGGGAAAATTGTTAACTTACAGGTTTCCACCTCCATTAGCATGCCGCCACTGGTCACGGACAGACCCCGGGCGAAGGGGTCTTCTTGGAACTCTATGGGCACGCTTTATAGAGAAGAAAGTTGAAGTTTTGCCCCCGAGAACTGTGTCCGACAATCAGCCTCCATAAATAGATCCAAACTTGGACCTTCCACGCACTATGGTAGGCCGACCACCCTGATATATTGTGGCTCGTACCACCGCTCTTTTCCTCAGTAGCTGGACTTTGCCGTGTAATGATTTGATATGCACCTGGGCATCGTCCTGCATCGGTTTCATCATCACCAGGGCAAATTAGTCGGTGTCCCATCTGATAATTCCCTTAGTTTTTTATGGGCCTCTCGTCAGAGTCCCAAATCAATCACAAGCGTATCAATCTAGGGTTCGAGTGAAGTTTGTATGTCCAGTACAGCCTTAAGTAATTCATTGAATTGTCTTATATGTTCGTGGAGTGTCTGTTCCACTGAGTTCACTGCAGGTGTCATTGGTGCACCTGCGGCGTTAATAAAGGCTGATGGCTCCGCATCTACGATCTCTGAATTTTAGTTTTTGGCTTCACCATTTTCGCGCCTAGTGGTTTAAATGGGCGGGTACTCACCGGTACTGAGTACCAGCACTTCCGATTTTTCCACCCATCTGTTGTATCTTACCAGACGTAGCTGAGTTGTTTGTAAAGTGTTTCTTTATTAAGATCAGGATGCAGGATGGCATTCAAGTACAATTAGTAGGCTTCCATGTACATCTGCCCTTCAGCCCCAACAGGAGCAGCCTGTCTGCTGCTCAGCCCATCTTCCAACTGTCACACCTCATCCACACAGGCACCCAAACATTCCAAGCATCACAGTCACACCAACATTCCACTCTCAACATTCGCACTGGCTGAGCAGCAGGGAGAAAGGTAAACTGGGATACATATACTTAAATAAGCAGGATATAACATATCTCCCTCCTTTTAAATGAAAGATGAAAATAACAATACAACAAGGGAGGAACTATACACAAGAATGTACAAAAGCAGAAAGTAGTTCAAAACTTAAGGATGCAAATTAAAATACAACATCACGAAAGAGTCTGAACACTTTAGTTACCTGAATGGAAGCATAAATAAATTGACAAGCAATAAAAAATAAATTGACAAGCAATATAACCCATCCTTCCCAATAAAACAATTTAGAATAAAATGTAACATGTAGCAAAGGGTGGACCTCACCCTGAGAGTTCGATCCTAAAAACAAGGGAACCAAAAGTGTAAACAGGATTCCTAACATAAGGAACATGATGTACACTCTGAAAATGGGACTAAGAAACCCATTGTGACACCCCTCATGTAAAGGGTAGAACACTTGGACTGTAACCCAAAAAGTCATCCCTCCTGTAAGGGTTTTTGAATCAAACCGTGTAAATGGGACACCCATAAAAACACACCCTGTGTAGGGATTTAAAGTATAGCGTGTAAATGGGACTATCACCCATAACCTACCCCTGACGTAAGGGTGAGAAACCAATGTATACGTGTAGCACAAGGTGCCTTACACACCGTATAGACAAGATTGTGTAGCGCATGGCGACTTACACACCGAACAGACAAGAAGTGTAGCGCATGGCGACTTACACACCGTTAACAGAACCAACATGTAAAGTAGTGTAACTACGAAAAAGAAAGATGGGAAACCACCCAAGAGACTAGACCCTCCCTCATGTAAGGGAGTGTGAAGAGTAAAAATGGAAGCAAAGTCCATACCCGTCCCTCATGTAAGGGAGTGTAAGAACAAACCAAGAAATGGGTGACCACCACCGACAAAAACAATATGACCTCCCTTATGTAAAGGTACCTAGCACCTCATAAGTAAATGTGCAACTTAAACCTTAACACTATCTCACGTGTAAGAGATGTAACATTCAATGTTCACTTTTGCACAGAAATAAAAACTTTGTTGAACGTAAAAACAATCATGCAGAGTAAAATGTGATTTGACAAGGTAAACACTACGCCGGTGAGCAACCTCTCACCCGAGTACTGCCTCATTGGACAAAACCTAAAAGTGAGTCTGTCTACCTCTGACTTGGATGAAAGTCCCTTTGCAAAGTCAAAACGAAACCGGTGAGATCCAACAAGATGGTTGCAGCAAATATGCTTGTAAGATTCATGACACTCCGCTTTAAAGAGAAAGTTCTGTATATGCCAATTTCCAATGACAATGTGTTGTCATGCTTACAGTGAGAACACCAGAAAATCCAAATAGAAATGTACGATGCCCAGAAAAACCCATGTTGAATGCGGGGTGGGCGAACTTGTTGAACTGAGCACAGTGCACCAATAGCAATCGTGCAGCCTCTAACGGTACATGCAACAAAAAAATATATATATGAGGATAACATGACTTCATGGCTTACCCTCCATTGCATTGACCGACATCCCGCCTTAAGTCTTACTATATCGACAAAACAGGTCGCAGCACCACGACCACGCTAGCAGTAACATCGTGGAAACATTCACAATTGTTGTTGGCTACAAAACGGAGAACAGGGTAGCCCCGGGAGAAAGATCGTGCCTCCAAAACATGACGCTGTGCCGGATGGACAATACGGGACAAACTTAGCCCGATGCTTGCGTGCTGTCACCAATCCCAAGATGGCGGCACGCTGTTACGATAGCACTGGGTGGCTGGCGGTTGTAGCGTGCTGCAAAGCTTCCCACAGCAGCTCACAGTGCCGCGTAGATGCAGAGACGTCACAGAGGTGCCATGGACATATCCGCGCGACTCCATGTGAAGGTAAGAGTGCGCGTGCAATTAACGACTCGTGCCACTGTTTTCAAACCGCACCACTGCGGTTAAACTGCCATTTTGCCTCACCAGAAAAGTATCACACATGCCGCCGATAACTTGGCTGTTCTTCCATTGAAGTACAAAGCATTTACTGTAGATTTCACTGAAATGCCCTGACCGCAAAAATCCTGCTCGTGCCGCAGGCACAACGACCAGGCTCCAGCAGTGAAAACACATGCAGAAACATGCCAGTGCAGAGTTGTGCTACCAAACCAAAGCGAGTACACATTCCACAAACGAAAGGCAGGGAAAAGCGATGGCACAGTGTGCAGAGATATACCATACCACAGCACACACATAGAAGATAATGGAACAAATTGAATCCTTTATACGATAATGCATCTCTTCTAAAATTCCACAGTTCCTAGTAAACAACCACTGGCAAATCAAAACGGTGTGAAAAAAAATGTTTCAAAGCCCATTACGATTGAAGGGCATAGACTCACATTAATTGTCCGGTTCAATGAACACCAAGATTACTCAGCATATGAAGCATGTCCAGGCTGGGGCTGTCCGCTGACAAGGACACTGGTGGGGCTGGCACGCCTAGAGCTACATTGTTGATGCTTTATTCTTCGTTTCTGTAGATTTCCTTAGTTTCTCCATGTCCATACCATAGACAGTTTCTGTTGAGACTCATTTTGTTCCAGTTTAGAGTGCTTTTAAATGTCAGCTTGTGTAGATCGAGTAGTACGCTTGGGTCTTGGTCCAGGTTGTCGCCAAAATATGCTGTATCTTACCAGACGTAGCCGAGTTGTATGTAAAGTGCTTCTTTATTAAGATCAGGTTGCAGGATGGCATTCAAGTACAATTAGTAGGTTTCCATGTACATCTGCCCTTCAGCCCCACCAGGAGCAGCCTGTCTGCTGCTCAGCCCATCTTCCAACTGTCACCACTCATCCACACAGGCACCCAAACATTCCAAGCATCACAGTCACACCAACATTCCACTCTCAACACTCACACTGGCTGAGCGGCAGGGAGATAGGTAAACTGGTATATATATAATTAAATAAGCAGGATATAACACCATCAATACCAGAACTTCTGCAGACAACAAGCTAGGAAGGTAAGGAAGCAGAGGGGACGGTCAGGGTAAGGCGGGCGGTGTATCATGCTGGGGAGCGATGGGTCTCTGCGTAAATCCCATCATATTATTCCAGAGCTGTACCATTCAGGCCAGTGTTTCATGCAGCAAGTGAATTGTATTTCATAGAGCAGGGCAGGATGGGTGAGGGAGAGGAGGGATGAACGCCACCTCATCCCCATTTTGTTTCTGGAGACTCTGGTCAGACACTGAGCCAAGGAGAGAAAGAGGAGAGGGAACGGCAGGGCTGGAAGAGAAATAGCGATGGCAGGAGATAGTAATATGGGCATTGGAAAGTAACAGACTGGGGAGAGTGATCCAGGTTAAAGAGGTATGAAGAGAGAAAGGAGAACCTGGAAGGAGAAGGGGTGAGACATGGAGAGAACAGAGCGAGAAAACATGGAAGGAAGATGAGACATGAGACAGGGAGAGACAGGATTAGTGAAAGTTGAGGGACAAACCAGTGGATACATGCTCGGGAGTGAAAGACAAAAATGAAGGAGACATATGGTAAGCAGAAAGTTGATAATGGAAATGACAGACTGCGGAAGAGAAAAAGAGCAAGGAAAGAGCTCAAGAGGAGAGCGACAAAGGTGAGTATCACTGCTATCCTTTGGAAGACGTTAGTTAATAATTGGACACATTATCATGTATATTTTTACATAATGTAGTGAAGATAGTCACCTTTAATGAAATTAAATTCACTCTTCATCCTCCGCACTGTAAATAACAGATGATAGTATTACCCAGTACTGGTGGTACTCAATTTACCAACCTTCGACCTGGAGGCCATTAACTGCTTACACTTGAGCCCCACCCAAACTAAGTCTGCCCCCTAGCCCAGCCCAAACTCCACAGCTTATTTGGGTGAGTACCTGGATTTATTTTTTCCCATTTAAAGCACTGTTTGCACCCTGTGCAACCGTGTGCTGTGCCCTTATTTGCTCTGCCCTTATCCGCTCAGCTTGGTACTCCCCTCTGTATTTCAATTGCCTGCACTGTACTAATGGGGTCCTGGGGGGCAGCTGACCACCGGGAGGTCTGCCCCCTGGATATTTGGGGAAGTGGAGCAGTCCGAGACTGCTGCGGGTTGGGCTGGTTTGGGCTATTTTATAGCCCAGGGAGTATATAACTGGCTATTTTGATTAGCCAGCCACCTTCCACCATTTTGTTGGGTGACAAGGTAGCTGGTATAGACTAGCGTTTATGTGTGAGGTTGTGAGTTTAGGGCGTTTTCAGTGTGGTCTTGCATAGTAACTTTTTACATTTATAAGACATGCGTGGTGACTATTGGAAGAGGGCGGGCTCCTTGATTTGCTCGTGGCGGGAGTGCAGTTTTGTCAAAGCTACCCGGGTCGTAGAGCCTCGGTGGAAGTCGCGGCAACGGTCCTAGCATGTTTCCCGCTGTGCCGGAACGTAGCGTAGGAACTGGCACAGGTGAGTGTGAGGGGCTGCTCGCTTTAGGAGAGCGGCCCCTAGAGGACGCGTAATGGGCCACAGGCCATGTCCGAGGCCAAGCAGTCCACAGTTGACGTTCGCATCGTCAATATCCTGTGTGTACGGCCCTCAGGGGACATCCGTGTAGTAAAGGGCGAGCGTGTGGAGTCCCAATGGCCCAGAGAGGCCTCACGCGTACTGGCGGGCGACAGGCCTGTAGGCAGGTGCACGCGTCTAGCGCGAGAGCTGCAGCAATGAAGGGGGGGGGCATTGATCACATCAGGGAGGCAGCGTGGAGTCCGCATTGATGGCAAGAGAGGAGGAGTGGGAAGGGGCTGCTGGAGGCAGCATATATCATCTCTTGTAGCGGCATGCTGGAGTGCAGTGAAGAGGAGGAGGGGTCTCAGGGAGGGGACTGTGAGGAGGACACCCTGGGGGGTATAGAGGCAGGTCTAGGAGCAGAGCTGAGTAGGGAAAGGTGGTTGCAGAAGTCCGGGCTAGAGCAGGTGTGTAGTAAAGGGGGTACCAGCACTCTGGGCCCGTTTTCTTCTTTTCTTCAGGACAACCAGGAGGCAGCAGTGTCAGACTTGGGAGGGCTTAGTGTGGCTCAACGTCCCAGAGGCAAAGAGAATGCAAGGCCTGTGCGGCTGGCTGGAGACGGTGGTGGACAACATGGTCACTGCCACAAGAAGATCTCGTGTGGCCTTGGCGGTGCATCTGGCTGGAAGATTAAGTGAAACCCCCAGCAGCTAGCAATACGGGATGAGGCGTCCTCGTTGGAGGAGAGACCAGGAGGGCAAGGAATTGCCCCTCGGAGCAGTATGGCACAAATGTTGGTGGTGCAATCTGGATCAATGGTGCAATAGTGGGCACAGAAGGATGCCCGTCGGGTGAATTGTAAAGAAGTGTTCGATGTTTTATGAAGAGGATAGCATGGAGGAAGGTGGACTACCGGACAATGATGACCCTCGGGTGGAGGAGTCATGGTGTTGGCAACAGGAGGGAGGGAAAGACTGATAATACATGTCGACCTGGGGTTTTACAGGATTCAGGAGTGTTCCCCTGGCAACAAGGACGAGGGGTTGAAGCGCGTCCTGGACAGCTGGCAAGCCGGCGGGCTCTGGAGTGAGCACCGACCTTGGCGCCAGGTAAGGAAGTGCAGGGCATACTCCAGAGCGGGGAGGTCCACCTGTGCAAAGGTTTAAATGTCTATTGGTGTAGAAGCGAGAGAGCCTCAGGAGAGTGGGGAGGCCCGCCTGCACAAAGGTTTATGTGTCTATTGGTGTAAAGGCGTGAGAGCCTCAGGAGAGCAGGGAGGCCCGCCTGCGCAAATGTTTATATGTTAACAATACCGAAGTCGGTACAAAAGACAGGGCTGAAGGGCTTAACGTGGCGCCTAAGGGGGCGCAGACTGAGAAAAAGAGGGTCCAAGAGCTTGGCCAGAGGCAGAAGGAGGAAGGCGGTGTCTCAGCGATGGGGTAAGAAAAGAGTCTGCAGGAGGACAGGATGCGGCAGCTCCATCAGTCGGTGCCGAAAAGCCAGCGGGGAAGGCAGAGAGCCTCAAAAGTATGGAGCTAGAACTAAAAAAACAAAATTGCCTTACATGGGGGTGTCCAAGTCGCGAGGGGCACATTTAATGCTTTCTATAAAAGAGATGATTTGGAAGAGGGAGTATGTGGAGTTGCTCAAATTGTTGCATAGAGAGCTGCGCTCCAAAGAAGGTTCCAAAGAGGAG
The DNA here is from genome assembly GCA_963921515.1 of Calotriton arnoldi. Lineage (NCBI taxonomy): Eukaryota > Metazoa > Chordata > Amphibia > Caudata > Salamandridae > Calotriton > Calotriton arnoldi. The sequence goes on from CAWUFW010002619.1 coordinate 844,304, forward strand.
GAATACAAGCTCTTCAAGAGGCCTAGAGTGCCAGTCAATATAGAAAATTGGACGGCGGCCTTTCTTATATATGCCAGTAACGGAGTGGTTGGTTGTGCTTTTAAGGTATATGGATGTTATCAGGAAGGTGCAGATCAATTATAGGGGTTATGCGTGAGGCCCAATATGATGATGTGTTTAGGGCACGCATGGCATGAGACCCGGAAGCCCAATAGGGGGGTACTCAATACCAACCTGTGGCAGCAAACGATGGGCCGTCAAAATTCAGGAAAACCATTTACACAGCCAGTGGTTTGCGTATACTTTGCAAGCACTGGGGAGGGGTGGGGGCATCTGCAAAAGGACAGTCCACCCAATCAGGAGCATTTTGGCACTCAAGAAGGGTTTTTTGCACCAGGGAATATTGTAAGTTTCTACATGTATGCTCCAAATGTGCCGGAAAGCACGCCTTGGTGCATTGTTACAGGGCAGATGGAGATCAGGTGCATCAAAAGGACAGTGCCAGCAGCAGCAGGGGGCCTCGGTGACAGCAACAGGGACAAGCGTCTGGCTATCGGCACGCACAGGGACCTGGTAGGAAGGGCCCCTACACCAATTAAGTTGGACAGGTTGGATTTTTGGCTGGCTCGTTACCCAAAAAAGGAGGAGGCCCGGCTACTACGGGAAGGGTTTGCTAAGGGATTTAGGTTAGATTACGATGGTCCGAGGCAGCGTAGGTGGACTCAGAATTTGAATTGGGGCCGGCGCACAGGAAGGTGGTGAAGGACAAGCTGCAGAAGAAAATCAGGGAGGGTAGGACGGCCGGCCCCTTCAGTGACTGGTCAATAGAGAACCTGATTGTGCCCATGATTGGGGTGGTTCCCAAAAAAGAGAAAGGACAGTTCAGACTGATCCAGGATTTATCATGGCCGGAAGGGGAGTCAGTGAATGACTTTAAACCAGAGGAACAGGTGTCAGTGTCATATTCCTCGGTGGACTTGGCCATTGCTTTGGTGGTAAGAGTTGAACAGGGGACACTAATGGCTAACAGTGATATCAAGTCAGCTTTACGTTTGCTGCGGGTACACCCTGATGACTTTGAACTGCTGGGTACTCAATTCGGAGGTCAATGGTATGTAGCTAAATCACTCCCGAGTGGCTGATCGATCTCTTGTGCTTTGTTCGAATGCTTTAACACAGTCCTGCAATGGCTGTTTTCCTGGCATACTGGTTGCAGACAGGTGACGCACTATTTGGACGATTTCTTGTCATTGTTAGCCCCGGTTCCACAGACTGCTGGTGGATGCCTGTAAGTTTCCAGGAGCTCATGGGGAGCCTGGGGTATCTCTGGCACCAGAGAAGACAGTGGGACTCAGCACGGTACTGTCTTTCCTCTGCATTGAGATTGATTTGCGGGCCATGGAGGCCCGCATGACGGAGGGCATAAAGCTTAACTTGCACTTGCTATTGGATGCTGTGCTGGCTAAATCTAAGGTGACGGTGAAAGAAATACAGATGCTACTAGGGCACTTAAATTTTGCATGCCGGGTGGTACGAGCAGGGAGGACTTTTTGCTGGAGACTGGGGTTGTCTTTGTATGGATTGTCGTTGCCACATCACCACATTTCAGCAGGTGTCAGGGAGGATTTGAAGATGTGGTACTTTTTTCTGAAGTCATTCAATGGAGTGCCACTACGGGCGTTACAGGTAGAGGAGTGGGATACACAAATATTTTCAGATGCTGTGGGTAGTATTGGCTTTGGGCTGTACTGGCAGGTAAAATGGTGTGCAGAGGATTGGCCGCCGGAATGGAAACGGGGCGTGCGTAGTGTTGCCTTTCTTGAATTCTTTCCCCTTGTAGTAGCAGTGACCTTATGGGGGGGCTCAGTTGCAACACAAGAAAGCTTGTTTCGTATCGACAACATGTCTGTAGTACAGGTGGTCTACAGGCAGTCGGCCTGAGGCGCGCAGGTGCTTAAGTTGCTGCAGATGTTTGTATTTTGCTGCTTCAAATTTGAAATAGTTTTAGGGCTCGACACGTGCCTGACATGGACAATGACATTGCAGATGCTTTGTCTCGTTCACACTGGGAGAGATTCCATTGGCTGGCCTTGGAGGCAGACAGTCAGTTCCCGGATGCCTCAGGAGCCCTGGACAGTAGGCGACAGAGGAGGCTCCAGCTGGTGGTAGATTCCCCAGCGGTATATACGAGGGCGGCAAAGTCTCAGGCTTCTTAGCTGGTGGGGCACACAGGAGGCAGGAAGAATGGTCTAGAGTGGAAGCCGTTGCCAGTTTATCTTGCACTTGATAGAGATAGGGCAGTCTCAGGTCACAATTGCCGGCAAACTGTCAGGTGTCGCCTTTATGGGAAAGCTGTTGTGGGGGTACGCTCCATCGACGGGTGAATTGGGTAGAAGAATGTTAGAGGGCTGGGCTAGGGAAGCAGGGCAGGTAGGACCAAAGAAGAGACCTTTGACCTTAAGCCTAGTATGTGAGGTGCTCTTGGCCTTGGCACGGCAGTCATGCTTCGTCCTTACCCGGTGGACAAGTTCTGACCTGTTCCATGGGGTCCCCAGCTCCAGGCACGGGTGGGGGTTCATCAAGTGTTCCAGTACAAGGATCGTAAGTCTGCGTTGGCTTTTCAACTGTTGGCTGTGTTACGTAAGGCACTGGTGCCAGTAGGGGCTGAAGCCAATGTGTATGGGACCCATTCCTTCCGCATCTGTGCTATGACAGAGGCAGGCAGGAGAGGCATGGGTTTGGGTAGATGGTCTTCAGAGTGTTTCGGCAATATTTGTGGGAGGCGGGGATTGCAAAGTCATTGCTGGTTGTCAACTGTTAGTTTCTATCTTTCAGCTTCGGTCTTGGGCCTGGAGGCCACTGGATTGTCAATATGGATCGTGGGACTTTCTGTTGTGAAATGGGCAGACATGCAGGCTCATCGGAGCAGCCATGGGGTGAACCTGGGCCTTGACTCCGCAATGTATCATGTGCAATGGCACAGAAAATGTGGTATGCTTTGGGGAGAATTGTTGCCTTGCTTGAATAAGTTAGTTGTCAGGGGGGGAATGTGCCCAGTTTTACTGTTACTTCATCTGAGGGAGAACGATATAGTTCAGGAGAAAGGCTCGTCACTGATGAAGGCTATGAAGGAGGATTTGAGGGAGATTGTGTACCAGGGGTTCGTTTGTCATCTGATTTGGACAGAGTTTATTCTGAGGAGGGTTTAAAGGTAAGCCCACAAACCAGCTGCCATAGATAGGGCCTGGAGGAAGCTGAATAAGGAGATGAGATTGTTTTGTAGGGTCCGTGGTATTGGTAGAGTGGAACACTCGGATTTGAAGTATGATGCAGTGGAGTCGTTTTGCAGGGATGGGGTCCATTTGTCTAATTATGGGACAGAGCTGTATTTGCGACAGGTGAAGGAAGTTTTAGTGCAGACATTGCACATCAGACAGAGAGCGTCGACCCCGGGCAGGGGGGCGTTTTGGAGGCAAAAAAAGTCACGTGGGCCTTTTTCTGCGTGGCGGTTGGTAGAGAAGATGCCATGGTTTAACAAAGTTTATTGTTGTTGACAGCTGCAATCCAGACTGGAAGGGAACGGGTAGACAAGTTCACGCCTGGATGAGCCAGGAAGTTAAAGGTTCATTAGGAAGTTAAGATAGTTAGAGGTTAATAGTGGTAGTAAAGATAGAAGGGAGTTTGAAGGTCTCAGGGGCAGAAGAGCAGCACAGGAGGAAGCACAGACTTACAAAATTAAGTTGTTGTGGGGGGGAGGGTCATTTAGGGTTGGGGGTAGTTTACATAGGTGATCAATTTTGTATATTGAGGTTTTTAGTTTTCTAAGGCAAAAGGTTGAGGGTATTTTATGTGATGTGCACCTGTTTCAATAAAGCGGCCGTTTTCACACAATCTTGGTGTCTGTGGTCTATGCTGCTCCTCCTCTTACCCCCAAAAAAGTAATTGTGGAGATGCCACAACAGTAAGCACCCAGATGAAGGCCCAATCGGTCCTCCAACTCTCTGTGCAGCTACTCCTATATACCCGTTCGGTCAGCACTGCTCCTCAGTGCAAACCAATGTGACCAGTGTGAGGGCTGGGCCTCCATCAGCATACCCCGTGGGGTGGCCCTTGCACTTCCTCACCCATCCCTGCAATTCTAAGGCCAGTCCCACCAGCGATGTCCCTGGGCTTTGCTCTCAACCACAGGTCGTGTTCCCGGCATCAGCTGCAGGCCTCTGTTCCTGCCCGAGCACCTACACGTGAGTCTGCACAGCAGTCCAAGGCCACCAGTTAACACCCGCTACTGTTCTGTCATAAGTTCTGTCTGTTAAGGTCCTAGAGGAGGGTGATTAATATTTGATCAGGATCTTTAAACGGGCCTCACAAATGGAGCTCGTAGCTAATTGACTGTCCCAGACTCTATATTGGGCAACCTTCAGAACTGTCCTAGCGATGTCAGTACTTGCATAAATAAAGGGGTCAACATGTGCTAGAAAGTTGTGCTAACCATGGCTCCATGTGTTAAGTTTATGCACCATCAGGCCGTCTTCTGGCCTTCCCATGCCTTCATAATGCCAATGCAACACTTGACTTATCTTTGGTGCTTGCTATTTTCAGGATGTTATGGGCCTCACATAGGTTTTTTTGGGTATGTTTTATAATTTCATGTCTTCCCTGGTCTGCTTAGCTAATGGAGCGACAGAATGTTGGGGTGTAACTGTAATCCTTGGGGAAGTTAGGGAGAGGGGCTGAGCAGAGAGGATGCTGTTCCTGGTGGGGCGTTCCCTAAGTAAATTCTAACCTACCCTCTACAATAAACCCACAACCTGTTTATCTATGTGACCTTGCTACTTCACTTCTGCCTACAAAGAGAGAAGCTTCAGTTATAATTGCATAGTGGGGTTTAGTTATGGTCTTTTTTTTTTTTTACCTTAGGCTTGCCAGACTCCTGTTCAGTAGAGGGCTAAGGTGCATTTTTAGGACTGTGCCAGGCAAAAGTAGTTAATGGCATAATGAAGTTTACAGAGCTCTCAAGTTATCCAGTTCCAAGCGTGAGTAGCTAGTCCAGTCCAGGTTTTTAAGTCTCGCCTGCTAAACAGCATAAGCTTTCTGACTGTGAAAGACCTTTTAAGGGCTTCCCAAGAAATTGCAGTCTGCTTACAGCCCGTCCACTGCATATCATTAGTTGGCTTCATTGTCCCTCCCATTTAATTGCTTCTTTATCGATAGCTTGCCTTCATCTTTTTGTGGCTGTCCCTCCTCTGGACAGACCTTTTGATTGGCTGAATTGTAATTTTCTGTTGTTCACTTCAAGGGAGCTACTTTTATTTTATTTTTCGGAGTTTTATATAGCGCTTTACATGGGCACCAGTTGCATTACAGATGGACACATCCATTTTGTGAGGCACAGGGAGATTAAGTGATTTGCCCAGAATCACAGGATGTTGAGTGTCCCTTGCTGAGACTCGAAGCCGGTTCCCCAGCTTCGAGGTCGACCGCTCCAGCCGTTTGGCTACATCCTCTCCATTGGTTAATTACTTCATTAAAGTGTGTGTGTTTTTCAGCTGTCTCCCTCTTGCACTTCTCCTCAGCTACCCCTGTTGTCTGTGCTGCCCTCAGCTGCATGTACTTCTCCCTGCCCTGTGTTGCTCTCTCTCTCTCGTGTGCTGCTTTTCTCTTCCACCTCCCCCCCCCTTCACCCAGCTTTTTATTTATTTCCCCTCTACCAATTCTTCGTTGCTTCCTACCACCTGCGACTGCAGTCTTTTTTCTCATTTTTGGGAGGGCACAGCAGTAAATTGCTGCTGGTCCTTCCTCCTTACATAAAAGTGCTTTTGCGCTACTCTAGTTTAATTTTTTTTATTTACAGATCCATTTTGGATTGTTAAATAATAAAACAAAAGGCATCTTCATTCTTTTGTAGACGTGCTCAGGCGTGGTACCACATGCGCACACATACATCATCATGCATGCATGCAAAAATGGCTGCGTCATTACACCTTTTTGTCTTAATGCTTCACAGCATCACCAATTAGCAAAACCAATAAGTTGCAAAAACATGTTGGTTTTGCCAATGTTTTTTTTTCATGGCATGCTGGCATTTCTAAGTCCTCTTTACCAATTATAAAAGTTCTTGAATTAAAAGAAAGTTTCTGGACTGGATGAGCTACTATCAGACCCCATTCAGGAGGACACAGGACAAGCAAGGGCTACTAGGCCACAACCGCTGGGTTGAGGCCTTTTACCACTGCTGTTCCGTGGCCCGCCCTACAATAGCTGTGTAAACTGGGCCAAGTACATCCTGTTCCACTCTTGACTCTCAGTGGTAGCGATGGCGAGAGCCACAGGCTCCTCATGGAGGTTAGTGTAGGGATACTCAGGCTCAATAATCAACACCCCACCCTTCCCAAGCAGCGCAGAAGAATTATGCTACACACAATAATGCAAGGATACCTGATTTACACGTGTGAGACTTCATGCTTTCAGGGGCCTTTTCCAGCTTGTTCAGCCCCCCACTTTCTGTGAGTTTCCCCCAGGTCCAAAGTTCAAGGTACTACCTATGGGTGCAGATCGTGCTTCCCTCACCTCCTCTCCTACCCTCTCCCCATGGTTGGTTTTAGCACTTAGTCTCTCAGGCATAGGCTATTTTAGTCTCTCCCGAAGTTTGTAGGATCAGAGCCGGGCACCATTTGTGTGTGGCAGCCAGAAGCACAGAGCGTTGCTCAGAGGGTCGCAGCAGGAGTGGAGGATTCTGTCGGTGGCCTATTTTTGGCGGCTGGTGGTAGATCTCTGCTCACGGCGCAGCTCACTCCAGCACTCCATTGAGTACTTGGAGGTTATTTTTGGGTGTGATATCAACACTCCTGCAGGTGTTGATTCTTTGGTGTAGCAGTCACCAGGTGATATCTTCTGCATACAGTACCTCAAAGCGAGGGCTCAATGTACAGTTTAGCACAGCTTGTAAATTGAGCTTCTCAAGGGTAGCACGCTGCACAGCTTTCTTTAGTGTACTCATAAATCTCTCAACCAGTCCGTTGGCCTGCAGCCCCAGAGGAGTGCTCTTTTGATGCTTTACATTCAAATGCTCTAAGCAGTCTTTGAACTCCCGACTTTTAAAAGGCGGGCCATTGTCAGATTTTAGTATTGCTGGAACACTCTATGTCGCAAAGATGCCATTCAGTCTCTCAATGACTCGGTCTTGAGTGGTAGATGAGAGATCCTCAATTAATGGAAATCACAAGTATTTGTCCACAACCACCATCAGGTGATGTCCATTGTTGAGTGGACCAAAATAGTAACTCTCTATTCTCTCACAGGCATACTTCTGGAGTTCTGACATGTTTAGGGTGTGTTGAGTAACTTGTAGGCAGGCAGTTGCATAGACGACAGGGATTTAATTCCTAACCCGCTCCTAACCCGCTCGTTGAGATACGGAGAGCTTGTTTTGTGGAAAGGATTCCCCTATGTCCTTCGTGGGCCACGTCAATCACTTTCTGCCACAGACTCTCCGGAATCGAGATTCTCAACCCTCGCAATATAACTCTATCTTCAGATATTGACAGTTCATCTTTGACATTTCAGTATTTTTGATATTTACCCTCACTGGTGAGAGGTCGAGTGTGCTGGTTCCACGGCTTAAGTGTAATTATTTCTTTCAACTTTCGCATGTCACTGTTTTGGCTCGCGGCAGTGATAATCTAGGCTAACGAAATGGCAGCTGGTGTGTTTGATTTTACGATGAAGTTGATAGAGTGCCATGACCTTGAATGGGCACTCTAGAAAAGTAGTCAGCAGGGTTCTGATCCTTTCCTGGATGATGCACAATGTTATAATTGCACTCTTGTAACCGTAGTCCCCAACGTTCAATGAGAGGAGGCATCTTGGTGTTTGGATTGCCAAATATTGTTGGTAAAGTTTGGTGATCAGTTAGCAGCGTAAAAGGCTTTCTGCATAGGAATACATGTAAGTGTTCACATGCCCAAACCATGGGTAAACTTTCTTTTTCAGGTTGTGAGTAAGCGCGTTCTGGATGGGACGAACTCCTACTTCCATACGCCATAATATGCCTTTGATAGCACCTAACCCAACTGGGCTAGTGTCAACAACAGCCTCTGTATGAAGTTTCAGAGTGAAATAAGCCATTTCAGGAGCATTCTCAATGGCTTGTTGGACTTTCTTTAAACCCTTCTCACATTCATGTGACCACTGAAATGAAACATTCTTTCTCGTCAACTCTCTCAATGTAGCACTTAGGGTGGCAAAGTCTTGTATATATCTAGAACAGTAGTTGGCCATGCCAAGAAATGAACGCACCATTGAAACATCTTCTGAGGAATGAGCTTTTGACAGCGCTTGTACTTTAGCAGGATCAGGTGTCATACTCCCATCAGAAAAGATATGGCCAAAGAATTTTAGCTTTGTCTTATGAAACTCACATTCATCTGCAATCAAAGTCAAACCTGCATCAGCCAGTAAACAACATACTTGTGAGAGAGCCTTATCGTGCTCTGTTTGGGTAGCTCCGAAAACCAATATGTCATCGCTATAATTGAACGTGTCCGTAACAGGCTTTATGATACGTCAAATGGCGTCTTGAAACATTTCTGTGGCTGATGACACACCAAAGCTTAGTCTTCTTTATCAAAACAGACCAACATGTGTAGAAAAGGTTGTAATGTACCTGCAGTTTTCTTCAAGTTCCAACTGATGATAACCTTTTTTCAAATCAAGGCAAGAGAAAACCTTTGCACCATTTAAATGTGTTATCATATCAGCAATGTGTGGACCTGGATGTCGTTCTTGTTCAATTGTTTTGTTTGCCTGGCGCATGCCAATGCATATGCGTATCGCCCCTTCATTGTCCTTTTTGGGCACTACTAAGATGGGAGAAACCCATGGCGCTGGACCGTAGAACGCTCAATGATATCATGCTTAAGTAACGATTCAAGTTCTTTTTTTAACAGCATCTTGTAAATGAAAAGCAATTGTGAGAAGTTGGCCTGGTATATGCTGTCCACTAATTAAAGTGGGCACCTTGCACCAGTCCAAGCGACCCTTATGATGTATGAGGTCAAAGATAACCTTTAGAAAGCTATCCTAGTGGTAGCTGTGGAGAGCAGCCTTCAGGCTTAATCTTGAAGGAATGTAAAGCAGCTTGTTTTACCAGAATCTCACTTCTTGAATGACCAAATGAAAGGAGAACCACGCAAGTGTTATGTAAAAATATGTATTTATTACTAAAACACTCTCTACTAACCTCAACATGAGATTAGAACATAAAGCACACAATACCTAATCAATAGAACGTACGTAAGTAGCAAAATATACAACGGGCTCCAGGGGCAGACCGAACCATATACTAAAAAAATGGTATAACAACGACGACTTCAATAGACACAGTGCCTAGAGCACGTAGAATCGCTGGGACCCCAAGGAACCACCTAAGGCAGTGACACAGGGCGCCCACGGAGGACGGGTGCAGTGAGGAAACACGACTGCGTGCTCCGTGCAACTCTATGGGAAAGTCGCGGTTGGAAAATTACAACTTAAGGACACTTCTAGGAGGACTTCAAGCAAACCCTTTGGAACATAAGAGGTTCTAAGGCCAGCACCCTTGTGAGTACCGAAGTACCCGAGTTACCTATCCCAGAGGAGCCGGGTGCATAGGGGTCAAGTGGTGTCGGAAACCTCAGTCGTTTTCAATGGAGAGCTGCAAGAAAGTACTTCTGCCAGGAAGGCGAAGAGTGTCCGGTGGAATCCAAGCCTGGATTCGAGGTGAGAAGAACCTGAAAGCAGAGGGGACAAAGTCTGGGTCACTTCAGGTGACCAGGGGCTCGGTAGTCGAATGCCCATCGATGTCAGGTGCTTCAGGTGAAGAGAAAGGATGTTTGTCTCTGCAGCCACGAGGACCAGGAGACGCTGACGCCGACCAGGGTCCGGAGGTGAGCTGTCCCATGAAGGATGTCGAGAGCTGAGGGGTCAGTGTCCGGCTGGAGCACCAACAAGCCTTGGCAACGGCAACTCATGCAAGCAGAGGAAACAGGTTACGGTGTGGACCAGCAAGGTCCAGGGGACTCTTCAAGCAATGGAGAGTCAGGGCACATCTGGAGCAACCAGGGAAGCCCAAGAACAAACGAGATGACCCTCGCCAGGACCCACAGGCCAACGGACCAGAGATCGCGAGGTGACCTCGAGTGGTTTCACAAAGGACCAGGCCACAGAGCACTCATGGAGTGGAGGCCGGATATCTTCAGTGCAAATGTTGCTCGGAGTCGGGACTACACGTAGTCCAATGCACGAGCTCAGGGATTACCCACAAGCATATGCACTTGAAAATAGACACGGTGCACAGGGGTACGGGTTGCACGGCCCCCACGAGGGATACTGGTCTCAGAATCGCTGAGAGGTCAGATCTACCTCGGGGACCTTTGGGAACCCACCTCCTGTGTTGCAGAAATCTTTGGAGTCCGCAGGAACTCTGGAGATGCAAGCCGGTCAGATGCGCTTAGGTGCCTGCTGCTGCAGGGGAGTAACTCCTTTACTCCAAGGGAGATTCTTCTGTCGTCCAGCGAAGTGTAGACCATCGAAGTACTTGGTTTCTTTGCAGAGTCTTGTCCAGGTATATTCTAAAGTCCTGGAATCAGGTATCCCACTTTATACCCATGGGAAGGGGTTGGACTGACTCTGGGGACCCTCCTAGGGGAGGGGCAGGACAGAGGGGTGGCTACACCCATGTCCTTTATCCAGTTTCGTGCCAGAGCAGGAGCCAATGGCTCCCAGAACTGGTTCTAGCTGGACTATGCACAGGGACACCAAATGTGCCCCCAGTGCAGACTTTCGGGCACTCAGAGTGCACCCACCCTGCCCCAATACACTAAATCCTGTCTGGGAGGTGGTAACACCTCCCTGTGACAGGAAACCTATTGTCAGGCCTTCCTCTGCTCGAGCTTGGCTCAGCAGCAGGAGGGCAGACTTGTGTCTGTGGCTGGCAGCATCCATTTTGTGCTGCCCAGGTCGAGAAAGCTGGTACCGGGTAGACCGGTGGCCCTAGAAGTAGTTCTACAAGAGTGGAATCATACCTCCCACACCAGTTACTGGTGTGGAGGTATGATTCCAAGGTGTTTGACACCAAACACGACATGTTTCCAAACAGCCGTTTTAAAGTTAGCATTTACCGCGAGGTTATAATGCACTTAAACATATATGTCTGGCTGCATCACAGACAACCTCAGAGAATGGTCTCCGAAAGCTGCAGAGGGGCTCTGCTCATGCAGGGACACCCTCTCACGTAAAACCCAGCACCCTGCCTTCAGGATTGATAAGGCCTGCCATAGGGGTGACTGATAGGTTTTTAAGTGTAGTGATTTAGGATAGATATAGTGAACCTATATCTCAAGTAAGTGGTGCAAGCAACAGCTTACACAGGCTTCTGTAGCAGGCCTGTTGTGTCATTTTGAATGGTCTCTCATGGGTGGCATAATACATGCTTCAGCCCATGGGAGGCCTCTGGGATACCTATGCCCTGGGTACATGGTGTACCATATACTAGGGACTTATAAGGGTAACCCAGTATCCAATCTGGAGTGTACCTAAAGTACATGCATTGCAATTTACAGGAGAAAGTAGATAGACTGGGGTCCTGGATAGCAGGATCCCAGTCAGACTAGGCCAAAAATAGTGAGACATCAGCAAAAAGTGGGGGTAACTATAAGAAGCAGATCCTACTCTCCTACACAACCCCCCCCCAAACGTAAGGACATTAAACTAACCTTGACCAGTTGAGTCTTCATGTTCTAAGTGGAAATATCTGGAGAGTCCATCTGCATTGGCATGGTTACTCCCAGGTCTATGTTCCACTGTATAGTCCATCCCCTGTAGGGAAATGGACCACCTCAAAAGTTTGGGGTTTTCACCCTTCATCTGTTTTAGCCATAAGAGGGGCTTATGGTCTGTCTGAACAATGAAGTGAGTGCCAAACAAGTATGGCCTCAGCTTCTTCAGAGCCCAAACCACAGCAAAGGCTTCCTTCTCAATAGCTGACCAACGTTTCTCTCTGGGGGTCAGCCTTCTGCTTATGAAAGCTTATGGCTGATCCTGACCGTCTTCATTCAATTGTGATAACACAGCCCCTACCCCCAATTCAGATGCATCAGTTTGAACAATGAATTGTTTGGAATAATCAGGACTTTGCAGAATGGGAGCAGTGCACATGGCCTGCTTCAGGTCATCAAATGCCTTTTGACAGCTAACTGTCCACTGAACTTTCTTAGGCATTCTTTTGGAAGTTAAGTCATTTAAAGGGGTCACTATGGATCCATATCCTTTGACAAACCTCCTGTAGTACCCAGTCAGGCCCAAGAAAGCTCTGACCTGAGTCTGGGTAGTTGGAGCAACCCAGTCCATGATGGTCTGGATTTTGCTCTGCAATGGTTGAACCTGGCCTCCACCCACAAGGTGGCCCAGGTACACAACCTTACTCTGCCCTATCTGGCACTTGGTGGCCTTGATAGTGAGGCCTGCTTTTTGCAGGGCCTCTAAAACATTTCTCAGGTGGACCAGGTGATCCTCCCAGGTGGAGCTAAAGACAGCAATATCATCTAGATAAGCTGCACTATAGGCTTCCAGACCTGTAAGGACTTTGTTCACCAACCTTTGAAAAGTGGCAGGTGCATTCTTCAAGCCAAAAGGCATCACCACAAATTGGTAATGCCCACTAGGGTTTGAAAATGCTGTTTTTGGTTTTGCTTCATCAGCTAATCTGATTTGCCAGTAACCAGCTGTCAGGTCAAATGTGCTTATGTGCTTAAGAACTTGGCTGAGGCCAAAGTATCAATCAGCTCATCTGCCCTTGGAATAGGGTGAGCATCAGTCCTAGTGACTGCATTGAGTCCCCTGTAGTCGACCCAGACCTTCATCTCTCTCTTACCACCATGGGTGTGAGGTTTTGGTACCAAGACTACTGGACTAGCCCAAGGGCTATCTGAGGGCTCAATAACTTCTAATTCCAACATTTTCTGGACTTCAGTCCTGATACAGTCCCTGACATGATCAGGTTGCCTGTAAATCTTATTTTTAACAGGCAGACTGTCACCTGTGTCCACCTCATGGGTGCACCAGGTAGTCTGACTTGGAGTCAGTGAAAACATGTGTCTATACTGATTGAGGACCTTCCTACAATCAGTTTGCTGCTGGTCAGTGAGGCTGCCTGCCAAGGCTACACCATCAACTGAACCATCATCAGGGTTCTGTGAGAGCAGGTCAGGGAGTGGATCACTCTCTTCCTCCTGTCCCTCATCAGTAGCCATGAGCAAGCCCATGTCTGCCCTGTCCACATATGGCTTGAGCCTGTTCACGTGGAGCACCCTGTGGGGGCTCCTGGGAGTACCAAGGTGTACCAGGTAGGTAACCTCTCCCTTCTGCTCAAGAATAGTATGAGGTCCACTGCACTTGTCCTGGAGAGCTGCTGGGGCCACAGGCTCCAACACCCATACTTTCTGTCCTGGCTGATACACAGTGAAAACAGCCTTTTGCAATTCCTGGCTAGCCTGAAGGTTTTTGGATGCCTTCTTCATATACTCAGCCATCCTGGAGCGGAGACCAAGTATATAGTCCACTATGTCCTGTTTAGGTGGTTTGAGAGGTAACTCCCATCCCTCCTTCACTAAACATAAGGGACCCCTAACTGGATGTCCAAACAGAAGTTCAAAAGGGCTGTAGCCAACCCCCTTCTGAGGAACCTCTCTGTAGGCAAAGAGAAGGCAGGGCAAAAGGATGTCCCATCTACGCCTAAGCTTTTCAGGGAGACCTTTTATCATGCCCTTGAGGGTTTTGTTGAATCTTTCAACTAACCCATTGCATTGTGGGTGATAAGGGGTGGTGAATTTGTAATTCACACCACACTCCTTCCACATTGCAGTCAAGTAACCAGACATAAAGTTTGCATCACGGTCTGATACTACCTCCGTAGGGAAACCCACTCTGGAAAAAATTCCCAGGAGGGCTCTAGCCACAACAGGAGCTGTGGTAGTCCTTAGGGGTATTGCTTCTGGATACCTAGTGGCATGGTCCACCACCACTAGTATAAATCTGTGCCCAGATGCAGTTTGAGGATCCATGGGACCAACAATGTCAATACCAACCCTCTCAAAGGGAACCCCCACCACAGGTAGTGGTATCAAGGGGGCCTTTGTAGTACCACCTGCCTTACCACTGGCTTGGCAAGTGATACAGGAGCGACAATACTCCTTTGTGTCCTCAGACATGTGAGGCCAATAAAAGTGAGGGACAATTCTGTCCTAGGTCTTGTTTTGGCCTAAGTGTCCTGCTAATGGGATATCATGTGCCAGTGTTAATAGGAAGCCTATAAACTTCAGAGGTATAACCAACCTCCTGGTAGCACCAGGCTTGGGGTCTCTACCCTCTGATTATAAAAGTCCATCATCCCAGTAGATCCTATGGGACCCACTGGCACTCCCAGCAGCCTCAGCAGCAGCTTGCTGTCTGAGGGGTTCAAGAGAGGGGCAGTTCAGCTGCTCCTGACTCAGATCTGCCCTGGAAGGGCCCCCTGTCCCCAAGAACTCAACCTGGTCAGGTTCAAGTTCCTCTGAGACAGTTCCTTCTTCAGGACTAAGATCAGCTCCCTCAAGAGTCCGATCCTCACTCTGAGGCAGGGGGGAAGACACTGCCTTACCCCTACTGCTCCTTCTCTTGGAAGGCACCTGGTCCATTATTCCAGGGTCCAGGGCCTGTTCAGTGGAAGACATTTTTGCCTGTGACCTAGTCATGGCAAACACATCTGCAGGGATGCCGAGCATTTCTGCATGTGTCCTGAGTTCCACTTCAGCCCAAGCTGAAGTCTCCAAATCATTGCCCAATAAGCACTCTACAGGGAGGTCTGAACTTACCACAACCTTCTTAGGGCCAGTTACCCCTCCCCAGGTGAAATTCACAACTGCCAAGGAATGGTCTGTCCTGACATTGCTTGCACTGGTCACTTGGTACATCTCACCAAGTATAATCTGGTCAGGGCCCACAAGTTCTTTTGTCACCATGGTGACACTTGCACCTGTGTCCCTGTATGCCATGGCCTCCTTACCATTGATCAAAGGCTGTTGTCTGTACTTGCCCAAGTTACTGGGACTTACAAATAAGAAGGCAATATCCATGCCTCCATCACAGACTAACACAGCCTGAGTTGGAGTTCTGACTAGGCCAGAACGCATCTCAGATCCCAAGGTTAACCCTACTATACCCTTGTTCTGTGTACCACCACTTGGAACTGAGCTAGGGGGAACAGTTGCCTTAGGGGCAGTGGTGGTAGGAGTAGAATCCTTGGCCCTTGGACAATTGGCATCCTTTGTCCAATGGGTCTTCTCTTTACAGATCTGACACCAAGGTTTCTTTTTGTCTTTACCCTTGTTTGATTGTGGCTCCCCCCCAGATGCAGGTTTTTGGGGCCCTTGTGAAGACTTCTGGTCTATACCCTTCTCCCTACCCTTATCTGTGGTTTTAGCATCTTGCTTCTTAGAGTCACCACCTTGGTTCTGAGCTTTCTGCTTCACCCTGGTTCTGACCCATTTGTCTGCCTTCTTTCCCAATTCTTGGGGCGAGGTCAGATCAGAGTCTACCAGGTACTGATGCAACAACTGATTTTGGCAATTATTAAGGATCTGCTCCCTCATAATTAAATTGTACAATCCTTTAAAATCATTCACTTTACTGCCAAGTAACCAGCCCTCTAGAGCCTTAGTAGCACAATCTACAGAGTCTACCCAGTCCTGAGTCTGTGTCTTCTGGGTGTCTCTGAACTTAATCCTGTATTGCTCAGTGGTTAAGCCAAACCCATCAATGAGAGCACTCTTCAAGACTGAGTAGTTGTCAGCATCCTCTTCTCTAACAGTGAGGAGTTTATCTCTACCTTTGTCATCAAAGGAGAGCCACAGGATAGCTGCCCACTGCCCCCGAGGGACCTTCTGTACTTTACAGGCCCTTTCCAGTGCAGTTATCTATTTGTGGATGTCATCCCCACTCTGGTAGGGAGGGACTATCTTGTTCAGGGTCCTATGTTCATGAGTATACTCTCTACTTCTAGGAACACTGTTGCTGCCACCATGGGACTCTAGTCCCAATCTTTTTGTAGCTCTTTGGAGCTCTAGGGATTCCCTATCTAGGGCCAACTGCTCCTTCTTGAGCCTAAGCTTGTTTCTCTCAAGCTCCAGAAGTTGGCACTGTCTATCATAAGAGGATTCCCTCTTATGTGATATGGAAGTCCCTACAGAAGTACCTGAATGATTAGACTCCACAGAGGGAGTTCTGGATCTTCTAGGCAAACTCTGTACTCTTCCTGGTGGAGTAAAGAGAGGGCCACTGGGGCCTTCTCCCCCACCTGAGGGAAGAGTTGGATTTTCCAGGTTAGAATCATTTTGATCCTCCTGGCCAGGGTTTGAGTCCAGCTCAAAGAAGGTTTCACTTCCTGGCCTTTCCTCATTTCCTGTCCCACCCACTCTTTCTACTTCATCAGACCCTGGGGTCTTTCTGAGGTCATCTAAGAGCAACATCTCTATAAGACAATGGGTGCTTGCACTTCTCCCTGTCCTCAGCTTCCTAGATGTACACATATTTCTCAATTCTTGGAATGAGAGATGGTCATACCTAGTTGGCAGAGAGCCACTGGCTTCTCCTCTAGAAGACATAATAGTGTTATGTGGTGTAGGCACCTACCTAACCTAGTGGAGACTAAACTCTCTTGAGTTGGAGAAAGGGTTTGCTATGCCCTTGACTTACCCAACTCCAAGTTCAGTAGAACTTACTTATTCAATCTTGATGTATTATATGTACCTAATACTTTAGTGGTTTTCAGTTAATCACTCAAATGAGATTTTTCTGGTAAAACAATAGCAAGCTTGAATCCCAACCGCTGCACACCAATGTGAGAAGTTGGCCTGGTATATGCTGTCCACTAATTAAAGTGGGCACCTTGCACCAGTCCAAACGACCCTTATGATGTATGAGGTCAAAGATAACCTTTAGAAAGCTATCCTAGTGGTAGCTGTGGAGAGCAGCCTTCAGACTTAATCTTGAAGGAATGTAAAGCAGCTTGTTTTACCATAATCTCACTTCTTGAATGACCAAATGAAAGGAGAACCACACAAGTGTGTAGTATCTTGGTTATTATGCTTTAAACATGTCATCCACTGCTCCACCAGTGGAACACTCTTGAGATGATGTAACATAGAATGTTGGTGTATGAATTACACAGTTGGAGAAGGGCTGAGCGCCTTGCTGGCTGCTCCTGGTGGGGCTGAATACTACTGTATTACTGATCTTGTAACCAACCTGAATAAAATAAACGTCACAATCAGCCTGGAGTGATCACTACAATTTTATGGCGACGAGTTGAACCAAAGAATCTGCGTCTGCTCCCTCTGAGGCCTTCAACTTCAAGTCTGGAGTACCTATTCCCAACCTCAAGCAACTTCTTCCCACCGGTCGCCCTCAACGCAAAGGTGCCAGTTCCAGTTTCTACGCAGTTCAAGTTTCTGCCTGCTGTTCCCACAGCATCTCAAAGGTCTGTCTTCCTACAGTCTATTTCAACTGCATCACCTGGTCTAAAGTCATCAAAGCTGGCTGTGTCTGTTGAGCTTTCAGTGAAGGGAAGCCTGCCAATTGTGTCTGCCAACGCCTGCGTCTTGTGCTGTAAGTCTGCCATTTGTATTTGGAAAGGTACATGTTTGGGAAAAAAGGATGGTCCCTCTCGTGTTGACTTTGACGGCGTAAATTTTGCTTGTATTGCCACATGGATGAGTTTAGCCACGTTTACCGATTTCCCCACGTAATGACAATTTTGCTGGTGAGTCATTTCTCGGCTATTATTATTACTCTTTATTGAGGGACATTGCCAGTTTAACCGCTCCGTTGTTCTTTGAAAACTCAAGAGCGCCAGCGCGTGCACTCACCTGCGTCTTGCTGCCTGCCACGATTTCTCTGTGACGTCTGTCTTCTTCGAGGGGTTGTCAGATTCAGTCCTATGTTGGGGAGCACATATGCGCCTGGAGCCACCCGGCACGACGTGAATTGCGTTCCGCCATTTTGTGGTTGGCGAAGTTACATAACATCTTGCTGCCTTTCTCTCGTTTTGCCAACCAGGTCTCCATGATGTACTCAATAAAGTTTTTTTTCTCGTTGGGAGAACTCTGAAGCAATGGGAATGTCAGGTTGCAAGGATTCTTCGTCTGCAGCTCATCACCGGTTGATTTCTTCAACTTTCAAGGTACTTTTCTTCCTTCATGTCACCGATTGTTCTCTGCAGCATTTGAATTTTCACTCTCCAGGTTTAAGACGGACAGAACCATCGTCGAGAGGTTTGTCGGAGCGTTAGTCTCTTAACACCACCTGTTGTGACTTAATTTTATTTGTGGTGGCACAAAGCATGTTTGTAGGTTTCTCGAGTGCAGCGTGGGATTTTTCAAGACTCTGGAATCTTGTTCTTCAGACATCTTTTTGGTTTCCTCTCTGAGTTTCGCTGCCATCTAGTGGCTAAATGTGTTTGTAGACTTTCATTTTATTTACAGGATGTCTGAGTTCACACATGGAATACAGCTTCTGGATTCAAGTCTTTTAGTTTTCAGCTTAACTTTTGTTTTATTTACAGGTTACCACGTGATGCATAAGTCTGATCTACAAATGTTTCACACTTGTATGCAAAATTTATTTTATCTTTACCCTTCATAGGGTGTTGTGAGGGTTTCTGTTATGTCACGGAGTACACTACATTGTTATCTCTTTGCGAGGTGTCTGTACCCTTACAGTTAAGCTTTCTGACTGGTGCACTAGTTTCCTACCTCCTTACAAGGTGCGTTCCATGGGGTGTCGCCTCTATTTGTGCACCGTACAAATATTTTTGCCCTCACACAGTGCACAATGTTTTTACATTGTCTAGGTTTACATTTTACCCTACATAGGGTGTCTAAGGTTTTTACCTTCACACAGTGCACAATCTTTACCTCAACACGAGGTGTCTTGCAGGGGTTTTAATCCCGTCACTACAGTGCACAGGGGTTTTAGTCCCGTCATTACTGTGCACATTGTTGCTACCTCCACACGAGGTGTCTCACAGGGGTTTTAGTCCCGTCTTTACAGTGCACATTGTTTTTACCTCTACACGAGGTGTCTCGCAAGGGTTTTAGTCCTGCTACTCTAGTGCACAACGTTGACCTCTTCACGAGGTATTTGTCTCTTTTGTTCCAGTGCACACCTATCTAGGTTCACACGTTGCGGGGTTTCTGTCTCGCATCTATAATGCACAAACTCTTGACCTCTCCGGAGGTATGTTTGTTGGGTCTCCCCTTCATCTTGTGCATAACATTGTACCTCCAATCGAGGTGCGTTCTTACACGGACATGACATTACACATGTCATTACATTACTTATACCTTCACTACAGTGCACGTTCTTACCTTACTTAAGGTGTCTAGTGTGGGTTGTTTGTGTTATTCTACAGTGCACAATAGTTTGATTTTCTCTTGTTGTTACCTTTGCACGTTCATACTACTACCCACATGGGTGTATAGTTTTGGTTCTTACCCAGTAACTATAGTGCATTGGTTCATGTTAGACTGGGCGTTTGCGTCTCATCTCTGTTTTTCTTTTCTTGCTCAACACTGTAGCCCAGTACTTTTCTATTTTATTTTATTTTAACTCAAATGTTTATTACATTATGGAGAAGAATGATTTTTATAATGTATTTCTTTTCTTCTCTGTCATCTTCTATTCTCCTGATGTGGATTGCTCTCTTGCATACTTACCTGGCCAGTTGGTGTACAGAGAGTACTCATTGATGGTTTCTCTTTCTTTTCTTCATTTCTTTTTCTCATTTATAGAAAGAAAGGAGGATGAGGTTATGTTTATCTGTTTCTTTTATATTTTTGGGTGCTTTCTTTCTCTCTACCTCTGTTTTGTTTCTCTCTAGTCCTTTCTTCTCTATTTTGTTCTTCTAGCTTCTACATCTGATTCTATTTTCCTTTTTTCTATTTTCTTTCTGGAAGAAAGGAGGATATGTAGTATCTTGGTTATTATGCTTTAAACATGTCATCCACTGCTCCACCAGTGGAACACTCTTGAGATGATGTAACATAGAATGTTGGTGTATGAATTACACAGTTGGAGAAGGGCTGAGCGCCTTGCTGGCTGCTCCTGGTGGGGCTGAATACTACTGTATTACTGATCTTGTAACCAACCTGAATAAATCCTCATTAAACGTCACAATCAGCCTGGAGTGATCACTACAAAGTGTTATGTAAAAATATGTATTTATTACTAAAACACTCTCTACTAACCGCGACACGAGATTAGAACATAAAGCACACAATACTTCATCAATAGAACGTACGTAAGTAGCAAAATATACAACGGGCTCCAGGGGGAGACCGAACCATATACTAAAAAAATGGTATAACAACAACGACTTCAATAGACACAGTACCTAGAGCACGTAGAATCACTGGGACCCCAAGGAACCACCCAAGGCAGTGACACAGGGTGCCCACGGAGGACGAGTGCAGTGAGGAAACACGACTGCATGCTCCGTGCAACTCTATGGGAAAGTCGCGCTTGGAAAATTACAACTTAAGGACACTTCTAGGAGGACTTCAAGCAAACCCTTTGGAACATAAGAGGTTCTAAGGCCAGCACCCTTGCGAATACCGAAGTACCCGAGTTACCTATCCCAGAGGAGCCGGGTGCATAGGGGTCAAGTGGTGTCGGAAACCTCCGTCGTTTTCAATGGAGAGCTGCAAGAAAGTACTGCTGCCAGGAAGGCAAAGAGTGTCCGGTGGAATCCAAGCCTGGATTCGAGGTGAGAAGAACCTAAAAGCAGAGGGGACAAAGTCTGGGTCACTTCAGGTGACCAGGGGCTCGGTAGTCGAATGGCCACCGATGTCTGGTGCTTCAGGTGAAGAGAAAGGATGTTTGTCTCTGCAGCCACGGGGACCAGGAGACGCCGACGACAACCAGGGTCTGGAGGTGAGCTGTCCCACGAAGGATGTCGAGAGCTGAGGGGTCAGTGTCCGGCTGGAACACCAACAAGCCTTGGCAACGGCAACCCACGCAGGCAGAGGAAACAGGTTACAGTGTGGACCAGCAAGGTCCAGGGGACTCTTCAAGCAATGGAGAGTCAGGGCACGTCTGGACCAACCAGGGAAGCCCAAGAACAAACGAGATGACCCTCGCCAGGACCCACAGGCCAACGGACCAGGGATCGCGAGGTGACCTCGAGCGGTTTCACAAAGGACCAGCCCACAGAGCCCTCATGGAGTGGAGGCCGGATATCTTCGGTGCAAATGTTGCTCGGAGTCGGGACTACACGTAGTCCAATGCACGAGCTCAGGGATTGCCCACAAGCATATGCACTTGCAAATAGACGCGGTGCACAGGGATACGGGTTGCACGGCCCCCACGAGAGATACTGGTCTCAGAATCGCTGAGAGGTCAGATCTACCTCGGGGACCTTTGGGAACCCACCTCCTGTGTTGCAGAAATCTTCGGAGTCCACAGGAGCTCTGGAGATGCAAGCCGGTCAGATGCGCTTAGGTGCCTGCTGCTGCAGGGGAGTAACTCCTTTACTCCAAGGGAGATTCTTCTGTCGTCCAGCGAAGTGTAGACCATCGAAGTACTTGGTTTCTTTGCAGAGTCTTGTCCAGGTATAATCTAAAGTCCTGGAATCAGGTATCCCACTTTATACCCATGGGAAGGGGTTGGACTGACTCTGGGGACCCTCCTAGGGGAGGGGCAGGACAGAGGGGTGGCTACACCCATGTCCTTTGTCCAGTTTCGCGCCAGAGCAGGAGCCAACGGCTCCCAGAACTGGTTCTAGCTGGACTATGCACAGGGACACCAAATGTGCCCCCAGTGCAGACTTTCGGGCACTCTGAGAGTGCACCCACCCAGCCCCAATACACTAAATCCTGTCTGGGAGGTGGTAACACCTCCCTGTGACAGGAAACCTATTGTCAGGCCTTCCTCTGCTCGAGCTTGGCTCAGCAGCAGGAGGGCAGACTCGTGTCTGTGGCTGGCAGCATCCATTTTGTGCTGCCCAGGTCGAGAAAGCTGGTACCGGGTAGACCGGTGACCCATAGTAGTAGTTCTACAAGGGTGGAATCATACCTCCCACACCAGTTACTGGTGTGGGAGGTATGATTCCAAGGTGTTTGACACCAAACACGACATGTTTCTAAGCAGCCGTTTTAAAGTTAGCATTTACTGCGAGGTTATAATGCACTTAAACACATATGTCTTACTGCATCACAGACAACCTCAGAGAATGGTCTCCGAAGGCTGCAGAGAGGCTCTGCTCATGTAGGGGCACCCTCTCACGTAAAACGCAGCACCCTGCCTTCAGGATTGATAAGGCCTGCCATAGGGGTGACTGATACGTTTTTAAATGTAGTGATTTAGATAGATATAGTGAACCTATATCTAAGTAAGTGGTGCAAGCACCAGCTTACACAGGCTGCTGTAGCAGGCCTGTTGTGTCATTTTGAATGGTCTCTCATGGGTGGCATAATACATGCTTCAGCCCATGGGAGGCCTCTGGGATACCTATGCCCTGGGTACATGGTGTACCATATCTTAGGGACTTATAAGGGTACCCCAGCATCCAATCTGGAGTGTACCTAAAGTACATGCATTGCAATTTACAGGAGAAAGCAGATAGACTGGGGTCCTGGATAGCAGGATCCCAGTCAGACTACGCCAAAAACAGTGAGACATCAGCAAAAAGTGGGGGTAACTATAAGAAGCAGATCCTACTCTCCTACAGCAATTTACCTATGTCTTTGAGCAACAGCAGTAAGCGATAAGAGGGCGTTGCGCCCCAGGACGGACTGTAGACTTCATCAGCCAGTGCTGGATTTGGAGGTACTGTAACCTCTCTGATTCAAGTAGAGCATAGTCAGAGTGGAGCTGATCAAAAGGCAGGGAGCCTTCTTTATCAAATAAATGTCCTATGGACTGGCAGTGCTGGAACGCTATCGGGTTCAGCCCTGGGGTAAAATCCACATTACCCACTATTGGTGTCAACGGGGATGGGAACGATGTCAGGCCTTTCTGTTCACTCACTCTGTCCCAGACATCTAAAGCGTTTTTGATGATCAGTGATAGATAGAGGCCCCTCGGTCAGGCATGCTTATGCAGAAAGGGGATATTCCACAAGTGTTGCCCCGCCTCTGCTCTATCCATGAAAAGACAGTGCTTTTCTGATTCTCTCAAGAACATTCGAATAGGAACTGAAGCGGCGCTGCCTGGTAGTACTGTAAAAGATTTGGGATGCCCAACCCCTCCTCGCCTGAGGGTCTATAGGTCTGCTCTTTCCGCATTCAGGAACGACCGTCGGCCCACACAAAATGATGTATATTGCGTCGCAGAGCTTGGGTGGTTGGGGTGGGGACGGGGGGAGGGCGTTTCAACTGGCAAGGCCTGAAAGAGAAAGAGAATCCAAAGCAGAATCGATATTTTTAGGGTGGCCACTCGACTGAGCCAAGAGAGACAGTACGGCTTCCACCTGGCTAGGTCTGTTTTGATCTGTGGGTGCAGTGGTTCCCAATCTGTGCGCCGCGGCACCCCAGTGCGCCGCACACCAAGCACAGAGGGGCAGATTTACAAGCCCCTTGCACCACTTTTGCGTCATTTTTAACATGGGAAAAATGACGCAAAAGTGGCGCAAGGGGCTTGTAAATCTGCCCCAGAGTTTGGAAGCCATTGTGGCTCGGATATAGACATACACAGCAGTTTGTTACGTGCATTTTGAAACTGCACCACTAGATGGCAATGTTACTTAAACAAAGAACCCTGCTTTTTTCTGTTTACATGCACGTTCATCACCTTTTTCAAAGCGTGCATAGGATAAATACTGTTTATTACGGGGCAGCATCAGAAATGGATTTAAATGTAGATGAGTTTAATTATAATTTTTCCATTTCGTTCCTCTTTGCCCACAAGACTATGTCGTGGTATACCTACATAAAGAACTGATGAATGTGAAATATGCAATTTACTTTAAGTTCAGTCTGCATGTGAAAACTGATTAGCCTTACTTAGAGTAAGGGAGGCCTAACAATTATCATATCTATGTTTAAGTCGGCTGTTAAGAAACAGGTCAGAATTTGGTTTCTGCAAGCAGATTTAACTTATGTAACCATCAAACTATTGCAAAATCTATATTACATTCTTTACATTACAACATGGGTCACTTAATCGACAGGTAGGACCATTTTCAGGTCCTGTATTACGGAGATGCAAATAGCCACACCTGATATGGTAGCAAGATGGTTACAGGTGTGTCGTTTTTGTGGAAAGATTGTTCAATCTCTAGTCCTTATCATGTTCTATGGCAAAAGCGTAAGTGGACTAGTTATCAAGTACTTGAAGTGCTGCCTTAATGACCTTTGCCGAACAAAATCTTATAACGTTAGCCATTAATTCTTAACAACAATATATGTGTAATTATTACATTTAATTTTTATCTGATTTAAAATTATGGTGTATTTTAAATTATGGGATAGGTTTGGTATAGTGTTAGGAAAATGGGTTCAAACCTGTGAAAACTCAGGGGCATATTATCAAGAAACGGCGTTAAAATTATCGCCGCTTTAGTGGCAGAAAACTGCCGCTAAAGCGGCGATAATGGGCTTGATAATATGCCCTTGAGAATTCCAATAGAAGCCCATGTTCTAGTGTCAACATGGGCTTCTATTGGAATTCTCAAGGGCATATTATCAAGCCCATTATCGCCGCTTTAGCGGCAGTTTTCTGCTGCTAAAGCGGCGATAATTTTAACGCCGTTCTTGATAATATGCCCCTCAGTTCTTTGCTTTTTGACCTCTGTCATTTGGATCTTAGCTGTAGGCAGTGGCAGCTGGTGACATTTGAAAGTGGTGAGGCGTAAAAGAATTACCGTACTGCACTGCGGCAAGCGAGCGAGCCCGAACCACCTACGGGGAGTTCGGGAGGGTTCTCCCCCGAGAAAATTTTGAAAAAAGAGTGGGCAAATGGTGCATTTTCAAGCAAATTTGAGAAAGCAGGAAGGTTAATAAAGCAATTGTGAATCTGTTCTAACAAAGACAATGACTGGCAAAACTGTCAGTCTAATCGGATGCATATCAGATCCCGGCCTACCATGTGCTCTGTCCATCTGTGCCACTGTGTGCTAATCTTTCATAAGTCTAATGTGCCCCCGTTACTAATTGACAGGAGAGGATCCCGGCGCTTCCCTCCGACACAAAAGAGTAAACATTATAGCTAAATTGTTTGTTTCTGCTGGGGGTAGCCCCAGATGCATGTGTCATGCCTCCCACCGACAAGGCTGTCCGTCGGCTGATAGCAATATTGCAGAGGAGGGGTTACGAAGGGAAAGGGGAGATAAGATTAGACATGTAGAGTGAAGCAGAGGAGCAGAAAAAGAGAGAGGGGCCGCAGGAGAAAGGGAGCACGATGAGAAAGGGATGCTAAGAAAGACATGAACGATTGGGGAGAGAATTGGGAACAGAGGGGCAAGCAGAGAGAGAGAAAGACAGAGAAAGGACAGGGCAAGGAGACAGACAGGGTGAGACACATAGTTACGGCCTGGCACCGATAAAGAGATAGAAGGGCAGAGAGTGAAGGAGAGAGACAGCAGAAAAGAAGAGGGAAGCAGAGAGAGGAAGAGAAAGGACGGGGCGAGCACACAGTCAGGTTGAGACATCTAGTTAGAGACCGGCAGCGAGAAAGAAAGAGATAGAAAGGGAGGGGGAGTAACAGAAGGAGTGAGACAAGAAAGACAGAAAGGAAGAGGGAAGCAGGGAGACGGCGTGAGAAGAAACATACAGCCAGACTTGCCGGAGAGCGCACCCCACACCCAACTTGCCTGCCGACTGGGAGATCTCAAGACTCACCTGTACCCCCAAACAGCCGGAAACAACTCAGACGTTTGGTTGCCCAGCAGGGCCTTAACCAATCAGAGCACATAATATAACACAATGTAAACCATGGAACATTCCTTAAATTAAGTCACGTTAAGTGACCCGTAAATTCTAACATATCACATAACCTATACAATTATTAGTATGTTTACTAATATGGGTGTCTCTTTTGGGCCACATTTGGCATTTATGTTTGGTTTTTTTTTTTTTTTAAATCAAGTTATGGTCGACATATATTGCTTTTTTTATCAACAAAATGATTGAAACAAAACAAAATGAAATTCTCTAAACCAAAACATATAGCAAAACAGCACAATTAAAAGCCGATATCGTGCTACAAGCCATGAAATACAAAAACAGAAACCTACCACATAAGAACACATATGACGTAACATATAAACTAGCATCACGAATCTATCCCATGACAACATATAAAAACGTTTTTTTATACAGTGTTTCCTGATATTGGCTTTGGCTTTATGACCCTCTAATTTGATGTTACTGTCACCTGGTTCTATGGTATGTACTGTAACGACCTTATAAGGATGAAATGTTGGGTTTACATGTCTAACCTTCGGATTACATCCAGACCTCTCCAAAAGACCCGTTAATCCCCTGACCAATTCTATCGAGAAGCTGTGACCTACAGGTGACACACGCATGTCTGCAGTAGGCACAGTAGCCTTCTGAGCTGTGTCACGGGGACTGGAACGTGTGCGCTGATTGTTTTATCGCTAATGGAACCTAGGGCGTGAAGGTTTGACACAAATCCTCGCCCTATGGAAATTATCTTACTAAACTATTTTACTGCAACTTGTGGCCAATAAGTCACAAATACCCGTATGCTGGCCGCAGGCACATTAACACACTGAGCTACCTACTGAACCTACGTTTTACATTCACAGTGGCTTTCCGGATAACGTATTAGTGCTATACAACAGAACATATATCATAAATATGTTGAACATAATATAACATGTTTAGACACGACAGAAAGAAGAACAGACTTACATGGACCTGGGGAACTTTCAATTCTTGAGCTTTGATATTGCAACTGGTCCAGATGTCTCTCTGTCTCTCTCTCCCTCTCGCCTTCTCTCCATCTCCCACCCCCCTCTCTCTCTTTAGTCATGCACTAGGAGTTTTGCCAAAAGTGTCTCCTGGCACACAAATGGCATTTAACTCCCAACCAGGAGAAGTTATTGGTATCCATTCCTCGCTGTCAAATTATTCGTTTTTCCATCACACTTAATCACAATGACTGCTAAGTCTAACCATTCCGAGCCAACACGCAGGCACACCCAGACACGCAGGCTGAGACACATATATGCAGACGCACACTGGTAAATGCTGACGGGCACATATCCAGGCATACTATTTAGGATGGATTTAAACCAGTGACAAGATTACGCACACGACTCTGCAGCATGTGCATTTACAGCTTCAGTTACTGAGCAACGCTGGCAAACACCCATCATTTACCTCACCTTAGCATCAGAGTGATAGCCCTAATAAAATAAATAAAACCTACCAGTCGCAAATGAAATGGTAATTGCTTCGCCTGACTGAATGAAATCTCCTCTGCAAGGCGATTGTTGGTGCTATTTTAGGAAGCCTCGGTTTACCCTGTTACTGTGGATTCCCCCTTGCTGCCAGCGTCCTACTTTTGCTGCAGGTCGAAGATTTTAGGAGACTGGTTTACGGACACACACTGAATCCGTGCACCTGCGGATTTCAAGGGATTGGCTGAAAAGAGTAAAAGGTGATGGACGTCTTCTCACACAGGCCCTGAGAGATCTATTTCTGCTTGACAGGCTGTTCAATTCAGGTAAAGACTCTCACGGTGAGGGAGTGGCTGCATCTGATAAATATTCCACCTGGCGCGATGCTGTGACTCCTTCTGAGCACATACGACCTAGTGGCTTCACCTGAAAAGCACCATCTACCCTGTCCAAAGGCGCTGCACGGTCCAGAATAAGTCATCCTCCACTTAACTGTTGGGGTGGTTATTCCCTATGACTGACCTCTCCATATTTGTGGTACAGGGGTGATTGTCACTTCTCTGGGGTTCGTTTCAGGGAAGGTTCCTCGATAGTTGTTGTTCTGAGACGAGCCAAGAACTGCAAACCCTGCAGGCTTACTTGGGTGGTAGTTTTACACTTGGATTGTTGTACCGCGTTTTTGCATGTTTCCGATATGAAAAAAAGATGCTAGGTAGGTGTACCTGGGTCTTGGACAGTGCACACTTTAGTGGTATAGTGGATTGCTGGACTTTTCTCAGCGAGGTGTGGTTCGGGTAGTTTGCGACAGTGTCTGCCACGTCCACAAGTGAAGGGTCGTGTGGGACTCTCTGGAACTGTGCTTCTTGTGGAAAAAGTTGTCTTCATGTTCGCCCTTCTCTGTGCTTGACCTCATACTGAATTGTCTTTTGCAGGTGCTGTATTTGCACTAATTCGTTTTTTTCAGACCGTCATAAATAAATATTTACTTTTGGGGGCCATTTCATTCCAGCCTGGAGCAGCATGGTGCGCGCGTGAGGAGCGTGCCTCGCGAGGTGTAAATGTGTTCATGGCTTAGCCTTTCATATACTCCGCGTCAGTACCGTTCACCCCTCCATCGTCACACTCGTTCATCAGTCCGCTTATATTCATTCATCTATCCATCTTCACACTCATTTATCCATCCATTCATTAACCACTCACGGTTTGGTGACAAATGAATTCATCCATTTCGCTCCATGTACTCATCATCCCTGTGGTCTTTTCTGTAGATATCTACCCATACATCCATAATTGACTCATTCATGCACATATACATCCGCAAGGTTTCATTCATCCTTGTCCATCTTTTAGTCTTTGACACGTGAAACTACAGTCACCCATCCCTTCACCATTCATTCATTCATGCATATTTACCTTTGTACGCATTCATCCACTGACCATGATTTTATTGTTTATTTATAAAGCGCCAATACACAGGCAGGCTTTGCTCTCCGAAGCCTGAGTTTTGCACACAAAACAAGGAAGGTCAGTCAGGGCCTCCTAAAGTCAAGATGATCCTGGGTACGTCGTCGTCGATGAAGCGGAGATGTAGTCCAAATCCTGGACCCCAGATATCCGAGGGTCTGAACCCAAAACAAACACGCTGAATGAGGGAGGGGGGTTGCTAGATGAGGGCAGTGGGTTGGTGGACTCGTGACGAGGGAAGCTCTCTCCTAGACATGTAAAGACTTGGGGCCTGCTCTCTTGGCGGTTGGGAAATCCCGCCATGGGATAGAATGCACCTGTAATACGGTATGCGAGATCCCTTGATTGGTGGCAGATAAGACGGACTGACATAAACGTTCCATCCTCTGATATTTCACTGCAGTTCAGAGTAGGGTTTCCCCTACACCATACCATTAGCAACAAGTATGTGATGAACTCACTCAACACTAACCCTGGGCGTAGTTCGCGAAGTAGCGCTACGCGAAGCTACGCGAAGTGCACTTCGCACTACGTGAGCTACGCGTAGCACTACGCGAACTGCGTAGTGCGCTGTTCGCGATGATTGCACAGTGCCGGATGCTTGTCCGCACTGTTCAATCATTGAAAACGGCATCTTGCACAGCGCGAGCTGTCTTTTACTGCCGCTCGAGTAGATTTTTACTCGAGCTGCAGCTTCTCAACGCGGACTGGTAGTTTCTCATCGCGAGCGGTCGCGAGCATACGCGACCACTCGCAATGAGAAACCTGACCTCCCGCGTTGAGAATCTCGCCGGGAGGTTTATTTTCCACGCTCGCGATCGGCAACTTGATGTTGCTGATCGCAAACGAGGAAAAAGTCTCGCTGGGATGTAATTTTGCTTGCTCGCGGTCGCCAACTTGACGTTGAGGACCGCGAGCAAGCAAAAAATGACCGCTGCACTACGCTACGCGTGTTCGCACTGTGCTAGGTGCAATTCGCGTAGTGCGAAGTAGCGCAAACTTCGCAAACTACGCGAGCGTAGCGTAGTGCTTTGCCCATGGTTACTCAACACCCACATTCTCTTTTCAGCCACCTGCACCCCTTCCGTAAACACGCACCCAGCTTAGCAAATGACCTTTCCCTTCACGTACCCACTCGCCTATGTACATCTTTGCCGTCACTGGGCACGTCCTTGACAGACTAAGAGTGAAGGGGGTCGGCAGTGCCACCCCACCGCGGACGGCAGCTTGCCACCAACAAGTCAGGGCGGGAGGCGGTACCACGGACATGAGTTATTATTGCATCTCTGTGGCTGCTTCTTCCCACCTTCTCTGTGCGCCCCCTGCTCCGTGGTCCGGTGCAAACTATCCACAGAGCGGCATCCGAAGGGAGGGGGCGTCAGAACAGGTACCCCAAACCTTCCACTTAAAGAATCCTCGGGTGCACGAGCCATGCTGCCTGTAGAACACGCGCCTTACCCGGAGCAAACGAAGGGGTTCCAGTGACCAGGGCACCGCCTGGCATGACCGGATCACTGTCTCAGCACAGCCAAGGGAGCAAAGCATGTTCCTTGCCGCATAATCAGCATGTAGCAGAGTAACACACTGCAAGAAATCTACAGCCGGGCCTAGCATGGCGGAGGGGTATGTACTCACACAGCCAGAGTGTCATAAGGCCCGGCCTGACACCATTACCTCACACTGTTCCTGCACATTCTTCCTGCACACCAGTGTAATGCTTTTCACAGCAGCAGACGCTTCCATTAATTAAC
This sequence comes from Calotriton arnoldi, assembly GCA_963921515.1. Taxonomy (NCBI): domain Eukaryota; kingdom Metazoa; phylum Chordata; class Amphibia; order Caudata; family Salamandridae; genus Calotriton; species Calotriton arnoldi. The sequence goes on from CAWUFW010002619.1 coordinate 874,952, forward strand.
CTATTTAGTGTAGAAGAAAGATTACTTCACACACATTAGTGCAACTGAGCAGTTGAGGCCGGCAAGACGGGCGGGTGGGGGGGAGAAGCGGGACAGTTAAAAATACAAAAACTTACCTTCAGTTGCGGCCGGCAAGACGGGGGGTGGGGGGAGGACGAGAAGCGGGACAGTTAAAAATACAAAAACTTACCTTCCAGTTCCTCCGCATGCCGCATCACGCGCCGTCGCCTCAGCTCCTGCTGCTCTCAGCTCCTGGCGCGTTTTAGGCAGCCTCCCTCCTCCTGCTCCTCCTCCGGCCGACCAAACAGTCACGGCCCATAACATTGGGCAAGCCACTCCCCCCCTGCCCTCGACAAGGACCGCCCACCTGCCCGCCCCAACCAGGCACTCCAGGCACTTCTGCTTTCTCGCAGTGCGAGAAGCAGAAACATAAAATGGTTTCTGCTTCTCGCACTGCGAGAAAGCAGTGGGGCGACGCCCCCACGCCCAAATGGAGAAGCCGCCACTGATCACCCATCCCAAGCAGCGCAGAAGAATTATGCTACACACACAATAATGCAAGGATACCTGATTTACACATGTGAGACTTCATGCTTTCAGGGGCCTTTCCCAGCTTGTTCAGCCCCCCCACTTTCTGTGAGTTTCTCCCAGGTCCAAAGTTCAAGGTACTACCTATGGGTGCAGATCGTGCTTCTCTCACTCCTCGCCTACCCTCTCCCCACGGTTGGTTTTAGCACTTAGTCTCTCAGGCATAGGCCATTTTAGTCTCTCCCCAAGTTTGTAGGATCAGAGCCGGGCACCATTTGTGTGTGGCAGCCAGAAGCACAGAGCGTTGCTCAGAGGGTCGCAGCAGGAGTGGAAGATTCTGTCGGTGGCCTATCTTTGGCGGCTGGTGGTAGATCTCTGCTCACGGCGCGGCTCACTCCAGCACTCCATTGAGTACTTGGAGGTTATTCTTGGGTGTGATGACAACACTCCTGCAGGTGTTGATTCTTTGGTGTAGCGGTCACCAGGTGATATCTTCTGCATACAGTACCTCAAAGCGAGGGCTCAATGTACCGTTTAGCACAGCTTATAAATTGAGCTTCTCAAGGGTAGCACGCAGCACAGCTTTCTTTAGTGTACTCATAAATCTCTCAACCAGTCCGTTGGCCTGCAGCCCCAGAGGAGTGCTCTTTTGATGCTTAACATTCAAATGCTCTAAACAGTCTTTGAACTCCCGACTTTTAAAAGGCGGGCCATTGTCAGATTTTAGTATTGCTGGAACACTCTATGTCGCAAAGATGTCATCCAGTCTCTCAATGACTCAGCCTTGACTGGTAGATGAGAGATCCTCAATTAATGGAAATCACAAGTATTCGTCCACAATCACCATCAGGTGATGTCCATTGTTGAGTGGACCAAAATAGTAACTCTCTATTCTCTCACAGGCATACTTCTGGAGTTCTGACATGTTTAGGGTGTGTTGAGTAACTTGTAGGCAGGCAGTTGCATAGACGACAGGGATTTAATTCCTAACCCGCTCGTTGAGATACGGAGAGCTTGTTTTGTGGAAAGGATTCCCCTATGTCCACGTCAATCATTTTCTGCCACAGACTCTCCGGAATCGAGATTCTCAACCCTCGCAATATAACTCCATCTTCAGATATTGACAGTTCATCTTCGACATTTCAGTATTTTTGATATTTACCCTCACTGGTGAGAGGTCGAGTGTGCTGGTTCCACGCTTAAGTGTAATTATTTCTTTCAACTTTCGCATGTCACTGTTTTGGCTCGTGGCAGTGATAATCTAGGCTAACGAAATGGCAGCTGGTGTGTTTGATTTTACGATGAAGTTGATAGAGTGCCATGACCTTGAATGGGCACTCTAGAAAAGTAGTCAACAGGGTTCTGATCCTTTCCTGGATGATGCACAATGTTATAATTGCACTCTTGTAACCGTAGTCCCCAACGTTCAATGAGAGGAGGCATCTTGGTGTTTGGATTGCCAAATATTGTTGGTAAAGTTTGGTGATCCGTTAGCAGCATAAAAGGCTTTCTGCATAGGAATACATGTAAGTGTTCACATGCCCAAACCATGGGTAAACTTTCTTTTTCAGGTTGTAAGTAAGCGCGTTCTGGATGGGACGAACTCCTACTTCCATACGCCATAATATGCCTTTTGATAGCACCTAACCCAACTGGGCTAGTGTCAACAACAGCCTCTGTATGAAGTTTCAGAGTGAAATAAGCCATTTCAGGAGCATTCTCAATGGCTTGTTGGACTTTCTTTAAACCCTTCTCACATTCATGTGACCACTGAAATGAAACATTCTTTCTCGTCAACTCTCTCAATGGAGCACTTAGGGTGGCAAAGTCTTGTATATATCTAGAACACTAGTTGGCCATGCCAAGAAATGAACGCACCATTGAAACATCTTCTGAGGAATGAGCTTTTGACAGCGCTTGTACTTTAGCAGGATCAGGTGTCATACTCCCATCAGAAAAGATATGGCCAAAGAATTTTAGCTTTGTCTTATGAAACTCACATTCATCTGCAATCAAAGTCAAACCTGCATCAGCCAGTAAACAACATACTTGTGAGAGAGCCTTATCGTGCTCTGTTTGGGTAGCTCCGAAAACCAATATGTCATCGCTATAATTGAACGTGTCCGTAACAGGCTTTATGATACGTCAAATGGCGTCTTGAAACATTTCTGTTGCTGATGACACACCAAAGCTTAGTCTTCTTTATCAAAACAGACCAACATGTGTAGAAAAGGTTGTAATGTACCTGCAGTTTTCTTCAAGTTCCAACTGATGATAACCTTTTTTCAAATCAAGGCAAGAGAAAACCTTTGCACCATTTAAATGTGTTATCATATCAGCAATGTGTGGACCTGGATGTCGTTCTTGTTCAATTGTTTTGTTTGCCTGGCGCATGCCAATGCATATGCGTTTCGCCCCTTCATTGTCCTTTTTGGGCACTACTAAGATGGGAGAAACCCATGGCGCTGGACCGTAGAACGCTCAATGATATCATGCTTAAGTAACGATTCAAGTTCTTATTTTAACAGCATCTTGTAAATGAAAAGCAATTGTGAGAAGTTGGCCTGGTATATGCTGTCCACTAATTAAAGTGGGCACCTTGCACCAGTCCAAGCGACCCTTATGATGTATGAGGTCAAAGATAACCTTTAGAAAGCTATCCTTGTGGTAGCTGTGGAGAGCAGCCTTCAGGCTTAATCTTGAAGGAATGTAAAGCAGCTTGTTTTACCAGAATCTCACTTCTTGAATGACCAAATGAAAGGAGAACCACACAAGTGTTATGTAAAAATATGTATTTATTACTAAAACACTCTCTACTAACCTCGACATGAGATTAGACCATAAAGCACACAATACTTAATCAATAGAACGTACGTAAGTAGCAAAATATACAATGGGCTCCAGGGGGAGACCGAACCATATACTAAAAAAATGGAATAACAACAACGACTTCAATAGACACAGTGCCTAGAGCACGTAGAATCGCTGGGACCCCAAGGAACCACCCAAGGCAGTGACACAGGGCGCCCACGGAGGACGGGTGCAGTGAGGAAACACGACCGTGTGCTCCGTGCAACTCTATGGGAAACTCGTGGTTGGAAAATTACAATTTAAGGACACTTCTAGGAGGACTTCAAGCAAACCCTTTGGAACATAAGAGGTTCTAAGGCCAGCACCCTTGTGAGTACCGAAGTACCCGAGTTACCTATCCCAGAGGAGCCGGGTGCATAGGGGTCAAGTGGTGTCGGAAACCTCCGTCGTTTTCAATGGAGAGCTGCAAGAAAGTACTGCTGCCAGGAAGGCGAAGAGTGTCCGGTGGAATCCAAGCCTGGATTCGAGGTGAGAAGAACCTGAAAGCAGAGGGGACAAAGTCTGGGTCACTTCAGGTGACCAGGGGCTCGGTAGTCGAATGCCCACCGATGTCAGGTGCTTCAGGTGAAGAGAAAGGATGTTTGTCTCTGCAGCCACGGGGACCAGGAGATGCCGACGCCGACCAGGGTCCGGAGGTGACCTGTCCCACGAAGGATGTCGAGAGCTGAGGGGTCAGTGTCTGGCTGGAGCACCAACAAGCCTTGGCAACGGCAACCCACGCAGGCAGAGGAAACAGGTTACGGTGTGGACCAGCAAGGTCCAGGGAACTCTTCAAGCAATGGAGAGTCAGGGCACGTCTGGAGCAACCAGGGAAGCCCAAGAACAAATGAGATGACCCTCGCCAGGACCCACAGGCCAACGGACCAGGGATCGCGAGGTGACCTCGAGCGGTTTCACAAAGGACCAGCCCACAGAGCACTCGTGGAGTGGAGGCCGGATATCTTCAGTGCAAATGTTGCTCGGAGTCGGGACTACACGTATTCCAATGCACGAGCTCAGGGATTGCCCACAAGCATATGCACTTGCAAATAGACGCGGTGCACAGGGGTACGGGTTGCACGGCCCCCACGAGGGATACTGGTCTCAGAATTGCTGAGAGGTCAGATCTACCTCGGGGACCTTTGGGAACCCACCTCCTGTGTTGCATAAATCTTCGGAGTCTGCAGGAGCTCTGGAGATGCAAGCTGGTCAGATGCGCTTAGGTGCCTGCTGCTGCAGGGGAGTAACTCCTTTACTCCAAGGGAGATTCTTCTGTCGTCCAGCGAAGTGTAGACCATCGAAGTACTTGGTTTCTTTGCAGAGTCTTGTCCAGGTATAATCTAAAGTCCTGGAATCAGGTATCCCACTTTATACCCATGGGAAGGGGTTGGACTGACTCTGGGGACCCTCCTAGGGGAGGGGCAGGACAGAGGGGTGGCTACACCCATGTCCTTTGTCCAGTTTCGCGCCAGAGCAGGAGCCAACGGCTCCTAGAACTGGTTCTAGCTGGACTATGCACAGGGACACCAAAGTGCAGACTTTCGGGCACTCAGAGTGCACCCACCCAGCCCCAATACACTAAATCCTGTCTGGGAGGTGGTAACACCTCCCTGTGACAGGAAACCTATTGTCAGGCCTTCCTCTGCTCGAACTTGGCTCAGCAGCAGGAGGGCAGACTCGTGTCTGTGGCTGGCAGCATCCATTTTGTGCTGCCCAGGTCGAGAAAGCTGGTACCGGGTAGACCGGTGACCCATAGTAGTAGTTCTACAAGGGTGGAATCATACCTCCCACACCAGTTACTGGTGTGGGAGGTATGATTCCAAGGTGTTTGACACCAAACACGACATGTTTCTAAGCAGCCGTTTTAAAGTTAGCATTTACCGCGAGGTTATAATGCACTTAAACATATATGTCTTACTGCATCACAGACAACCTCAGAGAATTGTCTCCGAAGGCTGAAGAGGGGCTCTGCTCATGCAGGGGCACCCTCTCACGTAAAACCCAGCACCCTGCCTTCAGGATTGATAAGGCCTGCCATAGGGGTGACTGATACGTTTTTAAATGTAGGGATTTAGATAGATATAGTGAACCTATATCTAAGTTTCAACTGGCAAGGCCTGAAAGAGGAAGAGAATCCAAAGCAGAATCGATATTTTTAGGGTGGCCACTCGACTGAGCCAAGAGAGACAGTACGGCTTCCACCTGGCTAGGTCTGTTTTGATCTGTGGGTGCAGTGGTTCCCAATCTGTGCGCCGCGGCACCCCAGTGCGCCGCACACCAAGCACAGAGGGCCAGATTTACAAGCCCCTTGCGCCACTTTTGCGTCATTTTTAACATGAATAAAATGACGCAAAAGTGGCGCAAGGGGCTTGTAAATCTGCCCCAGAGTTTGGAAGCCACTGTAGCTCGGATATAGACATACACAGCAGTTTGTTACGTGCATTTTGAAACTGCACCACTAGATGGCAATGTTACTTAAACAAAGAACCCTGCTTTTTTCTGTTTACATGCACGTTCGTCACCTTTTTCAAAGCGTGCATAGGATAAATACTGTTTATTACGGGGCAGCATCAGAAACGGATTTAAATGTAGATGAGTTTAATTATAATTTTTCCATTTCGTTCATCTTTGCCCACAAGACTATGTCGTGGTATACAGGGCCGGTCCTAGAACTTCTGGGGCCCCGGGCGAAAGGGAAGATGTGAGGCCCCTCTAATTTGCATGTAACATCACAAGAAGTGACATCACAGAAAGTGACATCGCAGGACTATTGATCTTATTTGGCGTCACTGACGAGACCTAACGTGGATATCAGTAACATGGACAAAAAGATAAATATGCAAATAAAATAAGTCCATATATTTTAAAACTGTATAAAATGGATTACATTTGTCACATTGGATGGAAAAGCGAGGTGCAGGTCTCACAAGGATGGATATTTTTTACTCCAAGTTAACTGATTGCTTCCAGATGAGCGCATGATAAAAATCCCACAGCATTGTGGAAAATAAATTGAATGGCATCACTGGGAGAAATTATGCAAAAGGGAATATATAGCAAGATGAATTTGAGTTCAGATACATGTATTTTTCATTTTACTTTGAAAACTATGTAACTCACTGACCAGAACACAAAAGGGCAGCTGAGAACCAAGAACCAGTGCTTTTGGATTTAGAATACAGAATTATTCACTTTTCCTCACAAGGCTTGAGGAGATGAGAAGATGGGAAACAGGTGAGCAAATATACATTTCTTATAAAAAGCAGATAAAAGGAGAGATTGCAATCAAACAATGAAGAGAGAGTAACTCCAACATTCTAGATTATTCTTGTTGAGTGGCTCCCTGGTATTGATTCATTAGGGAAGGTCTAGTATCTGGGTGTGTTTAAAGTGAAGGTATGCTGTAGATTCAAGGGGTTTTCAAATCAATGTTTTTGATTTGGTATTAAAACTGTAGGAAGTGGTACTGGCCGGCTTTAGCGCTGGTGAAGCCCTGTGCTACAATGTTTGTTGGTGCCCTCCAATGATGCCCTCTGCTACAGATTCCCTCACTAACACCCTTTAGCAGTGCCTCTCAAGTCTCCATATCCACACTCTCTCTCAGATGCATTTAATTTGATTTACAGTGCCACTGATACCAGTGTAGGGTGTCAGCGCACACATTACACAGAGACAATCAATCATAGGTGTGTTAATCACTGTATAGGAAATGTTACATAAGGCAAAGGACTACAAGGTGTAGGAGTCACATGAAAACCATACTAGTAGGAAGTATAGTTTAATAGTGATTGATCTGGAGAAACACAAACTATGAATTTAGAACGTAACACCATGGTTGAGGGTTCTCCTTAATAACTAGAATTTATTTCTATCTAAAAGAACCCTTTTTGCAACATTAGGATAATCACAGACTGGGGAAAAAAACATAACGCTCTAATTTATACCTTGCAGTTTGCATCCAGCTCTAAGATGACAGTTAACAGCTCACTGTTCTATGTTAGGATTTTGACTTATAAACTGCAAGAAACAAAAGGCTCTCTCTAACAAAAGCACTAACCCACTTGCAGCAGGCACATTAACCCTCTGTGCTACCTTTTCACGAGTCAAAACTTCCACTTGACAAAACTCCATCTCTATCTAGGAAGAATATTAATCACCGGAGTTATCATGACATTGTTATTGTTGCCGAAAATTGCTGGAGGCCAGGAGGAGGCATTAAGTGCTTTTAAAAACATAATATACTTGCAAACATGACGCCCCACCCGAAGTCAGCACCCGGTGCGATTGTACCGGTCGCACCGCCCTAGAGCCTCCCTGCTCAAAGGTCCTGTGACCTCAGTGACAGAGTCACTGTTGCACTAGGGTGTGCTGCTTCGTAGGCCTCCCCGCAAGACTGGAGGTGAACTTCAGTATGGATTGTGGTGGACAGGCCACCGCTCGAGTCCACCTGCTGGTGCTAAGACACCAGGGCTTCTAAGGTCATGGGGGGCCTTCTAAGGTCTAGTAGAGGAATGGGCTCCCTGAGGAGAGTTGTCTAGGGGACTGGTCATGAAGGCTGAACCTGGTTCCCCAGTTTCCAAATTCAGCAGCTCTGGCCATAGTGCCACATCCTCTCCCCCACTGAACACCATACTGCCCCACTGAGAGAAACTCGCACTGCCTTCAGCTACAACCCAATTGTGCCCCGCTATAAACACCTGGTTGTGACTCAATTGAAATTATGCACTAGAAAAGAGTAATATGCTGCCTGAAAAAAACAAGTAACAACATCCTGGAAAAAGCTAACACTCAAGGGAATGCAAGATTAAGTAACACATGTGAAATGTAAGAAGGAACAACATAGTTAGTTACCTTAACACTTTTGCACTTATTATTCAGAAATCAGTGAGTGCTTTTGCCTGAAAAGTTAAGGACGTGAATACAAGGCCCAGAAGGGACCATTTTTAATGTCTATTACTTATATCCTTACAAAATGTAAGCAGTATGGCTTAAAAAGACCACATCCGTGAACACAGAGCAGCTGTACACATTTTGTTTTCCAATCCACCCATCAAGCAGGTATGTCAGTACATTCAGGAATGGTGCACTTCTCTACCGGGGAAAACAATGTTTGTTCAAAGAAAGACGAGAAAACAAAAGTAGCGCTTCACTGGCAAACCCTGTAAAGTGGCGCTAATGTGTTTGGGTTTGAATAAAATCAATCTGGCCACTTTGCGACCCACTGTGTCTTGCTTTATTTGGTTATTTCACATTTTGAACCTTTTATTTCTCTCCGTCCTGAGACTGCACTTTGGAATAGAAAAATGTCCGAAAAGACGACATTTCCAGCAAAAGTGTTTTTCTTTTGGATTCATTTCACGGAGGAACAAATAAAGGAAAAGAGATAAAAGAGGAGTAATACCCATTTCTTGAAGTTACGGTTTTCAGTTAGTGAGGAGGAGCAAGACAGAAAAAGAGGGAGGAAGAGTAAGAAGGGGGGCAGCTGCCAGCGGCAGAGCAGAAGTGGACACTGTCCTTGTCCTCTCTGGGCAAGAAGGAAAAGACAGTCCTTTTCCGTCTCTGACCGCCCTGCCCCGAACAGCCAAGCCTTATCTATAGGCTTTGGCTATTTCTGCCGTCCTGGGAGGCGTGTTTAAAATGAAAAAGTAGGGGAACTAAATATATTAAATTAAAGAAGTAGGGGCATGCCCCCAAGGCTCTACACATGAGACCTAAAGACAGGCAAAACATTTCTAAGTAAATCTACAGGCCATCTTGACATGCCTGGGGCACACCTGCCCTGAGCATCGCAGCACTACAAAATGGCTACAAGGCCCAGGGAAGGGGGCCCCCACACCTGGACCTTACAGTTTACTCCAGTGCTTTGAGGCCCAGGGAAGGGGGGCCCCTCTCCCCTGAGCCTGGAAGCAGTAACGAGCAGGGCCGGACTGGGAGCCAAAACCGGCCCTGGCAAACTGATCGGCCGGCCCCCCATGGGGGTGAGGGAGGAGTGCGGGCGAGCTGTTTTCTTGGGCCGGTTTCGGCCGATTTTGTTTCACGGGGCCGATATTGCCGGCCCCCGGTAACAAAATTGGCCTCCCAGGGGTCCAAAACCGGCCCCCACCCTGGCGGCCTACCGGGGAAACGCCCGGTGCCCCCTACGGCCAGTCCGGCCCTGGTAACAAGGCAATTTGCAAAACACTGCCCTACCACGGCCGTTTTACAAACATTTTAAATGCACATTCCCATTAAAAAAAATCTCCGGTATCGGTGATGCACAGGTTAACAAAAGCAAGTTGATCTGGCTGCTCCCTCCTTCCCTCACCCACCTCTCCTTACCTGTGTCTGGCTGGTCCTGAAAACAAAGGGACCTTCTGTCGCCTAGAAACAAAATGCAGAAAAGGCGCCTACAGGCGCTGCCCCGCCCCTGACACTGTGAGTTAACATAATTGCTGGCCCCTTCCCATTATGTTTGTCTCTTCCCCCACTGCACCCCCTGGAATGCCACCACTACCTCACCAGCAAGATCAAGGCACCTCGTATTTGTAATATGATAGTGTGGGGCAGGGGGCCTCGGAGGAGCAGGTGGGCTAACTGTGAAAGTGTGGCCTTTCACATGGAAGCGAGGCCCCTGTGTTTTAGCTTAACGCGAGGCCCTGGGCAGCTGCCCACACTGCCCATGCCTAGCGCCGGCCCTGGCGGTATACCTACATAAAGAACTGATGAATGTGAAATATGCAATTTACTTTAAGTTCAGTCTGCATGTGAAAACTGATTAGCCTTACTTAGAGTAAGGGAGGCCTATCAATTATCATATCTATGTTTAAGTCGGCTGTTAAGAAACAGGTCAGAATTTGGTTTCTGCAAGCAGATTTAACTTATGTAACCATCAAACTATTGCAAAATCTATATTACATTCTTTACATTACAACATGGGTCACTTAATCGACAGGTAGGACCATTTTCAGGTCCTGTATTACGGAGATGCAAATAGCCACACCTGATGTGGTAGCAAGATGGTTACATGTGTGTCGTTTTTGTGGAAAGATTGTTCAATCTCTAGTCCTTATAATGTTCTATGGCAAAAGCGTAAGTGGACTAGTTATCAAGTACTTGAAGTGCTGCCTTAATAACCTTTGCCGAACAAATTCTTGTAACGTTAGCCATTAATTCTTAACAACAATATATGTGTAATTATTTAATTTAATTTTTATCTGATTTAAAATTGTGGTGTATTTTAAATTATGGGATAGGTTTGGTATAGTGTTAGGAAAATGGGTTCAAACCTGTGAAAACTCAGTTTTTTGCTTTTTGACCTCTGCCATTTGGATCTTAGCTGTAGGGCGAATCTGCCTATTTGAGTGTCACCAACAGTAAGCTCTGTTAAAATTGGATTATGAGGTGCAGTCTATGGGTATTTGGGGGAGCCACGGGTCAAAAAAGTTTGGGAACCCAGCGGTAGCTACTCTGCTATGGCAGAGGAGCGTCGCCCCCCAAAAACGGCAGGGAAGAAAAAATAAAACACTTGTTTTATTTCTCCTTTCCTGTCATCTTGGGGGCGGGGCCTGAGGCGTGACAACACCGAGGGGAGTGGTGTGTGCACTCCCTTCACTGCACATAACGGTTTGGCCGGCCGTCTCAGGCCGGCCAAATGTCATGTGGAGTGAAGCCTTCTCCAACCCCAGCTGCATTGATGGGGTTGGAGAGAGCAGGCACAATCTCCCAGTCTGTCCTGGAGCGCTAATCGAGGGCGCTCAGGCCAATCCGGAAGCTGCTCTCATGTGAGAGCAGCTTCCGGATTGGCCGCAGGGCATTCTGGGACCCTGTGCCTGAAAAAGAAGAAGGAGCAGAGGAGCGCGACACGGGTCGCGGCCGGTTGAAGGTAATTTAAAAAATATATATTCTTTTTTACTTACCCCCCTCCCTTCACGGCCCCTATGCCCCCGCCCTGCCCCCCACCCGCGCCGCTACTCATAGCAAATTCCGGCTGCTACTGTGGGAACCACTGCCATATTGAGAGGAATTCAGAATATTATTTTAACCCACTCTTGAATCCTATTCTAAAGGAACCGTCCGAATATCTTTGCCGGAATATCGATCAAGGAGATGGGACGGTAGCAGTGGGGTTTTGATCGATCTTCTTTTTTAAAGATTGGGACTATAGTAGAGTGTGCCCATGACTTTGGTATAGTAGAGTGGGGTAGGCTATTAAAAACATTAGTTAGCAGAGGGGCCCATATGTCCAGATTAGATTTTATTAGATCAGTGGGAACTCCGTCGGGCCCGGAGTTTTACCCCCTGCACTCTGCTGAATCACTATGACAACTTCGTGAAGAGAAACCCGTAACATTTTGGAGGGAGCTTGATCTGTTGAAAATAGAAGATTAGAGAGAGTAACTGAATAGATCTTAGAAAAGTACTTGACCTATGCCTCACTATCTATGTGGCAACAAATAGTGGTGGATATCTGGGCCAGGAAGCGCATGCTAGTTACGGGTTTCCATAAAGATTTGCTATCACTTCAGTGGGCTTTATGTGTTAAAGTATCCCACTGATGGGTAATGACTTTGTTACGTCTGCGAGATGTTACTAATTTGTACTGCTTCTGTAATAAAGCAACCGCGGCGTGATCTCTTGGGTTCTTAACTAAGGCTCTACGCAACACACGGTTGGACAAAGAACACTCATGGTCAAACCACAGAGGATTCTACAGTGCTGGTCTTTGGGGTTTACAAAGGAACTTTCTGGTCACATTACATAGATCTATAAAAAAAACTAACTATTGCTCCTTGATCCTCGGACTCTGCGAGACACCCCATTATTAGTTATTCTCTGCTACTACCTTCTTCAGAAAATGCAGAGGGTCAGGCATTTTTCTGCATTGTCTTAAGTTATCTATGGATGGCTGTAACCTACTGAGACTGGACGCTTTTTTGGCAGCCTTTCTGACTGGGATATCTAATGCTGTTACAACAGGGTTGTGATCACCAAAATGAGTGTCTAAAACTGTGCCATGTCACAAACATTTAGTCAAATTACGAGAGACAAATATAGAATCAATTATAGAAGAACAATTTCTCCCTCTGGGAGTAGGCACCCCTAGGTTCCCTGTGCCAACTGACTCCATTACATTAAACAAATCCGATCAATGAAAATATGCCTCCAGCTCCTTACCCCTTGTATCGCCTCCAGCATCACCATTGGCAATGTGACAATTACTTCTAATTGGAAGTTTAGCTTTAACATTTCCAACTAGGCAAACACAGTTGGTGGCCCTCATTTACTTTTTGTTCCACAATGGAGGAAATATAATCAAATACAACAGGGAATCTTTGGTTAGGAACATTATAAAAATAATTATTGTAAAAATTGACAAGGTATAGGTCCAGAGCCCCCTTGTAAACTATGACTTGGAAATTATTCTCTGTTGTTTTTAAAGACTCTGTACGACCCTCAAGCAACAAATTGATCCACATAGATAATCCGCCAGATGGATGCCCAAAACGGGATGGAACAGCAGGTTTCGAAAAACACACAAAACCGTCATACATTATGGGCTTAGGGCCAGATGTACGACCCACCAATTTGTGACTCGCAAATTGCGTCGCATTAGCGACTCGCAATTTGCGACTCGCAAATTGGGATGTAAAACCGTAGTCTGAGAGACACTGTTTGCGATTCCTAATGGGGTCGCAAATTGCATGCCTCATTAATATTAATGAGGCAGGCGCAATTCGCGACCCCATTGGGAATGGCTCGCACTCACAGGGATGGTGGCCTGCTGGGGTCAGCAGACCACAATGTCTGTGACTGCTTTTTTAATAAAGCAGTTTATTTGTTTTAAAATGCAGCCCGTTTTCCTTAAAGGAAAACGGGATGCATTTAAAAAAGAAAAATGAAACTTTTCAGTTTCATTTTTTTAAGGGCAGGCAGTGGTCCCTGGGACACTGCCTGCTCTTAAAAAATATTTTCTCACATACTCACAAAGGGGTGAGGGTTCCCATGGGGGTCCCTTTCCGTTTATGAGTGGTTTACCACCTACTTGAAGTAGGTGATAAACTGCGAGTGTTTTGTGGCTACACATGCGGTCACAAAACAATAGTACATGGCATGGTGACTCGCTATTAGGAAGGGATGCCCCTTCCTAAAGGCGAGTGTCGCAAATGCTATTTTGCGAGTCAGTGACTCGCAAAATAGCATTTGTACATGCCATTACCCTTTTTTGCGGTTCCAAACGGGAGGATCTCCCGTTTGCGGCCACAAAAAATGGTCGCACATCTGGCCCTTAGTGTCCCACGTTTCTGGAAATAGCAAAATGTTGTAAGAACTTATAAACGACTGCCACTCAGGGAGTAAAATCTTAGAACAAATACAAGCAACGTTCCAACTCAAAAGTGTTAATGGGCGGAGGTGTCCTGACATAAGGTCAGTTACAGCTGTGTTGACAGAGTAAGAGAGTTTAAGAATGGGAACTGAACAATCCAGCTCCACCTGAGCAGTTGGGTTAGATAAAATGTCACAAGCTTGGGAAGGGGATGAAGACTAGGGTGAACGCTAATCGTGCATAGTCCCAGGCCCCTTTGTGAAGGCATCCAACACGCTTGGCCTGGGCACACCCTGTCGGCACACCCTGTCAGTCAACCGCATTGCAATCAGTAAGGGGTAAATATCTATTTCTGCATGGTAGGTCCCACAAAGGCTCAAAATGATGGTCAGATGTCAAACGAGCTTTCAAATGTTGAGGTTTGTAGAAATAACCCAGCAAGAGTGTAACAATATTTGATTGATTTTGTTTGTGCCCTTGCTGTGTTTGAATCAAGCAGTCTCCCCACAGTATTAGGCCGCCTGAAGTTGACAATAATAGAATCGCCAGGTATATCTTTTGGTGCACTGCCAATTCAGCTTATCCGCCAAACCATTAAGATATCATTTCCATCAAGCACCTTGAAATTTCTATTAGCCCCAGGCCAATGGGTAACCTTGTTCCGCGCTTCCTCCCAAGATTCAGTTTGGCGATTTTTTAGCGGAGGTACTCCTGCCATACCCAAATTACACGCCTTAGGGCTATGCGTAGGTGCTGTAGAAGGGTGACGGATTTTTGAGGTGGAGGTGCTGGCACTGGAGCGGTTTCCCTCTACCAGTAGGATAAACCGCAGTGCCGCTTGATGACTCACATTGCCGTAGATTATTCTTATTCCTATTCTGAGGTAAGGGCATTTTCTGAGTAGGAATGCCAGTTCCCCTCCCCTGGGTATTACCGTCAGGAAAAGAAATTCCAGCACCAGGTGTAGGTTGAGCTGGAGATATAGACGCGGTAGAAGTGACGAACAAAGCTTCCAAGTGCTTTTCGATAGTTGATAAATGGTCTGTTATTGGTTTCCGTTTTTTCTCCAAGATCCCAGGAAATAGGATGGATAATTTATCAAGGGCAGTTTCACTCAGCGATAGTGTTTCTGGGCCTTTTCTGGTCAGTCTTTGGTTCAGTTGAGATTATTACGCAATTTGCTAGTTTTTGTCCGCTTTACCGCTGGTTCCGGGGACAAGGTAAGATTGCTGATGTCTACAGTGTCAGGGCAGCTTTCTATGAAAGTGTGATTAGAAACAATAGTTTGAGTCTCTTCTACACAACACTGAGTTTAATTTTTCCCATTTCATAGTTTGGTAGTCTCTGTTTTGGTGCTGCCTTGCTCTGCCTCAGATGGGCCAACGGCCTGTAATGATTCTCCCAAGCCAACCCCCTGACCTAAAGAGAGCCTGTGCTCTGTTAGAGCTATTTCAGTGCTAACCACCCCTATGGCTCTCTCTAGCATGGTGTCAATGCTTGTGGGTTTGTACAGCATCATAACAGCACCAGTGACTTTCCTCTTCCCCATGATGCTTGAATGTTTGAAAGAAGAGTGAGTATTCACCTGGAGTATCCAGATGTTATGAGCTTCAAGGTGTCCTCGTCACAGAAGTGGCCCAGCCCGGCATCAGTCGGCTGCGGACAGGCGCAGTCGGGCCCGCCCTTGGCCCGGGCTTTGCCCGGGTGTGTCCCACGCAGCGCTGATCCATAAATGCAGGCCATCAGAGTCAGCTGTTGGGCGTGCAAGGGATTGGGGGCGAGGAGTCTCC
The DNA here is from genome assembly GCA_963921515.1 of Calotriton arnoldi. Lineage (NCBI taxonomy): Eukaryota > Metazoa > Chordata > Amphibia > Caudata > Salamandridae > Calotriton > Calotriton arnoldi. Next base: position 890,423 of record CAWUFW010002619.1, read on the forward strand.
CAGTGGCTGCTCTGTGCAGCGGTGTTCCCCCTTGCAGCTCTCACAGTAGCCCAAACAGTTGTAGCGTCAGCTCCCAGCAGAGATGGCAAACATACAAGAACTGATGCTGTAAACTCAACTCCTGCCAGGCGACCGAACACTAATTCACGCATCCCCCCTGCGCTTGTTATTTAGATAAAAGGTGTTTTTTTTCTATTTCTTTGTTGTAATCAAGATACTGCATTACGATGTGCTGCTGCCCATTGGGATGCTTGACCATTAGACTGTGTTATTATTGCAACCTTTTCTCCTGTACACGGTCCCATTAGATACACCTTGTGATGTGGTCGCTGGCCTTTAATTTCTGTCACTGTATGGAGTGTTACGACATTTGCTCTATCAAATCCTGTGCGTATCTAACAAATATATTTTAAAAAGTACAATCTGTCAATATATTGTTTGGTTGATTTCAAGTGTAATAATCTAAAATAGTGTTACATTTTTTGGCAATTTTTTTCCCCATATAGGAGACTCAGCTTATCTTAACCGACCAGTTGTTGGCACCGCTGAGGAATCCAGCACCAGGGGAAGTCTGCTTCAATGAGGCCCATGGAAGAACATGGAGGTCAGTGGAGCAGGCTTTGGGCTCCTAAAGCCCAGATTTAGATGTCTGGATAAGACTGGTGGAGCCCTCTCTACTCACCCGATAAGGTGCGCCAAATCACCATGGTCTGCTGCATGTTACACAACATAGCCCTGCGACGGAACATCCCATACATTGCAGAGAATGGAGACTATGATGAGCCACCGGGTGAGGATGTTGAAATGCCAAAGATGAAAGTGGTGAAAAGGAAGGAATTGGCTTACGTCAAGATGTTATTGACAACTTCTTCACATGAGTATGAGCATATATTTACAGTTTGTTACATTAAATGTTTAACCAACTTTTCATCTAATGAGGATGACAGTCTGTGCTGGAAATTGTTTAAAAAGGGCAAGTTAAGGAAAATCCAGGGCAAAGATGTTTGTTTATCAAAGTTTTGACACATTGACTACTGTGTTCATTTACATTGTTTATCTTTGATTGTTCTTAGAAAATGTGTCCTCGAAATGATTCATTAGTTATGTGAAAAGTTTGTAATGTAATCAACTCATTTCTTTTGTTTTTAATCTGTTTTAGGTTCCTTCACCATGTCATCTTCATTTGGACATTTCAAAGATGTGACATTTGCAGTTATATGCTACTGTTGCGAAGTACAAAGGGAATATGTTTGATCCTGTGAAAAGACACACACAAAATGTGGGTGTACATATCTTGTACAAAGACAACTTGCACAGTGATTGAATTGAAGTTTTTAAGATTGTGTTAGGCTTGTTTTCTGTGGAATGTTGGTACCAAGCCAATATGTGCTGCTTAAATTGCTCTGACCACATGTGGTAGTTGACACAAAGCATACTAATCTCCCTTCATATTTGCAAAATCATTATTTTATGTTAGGTGTATGAGGCTGCTGATGTGTGTTATCATTGTAGAAAGAACATCTTGTAGCACAACACTTAAAGTTGTTTGTGACATTGCACCAGATACTGCAACCCTGTATTGGAATGACCCTGTGACTACTAACTGGAGAACTGTCATGATTTAGACTATTGGTGTTATTGTGGGCCAGGAGATCTGGCTCCAGCTGATGACATAAATCAATAATAGTTAATCTGATGTATCTGATTATATTCCGTTCTTCCATGGTGGCAAGGTCGGGTATTGTAAATGAGAAAAAGGCTCTAAGTATTTGGGATATGCATGGGTTGTAATGTTTTTGAAAAAAATGACAGATTTATTTCTTCCAATTTCATAAACTGCTAGTTATTGAATTGTGTTTTTTGTTATTCTTTGCTCATTTTTGAAAAATGTGGGACACATTGCCTACATGGAAATTATTTATGCCTGAACAATCATTTTTTATGTTTACATTTTAAAATGTATGCTGGAAAGAAACAAATGAACCAATTGAGAAATGAAATAGAATAACGGTCTTTGACTTTGTTAGTTTTGATTTTATTCAACATAACAAAAACAAATAACACGGGATGAAAACAAAAAAGCAAACTAAAAATTAAAAAGTCAATCATGGTGAATGAAAATATTATTGTAGAGACAAAAATAGCTTGAAGTTTAATCTCCAAAATACAACTGGCATCAGAAAGGTAAATGTGTCCCAAAAATGGGGGCGGAGCTTGCTCGCGACCAAGATGGCCGCTTGAGCCGAGGGCTCCGTAAAACCGTCTGATTATCCGTCATTTATCCTGCAACTGAACTAAGCTGGTGACCGGTACCTGTGCCTCCTGAGCTCCGGAGACCTGTAGAGGCGATTTGCGGTGCTCCCGACCGCTGTATCGCGACCTGGGCCGAAGTTGGAGCGACTGCTGGGGACGGCCGGGCTGGGCCTCAGACCCCAGGCTTGAGTACGTGAAGAGGGCGGCGCACGCCCGGACCTGCCGCGATCTGCAGACGGGCGGCACATACGTGGTGCCGCAGCTTGTACGCGCGGCGAAGTCCTAGTCGGGATCACCACAGCGGGACCTAGAGGTGAGCGCCCCGCCCTCAGCTGCAATTATACGGGACTCGGCGAAGCCCCCGCAGCCGGTCCAGGCTCCCGCGTTGGAGTGGAGGGCACAGTGAGAGGAATACTGAAGCGTGGTGAGCGTGGAGCATACTTTGCACTGATTTGGCCCTCGAGACGCTAGGTGGGCATATCGGAGCAGACAACAGCGGCGAACCCACCCTCCTCCGCTCCGGACTGTGGGGACTGCATGAGTCTGGAACCGCAACCGCCCGCCATTTTAGGGGGATAGCGCCCAGAGCTGGTGCAATAACGATGAGAGACTAATCGCGCCAGAAATTGCGGCGCCACCGGGGAGGCTTCTGGTGGAGGCTGTGCTGTATATTGGGAGTCAAGCGGACACTGAGGCATTGTCAGTAGGGCTTGTGAATCCACTACACACCAGGAGACGTGGCGCTGTCTCTGATTGATGGATTAGGCCCTAGGTGGTACAATAGAAGTACATTACGGGGGAGAGCTGGACTCGGCTATTGCTGATATTGAGCCTCTCTGCGAGGTCTGCTGTGGGTGAGAACGGAATGCCATAACAGAGACTCCTTAGGTGAAGGAGTGGCGGCACGAGGCATTAGCGCAGTATCGGGGCGACTTCCCCAGTACCCAACAACATAGAAGAAGAAAGTCTAGAGGGCCAACATTAACGTCAATGAACAGTAGCGCTGTCCCGAGGCCTTGAGTTACATGCCAGATTGCATCCTGGAGTGAGTGCTGCGGACCTAATACTATACGAAGTCACCTCAGGCCCGAGGTGTTCCCTGGGAATCCGACTCGGGGAGTCTGCAATATAGTGAGTGTGATTCCCCCTCCTGCAGAGCGGTCCCCCTGATTTGGCAGAGTCTGCCAGCCGCGCGGCCGGCAAGTGGCCAAGATGGGAAGAGTGGACAGGGCACAGCCGAAGCTATCGTTTGAACAGAAGAGGTCCAAGTCCAGAGACGCGTCCACTGAAGATGCCTCCAGATTGCAAGACCAGTCCGCAGAGGACCACCGCCCGGACATCGGAGGCATGCTAGTCGCTATGGAGAAAAGCCTGCACAGTGGTATTTCATCCCTCGGCACGAAAATGGATGCCTTATCCTATAGAATGGATCGTATGGCTGAGAGGATAGATAAGCATGCCGAGAGGCTGGATATGTCCGAACGGAGGCTGACAGAAGTGGAGGAAGCGCATACCACCCTCGACTCTGACCACAAACAACTAGATAGAGTGCTGCGGGTCCTACAGGACAAGACTGAAGACTTAGAAGCACGCTCTCGGCACTGCAACCTCAGAATTACAGGTCTTTCAGAGACCACACATACTGGCAATATGGAGCAATTCACAGAGAAGCTGTTGAAGACCTTGCTGGGGAAAGACTCGTTCTCGAATATGTTCGTGGTTGAAAGAGCGCACCGTTCACTGGGGCCTCAGCCGCCCCCGGGGGCGCCACCCCGCCCAATCATAGCAAAGTTACTCAACTACCGGGACCGAGACATCGCGTTGAAGTTGGCCAGGGAGAAGCAGCCTCTGGGATATGAAGGTTCCGTGATCTCGTTGTTTCCAGATTTTACGATACGTGTTCAGGAGGCGCGCCGACAGTTTGCCCCGATGAAAAAACAACTTCGCGAGCTTGGAGTGGACTACGCCATACTATACCCTGCAAAGCTGCGTGTCAACAGGCAGGGCCGATCCCACATCTTCACTGACCCGAGGGCCCTCCAGAAGGCGCTGAAAGACTGGTCGAGAGAACAACGTCCAGGTCCGGAGCGGCAGCTACTCGACGAGGCGGCAGGAGTGCGGCTGGAGGAGCAAGATTGAGCTGCGACTGGTGGCCGAGTGCGATAAGTATGGTCTTTGCCCTGGGACAAAGTTGGACATGCTGTTTGATAGGCAGGGGGGAGGGGCTTAAAGCTCTGTGTGTGGGTGGGGGGAGTTGTATAAAGTCTATGCTTCCTTACACACCCGGGACCTGTGCAGGGGAAGACGCAGCTAGCTGAGAGCCGCTGGGGATGCTAACTGAGCTACAACACTGAGTGTATATGGGGTATATTGATCCTGGACTGGGGCGCAAGGCCCGGCGGACCCTGCTCAACGGGGAGACACAGCATGACGCCCAGGACTTTGGAACTTGGACAGTGGAAGGGGAGCGGGAGGGGGGGATCACTATATAATGGGCAGTTGCACGAGATGTTGGAGACGGTACCTTGAGAGCGGCTACATGGTGGCCGGATAGTATGCCTTGCTGGATGAGCAACCTCTGCCCACGCGTGAAACACACCTGGGAATGTTCCTTGTTCTTGTGGGAAGGGATGGGAGGGGGTGGACGTGGGAGGGTGATGGGGAATGATCGCGGCCATGTTGGGGGGTCAGCTGTGGGAGGGGTGGGTGGGTGTTCAGAAGCAAATGGATGTCCTTACAGAGAGAAGTTTTTTATGTACACATACATGATGTGGGTGAATATTGTCGAATGCACAGATCGAATTGCGAGATGAGACCAACCAAGTGGGATGGGGGCACCTAGTACCAACCGCACAAACCAGCCAGTAGAAGCGCTCCGTGCGCTCACGTGGAATGTTAGGGGCTTAAATGACCACAGAAAACTCCGTAAGGTATTACACTATCTGCACAATCATGCTATAGACGTTGCCTTACTTCATGAGACGCACCTTCCAATCGATAGCCCCCTCCTACGCAGCAGAGGCCTACGGGACAATATACACGCCTCAGGTTTCACCACACATGCCAGGGGGGTGATCACATGGTCCAACCCTAACTCTCCGTACACTTTGACCCCACTGGACACAGACAGGGACGGTAGATATACCATATCAAGATGTCAGGGGAGGGGAATGGACTTGATTCTTGTGAACATTTACGGCCCAAACTATGACTGCCCTGCTTTCTTTGAAGCTCTGGTGACCGCAGCCACTAAACACACGGACAGCCGGTTCCTCTGGGGTGGGGATCTCAATCTGGTCAGAAACCCGGATGTGGACAGGTCGGGGGGCCGGGAGAGACGCCCTACAGCGGCTGCTAAGGCGCTGGAATGCGCAATGCTTCGTTTAGACTTGCGCGACTTATGGCGCTCGAGATTCCCGCTTAAAGGGGGTACACACATTACTCTGCTTATTATAATCTCCACACCAGGATAGACTATTGGTTGGCATCTACTCCCCTTTATGAAGAGGTTCGGGAATGCAGGGTACTACCCCGTACATTGTCTGACCATTCCCCCCTGTTGATAGCGATAACTACTCCTAAGAAAGGCATTCCGCCGTTTACATGGCGATTCCCCCCATACTCGCTGTTGGACTCGGCCTTTAAGGCCGAACTTGCAGAAGCCATTGAGACGTTCTTTGCGACTAACGTGGGGTCTGTGGACAGTTCCCAAGTGATATGGGAAACCTTTAAGGCTTTCATTCGGGGTATTGCCATGTCTAAGCACTCGGGGGTCCTCCGAGACATTCGCAGGCGCCTGGCTGAACTAGAGAAGAAACTGGGAGAGCTGGAGCGGCGTCAGCTGTTAAGTGCGGACGACGCGGTGGCCTCTGAAATTAAGTTTCTTTTGGAGGAATATCAGGAAACAGCGGACGCTGAACTTAAACATTTAGGTAAATACGCCACGGTGCGTGCGTATGGGGAGGGGGAGAGACCGGGAGCGGTTCTGGCACAGTTGCTTCGGAGGCGTCGCAGTAAAGTCCTAGTTACGGAACTCAAATCGGCGGAAGGTGAGGTGCTGACAGAGGAGACAGAGATAGCGGAGCGTTTCAGAAGTTATTACGCAGAATTGTATTCTGCGCGCTGTTCGGGGTCGGACGAAGAAATCATGGATTATCTCTCCTATATTAAATTGTCTTTCCTCACGAATACCCATCGGGAATTCCTGTTGAGACCAGTGGAAAGGGACGAGATAGTCCTAGCCCTGACCGGAATGCGCGCAGGTAGTGCACCTGGGACAGACGGCCTCACTGTGTCCTTTTACAGAGCATTTATTGATATTCTCTTACCACATCTGTCTGCGCTCTTTGATGACATGTGCCAAACTGGCAAAATGCCGTCCACACTGAGAGAGGCAGTGATAGTAGCTATACCTAAACCCGGGAAGCCGCCGGAGGAGTGCGGGTCCGATCGTCCGCTCTCCTTGCTAAATGTAGACACAAAAATCTTTGCGAAAATACTTGCTAATCGGATAGCTCCCTTTGCGCAAATACTAGTTGCCCCCGAGCAAGCTGGGTTTATCCCGGATAGGAATCTCACTTACAATTTACGTACGGTATTTGGGGCTCTACAGCATACCCGACAAGACGCTAAGGCAGTTGCGGTCTTTCTGGATATGGAGAAGGCCTTCGACTCGGTCGAGTGGCCCTTCTTGCGCCAAGTTTTAACTAGGATGGGTTTGGGCCCGGTATTTCTGCAACTGATAGGGGTGCTGTATAATCACCCTACTGCCAGAGTTCGAGTCGGCAACCTGGTGACGGAACCCTTTAACATTACTCGTGGGACGAGGCAGGGTTGCCCACTGTCCCCACTACTCTACACTCTGGTGGCGGAGCCGCTGGCCTGTGCCCTCAGAGAATACCACAGCCACAGGGGCATTAGATTGTCGAAACTTGAATTGATAGTGTCAACTTATCCTGATGACACTTTATTGTATATTCGCGACCCGGAAAATAACCTCTCGCCTGTCTTACGCGAGGTGGTGCGCTTTGGCGCCTTATCTGGGTTACGAGTCAACTGCCCAAAGTCAGTTGTTGCCCCGCTCACGCCTGCTACTAAGCAGCACAAACCGGAGTACCCCTTGCAGTGGTCTACGGACTCTATCAGGTACTTGGGAATTCAGGTCCACCCTGATTCAGAAGTTGTCTTTAGGGACAACTATGGCGTAGCTGTCAGCAGGTTGGAGGATGACGTTGAGACCTGGATCAAGCTGCCACTGTCTCTGCTGGGCAGAGTCTCCATAATGAAGATGGTGGTTCTGCCACAGTTTTTGTTTTTATTTATGAATATTCCTATGGTATTACCTGCATCCTTTTTTAGTCGGGTTACGACGTTACTGATAAAATTAGCCTGGGCGGGCAAGCATGCTAGAATACGATGGCGGACACTAACCTTGCCATACCACATGGGGGGCCTGGGAGCCCCGGACTTAAATTTATATTATAGAGCCGCGCAGTGCGCGCACGCATATTATTGGATACACGGCCCTCCGGAAGCTCCCCACCTCCGTCTTGAGGCGATAGTGGCGGAACCGTTACCACTCCCAGCCTTACTAATCGAAGAACCAGATCGCAGGACAGGGATACTTGACTCGATCAATGCTACACGGCATGCCTGGCACTTTTTGCTGCAGTTGCAGGCGGGAGCCCTGTTATATTCTCCAGATATGTCACTTGAGTGTGTTCGTTGGTTGCTCCCCTGCAGAGACCGAGGGGTGATATGCGCCTTAAACTCTTTGCACCTGCAGACGGCTGGTGACCTTTTCCATAACGGCGCGGTTAAACAATGGGAGGATTCGGGGCAGCGGAAGCCTCCCCACACCCTGCTGCAGTGCTTCCAGTTTCACAGGACTAGGCATGCTCTGCGAGGTATACTGGGTGACGACCTCTTAGAGCCACCTGAGGTCGCGGAACTCACGTACGTCATTAAAGCACAAACGCCGCGTAAGATGGTCTCCAATGTGTATAAGATAGCCATGTCACATAGGGCAAACCAATACTCGAAGGCCCGGCTAGATTGGCAGCGGGATTTACAGCAGCCGATAGATGATGCCATGTGGGCATATTGCTGCACCAGCACACGCCGTATTTCATTAAATGGTAGGCACAGACTAATCCATTTCAAGTACCTCAATAGGGCGTATTACACACCGGAGAGATCACACAGATATGGGCTACGGGAAACGTCAGCCTGCGATAGATGTGCGGAACCCACGGCTGATTTTATACATCTGGCCTGGTCTTGCCCAAGAATATACAAATTTTGGGAATCGATTTTTAATGAGCTAGCGAAAATAATAGATGTGGAACTCGCCCCGGATCCAGCCCTGGCTCTGCTGGGCTACTCCAAAAAAGTCGCACGAGGGAAGCGCAGACTGGTAGATATGGGTCTGCTATTGGCGAAACGGAATGTAGCAATCCATTGGCTGCGAGGCCCTACCCCTACTATGGCACAGTGGTCCCGTGATATACTTTATTGTTGCACACAGACGGAGAATTTTAGTGAACTACTACCCCCCTGGAGCCGCCCTAAAAACTTCTGGGGACTCTACACGACATACATATCAACCAGGGGACAGGACCAGACTGAGACTGATGGCGACACACTGCCGCAAGCCCACACACCATTTGCGGTCTGATCCCTCTTGTGACTCCGTCAGACGGGCACAATGATTGTAGAATCGGGGCCATCCCTGCATAGGGATTTCACATATCCAGCTCTGGAATGGTTAAGAACAACAATATCACGTACATCGGTGTGTTCGATGGTACTTACTCATGATGTTGTGCCGCAATACGATTGATCTGTCAGTATAACATTGGATTGTATTAAATTGTACTTCATGTGTGCGCCTCACTATGGACAGGATGTCGCAATTTGCTTCTTGTTTGATCTGTAAAATTTTGAAAAATAAAGGAATTAAAAAAAATTAAAAAAAATGTGTCCAAAAAATAGTCTACAAAGTGAATGGTAGTCACACACTGGAGGAAACTAGGTTCTGCGTCTCTTGCTGCTGGTGGTGGATATGTTGCTATCCTCTCCAGTTGGTCCGCCTGAACGTACCCTCCTGGGGGGTGGAGGGGTGTAACCATGGTTGCAGGTACTGAGGTGGGTGCTGCTGTTTCCTCTTGTGGCAGTGCCTCCCTTTTTGTGTCTGAGGCAGATGTTGTTGGGCCAGATGTAGTTGGAGCATAGAAAGGGGATGATGTTGCTGGAAAAGCCCTGCACATATGGGTGAAAATATCATGCAGCCCCCCAGTCAGGGAGCTGAAATTGGAGTTCAGATTCTCCATCTGTACAGTGTGCTCCCTCTGCAACTGCTTCATCTCAGGGAGCTCTGTCACGACCTGCCCCATCATGTCTTTGGACTGATGGAGGGATCCCAAGATGTGGTCGATGGTTGCTTGGGTGACAGTGAACCCAATGGCCTCACTTTGCTGGCCCACAGATTCCCTCCCAAGACCCTACCCCCAATACTATGTGTAGGAAGCTGTCTCTGCATATACTGTACCAAAGTAAGGTAAAGTGTGCACATAGTCCAGTGGATCCTCAGAGGTATAGTATAGGCTAAATTAGATAATCACTAATAGCTCTATTTGTGGTAGTGTGTTCGAGCAGTTAGGCTTATCAGGAGGGTGTGTTAAGCATTTATTGTATTCACTCAATCAAGGATGACGGCACACACTCAGAGACCAAATCCAGACCAATTAGGTAAGTATAAAAAGATATGCTTATGTTTTATTTCTAGAACCAAGCAGGACTTGGCACAGGTAAGTAGGGTATGCTTTCTAATGCAAAACTTTACAAGATAATGAAATTGTGGTTGGAATTGAAATTGTTACAGGTTTGTATTTGCTTTTAAAACGGTTAAAAAATACCATGGAATTTGTTTAGAGTACTTTTAGATTACTTTTTAGTTACTTTTACTACTCGGGTGATATGCCTAGATATCACACCGTGGGTCTTACAAAATACAAGTAAGTACAATAGTTTTTGGTTCAAAGGAAGTTACTTTGGTTTTCATACAAGTCAGTTCTACACTTCATAACATTGGTTCCTTTGTGAGAAAATAATGTTATCAGTTTGCAGGTAAGTAAACTACCAGCAAGAATAGCTTTTGGTTTCAGTTAGGCACTTAAATCGCACCACCAGCGGCACTAGGGCGGCCGAGTGCAGAGTGCAGGAGCCCAATGTTAGCCAATGGGGTTAGGGGGGCGTCGGTCAAGGGCTGCTTACGAGCAGGCCACTCGGTTGTGGGAGCAAAGCTCCTGGAGTTAAGATCAGCACAGCAGGGGCCAACAATCAGCACAGGAGCTGCACCACCAGCGGCACGGAGGTGGCCGGATGCAGAGTCCCAAGAAGTCGTCGGGAGCCCTGTGATTTTCAATGGAGATCTCCGGTTTGAAGGAAAAGCTGCAGGCTCAGGCAAGGAGGTTTCCTGAAGGCGACTACCAGCAGGAGAGGTACGTTGGGTTCTTGGGGGATGCCTGGACTCTGTAGGTTGGGCCACCCAAGGCCGTGGGGCGTCGGGTGGAGGGGTGTCTTTAGGCATTGGATCTTGTTACCAGCTTTGGTTGCGGTCGGAGGGGACCCCTCAGGTTGAGGCTGCAGGCATCGGTCTGAGCTCGAGGCAGGTCAGGGGTCACCAGATGCCAGGTCAGGATCACTGGAGAGACCTCCTTGTGGTGTTGGGCCACTCGAACTTGGGCCTGGGGCGCCGGGTGCAGAACCGCGGAGCCATGCTGAGATGGGTGGTTGAAACTAGGATTCACGCTACAATGGTCAAGACCCAATGTTGAGAATGGCACGCGCCTCACGAATGGCTGCACCCAGGAGCCATTGATAAAAGGATTATTTAAGTTGTAGATGGAGGTCTGTGCCCGTTGATCAAATGCAGTGAAAGGAATAATAATTTAACTTTAACAAAATGGTCTCTGCGGTCTTGTTCCCAGGACCGCAGAGACCACTTTGTTAAAGCTCCTTTTAGTTATAGGACCGCAAACCAGACGCCTTGCCTTGAGAAAGCCTTCGGCCAATCGGCCATCGGGCGAAACACGTGTCGGCAGTTTTTTGTGTGATTTCACTGTTGGAATGAATATTAAAAACGGCACATCTTGCCTAAAAAGCGCAACAGAACATGAGTTTTGGAAATTATTATTTCTTTCACTGCATTTGATCAACGGGCACAGACCTCCATCTACAACTTACAGAACCGCAGAGCCACCTGGATCTGGATTCTGTGTTGGAGTCTTTGGTTGAGCAAATCCGGTGCTCAGGGGAGAAAGAGTCGTTCTGGTGAAGGCAGGGCAGTTCCTCTGGGTTCTGGATGACTGCTGGTTGTGGGACACGCCGGGGTTTTACTGGTTGAAGGTCGAAGTCTGGACAGGCCTGTAGGGCTGGAGCCAAAGCAGTTGATGTCCCCATCTTCCTTCTTCTGCACGGCTCTTCGGTTCTTCTTCTTTCTTCTTCTCTAATATGAGGAGGCATGGTTCAGGGTCGTCGCTAAATGCTCAATTTAGGGGCGTTACAGGGGTGTGCAGGTCAGGCCCAATAGGTCCCTTCCTTGGGGTGAGTACGCCACCCTCCAGTAGGAGGGGGGCACGAGCCTCGCTCTGATTGACTGGGTCCCCTCACCTTCAAGATGGAGGGGACTGAGATGTGTGCTTCACCTCGCCTCCCCCACCTGAGAGGTGGGGTTTGTAAAAGTAGGCACACCTCTCTTCCTAACTTGGTTTTTCCGCCGATGCTCCCACACAAAGTGGAGGTCAGAACCGGTGGGAGCCAGTTGCTGGGGGCAGCAAAATGCAGGGTCTGCTAACAAAGGCGGCAGGCGTTTGAAGCTTCTCCTTCATGGACCCAGCCCATCCTGGGGGAGGAGGCCTGGCACCTCTGCCAAGGATGGGCTTTGTTTCTGGACCCAAAGAGCAGAGGCCCTCTACCCAGGGGTTCAGAAATCTGTCTGGTGGTGGCAAATGGCGGGTAGCCATTCAGGAACCACACCAGGGCTGGTCATTTTTCAATGGCATCTCTAAGATGCCCTCTGAGTGTATTTTACATTAAATCCCACACTGGCATCAGTGTAACTTTTATGTGCTGAGAAGTTTGCTACCAAACTTTCCAGGTTTCAGTAAAGCCATTATGGAGCTGTGAAGTTTGTGATGACCAACTCCCAGACCATATACTCTTTATAGCTTTACTGCACTTACAATGTATAAGAATGGACTTAGACACTGTAGGGGTACAGTGCACATACAACTGTACCCTCACCTATGGGCTAGTGGACCCTGCTGGAGGGGTGACTTACCTAGGCCACAAACAGTGGGATGCAGGCATGGCACACAGGGATGTGTGCCATGGCGACTCTTCACTTTTCTCTGCACCAAAACATGCAGTTGCAATGGCAGTGTGTGGGTGTTTAAGGTGATGCAGCCCTTAGAGACCTACCATGGTCACAGTGCCCTTTGTATCAATGGTACCTTTTACAAGGGGCTTACCTGTGGCCAGAGTGTGCCAATTGTGGGTACAAAGGTACAGTTTTGGTATAGAACCCAGGCCCTGGGAACCTGGTTGGCAGGGACCCAGGGCACATCAAGTCAAATTGCATCAAGTGTCAGGCAAAAAGTGGGGGGTAACCATGCAAAAAGAGGCACTTTCCTAAACACACCCTCCTCCCCCCCCCCCCAAACGAAAGAGGATGAGACTAACCTTTCCCAAGCGAGTCTTCATTGTCTAAGTGGAAGAATCTGGAAAGGCCATCTGCATTGGCATGGACAGTCCAGGTCTATGTTCCACTGTAAAGTCCATTCCCTGTAGGAAGATGGACCACCTCAAAAGTTTTGGGTTTTCCCCTTTCATTTGCATTAGCCATCTGAGAGGTATGTGGTCGGTTTGAACTATGAAGTGAGTACCAAACAGGTATGGTCTCAGCTTCTTCAGGGACCAGACCACAGCAAAGGCCTCCCTCTCAATGGCACTCCAACGCTGTTTCCTGGGGAGTAGCCTCCTGCTTATGAAAGCAACAGGTTGGTCATGGCCATCATCATTAGTCTGAGATAGGACCGCTCCTATCCCTAGCTCAGAGGCCTCAGTCTGCACAATGAACTGCTTGGAGTAATCTGGAGCCTTGAGAATAGGTGCTGAGCACATTGCCTCTTTTAGGGTGTCAAAAGCCTTTTGACAGCTCGCTGTCCAGTTCAATTTCTTGGGCATCCTGTTGGAGGTGAGTTCTGTGAGGGTTGTCACAATGGATCTATACACCTTCAAAAACCTCCTGTAGTACCCAGTCAATCCGAGGAATGCCCTGACTTGGGTCTTTGTGGTTGGAACTTCCCAATCCAGGATTGTCTGGATTTTGGGCTGTAGTGGTTGAACTTGGTCTCCACCTACAAGGTTGCACAACAGTTCCCTGCCCTATCTGGCATTTGGATGCCTTGATAGTTGGGCCTGAAGTTTGCAGGACCTGTAAAACCTTACCCATGTAGACCAGGTGATCCTGCCAGGAAGAGCTAACACTGCAATATCATCAAGATAAGCTGCACTAAAGCCTTCCAACCCAGCAAGGACTTGATTTGTCAACCTTTGGAAGGTACAGATCAAAGGACGGTAGTGGTGGATACAGGGGGTCGCACATCAATGATTGAACAAATGGAGATGGGCTACCATTTACAAATAACAATTAGGTGATTCAAGAGGCAAAGAAAAATAAGACGGTGCCATTCAGGGTAGAAAACACCCCACTACCTTGGGTGCAGAGAACCCAGGTGACCACAAAGGTGACCTGTGAAATTAGTATACAACAAGATGTACCCCGGCACTCCCAACGTTTAGAATTCAAATATATGACGATACTATCGTATATAAAACAAATTTTTATATACGATACGGACGTATTAGGGTCTACGACTACGGACGGCCTGTCCTAACAGCGAGGGGCTTATTACAGCTCTTCAAGATAGCTGTGTTTTACTACAAATACGGCTCCTCATTGATTTGTTCGCCACTAACGCTTGTGACACAGGCTTATAATAGTCCATCAGAAGCCACCTGCGAATCTGAATTTTGGTCACCACCGTCTGTTATCAAACCCATTCAGGTCCAAGATGTGAATTCCCGTCTTGAAGGACTTATTGACCATATTATCCGCGATTTGGTTCAGGTTACCCAAGATTTCCCCAACTTAATTTTGAACCTGCAAAATCTACTTTGAACCTGAACTTTCAAATCTACTACGTGAAATTATTGGCGAACCACTATCTTCTCGTATCATAAATATCTTTTGAAGCCTTGAGGAAGTCACGGATGTGACGAAACACGTGTTGGCTGTTTTCGTGTTCTGTTACAAGGACTGGATCACGATCTCACAATCTAAGAAACCTTACTTTGTAACCATATGTCTGAACCTTTAGTGTTTTCAGTCCTGATAAATATTGTAAAAAACGCTTTTAGCTAATTTTGAATATTTACGGAATAAATCTATGAATGTTTGGATAAGTAAATCTCTGGTGTTTTCCTGTGTTAGCAGACTCTAGTCTCATTAGTCTTGACCAAATAATGTCATATATTTGAATACTAAACATTGGGAGTGCCGGGGTACACCTTGTTGTATACCTTTGGAAGGTGGCAGGGGTAGACCACAGGACATCACAGTAAACTAGAAGTACCCATCAGGTGTGGAGAATGCTCTCTTTTCTTTTGCTCCATGGGCCATGCCAATCTGCCAGTACCCTGCAGTTAAGTCAAAGGTACTGAGAAATTTGGCAGCCTCTAACTTATCTATCAATTCATCAGCTCTGGGGATGGGTTGTGCATCTGTCTTGGTGACAGTATTGAGGATTCTGTAGTCCTCACAATACCTCATTTCTCTCTTTCCACACTGTGGTTGAGGTGTGGGGACTAGGACTACTGGACTGCCCCAGGGACTCTCAGAAGGCTCAATGACCCCCCAACTATAGCATCTTGCAGACCTCAGCCTTGATGCTTTCCTTAACTTGGTCAGACTGGCGATAGAATTTTGGTTCTGACGGGCAAGCTGTTCAAAGTGTCCACATCATGAGTACACCAGTGGGTCTGTACAGGGGTTAATGAGAAGAGCTGTGCATACTGTTGCAGAACCTTTCTGCAATCAGCCTGCTGTTGGGCAGAGGGTGTCTGACTAGACCACTCCATCCACTGACCCATCTTGGGGGCTGTAAGCAGTGCTTAATTTGAGCCGGAGCTTTCCGGTGCTAAGCACCGGCACTTAATTTGTTTCCGGTGCTCGGCACCGGCACCAAATTGTCAACACCATACTTAGAACAGTCCACCACATGGTGGCGCCGCTCATCTAATTTAGAGATGAGCAGAACAATGGTAGTTTAGTAATACAATATACATTAAAATTGCTAATACCTGCCTCCCCAGCCATTCCTTTAGCTTTGGGGACCTGGAATTATCTGAACTGTCGCATTTACATGTGAGAGAGATGGTTAGTAGCTGTTTTGGCAGCGATGACAAGGGCGATGGGTGGTGCAAGCTGCAGTGGCCTCCTGGTCAGAGCCTTGGCACTTAATATTTTACAAATTAAACACTGGCTGTAAGAGAGGAGGTCAGGGAGAGGTTCACTCTCTGTCTCCTGATCCTCATCAGCAACCATCAACATGGTTACATCAGCCACGTCACAGAAAAGTTTCAGGCGGTTCACATGTATCACCCTTTTGGGGGACCTGCTAGTGCCCAGGTCTACAAAGTAGGTGACCTCACTCTTCTTTTTTAGGATAGGGTAAGGGCAACTCCATTTGTCCTGGAGAGCCCTTGGTGCCACAGGCTCCAAAACCCACACCTGCTGCCTTGGTTGGAACTCCACCGGTGCAGCTTTCTGGAAATACAAGAGCTTCTGAAGCTCGTGGCTGGCCTCAGGATTTTTGGATGCTTTCTGCATGTACTCTGCCATCCTGGAACGAAGGCCTAGCACAATGTCCACCACGTCTTGCTTTGATACATGATGGGGTTTCTCCCATCCTTCCCTCACAAGAGAGAATGGTCCCCTTACAGAGGTACCTCTCTGTAGGCAAAAAGCAGGCAGGCTAACAGAACATCCCATCTCCTTTTGAGTTTTTCAGGGAGACCCATTATCATGCCTTTCAATATCTTGTTGAATCTTTCAACAAGGCCATTGGTTTGTGGGTGATAAGGTGTTGTGAACTTATAGACCACTCCACATTTACCCCACATGAAGTTGGAACCTCGGTCTGATACTACCTCCTTAGGAAACCATACCCTGGTGAAGACAACAGTGAGGGCCTTGTCTACTGCAGCTGCTGTAGTAGACCTAAGGGGAATGGCTTCAGGATACCTGGTAGCATGACCCACTACTACCAGTATGTATTTGTTTCCTGAAGCTGCGGGAGGTTCAAGTGGACCCACTATATCCACACCTACCCTTTCAAAGGGAGCCCCAACCAAAGGTAGTGGAATTAAGAGGGGGCTCTGGGTGTCCACTTGTTTTGCCACTGGCTTGACAGGTGACACAGTAGCTCACAAACTCCTTCACTTTTTGGGACATCTGTGGCCAATAAAAGTGGTTGACAAGTCTTTCCCATGTTTTTCTCTGGCCCAGATGTCCAGCTAGGGGGATGTCATGCACCAAGGTGAGCAGGAACTCACTATACAACTGAGGCACTACCACTCTCCTAGTGGCACCAGGCTTGGGGTCTCTGGCCTCAGTGTACAGGAGCCTCTCCTCCCAATAGACCCTGTGGGATCCACTGACATCTCCCTTCTCCTGTGCAGCAGCTTGCGGCCTCAGGCATTCAAGAATGGGGCAGACCTGCTTCCCAAGGCACAGCTGTTCCCTAGAGGATCCCCCTGGGCCCAAGAGCTCTACCTCGTAAGGTTCAAGTTCCATGGGCTCAGTTACCTCTGGGGCTGACAAGTCCTCTCCCTGAGGAGAGGGTTCCTGATCCTTTTGCTATGTGGAAGCTGTTTTACCAGTCATCCTACCTTTTCTCTTGGGACGTTGGGCCTTCATTTCAGGCTCCAATTCTCCTTTTTCACCCTGGGCTCGAGTTTGTGTTCTTGTCTTCACACAGACTGTCCCAGGGATGTGCAGCATGGCTGCATGTGTCTTTCTTTCTACCTCAGCCCATGCTGAGGTCTCCAGATCATTTCCAAGCAGACAGGCATCTGTGAGTTTTGGAGAGACCATTACCTGTTTCAGGCCAGTAATCCCCCGCCCCCACCAGTCTAATGTCATCATAGCCATGTCAGCATTGGTAACTGGATAGGTTTTTTCCAGTCAGGTATTGCTGTGGGGAAACCAGTGTGTCTCTCACCATAGTGACACTGGCACCTGTATCCCTTAGGGATTCTATCCTAGTCCCATTCACTAAGGGGTATTGTAGGCATTTTTTAATTAGGGGCCAGACAGCCAAAATGGCTAACTTACCCTCCCCTTCAGAGACTAGAACAGCCTCAGTGCGAGCCCTGATTTGCTCTGGGCACGCTGTTGATCCCATTTGGAGATTTGCTACACCAGTAGAAACTGGTGAGGGACTAGGGACATTCTTGTTGGGACAGGCAGGATCTCCAGTTTGGTGTCCCTTCTTGTTACAGTGGAAACACCAGGCCTTAGCAGGATCAAAGTTTTTCCCCTTATGCCAACCAGGACTGGGAAGAGCTCTTGGGCCCACCCCCCTGGACAGGATTTTGGCGGCCTTTAGAAGACTCTTGGGTTTTATCTTTCGGCTTCTCACCCTCTTTCCCCTGGGGAGGCTTTGAAACCCCCTCTTTTGGTCACCACCAGTGGTTGTCTTGGTCACCCTTGTCTTGACCCAGTTGTCCGCCTTCTTTCCCACTTCTTGGAGAATAATTGGACCCAGGCCTACCAGATACTGATGCAACATTTCATTGATGCAGTTACTTAAAATGTGTTCCTTCATAAACAAATGATAAAGTCCCTCATAATCCTGCACTTTACCTCCAGTAAACCATACACCTAGTGTTTTTACTGAGTAGTCTACAAATTCCACCCAGGACTGACTCTGAGATTTCTGATCCTCCCTGAATCTAATTCTGTACTCCTCAGTTGTGAGTCCAAATCCCTCAATCAGGGTACCCTTCATGAGTTCATAAGACTCGGCTTCTGCCCCAGTAAGGGTCAGGAGTCTCTTCTTGCACTTACCAGTGAAAAGTTCCCAAAGGAGTGCCCCCAGTGAGCTTTTCTCACCTTCCTGGGTACACAAGCCCTCTCAAACGCTGTGAACCATTTGGTGATATCCTTACCATCCTCAAATGTAGGGACAATCCCTTTGGGGATTTTAGGATCATAAGATCTTTCCTGCTGTTAATTTTTTTAATTACTGCCACCATTGATGGGTCCTAGGCCTATCTCTGCTCCTTCTTTTTCTAGAACCAGGAGCCTAGTCTCTAGCTCTAGTCTTTTGACCATCCTTGCTAAAAGGTTGTCCTCTTCAGTGAAGTTGTCCTCACAGTCTTGTACAGAGTCTGCCCTACCTCTATAGGATCTAGACCCTGTACTCCTTGGTCTGGAGGGGTAGGGCACAAAGTCTCCATCCTCCCTAAGTAGTTAAGGTGGGTAGCCTAAGACCTCATCATCCTCACAACTTTCCCCCGCTGCTTGAAGATCATCACACTCAGCAGTGGGGTGGTCCCTTGCATACCCTGCCAGGAACTACTGGAGTTGTATTCTGGTAGGGTTGGACCGAGTTATTATTTTTGTAGCTTTACAGAGAAGCCTTAACTCTCTATCCTATAGGTTGGAGTAAGGGGTGTGGTCGAGCTCCTCAGCCATCCTCTCTCAGTTGCTCCTTGTTTTACTAAAGTGGGGTTCTTTTTAGAAGACCTACACAAAAAGTTCTATGCACTTCCCCCTAACTTCAGTGAGTTTTAAAGTTTCTAAAAAATACTACAGGGACTTAATCCAAGGCCCTAACAAGACTTTTAGAAATTTGAAAAATAGTCATTTAAAAAATAAGTTGTACTAACGTAAATTTTTGGATTCTTGTTGTGTGATCAGGTGTTGACTAAGTTAGTCCAACAAATGCAAAGTCGTAGCCCCCACCGCTGATCCACCAATGTAGGAAGCTCGCTCTGTATATACTACACCAAAGTAAGGTATAGCGTACACAGAGTCCAGTGGATCAGCCAGAAGAATAGCAGAGGCTAAATTAGATAATCACTAACAGCTCTATTTGTGGTAGTGTGGTCGAGCAGTTAGGCTTATCAGGAGGGTGTGTTAAGCATTTATTGTATTCACTCAATCAAGGCTGATGGCACACACTCAGAGACAGAATCCAGACTAATTAGGTAAGTATAAAATGGTATACTTATGTTTTATTTCTAGAACCAAGCAGGACTTGGAACAGGTAAGTAGGCTGTGCTTTCAAATGCTTACAGGTTTGCATTGCTTTTAAAACAGTTAAAAATACATTGGAATTACTTTGGAGTACTTTTGGGTTACATTTTAGTTACTTTTACTACTCGGGTGATATGCCTAGATATCACACCGTGGGTCTTACAAAATACAGGTAAGTACAATAGTTTTTGGTTCAAAGGAAGTTACTTTGGTTTTCAGGGGTTTAAATCTTTGTATTGGTTTTATAGCAGATAAAGACGTTACATTATAGCCTACCTACATCCATCGGCCGGTGACAGTTGCAGTAAGCTAAAAGAGGTGAGATATGTAGCGTTGAAGAAAAGGCGAGTAGGATAAAGAGGGTCATTGGGTTAGGGATTAGGAGGAGATGTGCGTGGGTGCCTCCCTGGTGAGAGCATCAGGTGCGAGAGAGTTACTATTTAAGTCTCTGCCGTGTCAGTTGAGGAGGTCAAGCGCAATATCTGAAGGCACTGTGGGCACGTCAACTCACAGAACTCATCGGCGAGGTACTGTATGCAGGGTCGCCACATTTTGTCAAAACAGGGGAGTTGTTGCATAGCGGTTGCAGTCAGCTTTTCCATCCCCATCACTTCTCAAATTTTATGCAGCCAATCCAAGTGTGTGGGTGCCATCTCAGTCCCCCATCTAGCAAGAAGGAGTTGCTTTGCTGCCCCTAGTATTAAGTTGATGGCTCTGCCTTTAGGGGATCTTAGTGGGTATGTGATAGGGTTAGGAAGGCCCAGTATTATATAACTCAGAAATTTGGGTTTGTCTGTTGCAAACATGGTGTTTACTGCCTGTAGTATCCCGGCCCAGTAGGACTCCAGCTTGGGGCAGTGCCACAACAGGGGCGTGAGCGTGCCCTGTTGTCTGCATTGTTGCCAACATTGCCCCCCTGTTGTGTGATTCCATGTGGCAATTCTTGCAGGTGTGAGGTACCAATAATGGGCTATCTTTAAGAACATCTCCTTACTGGTGGTATTAAGCGCAGATGTTCGTGCCCGGTGTAGAACGTCATTACATTCCTTGTCTGTAAAGGAACGTTTGCACTCTCTCTTCCACCTAGCCCGTGCGGGCGAGTCAAGAGGGCGCTGTGGTTCAACCAGGAACGCATATATATCGGAGAGTAGTTTCCTGTCTGTGAAGCATGTTAGGATCCACTTTTCAAAAGCCATCTGTACCCTACTGGCGTGTGGGTAAATCCAGGGGCGTGTCACCCAGTGTGCTAACGCTAAGTACTGCCATCTCGCTGTGTCAGAGAGATCATAGCAGGTTTGTAGTGTAGGGAAGTCCATGAGTCCCTCTGCGTCAAACAGGTCTCCTATCCTTTTACAGATAGCCTCCTGTCATACCTTAAATCCCTGTACCGTGGCTGCTGGTAGGAAGTCAGTATTGCCAATTAGTGGCGTTTGTGAGGAAATAGGTGTGGAGAGGCCATGTCTCAGTTGTGTCCTGTCCCAAATCCCAATTGTAGCTCTAACAACTGGGGAGACATATACTCCACAGGGTCGGTGTACTTTAGGTAGCCAAGGCACCTTCCATATATGTGTGGCAGCTATAGCCTGGTCTATGAAGCACCAATGTTTTTCGGTGAGTGCACTGGACCATTCCACCATGTAATGCAGCTAGGCCGCTTGATAGTAATAGTACAGATTCGGGATCCCTAGGCCTCCCAATGACAGTGGAAGAAATGCACGAACTCTGGCTAGTCTTGCTCGCTTACCCTCCCAAATGAAGTTCCAGAGTAGTTTTTGTATTCTGGCCAGTAATTGTGGGGGGGGTTAAAAGGGCAGTGTTTGCATAATGTATAGCAATTTGGGGAGCAGTGTCATTTTAACGGCTGCTATACGTCCCAGCCACGATAGGCCGTGTGTCTTCCATTTAGAGAGGTCTGTCCTTGTCAGCGTTAGTAGGTTCCTGTAGGCAGTGGTGCGCGAGAGTGTGGGTTGTATCTGTATTCCTAGGTAAGGGATCCCGTTTTCAGCCCACTGAAATGGGAATTGAGTTTGGAGTCGGACACATTCCGAGTCAGGGATAGTTAGGTCAAGAATCAGGGCTTCTTCTCTTCTTCTTCGGGGGGGGGGGGCCGTGGCTAGCGGCCGCCGGGAATGGTCGAACTCTAAAGCGGCTCCGCAGCCCTCGCCGACTATCCGTTAATTTATCCGCTTCCAGCGAGGTAGATTCCCTTTTGAGTCCGGGAATCTCCCACAAAGCCGATCCGGCACAGAGGTTTCTGATCCTGAATCTGCACATACCCGTCACGAAGCTGCAGGGAGCTGCTGAGTGGTAGAGCTCCATGAAGATCAAGATGGCGGCCTGAGAAACTAACGGCGGTGCATGAGGCGATTAGCAGCGCTACTCCCGAAGACGAGGACGCCTTCGGTTTGAGCTCCTGTTCCCCTCGAGGACCAACGAAAGGAGGAGGTGGTGAGGTGCTGGGCGAGCGCTGTGGCGGGGGGCTAAGTGACGGGGAGGACTCCACGGCCCAACGGAGACTGTGACGGAGCCAGGAGGCCGTGAGTAATCAAGGCCCCGGCTTTGAGGCCTAGCGACGCGATCGGCAGGAAACTGCCCCTTATCCCTGGCTCTGGGCGAGACAGACGGGCGGAGGTGACACCGGGCCCCCACCCCTCATATTGTGCGCTAGTTGGATACACCGATTGGCAACTTGCCCCCAAAATCTTCTAGCCTCCTCGAGCGCTCATCCCTACGAGACGCCATCAGCGGAGGGGCCGCAACCAACCTGGGATCGACCGGCGCCCTGCACCGCAGCGGCTCCTGCGAGCTCGGAGAGTGGCAGGTGCGGGCCCCCTAGATCTGACCCAGACGCTCGCCTCTTTTTCCACAAAAACGCAAAAAAAAAAAAAGGGGAACAACGAAGACGAACAACTTGCAACGTGCCCAGCGGGGAGCTCAACAAAGCGGGGCCTTGGAGGCGGCGTCCTGTTGGCCGCATAGCTGCTGTCTCAGTCCACCCAACTAGCGAGACGGACGTACCTTGCTGTGGCCGCCCAGCGGACCGGGCGCCCTGACCGGGAGTGGCGCCGGCTTTCCTCGCTCTGCCCTCCGGCCTGTAAGAAGGGGGACCCCCCCGTCCGGCACTGTTGAGGCGCTTTTGAGGAGGCTTCCGCGTTTTTACTTCCACGTGGGTCCCGAGGTGATCTACGACGGATCCCAAACAGCCTTCCTGTGGTTTGCCTAGGGACGAAGGAGGCAGTGAATACGCCCCACTCGCCGAAACAGCTGCTTGTTGGAATCACTAATCGACATCGCCGGTCCTGTGCTGCTATTTGACTAAGAGAGGATATTAGCAGCGAAATAGTCTAGGAGACGATCCGGCTCACTGACTAGCTACCAGGACCACCTGGAATACCGACAGGCCGGCGGAGGGCAGTTTTTCCTCCCGCGCAGGCGGTAGCGAGTACAGGTGCGTCCTGCTGATTTATTTAAATCTCTTGTCTCCTAATCCCGACGATGGCCAGCAGCAAAAGACTTAAATCTCAGGCCCAAAAACAACTGGCAAAATTCGCCTGGTCCAAACTAGGTGAAGATACCGATGCGACACCGGGAGAAGACCCCAAAACCTCCCAACCTCGCCCTCCCGCCAAAGACCTCACCCTTCAAGACGTTATGGAGGCCATAGCGGGAGTACGGACATCCTTAGAGACCCGCATTGACTCTGTAAATATAGAGGTGACTCTCCTGCGTGCAGACCTCAAGAAAATGGACTCTAGGGTTAAAGACGTAGAGACCACTACGACGGCTCTTGTGTCCGACACCTCTACTTTACAACAGCAGGTAGCTCGGCTCCAAGACCAGCAAAAGAGGATGGAGGAGCTCCTCAATGATTATGAAGGGCGGGCGAGGCGAAACAACATCTGCATCTTAGGGGTTCCTGAACGGGCGGAGGGGCCGGCAATAGACCTCTTTGTGGAAGATATGGTGATCAACCAACTCCAGCCCAAACGTCTATCCAGCTATTTTTCTATCGAACGGGCCCACAGGGTTCCCGGGGGGCGTCCAAAGCCCGGAGCCCCTCCTAGGCCCATATTAGCAAGGGTCTTTAACTTTCGTGACCGTGACACTATCCTACAGACAGCCAGAGCCGGCCCTCCACTAAAAATCGACAACGCGGCTGTTACCTTTTTCCCGGACTTTACCTCCAAGTTCAAGCACTAAGACGCAGCTTTACAGCGGTCAAAAAAGCTCTACGAGATAAAGAAATAAAGTACTCCATGCTGTTCCCGGCTAAACTCCGGGTTGAATCAGAGGGTAAGGTTTGGTTTTTCCTGTCCCCGGAGGAGGCCTGGGAGTGGCTGGAGGGCTGGCGCAGTGGGGGGACCGGCGGAGGGTCGCAACAACAGGACCCACAACAATAGACTGCGCATCCCTACAACCTCGAAAGAGAACCACTCAGAGGTTGACCCGGCCTGACAACTCTGACTCAATGCACCGAGCCTCGGCTGCTCTAAATAGCGCCCTTAGACTATCTACACACCCTTCTACTCCGGGGTTACGGCCCACATAGGATGGCTTCCTATGTTATTGTTCTCTCTACTTGCACAGCAGCATCGAATGTAACGAGATCGTGCCTCAATGATTCACCATCAGAACGCAAGTATTCGTAAGGATTGGACTAGAATTGATTGCTTATAAGTATAACATGATTGTATTACACAGATTAGGCGAGGGTTGGAGGCAGTTAACTAGGTACCTCACACACGGGGGTGTGGGCGACAGGCACTCTGCCTTGTGGGGGAGTGGAGAGTTGGAATTCCACTGGCAGGGGGGCAGGGAGGGGGGTTCAGGGTCGGTGAGGGAATGCAGTTGTAGTTTTTATTATTACAGTTATCAACGCACAGTGCATCACAATGGATCTAGATCAGCTAGGTCAATCTGAGAGATTGCTGGTACTGCATACATGCTTGGGAAGGCATGACTGGTGGGGTTCCACCTTTGCTTACAGCATGAACTGCTTTCAGGAATTGGAGTTGCTATGTACGCCACCAATGGTCGCCTTACGGTCTAGATGAATACCCGCCATGAGTGATGCAGGGGGGATAAAATTGTCAATACTGACGTGGAATGTGAACGGCCTTGGCGATAAAATAAAATGGGGGGTGGTTCTGCAATACCTTAAGAGACAGTCGCCAGACCTGATATTACTGCAAGAAACACACTTGGTGGGTAATAGTTGTAAAGCCCTGGACAGGTGGGGATACAAGCTTCTGATACATGCGGGGTTTACATCTGGATCCAGGGGTACGGGTATCCTTATACGTAAAAATCTGGCCCTCACTCCTACCCGAGTGTGGGCTGACCCACAAGGCAGATTCGCTGTGTTGGAGGCGCTCTGGGAGGGCAAACCAATAAATGTGGTGTCGGTCTATCTTCCACCTGCACTGAGGAGGGCTGCACTGCAAGATCTCGGTAAAATCTTGATTGATCTCCCCCCCGGCACCCTTGTATTAGGTGGAGACTTCAATATGACAATGAATGAGAGGCTTGACAGGCACCCCCAGAGACTTTCTCCCCACCGTAGCACCCATATGGCAGACTTCGCCCAAGCAATGGGCCTGACTGACATTTGGCGTTCACTGCACCCTAATATAGTTCACTATACACACTATTCCAATGCCCAGAAAAGCATGTCCCGCATTGACTATTTTCTTACCTCTCTTGCAGACCTAAGCCACTTCCAACACCCTCGAGGGCTCCCGAGAGGTATCTCCGATCACTCTCCTCTCTGGATTGAACTCACTTTTCACCGACAGTACACCCGAGGCCCCATAATAATTAATCCATGGCTCCTTACGATCCCAGATATCAAAGACGACCTCGCTAACCACACTGACCATTATTTTACTGAAAACGTCGGCTCGGTCGATTCGGCGAAGACTGTTTGGGAGGCCTACAAGGCAGTGATTAAGGGACACGCCTTGGAGTTGAAGATTGGATATATCCAGAACCAAAACAGACAGCTGACGGTTGTATGACGTTACAACGCATTCCGTTGCAACGCATGCCTTTACCACGCATGCGTTACAGCGGAATGCCTATCCTACGCATAACCTTTACCACGAATATTCCTTTACCACACATACTTTTACAACGATTTTCGATTTTATGCATGGTAAGGGCATACTCTTGGTAATGGTTATTCCCCCACCCCTAAACCCTTCTTACATATTCCCCTCCCCTCAACTTTTAAATCGGACCTCTTTATTTCTTTTTTCTTCAAATTCCCCTTACCTCTCCACGTCGTGGCTTCTTCTTCATCTTCCGTGTTGACGTTGAACGTCGTAAAGAGGAAACGGAAGTGTCTTTCCGTTTCCTCTAACGACGCCGATTGCCTCTTCTTCACTTCTTTTTCTGGTGAGTTTTTTTCAGTTTTTTGGAGACCCCCCCCAAGCCTCCTTTTTTATTTTTTGTCTTCAACACACATGCCTTTACTACGTATCTCGTAGTAAAGGTATGCGTGGTAAAGGCCATTCGTAGTAACCACGCATGCGTTGTAATGCATGCGTGGTTAAGTTATGCGTGGAAACGGCCGCGTTGTAGTGGCCGTTTCCCACAGCTGACACAACTTGAGAGCGATTTGCTCCGACTATAAACAAACGATAATGCCTCTCCCACCACGGCCACAGCCCATAGTCTCATGAATAAACAACTAGAGTATAAAGCCCTAGCACGAGAAAAAACCCAGGCGAGGTTGCTTCATACTCGCCATCGGGTGTACGAGCTCGGAGACAGAGCCGGAAAAATGCTGGCGTGGCTGGAGCGACGAGATCAGGCGGCTCGATGTGTCCCAGAAATTCTACTCAAGGACGGGCGACAGGTAACAGATCCCCGGGAGGTGGCGGAAGCGTTTGCAGACCACCTAGAGGCAGTATATACCTCCAAGACAACCACTACCTCGAATGATTCACGTCAACTCTTGGAGGAAATGGACCTGCCTACATTGTCGGACAGTGACCGGGAAACGCTAGACGCAGATATAACGGCGGAGGAGATCTGTAAAGCCATTTTTGCCATCCAATCGGGGAAGGCAATGGGGCCTAACGGAATTCCAATTGAATTCCTTAAAGTGATGGCCTCAAAGGTGGCCCCACACCTAAAACACATGTATGAAGAGAGTCTAAAACAGGGTATTCTCCCATCAGATCAGAGGCTGGCCTCTATAGTTGTAATACGCAAATCCGGGAAACCAGCGACCAACTGTGGCTCATATAGGCCAATTTCTTTAATAAGCTCGGAGGCCAAGGTGCTGGCGAAACTTCTCGCGTCTCGTTTGATCGCGGTCCTCCCCTCACTGGTCCATGAAGACCAGTATGGGTTTATGCCGGGACGTAACTCCGCCTTAAACATCCGTCGGGTCCATAATGTCCTCGGTAGGCAGCCATATATAGAGGAAGACGCGGTCATAATGTCATTGGATGCCGCTATGGCGTTCGACTCAATAGAATGGCCATACCTCTTCGAGGTCTTAGCCCGGCTTGGCTTTGGTCCACGGTTTCAACAATGGGTGGCGCTGCTCTACACTGAGCTGCTAGGTCAGGTCAGAGTAAATAATCATACGTCACGAACATTTGCCTTACAAAGGGGGACCAGGCAGGGATGCCCCCTGTCCCCCTTACTATTTGCGCTGACTCTTGAACCAATGTCGAAATGGATACGACGTGACGTGGTGTTGCGTGGACTGCGCTGGAACGAGGACACAGAAGATAGGATATCGTTATACGCTGACGATATCCTGGTATATCTGGCGTCCCCACAGGCCTCGATTAGCAGAATGTTAAACATTTTTACTAACTTTGGTAAATATGCGGGTTATACCATTAACTGGTCTAAATATGTGCTGTATGTCTTACACGGCCCCCCACCCAGATTGCCTCGCGGCTACGCAATTGAGCTGGCCACGGAAGGTTTTAAGTATTTGGGTATCTTTATCACGCCTGACCCCAAGACATTCTATGACCAGAATCTTCTGGGCCCTCTCAAACGATTACAAGACGACATCAAGCACTGGAGATCGCTGCCCCTGTCCCTCCTGGGGCGAGCAGCCTTGTTTAAAATGCTCGCCCTACCTAGATTCCTGTATGTGCTTCAAAACTGCCCATACCCAATCCCTGACAGTTATTTTACCACCATTGAAGGGGAAATCCGCACCTTATTATGGGACGGCGGTGCGCCTCGTATCGCCCTCCAGAAGCTGACAAGGGGGTGGTACGATGGTGGGATTGCCCTTCCAGATTTGCGCTTATACTATTGGGCCTCGCAACTAGTGGCAATTAATCATTGGATCTATGGCTCCCCGTCGAGTCCATCCTTCCAATTAGAACGGTATCAAACAAGGCGAGAAGGATACGTGGGCGCCCTCTATACCAATGTCCGGAGGGGACGTTATTTGGGACCCATGTCACAAACTGTAGCCATTTGGCACAAGGCCACTAAACGTCTGGGCTGGGCGGGTAAATTCACGAAAGTCACACCTTTGTGGTCCTCTCAGCGGTTAGGATTGCTCTGTCACCACACAGGTTTCGACAAATGGGACACCATAGGCATATCAACTATAGGCGACTTGGTCTGCAAAGGCAAACTTCTCACGTTTAAGGAACTACAAGCCAAATATGCTCTTGCGCCCGGGGAAGTTTTTCGATATCTGCAGATTAGACATGTCCTTATCACGAAGATTCCAGACCTGACTTCCCTACCGGACTCCTCCCCTTTAGAGGACCGCTTCCTCTCAGAACCTCTCTTGAACAAGGCTGTCTCCTGTACTTATCGTAAACTCTGTAACAACTTACCTGACTCCTTTCAGACTCTTCGGGATCGCTGGCAGAGAGACGTAGGACCAATAGATGACGAAGACTGGCAATCAGCGTTAATGTCCCCCAGGGAGACAGCAATAAACCATCGCTTTCGCCTCATACAACTAAAAATTCTACATAGGTCCTACCTTCCTGGGGTGCTATTGGCCAAAATAGGAAGTTGTACAGATGCATTGTGCCTCAGAGGCTGCCGCCAAGACAGCACCTTTTACCATGTCCAGTGGGACTGTCCCGAAATACGTTCTCTGTGGGAGAATGCAACCAAGAAAATGCAAGACACGCTGGGTAAACAGATCCGATTGACACCAAGGTTGGGGATCCTGAACATATGGGAGGCCACGGATTTGACGGAACTCGAGCAACAATGGGCCGCACTGGGGTACCTGCTGGTCAAGCGGGCTACAGCGATGCTCTGGGGATCAAATAGACGGCCCTTAACAGTTGGTTGGGTGGTGGAGATGGATAGATGCATGGTAGCAGAGAAGGAGGTCTACAAACTGAGGGGCTGCCCCAAGAAATGGGATAAGAAATGGGGTGGCTGGAATGCCTATAGAGGGGAAATTTGTACCTCACCGACAGCAGACATGGCAATGTTGAGACGGCCAGAGCTATAACCTCTCAAAGTACTGAATGCATACTGTCTATGACCATTGTTGAATTATATTTCACTGAAGCAGAAAGAAACTATTGTATTGTAATGATGTTTCTGTGTTTTCAACTTCAATAAAATTGTTATATTAAAAAAAAGAATCAGGGCTTCTGCGGGTTGACCTTAAAGACTGAAGCCTCTCCAAACGTAGTTAATTCTGCCATAACCGCTTTCGGGAAGTTGGGTCTGTGAGGGTCAGGAGGACGTCATCCGCATACAACATAATCTTATGTTCCCTCCCCCCATCGAGATGCCTGTCACTTGTGAATTCGCTCTTATCCGTTCTGCAAATGGTTCCATGCATAATGCAAAAAGTAAAGGTGAGAGGGGACAGCCCTGCCTCGTCCCTCATTCTATGGGGAAGGTGGCTGAGTTCACTCCATTAATACGGATGTTAGCCTGGGGGGCTGCGCAGCAGGACTGTATCCATCTGCAGAATCTTGGGCCGAGGCCCACACCCTAAAGCACTCGATGCAGATAAGGCGAGTGCACACGATCAAATGCTTTATCAGCATCGATCGTCAGTAGAAGGGCTGGCACCCGAGAGCGCCGCACCTTGTCCAGCAGGTGGCAGAGCCTCTTTGTGTTATTGCTGCATCCACGCTCCGACACAAAACCAGCTTGGTCAGGGTCAATTAGTCCCTGTACATAGAAAGTCAGTCTGTGGGCTAAGACACTTGCGAAAAGTTTTGCGTCCACATTCAATAGGGAAATTAGACAATATGATGCACAACACCTGAGGTCTTTCCCCTGCTTATGGATCACCGTAATGGTGGCCAGCTGCATCGAGTCAGGCAGGGAGTGCCCTGTATCAAATGAGTTGAATAATCATGACAGGATTGGTGCCAATTGGGGGGAGACAAAACTTTTATAAAATTATGTGCCATAGCCATCCGGGCCCGGAGCCTTGTTAGGTTGTAGTCTAGTTATCGCATTGATAACCTCCTGAGTCGTAATGTCCCCCTCTAAGGCTGCAAAAGTAGGAGCTACTGCCTCAGGGGGGAACGCCAGATAGGTCACTACATTGGTGTCTCGCAATGGGTCGACGGAATAGAGGGCCTTATAAAAGGTTCCAAACGCATTCGCAATATCCTCATCTGACTGGCATATGTTGCCGTCTGTCCCCCTCACCTTCGGTATCCTACGATCCACTGTCTGTGCCCGGAGTCGATGTGCGAGCATACATTCTGCTTTGTTGCCCCAAGCATAATACTTCTGATGTAATTTTAATAATGCATATTCAGCCCTTCCCATGTCTATGGCCTGCAATTGTTTACGGATAACTGTCAATTGGCGACGGATTGTTACTGAGCCTGATCAAGCATGGGTGGCTTCCAGTTCTTTAATCTGTATTTCCAGTCTACAGCGTTTATCCCGCCGCTTCCTATTGCGGCCTGAGGTGATCCCGATGAAGTGTCCTCTAAGGACAACTTTTAACGTTTTCCCACAGAGTGGAATATTGGTGTTGGGTTTGTCGTAGAGTTCCAGAAATGAGGTTAGGGCTGTCAGTGTCTTCGCATGAATATCATCGTAGGTGAGAGGTCTAGCGTTAAGTTGCCAGCAGTGAGATGCTGTCGGCCGTCGACTGGGACGAAACCACATATATAGATGGGAGAGTGGTCCAAAAGGGCAGCCGTTCCAATATCCGCTGAAAACGTGTCACGTGTTATTCCCGTGGTTGTGAGGAAATAATCAATGCGTGCATATGTCTGATGGACAGCTGGGTAAAAGTTATAGTCTACTTCAGTAGGATGGGTATGCCACCATGTCTGTCAACCCTGCATTAGTCAGCCAGTGTTTGGTGCCCGGGGACAGCCCCATCTTGCCCCATTTGCATAATTAACCTTTCTTTCTCTGCTTCCATGACAATGTTGAAGTCACCCCCAGCCACTAATTCCTTGTCCGGTGAGGTCAGCAGACGTCCCAGTTTGCTCTTAAAGAAGGCCTCCTGTTTCTTGTTTGGTGCACAGACAGTGGCTATTGTGTACCGAACCCCTTGTATATACACATGTAGAGCTAATAATTGACCTGGAATATCTAAAAAGACCTGTTCCACCCTGCCCGCGAAATGAGAGGCAAAGAGTATTGCCACTCCTGCCCTCTTGGTAGAGCCAGAAGATAAATATTGTCGGTCAAACCAATGAGCGCATTCTGCGCCAGTCACTCTGAAGTAGGTGTGTTTCCTGAAGCAGACATATATCACACTTTGAGAAAGGAGAGGACTGTCAATCGCTTAGCTGGGGCATTAAGACCGCAGATATTGAGACTAAGCAAAGTCACTACCATTGATGCCTAATTGTTGTGTCATCCCCCCTCCCCTTCGCCGTTCATGCTCACTCACCCTCCCAGGTAGGGGATAAACTGTGGAATGGACATAAGGGTAGAGAAATCGTAGAAAGAGATATAGAAAAGACAGAAAGTAGATGTTGAAACAAGTAACTTCCCCAGTAGGGGAGTGATCAAAACACAGATATTAGGGTCCATATCACAGGCGTCTTCCAGCTCGGGACGGCGTCATCATAGGGGAGCCCGCCAGACAAGCCAATCAGATAGAGTTGAGGCGGCTTAAGCTAAATCCTCCTTCTCAGCCGATGACCAAGAGATCGATCGTGGCCAAGGGACCAGAGGGGATTGATCTTGATAAACCTATTAATCATCGTTTGAGCTCACTCGTTTTCCGTCCCCCTGCAGTTGCCGGAGCAGACGCGTTCGTTCCTCACGACTGTCGGCTGCGGTGGGCATCAAAATACCCAAATATTTCTAGGAGACCTTAATCTCCACTGGAACGACCCAAATGATGCAGTGGTCAATAGTCTCAAAAACGTCCTCTCTGATCTCGACCTCACCCAAATTTGCAACAGCTCTACGCACGATAAAGGATCAATCCTTGATTTAGTAATCTCTAAAGCTGATTCCATCCAGCTAGATACGATCCATCCATGTGATTGGTCTGATCATCATATTATCTCCTTCTTCATCAATGAAACAGTGAAACTCAATTCGGTTCAACCCACAAGACGTAAAGTCTGGAAGAGGGATCTGAAAACCACTGATCCTAACACAATCAAAAATTCCAGCTCCAACTTACTTCTCCCCCCTGAAGGGTTATTCGATGTTCATGATCTCACCAACTACTACTTCAATTCCATGAACATGATACTAAATGAGGTAGCCCCCCTTCAACTAAAGAGAGTCTCTACAAAAGACTCTAAGCCTTGGTACGATGGAAGACTCAACGAGGACAGACGATCTTTAAGAATAACGGAACGCAGATGGAGATCAGCTCCATCCGATAATCTACTCAAGATACTTAGAAAAAAGAAACTCATACTACAGAAAGATCAAGCGCACTAAATCAGACTTCTTCAGCCACCAACTAGAACAGGCCAAAAATCGTCCCCAAAAACTTTTCGAGCTTATCAAAACTCAGTCTAAGGAGGCACCTCCCCGCCCCCAAGATAACTTAGGCCCACGACCCAACTGTGAAGAATTCGCTGACTTCTTCACTCGGAAGACTGATAGCATAAAGAAGGACCTTCTCAACGATCTAATCACACACACTGGCTCACATCCGAACCTATCTCCATCCCTTCTAAATGCTCCACATCGTAACTCATCAAAGTTCGACCTAAAAAATAATGCATCCTGGTCAACCTTCAATACATACAATGAAGAAGCTATTCTCAAAATACTTAGTGCCCTGAACCCTGCCAATCACTTCACTGACCCTCTCCCAGCAAACTTAATAAAAGACTTCACCCCGTTTCTGCTGCCTCTCTGGACCAAGATCATAAATAACTCTCTACGCCAAGGATGCATCCCTGACACCCTCAAAGCCGGACAGGTCTCGCCCATTCTAAAGAAACCTACTGCTGACCCTGCGGACCTAAACAATTACCACCCCATATCCAACATCCCTACCCTGGCCAAACTCTTAGAAAAATGTGTACACCTCCAGCTGGTAAGACATATAGACCATTTCAACCTACTCAACAAATACCAATAAGGTTTCCGGGCAGGTCACAATCAGCCATGACCCATTTAATTGATGATGCTCTACAAATCCTAGATCAGAACGGAGCCTGCCTACTCATCTTGCTAGACCTTTCCTCGGCCTTTGATACCGTTAAACACGATAACCTGATAGACCTTCTGCAACACAGAATGGGACTAGCTGGATCAGTTCTAAACTGGTTCACTTCGTTCCTCCAAAACAGATCGCAACGATTCATGGTCAACCACTCCCTGTCCAAATCCATCCCAGTCACTTTAGGA
This sequence comes from Calotriton arnoldi, assembly GCA_963921515.1. Classification (NCBI taxonomy): domain Eukaryota; kingdom Metazoa; phylum Chordata; class Amphibia; order Caudata; family Salamandridae; genus Calotriton; species Calotriton arnoldi. Next base: position 923,841 of record CAWUFW010002619.1, read on the forward strand.
GTCTCACAAGGGTCTTCTCTATCTCCGACGCTGTTCAATCTATTCATGGAACCACTCACTGAAATTCTCTATTCATCAAACGTTCAATATCACATGTACGCTGACGACACACAACTATACCTCAAGATCCATACCCTAGAAGACATCAAATTACTCAACACAACTCTCCGAAAAACTCAGACTTGGCTGGCAGAAAACCATCTAAAATTGAACGCCCTCAAAACTGAATTCCTCCTAATTGCTCCTCCCGCCCAAGTACCAGTAATGCAAGAATGGATCAAACACCTTACAGCACTCAACTGCCAACCCCTCATCGTTGACTCCGCGAAATCGCTGGGAATAACGCTGGACAGCAACCTCAAAATGCAGAAACACATCAGCAATGCAACAAAGGGAGCTAACTTTCAGATAAATACTTTGAGAAAACTGAAACCTTTCCTACCTGAAAAGGACTTCAAGCTGGCAGTACAAGCTCTAGTCATCCCAAGAGTGGAATACGGGAGTGTCTCTCTCTGTGGCCTGCCCAGAGCTGCAACGGCCCCACTAAGAGCCTCAATCAACGCCGCAGCGAGACTTATCACTGGCTCCAAAAGAAGCTCCCACATATCCCCTGACCTAAAATCCCTTAACTGGCTACCTTTCGAAGCCAGAATTCATTTGAAAATAGCATGTATGACACATAAAGCCATTCATCACAGCGCACCCAGCTATCTGGCACAGAAACTGGCGCCCTCAGGTGGGATCAGATCTTCAAGAAGTGCGAAAAACCTCTTACTGAAACCACAAAGATTCAACAAGAAAAAAACGTACAACCGAACCTTTTCAGGGATGGCGCCCAGAATTTGGAATGCTCTGCCCCCAGAGACTAGACTTAATCCCTCTACTGCATCTTTCAAAAAGAAGTGAAATCGCTTCTCATGGCTAAATTCACTTGAGCATGGACTACTGTCACTATGTCTACATGGAACTTTATAGTGCTGACTGTCCATCTATGTATCCAAGTTATTATATCTATATTATGCCGGATATTTATAGAACGTTTGTACTTACTATAGGGTGTGTTCACTATCTTTGATCAGCATGGATCGTTATGTTTTTTACCTTGTACCTATGCATCTAAGACACTTACCTGTAAAGCGCTCTGATACCCGCAAGGGTCTTGTTCGCGCTCTATAAAACTTTCAAAATAAAATAAAATAAATAAATGCTCAGCATGTTCTTCCTCCTTTGGGATGAGCATTGCGCCCCGTTACCTCCTCCTACAGGCCCTTGGTTCGGCGATCCAGCCTGAGCAGACTGTCGCAAGTCCGGAATGTCTGGCAAGCTCCGGGGGTCTTCAAGGGTGCTAAGTAACCGAACGTCCTCCTGCCATACAAATTGGAGGCGGAAGGGGTGACCCCATTTATATCAAATCTCTTGCGTCTGCAGGAAGTCTGTAAGAGGCTTGAGGGCCCTACGACGCTGTAGAGTGATTGGGGAGAGATCTTGATAAAGCCATATTCAAAGGCCTTCAAATTCGATAATTTTCAACTCCCTTGCAGCAGCCATAATAACCTCCTTGAGCCGATAGTAGTGTAGGCATGTAAGGATATCTTTAGGTCGACCTGACGTGGCGGCCGGTCTACCGGCCCGATGTGTACGGTCTAGAACGATCTCCTGGTCGGGTAGAGTAGGAGCTACATGCCTGAAAAGTCTGATCAGGAAATCCTCTAGGCTGCCGGAGACGGCCTGTAGTGGGACACCCTTAACACGTATATTTGAGCGTCGGGATCTGTTCTCCAGGTCCTCTAACTGGTATTGGAGTTCTATGTTCTGGTCACGGAGCTCCAGTAGTTCCTGACGGTGTCCATCCAGCTCCTCTTCCCTGGCGTCCTAATTTTGTTCCATCGTTGTCACTCTCTGGTCTATAGCCTCTACATCCTGTTGGATCCCTTTAATATCTGCAGTGATGTCCTTCTTGAGACTTGCAAAATCATCTCGGAGAGAGCTGAACAGCTGCTCCTGGAAAGTTTTGGTGATAGGAGATTCGTCCATGTTAGTTGCTCTGTCCTGGGGAAGTTCAGCAGGGGCTCCCGACCCCCACCCTCCGGCGTCGCTTCGGACTTTTTCGGAGTTTGTTTAGTAAACATGTCTTTGACTGTGGGGTCTTTCTTCGATGTACGATGGGTAGACATCACGACTGAGGGCGGGCCGTCACACTCTCCCTATACGCCCGGCCTCTGTTATACAAATGGTCTCACCAGCCATGTGCGATCTAGGTCCCATGGCGAGTCACCCCTAGCCACGCACTCCCCCACTCAGAGAGCGACCGGCCCTGTTGAAGAGGCAGGCCGGGAGCACGGGGGAAGGAGATGCGGGAGAGAGAAGGATCTTGTGAGGTGGGCCGGCTGTGTCCCTTAGGCCGCAGAAGGCTATAAGTAGCAGCCTTCACCTCAAGGTGTATGAGATGGCTGGATCTTCAGGCGTTCTTAGTATGAGTTGGCATCCAACGCCACCCCCACTATGCCACAGTGAGGTCACTGTAAATCTTTCTACTCAAGAACCAGCGCAGGTCCAGGACCGCCCGACGTGAAGCCCGGTGCCCATGCGACTAGCCACTGCACGCCAGCAAGTGGAGGGGCACCGCAGGGACGGGCCGGCCCACGATGTGTGGGCCGCAGTAGGCCTCAGATGTTAGCCCTCGTCCCTGATATTTCAAACTGTAGGGAATGAAGGGGCCAGGAAATTTAATCACTGTGTGGCCAGGGCGCACCGAAGAAACACCGGGAAGATCCCCTCCGATGACAGTGTGGTCAGAAGAAGGTCACATTCCCCAATCTAAATACTTCCCCTCCACTGTTAATAGCCTTTATTGAGGAAGTTAATGGATCCTCTGATGCCCTTGAAGCGGCTTCACCCTTTGATAGTGTACCCTTATAATCACCACCCGATCCCATTGACCAACTCCGGTTCCGGTTCGGGAACCACAGTCCTCACCTCCGGTCGTCCTGTAGCACAGAAAAAAAAGGGAGGGGGGCACCCGCTGGCCCGGACAGCACGCTCAAGACCAGTCCTCCCCCTCCCACTGCAGGCCCCAGGATGTAGGTGGGCCGGAGCCCGTTCCCCGCAGCACAAGTCAAGCGAGTCCCAGAGGGAGCAGTAAGAGAGAGGGAGCAAAAGCCTGGGCCGGCCCTCAAATCTCGGCCTCACTCATCCACGGAAGCTCCCCAGGCCCCCCGCGGCCTCTGCTGCAGACGTATCGCCGCCTTGCGGCCCTCTCGTAGTCCGCTAGCCGTTCCCTATCTCAGCTCACCTGCCCCGCCGGCCCCAGCCAGCAAGGACTCACCAGTAACGGGACACGGCGGAGCGCGGGCCCGGAGCGCTGTTCTTCAGGTGGTGCGGCTCCCGTGTGACGGCTCAGTCCCCTTGCACCTGCACTGCCTGCTCTGCCAGCGGGACCTCTGTCCTCCCCGGGGCCCGGGACGGGAAATCAGTCCCACGACTCCTGCCGGCCACCAGGAGCCCACTCAACTCGTCGCCGCTTTCACACACCAGTGGATGGGGGTCGATGTTCCTTCCAGAGCGCCTCTTCCTCTTCGGTTGTGTCTCGCAGCCTGCAGGTCCGGGGGAGCTCCACGAAAGGCATCCTACGCAGTCGCCATCTTGGACACGCCCCCTTGGTTTTCATACAAGTCAGTTCAACACTTACAATTTTTTGGGACAAAAATCATAACATTGGTTCCTGTGGGAGAAAAGAATGTTTGCAGGTAAGTAAACGACCTGCAAGAATAGCTTTTGGGGGTTAGAACCAAGGTTCAGTTAGGCACTCAAATCGCACCACCAGCTACACTAGGGCACCCGGGTGCAGAATACAGGGGCCCAATGTTAGCCAACGGGGCTAGGGGGCCATTGGTCAGGGGCTGCTTACGAGGAGGCCACTCGGTTTGGGAGCAAACTTCCTGGGGTTAAGATCAGCACGGCAGGAAGCAACAATCAGCACAGGAGCTGCACCACAAGTGGCACGGAGACGGCCAGATGCAGAGTGCCAAGAAAGATGTCGGGAGACCTGTGGTTTTCAATGTAGATCTCAGGTTTGAAGAAAAAGCTTCAGGCTTGGGCAATGAGGGTTCCTGAAGGCGACTACCGGCAGGAGAGGTAAGTTGGGTTCTTGGGGGATGCCTGGCCACCATCAGTTGGGCCACCCAAGGCCGTGGGGTGTCTTTAAGCATCGGATCTTCTTACCAGCTCTGTACGTGGTCGGGGGACCCCTCAGGTTGAGGCTGCAGGCGTCGGTCTGTGGCTCGAGGTAGGTCAGGGATCACCAAATCCCAAATAAGGATCGCCGGGGGGCTCCTGCAACTGTACCCTCACCTGTGCGCTAGTGCATCCTGCTGGAGGGGTGACCCACCTAGACCACAGGCAGTGGGTTGCAGGCATGGCACACAGGGATGTGTGCCATGCCAACTCTTCACTTTTCTCTGCACCAAAACACGCAGGCTGCAATGGCATTGTGGGGATGTTTAAGATGCAGGGTCTCTAAGGGTGGTACAATAGGTGCTGCAGCTTTAGAGGCCTTCCCTGGTCACAGTGCCCTTGGTACCAATGGTACCTTTTATAAGGGGCTTACCTGTGGCCAGAGATGTGCCAACTGTGGGTACAAAGGTACAGTTTTGGGGAAAGAACACGTGCCCTGAGAACCTGATTGGCAGGGACCCAGGGCACATCAAGTCAAATTGCATCGTGTCAGGCAAAAAGTGGGGGGGGTAACCATGCAAAAAGGAACTGTTGGAAATGGCCCTTTTTGCAGGGTCACCCCTAAACTTTTTGCCTGCCTCCTGTATTTTTGCTGACCTGTTTCTGTTGGTTTTATGACTCTGGGCACTTTACCACTGCTGTTCAGTGCTAAAGTGCATATGCTCTCCCTTTGTAAATATGACTATGTGAATTGGTATATCCCTGATTGGCTTATTTGGTTTACCTGTTAGTCCCTAGTAGTGTGGCCTGTGTGTGCCCAGGGCTGGTAAACCAAATGCTGCTGGTGGGCCTGCAGCACTGATGTGTGCCACCCACAGAAGCAGCTTGTAAAGTGTGTCTCAGACCTGCCACTGCAGTGTCTGTGTGCAGTCCAGAACTGCCATCTTGGCTGTGAAGTGCACCCACTTCCCAGCCCCTGAACCTTCCCTTGGCATCTTGTAAGTCACCCCTATGGTAGGGTGCATTGTATGTGTAAGGTAGGACATGCCTTGGTGTGTGTAGCATGTCCTGGTAGTGAATTATGCCCCATTTCGTTTTTCACTACTGTAAGGCTACCTGTTCCTCATAGGCTAGAATGGGCAGTTTGACTATTACATTCTATAGTCCTAACTGACCTCAGGAACATGGTAGAAAAACGAATTTAGTATGCCTGAGCTCAGAATATTAAAATACATCTTTTAGTGAAGTTTATTTTTATATTCTGTGTTTGAAAATACCACTTTTAGAAAGTAGGTATTTTCTTGCCTAAGCCTTCCAGTGTGCTCTGCTGTTATGTGTATTGGCTGTCTGGTTTTAGAGGGGCAGGACAGGCTGAGTCAGACCTGGGTTGAATAGAGAGATCTGCATTTAGAGTGTGGGGAGGGGTGGCTCTTTGATCTGAATAGGGCTGTGCCTGGCAAGGTGAAGGCTGGCTCCACCTCCCACTGTGTGTCTGCTAGCAGACCCCCTCTTTCTGAAAGGAAGGATGCAGCCTGGTAAACAAAGTGCTCCAGGCCTGAGCAGAACTGGTTCTGGCTAGGTTCAGTGACTGGTAGCTTCAAGGATCAAAGGCTTTTGGGGTATAAATATCTGTGCCCAAGCCCCTACATTTTTGTATTGCTTTTGGATCTGGAGAGGAAACTCTGTCCGTGCCACTGGAGGAATCTGCAGGAAGTGACTGTTCTTGTGCTTGTGTGTTGTTTCTTGCACTGGCCTGCAGCAGTGACCACTGGACCTTGAAGAAGAGGAAAAGGAACTTTTGAGAGAACTTTTATTTTTGTTACAGCAATTACCCAAGGGCTAGGAAAAGAGCTATCCTCCTGCTGGAGTCTCAGGCACATCAGACTCCACCACCAACCTCCTGCTTCCTCCCTGCGAGGATTGCTATCTGCTGATGAGGCTCCTGTGAGTTCCAGGGCCTCTAGTTTGCTTCAGAGAAAAGAGTGCTGGAAATCGTCGCTAACGCACGTTTGCGAGCCGCTGCAGCCGAGAGCGCTGGAAAAATCATCGCGCTGCTGCCGATGGGTGCTCGCAACACGAAACCATCGCTAACGCCCCTTTGCGAGCCGCTGCAGCTGAGACGCGCTGGAAAAATCATCGCGCTGCTGTCGCCGAGCGCTCGCAACCCCCAAAGAAATCATCGCTTCAAGACATCGCTTTGCGGACGCCGTGCGTCCGCCATTTTGATCGCATCGCACCGGATTTCGTCGCTCCCTCGCGAAGCGCCATTTCTTCGCATCGCAACACAATCGCACACGCAACAGGATCGTCGCATCGTCTTCGCCCTCGCGGCAAGGCCTCAGCGCATCGGCGGCCTAGCGTGAAGAAGTTTGTCGCATCGTCTCCGCACGCATCAGCAGATCGGCGCATCATCCTCCCTTGCGGCAAGGATTTTAACGCATCGCCGGCCTCGCGTGAGGAAATTCATCGCTAACACTTCTTTGCGACATGTTGTTGGTTTTGCTACTGAATACAGGTACTTTGTGAGAGAAAGGGTCGCAGAGACCAATGCTTTGAATTTGAACCTTATTTTTGCAACCTCTGAATGAGAAAGGGTCGCAGAGACCCCTGCTTTCAATTTGAACCTTATTTTTGCAATCTCTGAACGAGACAGGGTCGCAGAGAACCCTGCTTTGAATTTGAACCTTATTGTTGCAACCTCTGAATGAGAAAGGGTCGCAGAGACTCCTGCTTTGAATTTGAACCTTATTCTTGCAACCTTTGAACTATTTTTCACAGTCCTTCAACAGCTATCCTATTTTTGACAGTATTGTGGCTTTTACAGTTATTGGTCTTGTGATAAATCTGCCTTTATATAAAGATACTTATTTTTTATAACTACTTGTGTGGTGTCCCTTTGTAGTGTTCCTCACTGTGTTACTGTGTATGGTCATAAATGCTTCACACACTGCCTCTGAGATAAGCCTACCTGCTCGTGCTACGTTACCACAGGGTTGAGCAGGGGTATTAAAGAGGGTAGCCCTCTCACTCTGACTTAGGAAGAAGGGTCCCTACTTGGACAGTGGCCAGCCATTGCCAACTAGAGACCCCCATTTCTAACATTGGTGGGCAGCGGTGAGGATCTGGACTTGCATTTATGATCGCATACAATAATTATAGTGTACACTACTAGTCAGTGCAGACCATAACGTACCGCATACATTCTTTGAGAATTTTTTTTTTTTTTGCTCCTATATTGTGATTGATATTGCCGGTGATTTTTCACCCGCGCACATTTCTGAGAGTTTTTGGGATCCTATATTGTGATTGATATTGCTGGTGATTTTTCACCCGCGCCCATTTATTGAAAGTTTTTTGATCCCCTATTGTGATTGATATTGCTGGTGATTTTTCACCCACGCACATTTTGAGAATTGTTGGATCCTATATTGTAATTGATATTGCCGGTGATTTTTTTACCAGCATACATTTTCTTGAGAAGTTTTCTTCTATCTTTTATTGATATTGCCCGTGATTGTTACAATGGGCAAGCCTATGTTTTATTGATATTGCCAGGTGATAGTACCCGCATACATTTTTGAGAATTGTTGGATCCTATATTGTAATTGATACTGCCGGTGATTTTTTACCCGCATACATTTTCTTGAGAAGTTTTCTTCTATCTGTATTGATATTGCCCGTGATTGTTACAACGGGCAAGCCTATTTTTTTTTTTTATTATTGATATTGCCAGATATTGCTACAATGGGTCTTGCTGAAATGAGACCTACCTTTTATATAGATGATCTGTTGATCTACAGTCTAGAGGAGCTAAGGATGTTCTGTGAGGAGAGGGGCTTAGCAGTGAGTAGGAAGGAGACTCAGCTATCCCTGCAGACATCCCTGAGACTTTGGCAACAAGACAGATGGAGATTCTTGGAGTCCCAGTACACCTACCAAGAGGGTAGTTGGTCTGAGGGTGGCTCTGGAGAGTCTGAAGAAGAGGAAGAAAGTGTTATGGATTATCTCATAGGTGGGGAGTTCCTTGATGAGTCTAGTGCCTATGGTAGTGCCAGGTTCCCCTCAGGGTCCCCAGAGGAGTTGGTGGACAGGCGGGAAGGTCCCATAGGTAGGGAGTCCCTTGCTGGATCTAGTGCACAGGGTAGCACCCAATCCCCTTCATGGTCCCCAGAGGAGTTGGGCCGACAGAGGGAGAGGGAGTACCAGCTGGAATTGGAGAGGCTCCAAATAGAGATTGCCCAGCTGGAGGCGCACCTAGCGCAGATAGCAGAAAAGGAGAAGTTAGCTCAAGAGGGTAGGTTACCCCTGGAGCGCAGTTTTAATTGTCTGGATTCCCCAGAGAGGGTGGGGTCCAGTGGTGGCAGCAAAATTGAAGTATATAGTGATGACAGTGTAGTACCCCCACCCAGAGATGTAGCACCTGACTTGAAGGAGGGGGTTGATCTACACCAGGGGATTCAAGGATATGAGGTAGCTCCATTAATATGCAGTGGCCCTGAGGTGGATTGGGGAACTAGCGCAGGGGCCCATAGTCCTAGTGGAAAGAGGGATACTCTACCGACTCTGGATGAGAGGTGCAGGGAGAGGGGTTCCCCCGTGGTTGAAGTCCTGGTGTATGAGTGTGAGGACCGCCCAGAAGAGTGTGGGTTGAGTGATCGAGACAGTCAGTTAATGTCTCGCCCACTTCAAGAGAGTGGTGTGGGGTACGTGTGTGAGACACTGGATTGTGAGGTAAAGGTTAGCACCTGCGTGGAACTGTGTAATCCAATTGTGGGAGAGCATATTGTGAGTTCCTATTTTCCAGAGCTAAACCAACATGTGTTAGAGTGCGAGTTCTCTGATCCTAGGGAACTTGTGCAGGAGGCAGACCTCTGGGTGAGTACCAGGGAATTAGGGAATGACCCTAAGAGAAGTGGTTCAGAAGTTTTCCAACCCAGAGTGCTGAGAAAGGTTAGGAGTGTTGCAGCTGGGTCCCCTTGTTGTGAGGAGGTTGTAGGGCCTCACATCCTGTCTCGTGGGAGCAGGAGTGAGACTGGGATAGGTCCCGAAGTGCCCCAGCCTCAGTCCCCAGGACTGGATGGTTCCATGAGGGAACACCAGGTGGGGAGCCTAGTCTGTCTGGATGGACCGTCCATTGTGGGGGGTACCCCAGTGTTAGGTGAGCTGGGAGTGCCTGTAGTCAGGCCTCCATCAGTTCTTGTGCCTGGCAGTGCCACTCCTAGGGGAGGGTACGGAAGTCCAGCCTGAGGGATGAAAGGGGGAAGGAGTCCCCAGTGGAAGAGCCAGTGGGTCAGGGGCCAGTCAGAAGGGCTGAGCCCCCTAGGAGTGACCATGGTGACACCACTTCAGTCCTGGTTGGCCAGGCAGTTGTTCAGCCACAGGGGTTGGTCCCTGGGTTGGTAAGTCAGATCCAGGAGTTGTCTGCCCTGGAGGGAGGGACAACTGTAAGCAGTGTCCCGACCATTTTTTCTAAGAGCACCTCTCCAGGTGGGAGGGTGCAGTATGCTGGAAGGGGGTGCAGAGGGAGGGAGTCCTCGCCTCTGACCCCGGTGCAACCTGCGGGTTTTTTCAGGTTGGTAGGTCAGTTGCAGGGTCCGGGCCCTGAACTGGTGGAGGGGTGTGTTTCCCTTGAGGGGGGCCTGTGTGCTCCCCAGGAAGTCCTGGTTGGCCAGGCAGTTGTTCAAGCACAGGGGTCGGTCCCTGGGATGGTAAGTCAGGTCCAGGTGTTGTCTGACCTGGAGGGAGGGACAACTGTAAGCAGTGTCCCGACCATTTTCTTTTCTAAAAGCACCACTCCAGGTGGGAGGGTGCAGTATGCTGGAAGGGGGTGCAGAGGGAGGGAGTCCTCGCCTCTGACCCCAGTACCACCTGAGGGTTTTTCCAGGTTGATGGATCAGTTGCAGGGACAAGGCCCTGAACTAGTGGAAGAGTGTATTTTCCTTGGGGGAATTGGTGTACGCCCCCAGAAGTCCTGGGTTGCCAGGCACAGGCCCAGCCCAAGGGTACAGACCCTAGGTTGGGGGGCCAGGTTCAGGGTGTCCCCCTGATCTGGAGGAAGGGGCAACTGCTAACAGTGCCCCTCCCGGTTTGTGTTATGGAGGCACCTCTCCAGGTGGGAGGGTGCCGGGCCCCAGTAAAGGGGGCGGGGAGAGGGCAGCCTCACCCCTGACCTCCGCCCAGTCTAAGGGTACAGACCCTATGCTGGGCTACCAGTTGCAGGATAGAACCCCTGAACTGGTGGGCGAACTATGCAGGACACCTGCCTCAGGTGCCCTGACAATTCTGAAAGGGGGTATCGCTCCAGGTGGGAGGGTACCGAGCCCCAAAGAGGAGGACCGGGTGTGGGAGAGCCCACCCCAGTCTCTGGCCCAGCCGCTGGGTACAGGCCCAGGGCTGGTGGGTCAGTGTCCGGGTGCTTTGCCTGACCTGACAGGAGGGAGAGTGTACAAAAGGTGCCAGGCACCTGGGGTTACTGCCCCTCACTCTCTGATGCCACAAAGTTTGAGAGCCCTGAGAGGTATAGGGCTTGGATTTCATCACTGACTACTGTCAGTGATTACTGGGGCTTGTTGTTTATCTGTTGGGACACACCTGGGGGCCAGTTAAGGTTAGATGCTGCACAGGTGGTGTCCACAGGTAAGGGGAAGAGTTCCCCATTGGTTGTCTTAGTGAGCCCCGAGAGGTATAAGGCCTGGGTCTCATCCCTGACTACTGTCAGGGGCTACTGTGGCTTATTGTTTATCTGTTGGGACACACCTGGGGGCCAGTTAAGGTTAGGTGCTGCACAGGTGGTGTCCACGGGTGAGGGGCAGAGTTCCCCATTGGTTATCTTAGTGGGCCCTGGGAGTGTGGACAGAGGGATCCACCAGGGTTCAGATTGGAGTAGAGCTGGCATATGCCCCTGCAGTTGCGGGCCAGTTCCGTGTTCTATCGCCCGAAGCAGGGAAGCCCATCAAAGTAGTGATTGGTCTACCCTGCGTTTTGGCTGGAAGGGGGTTGTGTTGGAAATGGCCCTTTTTGCAGGGTCACCCCTAAACTTTTTGCCTGCCTCCTGTATTTTTGCTGACCTGTTTCTGTTGGTTTTATGACTCTGGGCACTTTACCACTGCTGTTCAGTGCTAAAGTGCATATGCTCTCCCTTTGTAAATATGACTATGTGAATTGGTATATCCCTGATTGGCTTATTTGGTTTACCTGTTAGTCCCTAGTAGTGTGGCCTGTGTGTGCCCAGGGCTGGTAAACCAAATGCTGCTGGTGGGCCTGCAGCACTGATGTGTGCCACCCACAGAAGCAGCTTGTAAAGTGTGTCTCAGACCTGCCACTGCAGTGTCTGTGTGCAGTCCAGAACTGCCATCTTGGCTGTGAAGTGCACCCACTTCCCAGCCCCTGAACCTTCCCTTGGCATCTTGTAAGTCACCCCTATGGTAGGGTGCATTGTATGTGTAAGGTAGGACATGCCTTGGTGTGTGTAGCATGTCCTGGTAGTGAATTATGCCCCATTTCGTTTTTCACTACTGTAAGGCTACCTGTTCCTCATAGGCTAGAATGGGCAGTTTGACTATTACATTCTATAGTCCTAACTGACCCCAGGAACATGGTAGAAAAACGAATTTAGTATGCCTGAGCTCAGAATATTAAAATACATCTTTTAGTGAAGTTTATTTTTATATTCTGTGTTTGAAAATACCACTTTTAGAAAGTAGGTATTTTCTTGCCTAAGCCTTCCAGTGTGCTCTGCTGTAATGTGTATTGGCTGTCTGGTTTTAGAGGGGCAGGACAGGCTGAGTCAGACCTGGGTTGAATAGAGAGATCTGCATTTAGAGTGTGGGGAGGGGTGGCTCTTTGATCTGAATAGGGCTGTGCCTGGCAAGGTGAAGGCTGGCTCCACCTCCCACTGTGTGTCTGCTAGCAGACCCCCTCTTTCTGAAAGGAAGGATGCAGCCTGGTAAACAAAGTGCTCCAGGCCTGAGCAGAACTGGTTCTGGCTAGGTTCAGTGACTGGTAGCTTCAAGGATCAAAGGCTTTTGGGGTATAAATATCTGTGCCCAAGCGCCTACATTTTTGTATTGCTTTTGGATCTGGAGAGGAAACTCTGTCCGTGCCACTGGAGGAATCTGCAGGAAGTGACTGTTCTTGTGCTTGTGTGTTGTTTCTTGCACTGGCCTGCAGCAGTGACCACTGGACCTTGAAGAAGAGGAAAAGGAACTTTTGAGAGAACTTTTATTTTTGTTACAGCAATTACCCAAGGGCTAGGAAAAGAGCTAGCCTCCTGCTGGAGTCTCAGGCACATCAGACTCCACCACCAACCTCCTGCTTCCTCCCTGCGAGGATTGCTATCTGCTGATGAGGCTCCTGTGACTTCCAGGGCCTCTAGTTTGCTTCAGAGAAAAGAGTGCTGGAAATCGTCGCTAACGCACGTTTGCGAGCCGCTGCAGCCGAGAGCGCTGGAAAAATCATTGCGCTGCTGCCGCTGGGTGCTCGCAACACGAAACCATCGCTAACGCCCCTTTGCGAGCCGCTGCAGCTGAGACGCGCTGGAAAAATCATCGCGCTGCTGTCGCCGAGCGCTCGCAACCCCCAAAGAAATCATCGCTTCAAGACATCGCTTTGCGGACGCCGTGCGTCCGCCATTTTGATCGCATCGCACCGGATTTCGTCGCTCCCTCGCGGAGCGCCATTTCTTCGCATTGCAACACAATCGCACACACAACAGGATCGTCGCATCGTCTTCGCCCTCGCGGCAAGGCCTCAGCGCATCGGCGGCCTAGCGTGAAGAAGTTTGTCGCATCGTCTCCGCACGCATCAGCAGATCGGCGCATCATCCTCCCTTGCGGCAAGGATTTTAACGCATCGCCGGCCTCGCGTGAGGAAATTCATCGCTAACACTTCTTTGCGACATTTTGTTGGTTTTGCTACTGAATACAGGTACTTTGTGAGAGAAAGGGTCGCAGAGACCACTGCTTTGAATTTGAACCTTATTTTTGCAACCTCTGAATGAGAAAGGGTCGCAGAGACCCCTGCTTTCAATTTGAACCTTATTTTTGCAATCTCTGAACGAGACAGGGTCGCAGAGAACCCTGCTTTGAATTTGAACCTTATTGTTGCAACCTCTGAATGAGAAAGGGTCGCAGAGACCCCTGCTTTGAATTTGAACCTTATTCTTGCAACCTTTGAACTATTTTTCACAGTCCTTCAACAGCTATCCTATTTTTGACAGTATTGTGGCTTTTACAGTTATTGGTCTTGTGATAAATCTGCCTTTATATAAAGATACTTATTTTTTATAACTACTTGTGTGGTGTCCCTTTGTAGTGTTCCTCACTGTGTTACTGTGTATGGTCATAAATGCTTCACACACTGCCTCTGAGATAAGCCTACCTGCTCGTGCTACGTTACCACAGGGTTGAGCAGGGGTATTAAAGAGGGTAGCCCTCTCACTCTGACTTAGGAAGAAGGGTCCCTACTTGGACAGTGGCCAGCCATTGCCAACTAGAGACCCCCATTTCTAACAGGAACACTTTCCTACACCCTGTGCCCTTGACCCAGTGAGCCCCATCCCACTGGTTCCTGGCTGAACTGGAGGTAGTAGTGGTAGTGTATCAACAGCAGGCAGGAATAGGGGCCACAACATTGGTGTGATGTTGGTTTGGACACAGGAAGTGGAGGCATCCGTTGGCTGAGGTGTCAGCTTGGGTAGAAGATGTAGTTGTGGGCCAAGCGATACTCACTGTGGCTGTCTGCCCAAACAGACCAGATGGACCAGGCTGCTCTTTGTCTACCGGACTTACAGGAGTGTAGTCCTCACTGAAGGCTTGATTCTGGGCTGGAGTAGAGGTATGCTCAGTTGTAGATGGTTGTCCACATACTCTGTCTGTTGGACCTATTATACATTAATAAAAAAAACACCCATTTCAAAAATCTGGATTATACATCTAATTATTTTGAAGCTAAAATATGGAGCAACCTAAAAGTTAAAAGACAAAGATTATAATGATTGTGCCTTTCAGTGGTATTATAATAGGTTACACAAACAGTTTAAATAACACACAAAACTACTTCGAAAAAGCAGGTGAAAAGAAGTCTTGAAATGCAAAAAGATGATTAGGAAGAATACATAAAATATACCAAACATTTAACACAACACAGTAGAGAGGCAAAATGTGAAATAAGCCATTCCAACGCCTAACGGCTAATATTAAAACATTTACACAACTTAGAAGGATATATAGCATTAGTCATCATATGAACATTGCGGAGTACATTTTCACAAAACGAACCACTTATATTCAGCATACACAATTACATACCTTAAGATCTTTTAGTAAATACACTTTGATTTGTGAAACAAATAACATCAGTTTCATCAAATAACAGGGATAGGACAACATACAAAATTAAACACAAAAACATTTCAAAACATAGCATGATATAGAAATTGATCAATAAATAACACTTTGACATATGTGGAAATGTGCTAGGAAAGAGAGAATGAGCAAGATAACATTGCAATATTATTTTCACAAAGCAAAAACAAGGAATCATGGTAGTTGTAGTCATTTCAATTAAACATTAACAACACTTGCAAATTTGTAAGTTAAACATGCCTAGTGAAATTATGCTGTAAAAAAAGAACAGATATTTACAATATAAAAAACATAAATGCAATATGTTATTTAGTGTAAAAACACAAGCAACATTTCATCATGTGAAATGTTTTGGAGATTGAAACCTGTAATCTAATATACAACAAAATACATACAAACAAACAAGACTACAAAAAAATAATAAAAATGTATATGTTTATAAAAGGCGCAAAACACATTAGCAACAGCTAAATAAAAATCAAAAATGATATTTAGGTTTAGTGACACATTCAAAAGTGTAACTTACAAGTCTCCACTCTATTCGGGATACTTGTCAAGCCTTAAGGATGAGGGATCTGCATGACAGTCTCCCCCAGGGAAAAACTTGTAAGGGGGGCTGGGAGAACCACCACCAGTCCTCTGGGCCTCCAGGTGGCGCAGGGAGGCCAGGGAATGCACTCTCTCCCTCAGGTTGTTCCACCTCTTCCTAATTTCTTCCTGTGTGTGCAGGTTGTTTGTTACAGCATTCACTCTATAACCTATCCTGGCCCACATTTGTCTTTCTTTTCTGAGATATGGTTGAATTTTGTACTAGGGCTCTAAACAGTTGTAGCTCTATTCTAATAATTTTATCCACCATGACTGACAATTCTCCCTCTGTAAAACAGAACCCTGATGGTGACATAGTAATGTTAGCTAGCAGAGAAGTCCTCCGCATCTACAGCGAAGAACCGTTTACGCAACGGAAAACACTCTGTTGGCACGGACAGCGATTCAGTCAGCACAAATCTAAATACGGTGGGCGGGATTCCGTCAGCTTGGCGGAGTAGTTGTAAACTCCACCTCGGAGGGACGACAGGAGACCATCAAGATCTAAGTCTCTGAGTGAGGGTGTCAAAGACTCCAAGTTTTCAAACTGAAAGTAATCGAACTGTTTTGCAATGCTATAAATACTGACAATGGTAGAATATGGAATTTGGGGAGGGTGACGAAACTCAGTCCCCTTAGCTCCAGAAACGATGCCAATCATCAGCCAGCTGGAGGAGACTCAAGCAACAACAATCCTCCTGTCGGGGGAATGGGTTATTGAATACTGCTCACAACAAACACCTCAATGTTTGTTTCCCATATAGAGTGCGGACACGTCCCATCAGACCACCAAGATACTTGAAATACTATGACCGCGATTAAAAGGATATAGATTTCTTGTTATGAAAATATTGTATTCCTCGTAATTGGCCACATAGAGGTTAGCACAGTCCGGTGCAAAACCGGCCCCCATGGCTAGGCTAGGCCCTTGAACTGAAAGTAATAGTCGCTGTGCGAATTTAAAGTCGTTTTTAGTCATTGC
The DNA here is from genome assembly GCA_963921515.1 of Calotriton arnoldi. Lineage (NCBI taxonomy): Eukaryota > Metazoa > Chordata > Amphibia > Caudata > Salamandridae > Calotriton > Calotriton arnoldi. The sequence continues at coordinate 939,948 of CAWUFW010002619.1, forward strand.
TATTTTTGTCAGTTCTGTGATGAAACACACAGGTACCTGTAAAAATTGGTCTTGAATCCATGAGATCTGAGAGCCCTCTCAATGCTTCCCCTTGTGGCATGTTGATGTATAAGAACTGTATGTCCATGGTGATCAAAAGATCTGTGCTTTGGTTAAATTCTGTATCTTAAATTAGATTTATGCAGTGCATACTGTTGTGTTTATGGGATCTGGTCTGTGGTATTAAGGGTTTAAGGAAGAAATCTAATGTACTGACATAAAGGTTCCAGGATGGAACCACACCCCGATTCTAAGAGTCTGCCAGGGGGATTTTCAAGTCTCCTGTGGATCTTGGGTACTGCATAAATGATGGGTGTATGTGGGTGTTCCTTGTTCAAAAAGCTGTGTTAATTTTTGCTCAGGAATCCTTCTCAAGGCCAGAACATGTGATGTCAGCAATCAGAATTCTGAGTTTGTTGGTGGGGTTTCTGCTGATCTTGAGATAGCAACTAGCATCTCTGAGTTGGAGGCATAGATGGAATAGCCACCTTGACATACCATTCAATGGGTAGGTCAGTTTCCCACCCAGTTAAATAATTGTTTTCAATCATAACCACCACAAACCAACTGACACATGGTTTTTCCTCCATAGGTGTTTCCCATTCTACGTCCTGATGATGACCCTGCCCAATTAAATGCATAGGGTTGAAAAGTTGACAACATAATAATAGTGTACTGTTTTTTATTTGATTTTGGGGCATGTCACCCTGTGCCAGAGTGTGTATTTACCATCTCTGCATCCTTAATAAGTCACTATTCATGGATATAAACTGTACAGCACAAGCGTACCACATACTCACTTATTTCATTATCACTGCGCTGTTGCGTCATTTGGGAACACCAGTGTATCTTTAATTGTCTCAGAGATAAAATGGCAACTTGGTTAGGCAGGGCCCAGTCATCTTGCTACCGCAGAGTGTTCTTGTTGCCAACCTCCTCGGCGCATGCTCAAATTTGCATGAAATGCAAGCTGACATCACAGCAGTGGTTACTAAAAGCCAAGTTCTTAGCCTACTGCCTGAAAGCCAAGCAGGCTCAGGGGGATATGTTAAAGAATCATATCTGGTCACTAATAAATAACCCTACAACTAATTGGAATACATTCTTAATGCACTGTGTAGAGACATTGGAGGCACAAGAAAAATGGTCAAGCCCACTGGCTACCACCATTGTGGCGAAACTATTCACAAAGCAAGCAAAATTATTATCGGCGGACCGCGATGCACTGGCAGTGAAAAATGTAAGCCATGGCAGTTGAGCGACAAAACGCTACGACTGTGGGGTCTTGACACACTATCTCTCGACACCCCTCAAGCCAACAATGAAACGCCATCTAATGAGGTTATGTTTTGGCCTAGTCCCCTTGATGGCATCAGGTATGGTCGGAGGTATAAGGACGACAAGGACACACAGTGCTGTCTTTGTGGAAAAGGGGAAGAATCACTAATCCACATCATGTGCATCTGCAATAAACTGACCGCCTTGAGGAAATTTTGGCTCCGCCCCATATGGCGCATCAAAAATGTGCGGACTTGTCAAGCACTAAGAGAGTATATGAGAGGTGATTCGGTACAACTTGCCGCACGGTTCACAAAATATATGACAGCGGCAACAACTTAAATGGAAGTTGAACATCCCCAAGATCCTTAAACACCATGACTATGAGTGCAAGTACCATTCCTTTTTTAAATCTACTGTGATTTTAATATTATGTTTCTGCTGAAAAACAGGGTCATGAGGCCAGGGTTGGATTGGGATCAAAAATAGGCCCGGGCACGCTAAAAAAAGTGGCCCACATTTGCGGATTGCCTTTCTGCAAAACACTGCTTCTGGGAAGTTTTATGAAAAGAAGGGGGGAGGTCTCTGACAGAGGCATGTTTTGATAAATGTACTTAGATAAAAAAAAAGGCACAGATTAGTTCACACTGTGAACAACACCTGAATACAAGTGAGGCCACTTCAGCTCCGGCCCCCTACCCCGCTCAATCTGCATACACTAATGGGCCGGCCCAGCGAGAGAAAGGGTGTGACACCTCCGCCCCCTTGGTAAGAGGGCGGTAATAGAGGCCCATCTGCCTCTCAGGCACCTACTGGCGGCATCCGAACAGCACAGATACCGCCCAAATCAGCCCCCAGGCTGCCCAAAAAAGCAGCCCACAGCTGGAACTCGGATACCGACCCCATGGCCATTGCCTGAGTGCCCGCCTTACCAATCCAATACTGCATGAGGCTTTTGCTAGCCAATACTGTTTTTTTTTTTTTTTTTAAGTAATTAACTTGCAATGATTTTAAGTAATCGTGCAATAAAACTTATCTATCTTCACACTATCTTAACCGTCCTTAGTATGAAAGCCTAACAATTGTTCTTGTTTTTGTGATACAACTAAATGAAAGAGGGGAGAGGATGTGGTCCGTTGGCTAGACTGCCGACTTTGGTGCTGGAAACCAGGGTTCGAACCTCGGGGTCGCATCCACATCCTGTGATTCTGGGCAAATCACTTAAATGTGTAATGTAAATACGGTGCTCATGTAAAGCGCTCAATACCTTCGGGTCAAGTTCGCGCTATATAAATATGCACAAAAAACTGTGTTGTTGCAAACAGAACCAATCAGTCGATGATTAATTGCTACCTTCTGTGGAAGTTGAGGTTCACACTTCCCCCTTAAGCGACCACTGTTTCCTTTTATCGCTTAATTACCTAGGGCTACTGAGTTTGTATTACATGTAACGATGTTAAATAATAACCCATGAGAAAATATTATCTCCGTATTTCTTCTTCTCTGTGCCTCACCGTTGCGGTCTGTCGTTTATCTCTACTTAAGACAGAGGGGCATATTAGCAAGATCGGCGATAAAATTATCGCCGTTTTAGCGGCAGGAAACTGCCGCTAAAACGGCGATAATGGGCTTGCTAATATGTGTTATAGAATTCCAATAGAAGCCCAGGTTAGATGTCCTGCACATCTAACCTGGGCTTCTATTGGAATTCTATAACGCATATTAGCAAGTCCATTTTCGCCGTTTTAGCGGCAGTTTCCTGCCGCTAAAACGGCGATAATTTTATCGCCGGTCTTGCTAATATGCCCCAAAGTCACTAGACCGCGACTGTTCTAAATTAGAGCTGTGGAGCGAAAGCTATTGTTGTCCATTTTCTCTGTTTACGGTGGACAGATGCCCCTGTATTATGTTCTAAATGATGCTGCATTTCGGAGGCCATTTCGTGTTTGAATGTACTGGCGTGAACATAGACAAAAGACTAAAACATCGTGAAGGCTTCGCCACCTTCCATCTTAAAAAGGAGGCTGTTCCAGTAAGGGCATCGTGTGAGTCAGTTGTGATTGGTAGGTCATGTTATGCAGAAATATGTTTGGGAGTAATCAAAGGGGATTATTGTTCCCTAAATCAAGAACTAGTGACCTGAAATTTTTTTCGATTACCCTTCTCGGGTAAACTTGGTTTTCTCTATATATTCTTACACGTAAGACTGTGTGATCGTTTGCCCCGTCAAGTAGCCTCCGCGGCTTGCCCTTGCTTTTTCTTTTCTTTCACTTCTGTTAGTGCCATGTTGATGGTTATTTTGCCAAAGGTTTCGATATTAAGATGGAAGTGCAGACATATTTCAATATTTGTAGCAGAAATTAAAGTCGCCGTCTGAACTCGTCACTCGGACTGACGTCAAAGAGAAGGTGGTGATCATGGCACAATGACAGTCCAATGAGAGAAGGCAGCAGAGTAACGGACGAGCAAGTTCTCCAATAGAGACTTTAAGGGTCGTGACGTAGTGGCGGATGGACGGCAATATCCACCAGTGACTGTGTTGAGGGGCGGGGCAGGTTGCAAGCTCGCTTATATAGAGGCCATCGTGGCATGTCGCATTTCTCTCCGTTTAGAACCCGAAGATCTTAAGATGGCGGAGGTGGGGAGTTGTACGATGGAGGTGAGTGGGTGCTGTAGAACGCAAATCGAATCACCGCCGTTAGGTTTTCTGTGTTCACGTCACCCTATGAGAGTTAAAAGCTTTAATAAGTGTACAGTTGGTGGTATCTTAGTGGTTTCTCCGGAGCTCGTTCTTTCTCACGTTACCCGTGGCTGACCCCAGTCTCTAGTGTTTTATTGTCTGCTACCGCAAGGCTTTGTTCGCATCGTTGGTATGTTGTGGGGTATGATTGAGGTTGTGGGATATGATTGAGGTAGCAGTATACATCGTCTCGTGGCTCTCACGGGTGTGATGTGGAACAAAGACCACCATGGCCTATTTCAAGCCGACCGCTAAATATTGAGCGGTATGGTGTCTCGATTGTTATAGATGCGTCTCCAGAACCAGTTGACTGCTTTACTGTAGTAACGAACACACAATGCGGGCCTCTCTAGCCTACTGAAGCTTGAATAAATAAAGTTTGTTTTGTGTGATCATGGTAGCTGTTACAGTAGGTCGATATGCTATTGGGTTTTCAATAGTGCTGAATATCGCCACATTTTGCTTAAATGTGTTGTGCTTTGGGAGATTCGTAAAAGCTTTAGATGGTATGGTGTTCGGCGCGAAGGGATTTAACAATAACGCCGGGTTCCAGATTGCCATTCGTAGCCTTGCTTCCCCGCATGGACTGCCTTCCCGCCAAGATCATGCAGTCTAGCCCGTTTTAAGCTTATTGTTGTAACTTGAACACTACTCTATAAACTCCGTGACTGGTTTGAAAAACACTTTGGGAGTGACGTTCCTCCCACAGTACCAGAGACGGGTGTCTTATCTTATTTTCTATCGGGCCAGTGTTTTTCCCCCCCTTTGTCCCTAGGTTTAGTTTACCATTCTTTCTAGGTTACTAACACTAGCTAACTTTAGCTGTTTTAAACGTGCTGGCGTCGCACCCTGCATCACCTACCATTTCTTACCTGTCTTAACTCATTGATAACCGTGCAGGCCTGCTTCCTCACGTTTATTTTGGGTGTCTGTATACTTTGTTTATCTGCTCTCCGCCAACCTTAACCACAGGCCATGAATTAAGCTTTCGACTCTTTTTGTTAGAATTAAGCTAATTCAGTTTGTTTCCCTGTCACTTTTTCCTAGAACTTTGTAGCCAAGTTGGCTAATGGACTGAGCCTGCGGAGTCCAGTGGAAGATGTAAATATCCTTTCGGTGCATGGCTAGCCAGCCTGGCTATAGTCTTAGAAGAAACACCTGCCACACACACTGCATCCTATGTTCACATGGCAAGCCTTGCCCATGGGTCCCTAAAAGCTTATATGCTGCCATGGACCCACGGGCAGGTAGAGGACCTCTATGTCGCCTCAGGGTTTACGGTATAGTACTAATGTCTCCAGTGAACATAGGACAGCGGAGTGCATGGTAAGTGTTTAAACATTCTCCCCCCCCGCTTGTGTAAAGCAGCCTTAATCAAAATTGTCATGAAAGTTCAGACTCCTGAACTATGAACCCCTACGACCCTGAGAACCGTTATTCGGCTTCGTTTAGGTGGCTTGTCATGAACCAATGAGTTTTGGGCTGCAGTATAAACGGCATGCAGTTCATTCCAGAGGTGTTGGACTCCTATTAGGTATAAAGCTATATCTGGCACTTTTAACCAGCTGGCTGTTTTATGCTAGTCGCAGCACAGCATACTCTTTCATATGCCTGTCCCATTTTTGCCCAGGGTTTGGTCCCAGTCCTTCATATTGCCCTAGACACCATCAAAAACCATGACTGACTTTCTCGTTCTTTCCGTTTTTCCTTGACTTTCCGTACAGCTTTTGGATATAACCTTGTTCATTCATTTCCTGATGTTCTTCCACACTCTGGGTATATGATAACAACTGGGGGTATCTTCAGGATAGTATTGCATGCAATTTGTATGTCTTTGTGTGCATTTGGTTCTATTGCGCGCATATGAATGAGTGCGTGCAAAACACTGGTGTTTTATGGGAGGGTATAATCTGAGGACCACCGGTCTCTTTGGACCATCAACCAATGCGGTCATCTGATCAGTTGAAATGAAATGACTTATGAAGAATACTGAAGTTGCATGTCCTGAGTGCTTCTCCTGTTTTTTTTAGGTTTCTTCTAACCAACCTGATGATGCAGTGAAACCAACAGCAGAAGAAATGACATCTAAGGATTACTACTTTGACTCCTATGCGCACTTTGGCATCCATGAAGTAAGTGGTACGAAAGACTGATCGTAAATGTAATGTGGGCAGGTTTTCGTGAGAATAAATTAGTTTGGGCGGTATTTTTTTTTTAACTCGTTTTAAAACATTATTTTGCTGCTTTGTTGTTTTTGTGAGGCCCAACATTACTTGGATTGAGGGCATATACACAGCATTACGTGCTTAGAGGGCAGTTTTTATCGTAACTGTCGGATTGTGAATGGTCCCATGTGATTTCGTGCCACTAAATTTGCAGTTTCCGTTGACTAGTTGTACTTGCGTTTTTATCATGTCCCCACTTTGCTCTCACCAGGAGATGCTGAAGGATGAGGTACGCACCCTAACCTACCGCAATTCAATGTTCCACAACCGGCATCTCTTCAAGGACAAAGTGGTGCTCGATGTGGGTAGTGGCACCGGCATCCTCTGTATGTTTGCTGCCAAGGCAGGCGCCAAGAAGGTCATTGGGGTGAGTAGACTATTTAGCTATTAACAAATATTTATCTAAAACCAGCTTCTAATTTCGGTATTCTATTTCACACAAAAAAACTGAGCGCATGGACTCTAGCTGTCTGGAAAAAATACAATATTGTAGAGTAATATAGATGCTAAGAATGAGAGGAACAATGGCCATTTTTATGGTATTTAGGCGACCCCACCATGAAAGATGTAAATGATACCAAATGGCTAGTAATTAATTGGCTTTCATTGAGAACATTGGATTGTATTGGCTTAAGGATTTGTGGTAAACTATATACTCAAATATTGGATTTTAAATGTAGTCCACACAGTTTGTATTATGAAACAAGTCCACCATTGTGTGGCGTTCAGTTTACTTTAAGTTTATAACCTGAAACTTACATTCACCTTGAAAGTTAAGGGGGGAAAAGCAAGGGTTGATATTCACCTGCATACGCAGACATGGCATGGTACCGAAGGTATGGTCATAGTTTTTGTGCATATGGAGAAGAGGCAAATTGAGCCTGTTCAGTATTACTTTATTGTCCAATTATTTGACCTCAGTAGTACCAGTGTAACATCCAGATACAGCAATTACGGGTAAATGTCAACCTTCGCAAAGGGCCTTCTATCGCACACCAACCTTTCGCCTGCAGCCTTTTTTAGTAACTTTTGATCCCTAAAAACAACTTTGTTGTTATGCAGATTGTTGTAAATTCTCAACACGACTGCAAAAATCGCGCAATGAAAGTGACTCATGTAGGCAACCTGTAGTGCCTACTGGTATTTACTTCTCATCTGAAACTTAGAATCGCGTGGACTGCACAGAGTAGACTGTCTCAGTTCTCTCGAGTCACACAATACAGTAACCTGCCTCCGTATTCAGGGCCACCCAAAAAATTACAAACAAGCAGCTAGCAAATATGCATGACCTTGATCTGACCAATTTATACCTGCTCTCCATGACCATCACTGGCTGGTGTCAATGTGAACCTTTTTTTTCCAGATTGAATGCTCTAGTATCTCGGACTATGCCATCAAAATTGTGAAGGCGAACAAGCTGGATCATGGTACATATTTGCAGTTTACTTAGTTTAGTTCAGGTGTGTTCATATTGGTGGGGGGCCTGACGAGAAGGAGACTTCATTACGCCCCTAAGACTGACAAACATGCTTAAACTGGTGGGGTTTGTATTTAGTGAATGTGGCAGAAACCTTATACATGGGCCACCAGCTCGTACTGAATGGAAGTGAGTGGGTGGGGGTTGTGCAGGGCTCCGAAGTATTTCCCCCTCCCTCCCCATTGGTAATAAAGGATCACACTTGGGATACTTTTGCCTTTCAGGAAATCCTGTCTGGCTGCTGCTAGCAATCATATTTGACCTGAAAGCAATGCTTGAATTGCTATATATGCCCAGGGCTTCCAAATTAAACAGAATTGACTAGATAATTTTTGGGGGGTGGTGAGGGTTGCAGAGCACAGTCTCGGTTTCTACTTGGCACATGGTGACTTTCTTTTTGTTTTCTCCAGTGGTCACGATAATAAAGGGGAAAGTGGAAGAGGTTGAACTGCCTGTGGAGAAGGTGGATATAATAATCAGTGAGTGGATGGGCTACTGCCTGTTTTACGAGTCCATGCTAAACACCGTCATCTATGCCAGGGACAAGTGGCTGGTGAGTTGCCTTTCCTTTTTGTGCGTGCTGTGACGGAGCGGGTTTCACATTTCCCCCATAGTGCTTTGCATGCAGGTTTCATTGCTAAGGCGCACCCTTTCTGTCCAAACGTGTGCCTGGCGCCGTTTGTTACTCATGCTTTGAGATTCCTCACTCCCCCCGACACATGCCGTCAGACCACTGTACATGTTCTTGCCATGACTGACCACCTATCTTTATTCCTCAGACACCAGACGGGCTGATATTCCCAGATCGGGCCACCTTGTACGTCACCGCCATTGAAGACCGACAGTACAAGGACTACAAGATTCACTGTAAGCAGCGGGTCCGGGTATATCGTGAATTGCAGCCGTGAATGATGCGCGTTCTATTGGTTAGCGTGGGGAAGCATTGATGGTACACCAGCCTGTTCAGCTACAAGTTTAAATTGCTGAACATTTAGTTCTGATCGGGGAAATTTGTGCCGGTCTGTAGCCCTCCTAGAAAGTAAAAGATGCGCCTCTTGTATTCTGCATGTCAGTTATTTAAAGCGTGGCACTTTAAATGACTTTTTTAATTTAGATGAATGAAGCAGGGCATTTTTATGTTGCAGATGGACCCCAATTCACCGTTGGAAAAATGAAGTGTCAGGGCATATGCTAACCTTATTAGCACCAGTCCGTTTTCAGATGTCGACAACTGTAATGTGACCTTTTATTAGTGTAGTATGTAAGCTGTAATGAATAATTGGCATGCCGTGGCAGCACAATCCTTTGAAGTGACCCAGCATACGTAAATGGTACTCATTCGGCCATCAGTGTGGGCTTGTAGTCGGTAGGAATGACCGCACGGCATTGGCCAGCAAAAGCGGTAGCCTTTTTGTCCGCTTCTGCATCAATGACCTACTGGGCACATGCTGATCACCTTAAAGTTGTGACTGACAACTTTGTTTCAGTGCAGGACATTGAACCCGGTTTCCTGTTTCTATTTGAGTCGTTTGTCTTCTGTTGCATGCTCATGTAGGAACTGCAGTGTTGCTCGCCGAGCCTCAATTCGCTTTCTTCCCGCAGGGTGGGAGAATGTGTACGGGTTTGACATGGCGTGCATCAAGGACGTAGCCATTAAGGAGCCCTTGGTGGATGTAGTGGACCCAAAGCAGCTGGTTACAAATGCTTGTTTAATTAAGGTGAGCTGATCTTTCAGGGTCTTCACATTTGATACATTCCCGCGGTTCCTCGGCACTAATCCTTAATGTCTCTTGTAGGAAGTAGACATCTATACCGTGAAGGTGGACGACCTGACCTTCACCTCCCCCTTCTGTCTGCAAGTGAAACGGAATGACTACATCCACGCACTGGTTGCCTACTTCAATATAGAGTTCACGCGCTGCCACAAGAGGACCGGCTTCTCCACTAGTAAGTGCTGGATTCAGGGGCTCTTAGTGGGCATGGTGCATGCAAGACACTGGTTATTTGCGCGCAGGCAACACTTGTCCTACTCACGCCTGTAACACCTTTCACTCATTCTGAGTTCCAACCCCGGTGTAGCCTGTGCCGAGAAGCATCCCTGTGATTCGTGTGCTCTCGAACCTGTTGCCTCAAAGTTTACTTATTCCACGTTAACTGCTGGGTGCTAACACTTGCTACTGATTTGCTCCAAGTTAAGCCGGTTTCAGCAGGGCTGCCTCCAAAACCCTTCCTGTGCCCTGTCCCCTCAGGCCTTAGTACTGGCTCGGGCTGGTGTGAAGCACCATACAGAATACCGTACTGTGCCAGCTGCATCGGGCACCCCTAAGCCTCTTCATCCCTTTGCAGGCCCAGAATCCCCATACACCCACTGGAAGCAGACAGTATTCTACATGGAGGACTACCTGACGGTTAAAACCGGCGAGGAGATCTTTGGCACCATCGGCATGAAACCAAACGCCAAGAACAACGTAAGTGTCCGCTCTGACGTGTGTTCATGTGTGTTCATGATTGACCAGGTCGGGTTCATTGCTCACTGTGCCTTCTCTCTTCCAGCGGGACTTGGATTTCACAGTTGACCTGGATTTCAAGGGACAGCTCTGTGAGGTATCCTGTTCGACGGATTACAGGATGCGTTAAATCGTGTGGAAGAGGGAATGGTTCGTTTCATCGTCTACAGGATTCCAGGCTGAAGAAAATATCTAGTTCTTGACACGTCACTCAACATTTAGCTGTGTGTTTTTCACATATGGCAGACCTTATTTTAATCCCGCTGCTAGCCGTTCAGGGGAGAGGTTTTTGTAGGACTCGACTGATGTTCTGTGCCTGATGAACATCAAGGCCCCCGAACAGTGGCTAGAATTTTATCCAATCCAGCATATCCCTCATGTGTAAATAGTGATTTCCAAAAGTCATTGATTAAAGAGCCAAGCCATGCAGTGTTAGGGAGTAAAGAGGTGGGACTGTTAGTTCTAGATCTTTAATGTGCAGCTTCTGTGCACTGGTGCTCCTTATCGTCCAATGGCAGGCTGCACATCACGGGGGTTGGCTCACTCAAATTCATACCGGTCTCTTTCTGGGGGGGGGGGGGGGTGGTGAGGGGATTAAATGCTCATCAACCTAGGAAGCAACAATCTTCTGTTAATGGATCTGGCCCACTTTTTAGTCTATTGGGGGGTCCCCAGTAGTTGTCCGTGGCTCAGTTCTGAGATGCACTTTGGTATTTTGTTCACAGGTTTTAACAGAAGAGTACTGCCTCTTCTGGAAGAAAGCGTGTTTTTGTGCTATTTTGGCAAATCCTTTGAGTTGGATATAAAGGGGGGAGGAAGAGTCGTCCATTGTGGTTTTTGTTTTATTTTTTTACAGGACTTCTCAAAGGCTAAACATTGTGACTGTTTCATAACTTATGTTTTTATATGGTTGCATTCATGATAAAATAAAAGGTGAACTGTGCTTCGAGTTTGTCTAGCTTCATCCCCTAGTGGAAGACGTGTTGGGGCAATTGGTTACCTGCAAGGTCATCCATTTGCTGGCATATTAGTATTTTGTTTTGCATGTCTAAGCTCTTGCAACAGAACTGTATATCTGATACAGTACAGATTAGCAATTGGTGCTGATCCATTTTCTCCATTTGGTAGGTACTCTGTACAAATAAGGTGGTTGCAACTAAAACTAAAGTTGAACCAAACCTTGTGTGACGCTATAGCCGATTTTTTTTTTTTTTCTAAATTTTTTTTTTTATTGGAAGTAGGACATTATAAAATAGTTACCCATGTGTGATCTTGTAGATCAGGTTGATTAGTAAAAGGATGGCTCTGTATACCCAGACAAAGGAATCGCCTCAGGCAGACCAGCAGTGTGGACCCTCCCTCGGCTGCAAATGTATTCTTGCCGAAGCTCAAGACTGAACTGCAGGGCCATTTTACACAAACTCTGGCACAACAAGCCTTTGCACCAATGCTATGACTGATTTCTTTGCTTATGCTTTTTCGACCCCCTTCTGTAATACTGATGGCATGGTGCACATGTAGTGCTGCCTTTAGAGTGTATTCCCTCGTTTGCATGGCTGAGGGGGCCCTTCCAAATGAGGGAATCACTTTGCTTCTGCTCCCAGAATGTACTGCGGGTGCAGTAGCGGTGCGCTGCTAGTGTTCCCCCTGCAGGAAGCCCTGTGGAGGGGCTAAAAGGGGGCCTGCAGGTGGGTGCTGTCAATCACCACCTGGTTGGGGGGGGGTCCTCTAACCTCTCGTGAAGGCATGTTGCCGCCCTCAACCACTAAGGAGCTTTGAAGCATCTGCTCAGCATTTAATTGAGTGTGCTGCGCAAGGTCATTGCAAGTTAGCAGCTGCCCTGGGGCAGCACATAAATTGTAGGGCTTGTACTTGTCTGCGCACGTGCACAAAAAAAGCAACGTGCCCTAGAATACACGTTCTGATCGTCTTTAAATGCGTTGATACTTGCTCTCACTAGTGAACTATGATAATGAGAAACTTTGAGTGGAGGATTGTAGTTTGAACATGGAACTCAGTGCCGTGAGTGGAGGTTTGGGTAAACTACTCCGGGGATTCCTGCTGGACTATCCAAGTGGAATTACTCTTGAATCCCTGCTTTTACTACCATCAGCATATAATTAAAATATTTAAAAAATCCAGATGTTGGATCACTGTCCAACTTTTCTCTCGCCACAGCCAGACTGTAATCTTACCTCCTACATGCTCAGTTTCCCTGGAGGCCCTCAGAATCTTTGTTGGAATACTGCGCCATTCCAGTCTACTACCACCTTTTATTTAGAGCGTTTAGCTTGCTCTACTCAACATTTCTGCTGGAGACCATCCCAACCTGCGTACTAGTCCAGAATACCTGATAATGATCAGGAATTCCCATCCATTCTGTGTAGTTTTTTAAGGCACCTCCACAGTCTTGGCGCTACTTCCTAGATGTCTCCATTCACCTTTCAGTTACCCACCACTATGGATACAGAAGAATCCAGTTTCACCAAAGTCTCCAGTGAACACAAGCTCTACTTTGTTCCAGGGCCGCAAAGTATAGTGACGGTGCTTTCTCTGCCTGTTGGCACAGGCATACATGCAAACCAACCCGATTCAGGCGATATTTATAAAGCAAATTAGCTGTCTCCAGCCTAAATTTGCCTTTGCTTCAATGGGAAAATGAAATCCCCAGATTTTTTTCTTCAGAGGCTTTCTGGTGTAAATGTTGGCATGTATGCAGGCCACGCCGCACATTGCTTCCGCTGCTCATCCACCTCGGATCCATTGCAAGCCACCTGCCCTGTTCCCTTGTTTTTATTTTCCACTACGCCCTGGAAGAAGTGTTCTAGTTCGATCGTCTTTTTCGAATTTATCAGAATCAGTATATTGCGCTAGCATGATACTGCTGGGACTTAAGGCTTCCCTTGTACTGCTTCCTTGCATGCGATTGCCCGTTTACTACTGCAGGGACTAGATCCATGCAAGATTTATGAAGATGACCAAACTAAAATGTTTCTATTTAGCTTCATTACATGAACACTTACCATACGGGAATCTGGATCGGGGGCAAGGCGCTGTCCCTACTAGGCTCCTTTCTGTCAGCGATCTCAGGAAGTTTCTTTGGGGAACATTGTTATCCCCCTTCACGCTGCCCTGCAGGGTTCCCCAGGGCTCTTTTGAGTCTTTGAGCTTTTTAACCTCTACGTCACCCCTCTTGCCAGCCTAGTGAGAAGCTATGTCTTTGCCATAGTGTCGTACGCGGACGACACTCAGATTGTCATCTCGGTGAGCAGTTCCGCCAGCCAGGCAGCATCCAGGTTCCGCGATTGTATGAGCATATAGCAAAATGGATGACTGACAGCTGCCTGAAATTGAACTCTTCCAATACTGAGGTCTTGCTGCTGGGGAACAATCCATCTCTTTGGACAGACAATTGGTGACTGGTTCAACTTGGCTCTCTACCCAATCCAGTGTACAAAGCCAAAAACCTAGGAGTCCTCTGACGAGGCACAAATCAATTCTACCACTTCTGCTTGTTTATCATTAAAATGTTGAGGGAAATCCTTCATGCAATACCTATGGATCTAAGGAAGACGCTGTCAGTGCTGATATCCTCAAGACTGGACTACTACAACACACACTTCTCCAGTGCTCCGAGGCATAGCATTAACACACTTCAAACGGCTCAACGCAGCAGCAAGAATACTGTTGGGCATTTCTAAATTTGATTGTCTCCACTGCTTTAGTCCGACTCCGCTGGCTACCTGTAGCCAAGAGGATTAAATTTAAATCGGTGTATTGCATTTAAATCTCTTTAAAAGGCCCCATGTTACATGGGGCCTACACAGCTTAAGAAATGTCTAAGGCCATACACTCCAGCCAGAGCCCTTAGATCTGCCGAACTGGGAAATTTAATTGTACCTAGAGTCAACCAGGTTAGATGCGAAGGCAATAGCTTCTCGGCACCAACATCTAGCCTATGGAACTCTTTGCCTATCAGGTTGAAGAAAGAATCCAGTCTCCCCAAATTTAGAAAGGGCCTAAAACGTCGTTGTTTAGTGTAATTTCACTCTTCTGTTCAGCATTTATCAAAGGCAGCGCCTAGACACCCCAGGGTGTTTGAAAGGAGTCCCAGGCAGCCCCCCAAAAACCTGTCCAGGAGGGTGGGCCCAAAGACACCTCACAAACTAAACCAGGGTACCAAGGTAAGAATTGGGATCCCAACAGAATATGGTGTCACAACTGTCAGAAGTCAGGACACCACACCAAGGACCCTAGCTGTCCTAAAAACAAGATCCCTAGTACAGCCCCAGGGGTGACTAGTGTAGCCCCAGGAGTTGCCAGTGTAGCTCTGGAGGAAGGGTCCTCGGGTGAGGAAGTCCTCCTAGCTTTCAACTGGAAAATGGGCCCAAGAGGTAAGCTGGAGATCCCAGAGGGGAGTAGACACTTCCACCGCCTACTAGTGAATGGAATCCCAGCCACTGCCCTGAGATACCTGTACCAGTCACACTGGTGCATGACAGGTTGGTACTCCCACACCAGTATGTCCCAGGGGAAACGGAGTAAGGGCTGTCCCAGGAGGAGTCACTGTTAGGCCTGTGGCTGTAGTCCCCCTAGTCATAGCTGGGTCCCTTAGATGGAGAAAGGTGGTAGTCAGTAAAGACCTCCCCCTTGATTGTCTCCTGGGGAATGACCACTTAGAGGTGGATCTGAGCCAAAGGGAGGCACTCACCCAAGAAACCTGTGGGGGCTCAACCTGCAGTCAGTGCATCTGAGCCCCAAAAGAGTAAAAAGGAACAGGGTAGGAAAGGCGGGCAACTGTTAGCCACAGTCCCAAAAGGCCAGGGAGATTCTATCCCAGTGAGGGAAAACTCCAGAAGTGGCCCTGGTAAAGCCCCCCTAGCCAACAAGAAGACCTGACTAGTCAGGCAACTGTCCAGCCTGAGTTGGTGGCTCCTCAGCTGACAGAACAAAGGGTGTTCACTACAAAGTGTAGTGACCCCCCACCCTAAAGCAACAGGCAGACAGCCAGGACCCAAAGAGACCTGTAAGATAGCCCCTCCACTTGCCAGTCAGGAGCTAAAGGTGTGGTTCTGGGCACTGACAGCTGTCAGCAGAGGGGTGTTAGCCTTCATGGCAGCCCTATCCTTGGCATGGTGGCCTAACCCCCTGCCAAATGGCAAGCTAGGCCCCCTGACCCTATTGGTCATGGTGGGGTTGCTCAAACTGTGGGTGACCTCTGTGGGTAAGCTGGGCTTTGCCCTGGCTAAGTTAGACTTTGCAGAGGCAGGTACCTCTGAAACCAAAATAAAAGATGGGGTGAAGACACTAAAGAGCAAGGAGAGGAGCTTTGGGAATTGGGTCCTGAAACTGATAAGGTAGGCCAGCTCCCCAAAGGGACTGACCTGGACAGAAAGATATAAGGCAGAGTAGGCCCTGCAACTTTCAAACCACTTCCCCCACTCTTCCTCGCCTGAAAGACTAGAAAGACTCTCTCCCAGCGTTGGCTGAGTCTCCTGGCCTTTGGGCTGGGGGGGGGGCTTGTGTAGAAAAGTGGGTTTCTGTTGCAGTAACCCCCCCACTTTTTGCCTGATAACTGATGCACTTTTCCTTGGTGTGCCCTGGGTCCCTGCCAATCTGGTACCCAGGGCCTGTGTTCCTTCCCTAAAAACTGTACTAAAGCCTAAACCCAATTGGCATCTCTGGTCACAGGTAAGCCCCTGGTAAATGGTACCCTAGGTACCCAGGGCACTGTGACCAGAGATGGCCCCTAAGGGCTGCAGCACTTATTGTGCCACCCTTAGAGGCCCTGTACCCTGACACACACACCCTGCCTTTGCAGGCTAAGTTGTCTTGGTGTAGAACTAAACCGAGTCGACATGGCACACATCCCTGTGTGCCATGCCCACAAACACACTGCCCTGGCATAACTCAGTCACCCCTCTAGCTGGGTGCACTATGCCAGTGGTGTGGGCACAGGTGCATGAGCCCTGTGCCCCTACAGTACCCAGGGCCATTCCTGGGCACTGTGTGCAGTGATGCCATTGAGAGTATATGGTGCTGGGAGGTTGTCATTACGAACTCCACAGCACCATAATGGCTACACTGAAGACTGAAGTTTGGTATCAACTTCTCAGCACATTAAACCCACACTGATGCCAGTGTGGGATTTAATGTAAAATGCACTACAGAGGGCATCTTAGAGATGCCCCCTGAAACCTAACCAACTACCAGTGTCCTGACTGAGAGGCTGCGGCACAGCAGACATGTTGCTGGACCCCTGGGTAGAGCCATCCGCTCTCCTGGGCCTGCAACAATGCACATCCTGGGACGAGGTGCTAGCCCATCCTCCCCCAGGATGGGCAGGGGGAGCTTCAAAGTCATGCCACCTTTGTGAGCTTCTCCAGGCCACTTGCTGTACTCATCAACTGGCCCCCACCGGTTCTGACCCCCACTTTGGCGGGAAGACAGGCGTGAAAAACAAAGGAAGGGAAGGGGGTGTGCCAGCCTCTGCCAACCCCAGCCCTCAGGTGGGGGAGGCGAGGTAAAGCACAACTCCGGGCTCTCGCCATTTTGAGAATGGGGAGCCCTACCCAATCAGAGCTAGGCTCCTGCCCCCTCCCACTGGAGAGTGGCAGGATAGGGGTGTACTCACCCCAGGACAGGGATCCATTGGTCCCTGCCCTTGCCCTACCTGTAACGCCCCTAAATTTAGTATTTAGGGGCACCCTGAACCTTCCTTCCTCAGATCCAGATTCCGAAACAAGAAAGATCAAGAAACAAGAAGACCTGCTGTGCAGCTGCTAACAAGAGGAAGACACCAACTGATTTGGCCCCAGCCCTACCGGCCTGTCGACCTTCGAACCTGCTCCTGCTAAACCCCGGCGTCTCCAGTGGTCAGCAACCTCAAAAACCCCGGAGGACCTGACTGCCTTGTGACTCTAACTACCTGGGACTCCCACGAGCAGTGGTACTGCTCAAAAGCAAGTAACCTACCCCTGGTGCCAGCCAGGAAGCGCGAATCCAGCACACTCTGCACCCGCCGAGCCCGGCCTGTGCCTGAGTGGACAAAGACCACGAGGACGTCCCCCCGGCGACTGACCCAGAATCCAGCACCCAAGGACCCTCCGACGATCCTGACTACGCCTGCAGCCTCAGAACCTGGGCCCCCTCCAACCGCGACCAGCCGAGGGTAAGATTTCCGACGCCTAAAGACACCCCTGCACCCGACGCCCCACGGCCTCCTGTGCCCAACTCCTGGGTGCCTACCCTTCCTACAGCTTCCCAACTTACCTCTCGAAGTGGTGGTCGCACCTGAAGAATCACCGTCCCCGAGCTTGCAGCCTTTGTTCGTCACGCAGCTTTCCCATTGAAAACCATTGGGCGCCCGACGGCCCAAAAGCCCACTGCACCCGGCTGCCCCAGTGCCGCTGAGGGTGCACCCACTACCCTGTTCGACTTCCCCACTTGCCCTGAGTAAGGGACCAGGAGCTTTGCTCCCACAGCCGAGTGGCCTGCCTGCCAGCAGCCACCAACCCAAGGCCCCCTGCCTTCCATAGGATTACATTGGGCCTACTCACTCTGCACCCGGCCGCCCCTGTGCCGCTGAGGGTGTAACAACCGTACTTACCTGACCCTGGGGGACCCCTGAGTCTATGCCCAGAACCTGAACTCTGCCAGTCGAGTACTTACCCAAAGGCCGATAACTCACTTTTCTTCCATAGGGTAACATTGACTGGTTTCACTTGGAAATTCTTCTAAATGTGGAGTTTTGAAACTTTAAAATATTCATCTAAAATCAGCCGAATCACAAATACTCACCTGTTATCAGGAGAGATCCCAGTGCTGGATCTTGGTGCCCAGCACTGACCCTGAAAAGTAATTATAACCATACTTACCAGTAACTTGAATTTCCTTCCATAGGATAACATTGCCTGGTTTTTGCTGAAAAAGTTTCTAAGTGTCGATTTTTGAAACTTACAAATATTTGCTAAAAATCGCCTGTGTGACATAAACGCATTCTTTCAATTGTTTACAGGAGATGCACCAGTGCTGGATCCAGGATCCAACACTGAGTAAGAAAAAGTAACAATAACACTACTTACCTGCTAAGGGAAACTTTTTCACATAGAATCACCAATGTTATCCTATGGGAGGAAATTCAAAGTGCCAACTTTTAAAATACAATATTCCTTAATCACAACTGTAACCAAAACGTTTTTACCCAACTGTTTACAGGTGATGTCCCAGGACTGAATCTAGGATCCAGTCCTGTGGTAAGAAAAGTAATCCAAAAAGTAATCTATTGCATTTAACCAGAAATTCCCATTGAGCTCAATGTTAAATTGTGTTTGGAATTGTGTTGCCTATTGCAACAACTGTAACTATTGCATTCAAGTCTATTGCCTATTGAAAGTATTTATCTAAAGCATCTCATTCTGAGAAAGTATATTTTGATACCTATTGTTGGTCCTAAAATAAAACGAGCATATATTTTTATATACAAACCATTGGCCTAGAGTTCAGTTCTTGAGTGTGAGACCATTTGCTGACTGTGTACAACAAATGCTTTACACTGTCCTCTGATACTGCCTTACTGCTCGACCAAGCTACCACTTTAGAGAGTAAGGTTATATCTAACTTTAGCCTCTGCCAAACCTCTGGGGACTGTGGACTCTGTGCACACTGAACCTTACTTTGGTTCAGTATATACAGAGCCACTTTCTTACAGTTGCGCTTTATAAATTTATCATAATCATGTATCTAGTCCTACACTGTACACACCAGCTCTACCAGCCTGTATTTCTGCAGCCTCCAATAACTAGTAGCAGCATGTATCTAGTCCTACAGTGTACACGCCAGCTCTACCAGCCTGTATTTCTGCAGCCTCCAATAACTAGTAGCAGCATGTATCTAGTCCTACAGTGTACACGCCAGCTCTACCAGCCTGTATTTCTGCAACCTCCAATAACTAGTAGCCTTCATTCCTCCATGTAAGTTTCTTGGTCTGCCTCAATTGATTGACTTACCTCATGTAAATTAGTCATCCCATGGGTCAGGTGCTGCAGTTGTCTTGCAAGGACTTAACGAAATGGGGCTTTAACCATTCTGTTATAATTTTTTTTTTTTTGCTGTTGCTACATAATACATGGCTGTAAATGAAACTTGAAGGAGTTTTGTCACCTAGATTGAACACTGAACGGGTTGAAACTGGGGTGGTTTGGCTCCTGCTTTTTTGCTGCACATAGCAGATCTCGCTTCCCTTCGGGCCACCCAGGCGGTGTAGCCCCTAAATGAGGAGCAAAGTCTACTAGTTGCCTCCCTTATGCTGTTGAAATGGCCCTATTTTCATTAACCCCAAAGGATTTTCAATCTCAAGTGTCCAGTCTGACTTTAATAGGCAAAATCACCTACAAGTCAATTGTGAGAACACAAACCATCTTCTTTGGTAACATGATAATCTGTACAAGTCCAAAGCACGAAAAAACCGCTTCAAAGCGGTGGTGCACTATAATTATCTGGGCAGAATAGATTTTAAAAAAATTGTGTGGTGGAACACGAGAATAAAAGCCCACTTTACCCAGTCACTAAGGACATACTTCAGAACTTCGGTAGGTCATGCTATCCTCCAGTCTATCAAAGCAATCCGCAGAAACTTTTACATGCCTCTAGTTTTCATGTACAAAACAATTAGAGCCCCGGCCAAGCTCATCAAGCGACTGCAACGCATACAAAACGCCTCTGCACGCCTGATCCTCGACGTACCACACCACAGCCACATCACCCCCCACCTGAGGAACCTGCACTGGCTCCCCGTCGACAGGAGAATCTCCTTCAAACTCCTCATCCATGCACACAAGGCACTCCACAAGACTGGCCCAGCCTACCTCAACAGACGACTCTTCTTCTACGTCCCCAACCGCCAGCTCCGCTCCGCCGACCTCTCCCTCGCCACCGTCCCTCGCATTCGAAGAACAACCACCGGCGGCAGATCCTTCTCACACCTCGCCGCCAAGACCTGGAACACCCTTCCACTAAGCCTACGACGGACCCAAGACCTGCTGACCTTCAGGAGGCTACTCAAGACCTGGCTGTTCGACCAGTAGCAGCACCCCCACCCCCCTTTTTTTCTCCCCAGTGCCTTGAGACCCTCGTGGGTAAGTAGTGCGCTCTACAAATTCTGTGATTGATTATTTAAAGTTCCTGAAAGGTCTTAGTTCCTTCCCCGCCTTGAATTGTGTGACCATAATGGTGCTAAGGAAGACACTTGAAAACCTATTCAGATAGCTGCAAATGACACACTACTCTTCAGGTCTAAGTCTTTCAGCAGTTCATGTTATAAAGCTGAACAACTTGCCCTCGTTGCCACTCTCCAGCCTATCATGCTACGCTCGGAGCACTCTTATAAGCCAGACTCTCGAAGAATTTTAGACTGCTTGATTGGACCAATTTAGTTATAGGCATTCCCACTCCAGTGAGTGCAACAGTAGGGAAAGTGTTGGATACTTTTTATTTTTTTTTGCAGAGTTTAATATAGCGCAAACTTGACCCGAATCGGGTATCAGAGCGCTTTACATAGCACCAGTTACGTTACAATAGGACACATTCATTTTTGTTAGGCACGGGGAGATTAAGTGATTTGCCCAGAATCACAGGATGTTCAGCGTCATTGCTGAGACTAACCCAGTTCCCCAGATTCGAGGTCGGACGCCCTAGCCGTTAGGCCAACTCCTCTCCCAAGTGTAGGAGTAAAAATTACTATTCCCACTCCAGTGAGTGCAACAGTAGGGAAAGTGTTGGATAGTGTAGGGGTAAATTACTATTCCCAACTACCCCCAAAACCCATACCCACCCTAAAACTTAAATGTCCATTACTTACCTTTATAATACGCTGTAATGGTATGCGTTGTAATGGAATGCGATGTAAAGGCAGTTGTGTTGTAACAGTTGCGATGTAATGACTGGGTTGTAATGGATGTTTCCCTACGAAATCATATCAGTTTGGCTGTGTTTTGCTGCCTTTGCTTGTCGTCCTAGTCTGGTTTTCCTCCATTTCCTTTCCTGCGCCTTTTTTCCCGCTCTTTCATGCTTTCTCGCCGCTGCTGCCCCTGCGGCCCATCCCGCCTCGCTGCTTTCCCCTCCCTACCCCTACTTAATGGTGGCTGCTGCGCGCTGAGGTCGAGCAAGACCCCCTGGGATCTGCTCTCCCAGCACGCAGCCCGCCTCAGCCCAGATCGCTACTGCCCCTGCTTCACACAGCAGAGCACAGTTCGAATCCCCCAGACTCCCCTTCTGCCTCTTTTTGCTTCTCATCCCGTTTTTGCCTGCCTCCACTTCTTTCCTTTGTGCTTTTTCTCGTTCATTCTGTTAGTGTCTATTTTTCTGCCCCAGTTTAGTTTGGCTGTGTTTTGCCGCCTTTGCTTGTCGTTCTAGTCTGGTTTTCCTCCATTTCCTACCCTGCGCCTTTTTTCCTGCTCTTTCCTGCTTTCTCACCGCTGCTGCCCCCGTGGCCGCTCCCGCCTCCCTGCTGTCCCTGTCCTCCCCCCTCTACCCCTACTTTATGGTGGCTGCTGCGCAGCAGTCGCGTCAAAGGCAAGCCTGTCTGCGCACGACCAGCGCCTTCAACCTGCCTACGCTACAGCTCCTCGGCTCTCCACGCTCAACATCGGCAAGAACTGCAGGCTCTCCACCTGTCGACACCCACGGATCTTTCACATGCTGAAACTGCTGCCACTCCTTCAATCTCGCAGAGACCCAGGACCCGCCTCCACCGTCCAGCAATAACTCCATCGCTCCACAAACTGCAATGCATCCTCAACATCCGCTTCCTCCACAAACACGCCACTGAAATCTGGGACCTTCTCGACAGCACCACTCAGGACGTCTCCTTCCTTACCGAAACCTGGACAAACACAACCTCGGGACCAGACATCGCGATCGCCATCCACGAAGGATACAAAATCACCACAAAGCCAACCTCTGTCTGAACACTTACAGACTGACCCTCAGACCTAATGGAACACCTCCACTTCAAGATACAGGCCAACCCGTCCACAACCCTCAGGCACCCTCATCTACAGACCACCCCCCCGTACCCCACGCACCTTTCTCCAACTCGATCACTGATGTCATCACCCCGCATGCCATCACCTCCACCGAATACACACATCTGGGAGACCTCCACTTTCACCTTGACAACCGCCAAGACCCCAACTCCACCTTCCTCCTGGACAACCTCCACATCATCAGACTCAAACAGATCGTACCAGAACCTACGCACTCAGCAGGACACACCCTAGACCCCATCTTCACAGCAGGAAACTCTACCACCTTCAACCACACCTCTGAACTCCCATGGACAGACCACCGCTGCGTCCACTTTACCTTAAAAACAAACCTCCTGCAGACGCCCATTACAGCGCAGGAATTGGAACAAGCTCTCCGAAGATCAGCTCGCCGCCTCCCTCAGTGGCTCCGCTCCCACTGACGACAACCCTGCCACCCGCACCCTACACAATTGGATCACCAACTGCGCCAAAACCATCGCCCCCTTCAAGAAATCCTCCAATTAACACGCCGAGAAAGCCAGCTGGTTCTCCACAGAACTCCGGTAACCAAGGCAAACCTGCATACGCCTCAAAGCTATGGCGAAACTCAAACCCCAGCAGACCTCGACAATTACAAAGCAGCCACCACCGCACACCACAAACACTCAAGGAAGAAAGCCCTCCAGGACAGAATCTCCACCAACGCACACAACTGCAAGGAACGCTTCAGCATCATCAGAGTTCGCCCAACAGTGAGACTACCGACATTCCACCCTCCCAGGACCTCTGCGCCTTTTTCCATCACAAAATCAAGACCATCTATGACTACTTCGACAACAACCCCCATGAGGAACCCACTCCCTCCGCTCCCCTCACCACACAACCGACACTGGACAGCTGGACTGCCCTCAGCATCGAAGACACCCTCAAGACTATGAAGAACATCCACTCTGGGGCCCCCACGGACCCCTGCTCCCACCACATCTACCACAGAGCCGCATAGATCACCCCTGAGCTGCAAAAAATCAATCTCTCCTTCGAAACCACCTCCTTTCCCGAAGACTGGAAACATGCCGAGATCAACCCTCTCCTGAAAAAACCTTTGGCGGACCCCACCGACCTCAAACGTCAGACTGATTTCCTTACTTCCGTACCCGGCGAGAGTCGTGGACAAAGCGGTCAACAGCCAACTCGCCTCCTTCATTGACTAAAACATCCTCGACTCCTCCCAATCAGGCTTCAGAAAGAGCCACAGGACCGAAACCGCCTTTATCGCCGCGACAGATGACATCCGCTCCCTCCTCGACAGGAGAGAGACTGTGGCCCTCATCCTCCTGGACCTCTCCGCAGCCTTCGACAGACTCACACCGCACCCTAGCCCGCAGACTCCACGACGCAGGAATCCAGAACAAAGCCCTCGACTGGATCCGCTCTTTCTTTGGCAGAACACAGCGTGTCAGACTCTTTCGGATCCCACACAGACCACCTGCGGAGTCCCCCCAAGGATCCTTCATCAGCCCCACCCTGGTCAACGTCTACATGGCCCCACTCGTGTCCGTCAGATCACACGGATTCAACATTGTCGTAAGCAGACACCCAACTCATCCTCTCTGTATCCAACAAACCCAACATCTCCAAACAACTTTCAAGAAGGAATGGAAGCAGTCGCCAGATGGATGAAGAGCAGCTCCCTTGAACTTAACGCCCTCGGGAACCCACCCCCAGACCACACGCGCAACCTGGGAATCATCCTGGACTCCGAACTCTAAATGGGCCGCCAAATCAATTGTTTCCTCATCCTGTTTCCACACCCTCCGACGAAAGACCTTCAACTGATTCCCCCCTCGAACACAGGAAAAACGTTATCCACGCCCTCATCGGCAGCAGACTGGACTACAGCAACTCGCTCTACGCCAACATCAACAAGAACCTCACCCGCAAACTCCAGAATGCCTCCGCCAGACTTGTCCTCAACTTACTGCGCCACTGCCACATCAGCCAACACCTGCGAGCGCTATACTGGCTCCCTGTCGAGAAGAGAATCACCTTCAAGCTCCTCACCCACGCCCACAAAGCTTTCCACAACACCGGTCACGCTTACATGAACCACCGCCTCTTGTTCCACGCACCCCAACGATCCATCCGCTCAGCCCCCCTGGTGTCGGTGCCTTGCATCAAGAAGACCAGAACAGGAGGCTGCTCCTTCTCCTCCTTCGCGGCCAAGGCATGGAACACCCTCCCTCTCCTCCTCCATCAGACACCTACACTCCAAGTTCCTGAGGGACCTGAAGACCTGGCTCTTCGACGAATCACTGTGAACATGCAAGATTGCCGCCCTTCCCCCCCCCCCTTCTCCGAGCCTTGAGGCCCTTTCGGGTGAGTATTTGTGTTCAACAAACCCTTGATTGATATACTTAGTTTGCCATATGTACTTTCTGATCGAAACATTTGGAGGCTCGTGAAACACTGGCCTGCCAACAAAATCATGCCGGCTTTGTGGCTACAAGAACAAATGCTCAAAACATTGTTCGCTAATGGCATTTACTACCGACCATAGGGAGGAGTGCATGAAGTCTGGGTTTATCAAAATAAACTGTACAACAGTACTTAAAGCAGTTGGATATTGGTTTTAATCTAGACAGCCAATTTGTTGGGAAGCTTACCAAATTCCTGGATCTTTCATATCGTTATTTACTGAAATTATGATCTTAGATCGCCATTGGACATAATTTACTTATGTCTTTTTTAACTATGAAAGTTATTGCCTGCTTCTAAATGATTTTATGATTGTAACTCGTATTTTACTGTTTATATAGTAATTATTTACAGTAGTAATAAAACTATACTATGTTTGGTCATTACTTAAATAGCTGGTGTCAATCATCCATTTAATTTTTAAAAATTGGTTATGGTTAGTTTTGTTTACAAGATGCCAAGTAGTGGAATTTCATCTGTTTCTGTTTTTGCGATTGAGCTGACAAAACTGAAGTTCTTTGGAAGACAAACTCTCCGTGGGACGACAACTGGCTGTCTCAACCCTTGAACCAGCTCCCACCCACGCAACCTCGGGATCATCCTTGACAGCAAGCTCTCCATGAGACAACTGGTCAACTCTGTCGTCTCCACCTGCTTTAACACCCTCAGAATGCTCCGTAAGGTCTTCAGATGGATCCAATAGACACCAGAAGAACTGTCTCACAAGCCCTCATCACCAGTCACCTTGACTATGGAAAACCCCTCTACGCAGGAACCACCGCCCTCCTCCTCAAGTGCCTCCAAACCATTCGGAACGCAGCAGCAAGGGTCATCCTGGACCTGCCCAGACTATCCCACATCACCAGCCTTCACTGGCTCCCCATCAAGAAGCGATGCCACTTCAAACTGCTCACGCACGCCTACAAAGCCCTCCGCAACACAGGGCCAGAATTCCTGAACAACTGCCTGATCTTCCACCAGACACCTGCGGTTGACCTCACTGACCCTCGCCACCGTCCTCCCCATCAGTCGCACCCAAGCTGGTGGTCGTACTTACTCCCACCTCACTGCCAGGGCCTGAAACGGCCTCCCCATCCATCTCTGAACTGCTACCTCCCTTGCTGAATTCAGGAGCAGTCTCAAGACCTGCCTGTTCGAATAAGCCTCACCCAATGCAGTGCCTGGATACCCCTCAGGGTGATAAGCGCGCTCATACAAATACGGATTGATAGAGGTAAAGTGTTCCGAGTTCTAAAGCCTGCAAAACTATAGGGTCCAGCAAAAGGTGCAAAAATCCAGGGTGGCCATGCAGAAAAGGCGATTTCCCACCCAGGCCAGCCAAGAGCTAAGGTAGAATAAACATTCCTTAACAGGCTTCCCTACTCGGGCAATAGAATGTGAATAATTTGTTGCCTCTGTAGTGGCATTTGTCTGTTGTATGCCCTTTTTAACCTATCTGTATCAACAAACCTGAACTGTGAAGGGATTGACCCTAGCTTGCTCACAGGTGCATCTAAGTAGGCGAACAGTACCATCATGGCGGTCACAGTGATGTGTCCTGTTCTGCCCCATAGGCCAGATGTCTGTCCTGCAACCCAGGCCAACGTCTGTCAAAAAACAACCAACATGGGCCACTGACATCAGGAACCAGGCACCTAGCCGCCACTGCTAGTTGGAGGCCCCAATCTGGTTCACTGTGGAGGTCTCCATTTCAGCTGGGGGGGGAGGGGACTGGTAAGGAGTCTCCCACTTGCTCCTTTGGTCTCTCTGGTTTCTCAGAGTGGGGGACTGAACCTATAGGTGCTAGACACCCTCCTTCCTCTCTTTGTTCTCTGGGTGACACTGGCTGTTCAGCTCCAGGTCTGTACCCAGAGACTAAACGCACGTTTGTCCTGGTCAAAGAATATACCTTCTGTCTTAATCCATTAAGTCCCAATCCATCACAGGAGTACACTTTTAGTCCCCCCCCCCCGACAACCGGGGAGGCATTTGGAAAATCACAGGGTGTCAGGCAAAGGTCAACAGTAGATCCAGCTCTGTTCCAGTTGCTGCTAGTTAGCTAGCTAGTTGCAGGATAGGCCTCTTGTAGCATCCCTGTAGCTTGAACAGAAAGTTAGCCTTATGACCCTGGAGCCCATTTTGTCCTGGGTATAAGACTGAGTAGGTCCACTCGTTCAGGGCTTCTCACAAGTCACAGACAGCAGGTCTAGTCCTCTTCTAAAGTGGGTGCCTGGAGAAGCCACTTTTATGCCTGCATAAGCTAGTTAGTGGGAATGACTCCTAGGCAAGCCCTAACGAATGGGGTAAAAGTTCCAGCTAAAGGTGAACAAATCCATGGTGGCCATGCAAATGAGGCATATCTCTTACAAAAGCAAAGGGTGCTAGTCCTGTAGACATCCAGAAGCAATACTTGATTTATCATAGCATGCCATATTGCTGCTTTATGCTTAAGTGAGAGTAGCTGAAAGCATTACACAATTTGACCTCACGAACAGCCTGTTTAATTGCTGTATGTGCAGTAACTTCTATCACCACACGTTGTAATTATGAGTTTTGAGATAAATATCCACAGGTCAAACATGCATTTATTTTTCAGGGGAAAAATGCTAATCCCCAAAAACTTGAAACTGTGTGTCATTTATCGCGCCCTATAAATTTTGACTCAGCAGATTTGGATTTTATCAAATGCACTGAATATCATACTAGTTACCAGGCCACTTGTAGGGGCCTAAATTGAGGAAATTTGAATTGAAACGCAGATCCTTTAGTTGACAATTTGTCTGTAGACCCCATCTTCCTCTAAAATGAATCACTAATTATAACTAGGTGTGTTCGAAGTTAAACTGTTAACTCACAACTTCCTATACTTCACTTAAATAAGGGGATGAGGTGGGAATAAATGGCCCTGTGTGACAGCGGCCAGTAAACATTCCAGCTGCCTCTCAGAAGCATGGGTTAGCCACCTCTGCCTTTCAGCAGCCGCCCACTAATATTCCCCCATTACCAGGTAGTGGGGCATCTGGTGTTAGGACAATTCCAAATGCATAATGGAGAAGCATAGGTGTTTCCTGATTTAAAAGTTGAATCTGAGGACTTATGGTCTATCTTGGGCATCCAGCAGTAGTGATTCAGCAACCAAAACTTCACCTAATTGAAGTCCGCTCACTTTGCCTGAGTCATAAAGGGTATCACTGCAAAGTTTTTACACCACACATGCCTAACATAGTCTTCCACATTGAGTGCACCAGCCTGCAACACTTTAGAAATTCACAGAACAATAGCTATAAAGACAGAGGGACAGAATTATGAGATTGTGACTTGCTGTGCTATGTGACAGGAAAAGGGCAGGAATGTGCTGTATTTAAATGAATATGGTGCATTCCTGCCTTTTCTCTGCACTGGTGCAGTTTTGGCTGCCTAGCGCTAATGCAGACACCCTTGCACCACGGTAAGGTGGATTGTTTTTGTGCAGGAAGGGGCACCTTCCTGCACATGAACAATCCCCTGTGGCATTTTCCTCTTCATGTCTGCTGCAGAATGCAGCACACCTAAGAAAGAGGAAAAGATGAAGAGAAATAAACATACTTCTGGTGAGGTGTAGGTTTTTGGCGTATTCCCAGGTCTACCACTTCTGGTAAATCTGGGAATGCGCCAAAATCATTGATGTTGCGTGGTAACACCCACGCAGCACCCATGGAATGCCTCCCTGGCGCAGAGTAAGGCAACACAGGGATTAGCGCTGTTACTTTACCCGAGATTTCTGAAGCCACTTTTCATGAATCTCATGTCTGAGTTGCGTCGCTCTTGCACCATGTTGCGTGGTGCTAGAGCAACGCAATTGGGCTCCAAATATGCCCCTAAATCGGCTGCTTTTAAGTTTTTGTTACACCACGAATGCGCTCTCTCTTTGACACATTTTGTTTACACACAGTGGGCTTACAGCCCACCCATAGCTTTCTCATTGGTTTTCTTCAGAGGCCCTTTAATTTCCTTCGTTCCA
The DNA here is from genome assembly GCA_963921515.1 of Calotriton arnoldi. Taxonomy (NCBI): domain Eukaryota; kingdom Metazoa; phylum Chordata; class Amphibia; order Caudata; family Salamandridae; genus Calotriton; species Calotriton arnoldi. The sequence continues at coordinate 968,715 of CAWUFW010002619.1, forward strand.
GTTTGTGAAGTCATGCCTGCCTCATCTCCTCTCCTTGTGTTTGGCCCTCCCCTAGAGCATGTAGCTAGTACTTGTGTCCATTCACTGCTCCTGTTTTTGGAGCTACTTTTTCCTTTGTGTTTAAGCACTCCATCTCCCATATACCAATGCCTGCGGTTCAGACCCAGTTTTTCAGACGGGATCATGCTCTGTCCCTTTTGCACAATGAGGACCATTTTCTCAGCTGTCCTAGCACACCAGATTTACAGGCTACAACCTTCCTTCTCAAGCATCCCAGCCCTACAACACCTGGACCATTACCCCTACTTTCCTCTGAATCACAGGTTTGCTCCAATTGGGCACCTGCGTTGTTTCCTGTTTCACTACAGCATGTTAGTGGAGTTGGAGCTGTCACTTACCTCAAACACCACTCCTTCAAACTCCACAGTCACTGCCCTCCGCCATGCCAATCCGCTGTACTCTGGTAAATGTAGTTGTGCAAACCCTGTACACTATCAAGCAGAAACTACATTTCCGAGAAGCTCGCTCGGACCAGACTCCCGACTGCAGCACAGCGTCTATGGGTGGGACACACAAGCAGGCCACTCATTGGAAAATAATTGCCTCTGCTGTTTCGTTGGTGTGTCTTCGTTATGGATGCTGCCCTACCGCAGACTGGTCTGTTCTCCACTGGGGGCAGTGGGGGGGACATCCTTTTAATATGAAGGAAAAAAAGCATTTCTGCTCCTTCTCCCCATGTGCTCTCCAGTAAGAGATTCCTTTCGCTTTGCTAATATTAAAGCTGTACATTGTCACCTCCCCAGCAGTTTTCCTTTCTATGGGAGGCTGATACGTCACGAAGGCCCCTTTGTTGTGTTCCATCTGCTCTCCATTAGCACTACGTTATAACCAGGGCAGTGACAGGGCCCCAATGGAAATAGCAACAAAATGTGCATCTATCCACTGCTTTAGCAATAACAACAGCTATCATTGAGGTGTAATGTGTCCCTTGGACTCCATGGCTTTGGTGGCACTGGGCTTGTTTGAGTTTTGCAATTTATCGCAAACTCGACCCAAAGGTATTTGAGCACTTGCCTTGAGCACCAGTTACATTACGTAAGGACACGTTCATTTTTAGGTCTCTGCTTTAGTCCTGGCTCGACAGAGCATGCGCTCCCTCTGAGACATTTTGTTTGCACACAGTGGGCTTACAGCCCGCCCATAGCTTTATTATTGGTTGGCTTCAGCTTCGTTCTCATTTCCTTTGTTCCAGTTTGTGAAGGCATGCCTATGCCACTGCTATACAGCATTGCTAACAGGCATTGACAAAGCCAATAGGCCTCGCATTGTCGAAACCTATTGGCTTTCCCAGTGCTTGTTTTTGTAGGTCTGCCTTGACAACACTGCTTTGTTTGCAATCTGTTGCCAATACTTAACAATATGAATAGAGTGGGTACTTAAACTTCCTAGACAAGTATTTTCACCTTTGGCTTATTGGTACATCACCCCCCCCCCTCTGTGTGTGTTTGCATTGTAAAGCATGAGGGACTATTTTAAATCTCAAAACTTCATCAAACCTAAAAATCCTTTATTTTATAGATGCCATGTTTATCTTAAGATTATCTTAAACAAACTGTAATGTCAGAATGGTAGATTATTTTTATATCCCCAGACCTTACTACTCCCTATTTAGAACTTGTTTTCTGTAGCATTCAACGTGGATCTCTTCTGATAATCGAAGTAACAGTTATTATTCAGAGAAGTGGAATTCTGGAAACATATTTCACCAAAACTCTTCACTAAATTGCTGCGTGAATCATTCGGGTTGAACAACAAGAGGCATATTGTTTCTTTATAAAGTAAAATCAGTGTTCAATAATGTGCTGATATTAAATGGTCACTGCACACCTTTTGGAAGAAGATGTGTTATTTAAACTAATGAATGGGGGTATGCACAGCTTGTGTGAATTCAAAATTACATGAAATTCATCTCACGTGTAATTTTGAGTTGATTTCTGGTCTCTCGCTTTCAGAAACGCTGCTGCTTGCATTTGGATTTGTAGTTTTGTGCAAAAAAAAATTACACAAACGGCTCACTCAGGCAAAAAATCTACCTGAAATGTTTGACCCCCACCACATTATAGGAACTGCCAGACACTGCTGCTCTTGTTCGGATTTGTAGTTTTGCACTCAAACATTACCTGAATGGTCCGTTCTGGTACAAAATCTACCTGAAATGCCGCTCGTAGTCAAAAGTGACCCCAATGGTCTATCTTGCAATAAAATGTCTCCCTGAAATTGCGTAATGTTGTTTATTTCCATAACCTTAGTAATTTCACGTAAATTTCATCACACAAACAATGCCAAAATTACGGCAGCTTAATTAAAATATTGACCAGGTCTATACACAGAGCCTTCTTCAGGGACCCTTTTAGGTCAAGCCTAGGGAGCACATGGTCGGTCTCTTTCGAGACATGCTGTATCTACTCTGTGGGCTTCAAGCATAGCCATTGTTTTTCATTTGTTCTTCTGTGTGCCTTTCCTTGTTTTCTAGTGGTGCATTGCTTTTATTTGTCCCTCCTTCTAGTGTTTGGTTCCCTCACATGGAGACTAGCCCTATTACATGTACTTGTTCCATAAGGTTTATTTATGTTAGTTTTGCAGACTATTTTATTTTGTCTCGGCTCGTGTTTTCGGAATGTTATGCTTTTGCGCTCAGCTGACGGCATATGGCACTTTTCAAGCACAGGGTAGCGTGTGTAGACAAACTTTGTTGAATTGCTTTAGAAGCCTACCCAGATTCTATTTTATTGGACTTTTCGATCGGCTTGATCTTTGCCACCTGTTACTTTCACCTTTTAAAAAATGCAATTATGCATACATGTAAATAAGTGCACAATAAGATGACACTTTTATACAGTTCTTTGGAGGCAAGAGCCCCCTGCTGACAAAAACATGAAAGCAAATGGTGCAGTCCTTCTTCTAGTTCCATGCCATGAGTTATACCTCTTCTTTATTAGGATTGTTTGCGACCTGTAGGGCTCTCTTTTACAACAGCCAGTTAGAAAAAAGGGACTTCGAGCTCATACAGATGGATGTCAGTAGGAAAACAAAGATGCAGGTTTTGAACAGGGGTAGCGCACCGGGCAGGTGAGGGGAGGGGCATGCGTTTACCGAGAGGGTATTGCATAGGGCTACTCATCCATATCGATCAGGGGTGCCTCATTTCGACAACTCCCTATTAAACTGCATTACTTCGAAGTTGGTGCAACTTCCGCAGTCTTATTCACAGTTACAGACCACAAGGGGTTATTTTCTCTAAAAGAGCTCAGTCCTGTAGGTTAACTTTGCAATTCTTGTGCCGCACATGTGTAAGAAGCAGATCCCACTCTACACAGCAAAGAGGGCGGGCTGCTCAGCTGAGTTCTCGTGTCTGTGATTGTAGCACGCACTGCTTTTCATGTCTCCCACATACTTTGGTTTGTCTGCTTGTGCGCATCTCATGGTCTGCTCTTTTGTGACCTCGTGCGCTGTACTTATTTGTAAGCTTTTCTCATAAAGTGCACTCTGCAAAGTCACAGAAGCAGATGTTGTTTGCAGCACTTTTTTTTGTAGGCACGGGGAGAGCCGATGCCGAGACTCGAACCCAGTTTAAAGTCGGCAGCTCTGGATGTTATGCCACACGTTTGTGTTTCCAGTCTCAATGACCTGAGATCCCAGAACACAAACCAAATACCAGAATCTTGATAAGCTACTCTCTGTCAGTGCACCATGCAGGCTCTGAGTATGGTGAGTCATGGTGGAGCGCACATCGTGCACAATTGTCCACAGTTTATTTGTTTGAGGTTTTTACACAGCAAGTTCCTACCAACAATACAGTTTTGCACATGACCTCATGGTGTTTTGTAACAAGGGCAGTCATAATCCAGCAGTACAAAGGGGAGTGTGTCCCCTTGATGGAGGGGCTGAATGAATCTGTTCATGGGGGATGGAGGGGGGGCAGCTATTGTGGATGTTGACACTTTCAGTGAATACACTAGCATTGGTGAGGTGAGGGGGCTACCTCAGAAATCTTTCACTGCCTCCAGGTAGCTGAGCACTGTTCACCCACCATAGTCTGTCTAACATTTTAGTTCTCTTAGTTAATCAGGTGACTTCATGTCATCAAGGAGGCAGTGCTCCACTTCAGGTGTTTTGTTTAACACCCTAATGTATTCTGGGACTTGTAGTCCAGCTACCCTTCCCACTGCTGAACCTGGGCACCAGAAATAAAAACACATGTTACTGGAGCATTGCGTCCCTAGTGAGATGGTATACATGTAAACATTTTCTAACAGTCTAAACTAGGTTAAAGTAAATAACCTTCATATTAAACACCATGATTTTCTGGGGCTCACACAAGCTCCTGGTAAAGCCAGTGTGCTTGACAAGCATGTATTCCTGAATCCGATTGCATGACCCAGTGTGTTTTAATTATATAGCTCTTCAATCCCTGGCAGCACAGCATCAAGGATAATGTGCTGCATGGCTTAATGCTTATAATGTCCCAAAGGTGGGACCTATTGGCTATGCCAATGCTTGTTGGTATGTCAGGTCAAGAGTAACACAGTGAAAAGTCACTGCACTTCGTTAATCCTGGTTATCGTGCTAGATATGTTTTAGGAAACGTTTTCAGTTTTACACCCCTGGCAGGTGTCTGCGCTCCTCGAATATGCTCCTTGCGTCTGTCCCTAGGTTTCGTCTGAAACGTAAAGGCGGCAGTTCCTTGTCTAATCTTGCAGCAATTTACTGGAATTCCCTTCCGCCGGATCTACGCAATCTGAAGAATCCCTCTCAGTTTAGGAAAAAGCTAAAAACCTTCCTGTTCAACTAAACTGTCCCTCTCTTACTCTGCTTTGGTTCCCTCTGATGCTTTGGCTTCGCGCCGGGACACTCTATTGAGTAGCTGTGCGCGCTATAAATCCCATAAAGATAAAGAAGAAAGATATACAAATTATCTTTGTGTGATTGTTGCTAAATAATGCAAGCTACAAAAAATACATTTCGTTAGTATCACATGTACCTGTTCTCTGTGAGGGTATTACTTCACAGAGAAGAATCACAGAGACTAATTCAAAATGTCTCTTTCGAAGAGGAACTGTCTCTTGGTGAGACATTTTGTACTCCAACCAATATCACGGGCAAATATCACACAGTATTTCACTTTATGAGAAATGGCAGACATGTTGCACATTTCAAGGATGCAAATGTCTGAAATCTCACAAGATTACACCACTGAATGTGGCTGTCCTCACTGATCTTCATAATCTACTATTGGAAGCAAGATTTGGTTTCAATAGTTGCTGCACCACACAGTGTGACGTCGCCTCCAAACAAACTGACTGGACGCAGGACACGGAGCACGTCCCGGCGCATTCTGAAATTAATGACGTATAATAAGTACACAATTCTGGGCACCTGCACTTTTTTTTAACGCAATTTAAACACTGAAGTGCACCTGAGGGTACCTTGCACTTCTGCTGACAGGGCTATGCTTGCAGTGCATGTATTTATGGACAGCACCAGTGCTGGTCTGTGTGTGAGGCTGGCCAGCACTGCTGCTACTCATTCAGTATCTGATGTGTGTGAGGGAAGCAAGCACAGATGCTGAACATGCTGTTCATTTTTGTGTGTGACTGGTATGGAGATAACCTTTTCACTATACAAAAGCCCACACTCTTCGTTTAATCAGTGCTAGTTATCCTTAATCCGGACATTCACAGATGCTGGCCATCCCCAGAAACTAGGACCTAGTTTGTGTATAATCCCCTGGATTGAGCCATGGCGGGGTAAAACTGCGCGTTTCTTAGACTAACACACCAGCACAGATGCTACCGCTGTCCACTAGATGGCGGTGCAACCATGGTTTATTATTTATAACATCTAAAATTGTGGCTGGGGGGGTTCGATCACGATTCCACGCAAGCAAAATATATTTTATGCATAGAAAAACTGACCGGATAAGAGATTAGTTCTCTATTTTCTATTCTTCATATCCTTATAGCCCGTAGCCTAGAACGCTGCCACTTACTCAGTAAGGTTCAGGGTCGGATGGGCAGGGCGGGCAATCGGCTGGTGCCCGATGGGCCTGTGGCAGAGGCCAGCTTGTGGACCAATTTTTTTAGTCTGTGGATCAAGCAACTCCAAATACCTGGGCTGATTTTTCCAGTAGAGCTGCAGCTTCAGGTGAGAGGTAGTCTGAGCAGGCTACATATTAGGCCCATTAATTGTTATTTGCAGAATGACAATAGGTCGTCAGTAGGACACGCATCATGTGGTGCACCCATGGGCGTCCGCAGAAATTTTTCCAGGGGGGGGCAAAATGTTAACGCCATCACCATCCTCCGACATGATGTGTGCCATATCATCCTCAAAAGGATGAATGCAAGTGGTGACCCACTGGAGTTTGAATGCTATATGTAACTGACACTAAGGTCTATATATTAGAGACAGAAACTGCTAGACTGCATTGCGCACACACAAAATGTGGTTGCACGAACCGAAATCACAGCCAAAGCTCAACGCTTACCCCAAAAAAATCCCATAGAAGGTTCCATTTGAACCACAGCTTCACTTAGTTTCACAAAGCACAGAAAGCAGCCTGCAGGATTCTGTACCCCAGTTCCAAATTCGGCAGCTCTGGCCATAGTGCCACATCTTCTCCCCCACTGAACACCATACTCTACCACTAAAAGAAACCCGCACTGCCTTTAGATGCAATCCAATTGTGTCCCGCTATAAACGCCTGGAAGCAACTCAATTCAAATTATGCACTAGACAAGAGTAATCTTCTGTCTGAAAAAACAGTAACAACCTCCTGGAAAAAGCAAACACTCACAGGGAATGCAAGACTAAGTAAGGTATGTGAAATGTAAGCATGGAACAACATGCTTACCTTAATGCTTGTGCACTTGTTATTCAGAAATCAATGTGTGTTTTTGCCTGAAAAGCTAAGGACATGACTACAGGGCCCGGAAGGGACCCGTTTCAATGTCCATTGCTTAGATCCTTACAAAACATAAGGAGTATGGTTTTAAAATACCACATTCATGAACATAAAGCTGCAGTACACTACACATTTCATAAACTACTAAAAGGAAAACAGCTGATAAGGATCACATGAAACATTTTCTACACCACGCATTAACCAGATATCGCAGTACCTCCAGGAATGGTGAACTTCCTCACCTGAGGAAAAAAATGCTATTCAAAGACGAGAAAAATGAAAGTAATGCTGCCTTCACTGGGAAAGTCTTTTGGCGCTAAGGTGTTTGGGTGTGAATAAAACCAATCTGGCAACTTTTTGACCACTCTGTCTTGCTCATCCATTCAGCCATTTACCCTTTCACTCATCCAGCCACCCTTTCACGTACTCATCCATCCACCTAGTCACTCATCCTTCCACACATTCACCCTTTCAGTCATCCACACATCCATCCTCCCTTTCTCTCTCAATCGACCCTTTCACTTAGCCATCCATCCACCCAACCATCCATCTACTCATCCACTCATGAATCCATCCATTGACCCTATCACTCATCCATCCTTTCAATCATCCATCCATCTTTTCTCTCATCCAGCCACCCATTCACTCCTTCACTCATCTATCCAACCTTTTTCCCATGTACCCTCCCTTTCACTCACTCATCCATCCTTACATCCTCCGTTTCATTCATCTGTCCATCCATTCACCCTTTCACTTATCGATTCATCAATCCATCCATCATTTCACTCATCCATTCACCCATCCTTCCTCTCATTATCCATTCACCCTTTCATTCATCCATTCACCCTTTCACTAATCCATCCAGCCATCCACCCATCCCTTCACTTACTCTCTCACCCCCTTTTCACATTAAGTATGAGCTGAGCCTTCGTCTGCAGAGTTGCAGACAGAAGAGACACATCAGGAACTCACCCCTCGCTGTAGTTCATAAAGCAAAGGGAGGGTTCAAGACGCCCCTGCACACAGTCAATCTGAAACTTTGGAAGTCATGAGTCATGCATGATGCACAGTGCCAGGACGTGAGGTGGCTGTGGCATGGTGTTGTTTCCAGGGCTTTAAGTGGGGGGTCTCTCCAAAGGGTTGTTCGATTTAATTAAGGGCGTAGCTTGAAACACCTAAGCTAAAATTCTGTGCTTAGCATAGTGTGCCACCCGACTGGTATTTTGCTGCTTCTGTCATTGCATTCAGATATATAATACAGCAGGTAATGTTACACCTACAACAAGCCAGAACTATAGGCTTTGTCAATGGTTGTTAGTTGCATAAAATAAAAAAGCAGCAACCATGGATTTGTTGAATATAATATTGAAAATGCTTCAGTTCTAAAATGATGAGACTGTGAAAGACCTATAACCCTTTTTTTTTTAACTTCTTTTACCGCCTTATTTTGATTAACTGGATTCTCTCGTAACAGCATGGGCGTTTTCGTACATTTCTTCCTTCTGACAGGGTGCCCGAGGCTGGAGGAGGCCCACCACACGCTTTACCAGCTAGACTGGCCCATTGTCATTCTGTATGTGGCAATCAGCTGCATACAGAATGACAATGAGCGAGTGGAGCTGCTCTTGCGCTCAGAGGAGTGCGAGGCGGCCCCATCAGGGGGCTGAGGCTTCTCGCAGGGGAACAGTGATGTTCCCCAAAGGCCAAAATTACGGACAAAAGGCGGCCGGCTGGGTGATCCAAGGGGGCAAGCGCCCCTCCTTACCCCCTGCGGACGCACATGGGTGCACCTTCTTCCATTCCGGACCCCAGAAGGTGCCAGTGAGCCTTTGAGAGCGGTGCAACATGTGGTGCACCTCCTTCCATCCCCGGCCCCAGAAGGTGCTGGTGATCCTTTGAGAGTGGTGCAACATGTGGTGCACCTCCTTCTATCCCACGCCCCAGGTGTCGGTGAGCCTTTGAGAGCGGTGCAACATGTGGTGCACCTCCTCACATTCCGGGCCCTAGAAGGTGCCACTGAGCCTTTGAGAGCGGTGCATCATGTGGTGCACCTCCTCACATTCTGGGCCCTAGAAGGTGCCACTGAGCCTTTGAGAGCGGTGCATCATGTGGTGCACCTCCTTCCATCCCACGCCCCAGAAGGCACCGGTGAACCTTTGAGAGCGGTGCATCATGTGGTGCACCTCCTCCCTTCCCATGCCCCAGAAGGTGCCAGTGAGCCTTTGAGAGCGGTGCATCATGTGGTGCACCTCCTCACATTCCGGGCCCCAGAAGGTGCCACCGAGCCTTTGAGAGCGGTGCATCATATGGTGCACCGCCTCCCATTCCGGGCCCCAGAAGGTGCCGGTGAACCTTTGAGAGCGGTGCATCATGTGGTGCACCTCCTTCCATCCCATGCCCCAGAAGGTGCCAGTGAGCCTTTGAGAGCGGTGCGATACCAAAGGGGATGATGGACGGAGCGTTAGAGCAAATCAAACACTCACCCCCAGTCAACTGATCTGGGTTTAATCCATCATCATTCTTTAGCTCAATCCACCACCCCAGTTCAGACATGGCCATATGCAAATCAGTCTGACCCTGTGCCTCATGGGAACAGTCCAGCCCGAACTGCCAAGCCATGTCTTCCCTGGACCGGAAACAAGCATCCTGGGACCGGTTTCGGGTTCATAACCCTCATCAGCCAGGCTATCTTGAATCCAGTGGCAAAGTGAGCAAGGGAGCCACGTCTGGGCATACCCTGCCAACTTAGGGCGAACAAAGCGATACCAAAGGAGATGATGGACGGAGCGTTAGAGCAAATCAAACACTCACCCCCAGTCAACTGATCTGGGTTTAATCCATCATCATTCTTTAGCTCACTCCACCACCCCAGTTCAGACATGGCCATATGCAAATCAGTCTGACCCTGTGCCTCATGGGAACAGTCCAGCCCGAACTGCCAAGCCCTGTCTTCCCTGGACCGGAAACAAGCATCCTGGGACCGGTTTTGGGTTCATAACCCTCATCAGCCAGGCTATCTTGAATCCAGTGGCAAAGTGAGCAAAGGACCCACGTCTGGGCATACCCTGCCAACTTAGGGCGAACAAAGCGATACCAAAGGGGATGATGGACGGAGCGTTAGAGCAAATCAAACACTCACCCCCAGTCAACTGATCTGGGTTTAATCCATCATCATTCTTTAGCTCACTCCACCACCCCAGTTCAGACATGGCCATATGCAAATCAGTCTGACCCTGTGCCTCATGGGAACAGTCCAGCCCGAACTGCCAAGCCATGTCTTCCCTGGACCGGAAACAAGCATCCTGGGACCGGTTTCGGGTTCATAACCCTCATCAGCCAGGCTATCTTGAATCCAGTGGCAAAGTGAGCAAGGGACCCACGTCTGGGCATACCCTGCCAACTTAGGGAGAACAAAGCGATACCAAAGGGGATGATGGACTGAGCGTTAGAGCAAATCAAACACTTAACCCCAGTCAACTGATCTGGGTTTAATCCATCATCATTCTTTAGCTCACTCCACCACCCCAGTTCAGACATGGCCATATGCAAATCAGTCTGACCCTGTGCCTCATGGGAACAGTCCAGCCCGAACTGCCTAGCCATGTCTTCCCTGGACCGGAAACAAGCATCCTGGCACCGGTTTTGGGTTCATAACCCTCATCAGCCAGGCTATCTTGAATCCAGTGGCAAAGTGAGCAAGGGACCCACGTCTGGGCATACCCTGCCAACTTAGGGCGAACAAAGCGATACCAAAGGGGATGATGGACGGAGAGATAGAGCAAATCAAACACTCACCCCCAGTCAACTGATCTGGGTTTAATCCATCATCATTCTTTAGCTCACTCCACCACCCCAGTTCAGTCATGGCCATATGCAAATCAGTCTGACCCTGTGCCTCATGGGAACAGTCCAGCCCGAACTGCCAAGCCATGTCTTCCCTGGACCGGAAACAAGCATCCTGGGACCGGTTTCGGGTTCATAACCCTCATCAGCCAGGCTATCTTGAATCCAGTGGCAAAGTGAGCCCTAAGTTGGCAGGGTATGCCCAGACGTGGGTCCCTTGCTCACTTTGCCACTGGATTCAAGCTAGCCTGGCTGATGAAGGCTGAATAGCCAGAAACCGGTCCCAGGATGCTTGTTTCCGGTCCAGGGAAGACATGGGTTAGCAGTTCGGGCTGGACTGTTCCCATGAGGCACATGGTCAGACTGATTTGCATATGGCCATGTCTGAACTAGGGTGGTGGAGTGAGCTAAAGATGATGATGGATTAAACCCAGATCAGTTGACTGGGGTGAGTGTTTGATTTGCTCAAACGCTCCGTCCATCATCCCCTTTGGTATCTCTTTGTTCGCCCTAAGTTGGCAGGGTATGCCCAGACGTGGGTCCCTGCTCACTTTGCCACTGGATTCAAGCTAGCCTCGCTGATGGCGGCTGAATAGCCAGAGACCGGTCCCAGGATGCTTGTTTCCGGTCCAGGGAAGACATGGCTTGGCAGTTCGGGCTGGACTGTTCCCATGAGGCACAGAGTCAGACTGATTTGCATATGGCCATGTCTGAACTGGGGTGGTGGAGTGAGCTAAGAATGATGATGGATTAAACCCAGATCAGTTGACTGGGGGTGAGTGTTTGATTTGCTCAAACGCTCCGTCCATCATCCCCTTTGGTATCGCTTTGAGAGCAGTGCATCATGTGGTGCACCTCCTTCCATCCCATGCCCCAGAAGGTGTCAGTGAGCCTTTGAGAGCGGTGCATCATGTGGTGCACCTCCTCCCATTCCGGGCCCCAGAAGGTGCTGGTGAACCTTTGAGAGCGGTGCATCATGTGGTGCACCTCCTTCCATCCTGGGCCCCGGAAGGTGCCGGTGAACCTTTGAGAGCAGTGCATCATGTGGTGCACCTCCTTCCAGCCCCAGAAGGTGTCGGTGAACCTTTGAGAGCGGTGCATCATGTGGTGAACCTCCTCCCATCCCGGGCCCCGGAAGGTGCCACTGAGCCTTTGAGAGCGGGGCATCATGTGGTGCACCTCCTTCCATCCCGCGCCCCAGAAGGTGCCGGTGAGCCTTTGAGAGCGGTGCATCATGTGGTGCACCTCCTCCCATCCCGGGCCCCGGAAGGTGCCACTGAGCCTTTGAGAGCGGGGCATCATGTGGTGCACCTCCTTCCATCCCGCGCCCCAGAAGGTACCGGTGAGCCTTTGAGAGCGGTGCATCATGTGGTGCACCTCCTCCCATCCCGGGCCCTGGAAGGTGCCACTGAGCCTTTGAGAGCGGGGCATCATGTGGTGTACCTCCTTCCTTCCCGCGCCCCAGAAGGTGCCGGTGAGCCTTTGAGAGCGGTGCATCATGTGGTGCACCTCCTTCCATCCCACGCCCCAGAAGGTGCCAGTAAGCCTTTGAGAGCGGTGCATCATGTGGTGCACCTCCTTCCATCCCATGCCCCAGAAGGTGCCAGTAAGCCTTTGAGAGCGGTGCATCATGTGGTGCACCTCCTCCCAACCCGGGCCCCGGAAGGTGCCACTGAGCCTTTGAGAGCGGGGCATCATGTGGTGCACCTCCTTCCATCCCACGCCCCAGAAAGTGCCGGTGAACCTTTGAGAGCGGTGCATCATGTGGTGCACCTCCTTCCATCCCACGCCCCAGAAGGTGCCAGTGAACCTTTGAGAGCGGTGCATCATGTGGTGCATCTGTTCTCATTCCGGGCCCCAGGAGGTGTCAGTGAACCTTTGAGAGCGGTGCATCATGTGGTGCACCTCCTCCCATCCAGCGCCCCAGAAGGTGCCAGTCAACCTTTGAGAGCGGTGCATCATGTGGTGCACCTCCTTCCATCCCCGGCCCCAGAAGGTGCCGGTGAACCTTTGAGAGCGGTGCACCTCCTTCCATCCCCGGCCCCAGAAGGTGCCAGTGAACCTTTGAGAGCGGTGCATCATGTGGTGCACCTCCTCCCATTCCGGGCCCTGGAAGGTGGCGGTGAACCTTTGAGAGCGGTGCATCATGTGGTGCACCTCCTTGCATCCCCGGCCCCAGAAGGTGCCAGTGAACCTTTGAGAGCGGTGCATCATGTGGTGCACCTCCTTCCATCCCGCGCCCGGAAGGTGCCACTGAACCTTTGAGAGCGGTGCATCATGTGGTGCACCTCCTCCCATTCCGGGCCCCAGAAGGTGCCGGTGAGCCTTTGAGAGCGGTGCATCCTGTGGTGCACCTCCTTCCATACTGGGCCCCAGAAGGTGCCGGTGAACCTTTGAGAGCGGTGCATCATGTGGTGCACCTCCTCCCATTCCGAGCCCCAGAAGGTGCCGGTGAGCCTTTGAGAGCGGTGCATCATGTGGTGCACCTCCTCCCATTCCGGGCCCCAGAAGGTGCCGGTGAACCTTTGAGAGCGGTGCATCATGTGGTGCACCTCCTTCCATCCTGGGCCCCAGAAGGTGCCGGTGAACCTTTGAGAGCGGTGCATCATGTGGTGCACCTCCTCCCATTCCGAGCCCCAGAAGGTGCCAGTGAACCTTTGAGAGCGGTGCATCATGTGGTGCACCTCCTTCCATCCCATGCCCCAGAAGGTGCCAGTGAGCCTTTGAGAGCGGTGCATCATGTGGTGCACCTCCTCCCATCCTATGCCCCAGAAGGTGCCAGTGAGCCTTTGAGAGCGGTGCATCATGTGGTGCACCTCCTCCCATCCCATGCCCCAGAAGGTGCCGGTGAGCCTTTGAGAGCGGTGCATCATTTGGTGCACCTCCTTCCATTCCGAGCCCCAGAAGGTGCCGGTGAGCCTTTGAGAGCGGTGCATCATGTGGTGCACCTCCTTCCATCCCGTGCCCCGGAAGGTGCCAGTGAACCTTTGAGAGCGGTGCATCATGTGGTGCATCTGTTCTCATTCCGGGCCCCAGGAGGTGTCAGTGAACCTTTGAGAGCGGTGCATCATGTGGTGCACCTCCTCCCATCCAGCGCCCCAGAAGGTGCCAGTGAACCTTTGAGAGCGGTGCATCATGTGGTGCACCTCCTTCCATCCCCGGCCCCAGAAGGTGCCGGTGAGCCTTTGAGAGCGGTGCATCATGTGGTGCACCTCCTTCCATACTGGGCCCCAGAAGGTGCCGGTGAACCTTTGAGAGCGGTGCATCATGTGGTGCACCTCCTCCCATCCCATGCCCCAGAAGGTGCCGGTGAGCCTTTGAGAGCGGTGCATCATGTGGTGCACCTCCTTCCATTCCGAGCCCCAGAAGGTGCCGGTGAGCCTTTGAGAGCGGTGCATCATGTGGTGCACCTCCTTCCATCCCGTGCCCCGGAAGGTGCCAGTGAACCTTTGAGAGCGGTGCATCATGTGGTGCATCTGTTCTCATTCCGGGCCCCAGGAGGTGTCAGTGAACCTTTGAGAGCGGTGCATCATGTGGTGCACCTCCTCCCATCCAGCGCCCCAGAAGGTGCCAGTGAACCTTTGAGAGCGGTGCATCATGTGGTGCACCTCCTTCCATCCCCGGCCCCAGAAGGTGCCGGTGAGCCTTTGAGAGCGGTGCATCATGTGGTGCACCTCCTTCCATACTGGGCCCCAGAAGGTGCCAGTGAACCTTTGAGAGCGGTGCATCATGTGGTGCACCTCCTCCCATTCCGAGCCCCAGAAGGTGCCGGTGAGCCTTTGAGAGCGGTGCATCATGTGGTGCACCTCCTCCCATTCCGGGCCCCAGAAGGTGCCGGTGAACCTTTGAGAGCGGTGCATCATGTGGTGCACCTCCTTCCATCCTGGGCCCCAGAAGGTGCCGGTGAGCCTTTGAGAGCGGTGCATCATGTGCCATTCCGGGCCCCAGAAGGTGCTACTGAGCCTTTGAGAGCGGTGCATCATATGGTGCACCTCCTTCCATTCCGGGCCCCAGAAGGTGCCAGTGAACCATTGAGAGCGGTGCATCATGTGGTGCACCTCCTCCCATCCCATGCCCCAGAAGGTGCCGGTGAACCTTTGAGAGCGGTGCATCATGTGGTGCACCTCCTTCCATACTGGGCCCCAGAAGGTGCCGGTGAGCCTTTGAGAGCGGTGCATCATGTGGTGCACCTCCTTCCATTCCGAGCCCCAGAAGGTGCCGGTGAGCCTTTGAGAGCGGTGCATCATGTGGTGCACCTCCTTCCATCCCGTGCCCCGGAAGGTGCCAGTGAACCTTTGAGAGCGGTGCATCATGTGGTGCATCTGTTCTCATTCCGGGCCCCAGGAGGTGTCAGTGAACCTTTGAGAGCGGTGCATCATGTGGTGCACCTCCTCCCATCCAGCGCCCCAGAAGGTGCCAGTGAACCTTTGAGAGCGGTGCATCATGTGGTGCACCTCCTTCCATCCCCGGCCCCAGAAGGTGCCGGTGAGCCTTTGAGAGCGGTGCATCATGTGGTGCACCTCCTTCCATACTGGGCCCCAGAAGGTGCCGGTGAACCTTTGAGAGCGGTGCATCATGTGGTGCACCTCCTCCCATTCCGAGCCCCAGAAGGTGCCGGTGAGCCTTTGAGAGAGGTGCATCATGTGGTGCACCTCCTCCCATTCCGGGCCCCAGAAGGTGCCGGTGAACCTTTGAGAGCGGTGCATCAAGTGGTGCACCTCCTTCCATCCTGGGCCCCAGAAGGTGCCGGTGAGCCTTTGAGAGCGGTGCATCATGTGATGCACCTCCTTCCATTCCGGGCCCCAGAAGGTGCTACTGAGCCTTTGAGAGCGGTGCATCATATGGTGCACCTCCTTCCATTCCGGGCCCCAGAAGGTGCCAGTGAACCATTGAGAGCGGTGCATCATGTGGTGCACCTCCTCCCATCCCATGCCCCAGAAGGTGCCAGTGAGCCTTTGAGAGCGGTGCATCATGTGGTGCACCTCCTCCCATCCCATGCCCCAGAAGGTGCCGGTGAGCCTTTGAGAGCGGTGCATCATGTGGTGCACCTCCTCCCATTCCGGGCCCCAGAAGGTGCCGGTGAACCTTTGAGAGCGGTGCATCATGTGGTGCACCTCCTTCCATCCTGGGCCCCAGAAGGTGCCGGTGAACCTTTGAGAGCAGTGCATCATGTGGTGCACCTCCTTCCAGCCCCAGAAGGTGTCGGTGAACCTTTGAGAGCGGTGCATCATGTGGTGCACCTCCTCCCATCCCGGGCCCCGGAAGGTGCCACTGAGCCTTTGAGAGCGGGGCATCATGTGGTGCACCTCCTTCCATCCCGCGCCCCAGAAGGTGCCGGTGAGCCTTTGAGAGCGGTGCATCATGTGGTGCACCTCCTCCCATCCCGGGCCCCGGAAGGTGCCACTGAGCCTTTGAGAGCGGGGCATCATGTGGTGCACCTCCTTCCATCCCGCGCCCCAGAAGGTGCCGGTGAGCCTTTGAGAGCGGTGCATCATGTGGTGCACCTCCTCCCATCCCGGGCCCCGGAAGGTGCCACTGAGCCTTTGAGAGCGGGGCATCATGTGGTGTACCTCCTTCCATCCCGCGCCCCAGAAGGTGCCGGTGAGCCTTTGAGAGCGGTGCATCATGTGGTGCACCTCCTTCCATCCCACGCCCCAGAAGGTGCCAGTAAGCCTTTGAGAGCGGTGCATCATGTGGTGCACCTCCTTCCATCCCATGCCCCAGAAGGTGCCAGTAAGCCTTTGAGAGCGGTGCATCATGTGGTGCACCTCCTCCCAACCCGGGCCCCGGAAGGTGCCACTGAGCCTTTGAGAGCGGGGCATCATGTGGTGCACCTCCTTCCATCCCACGCCCCAGAAGGTGCCGGTGAACCTTTGAGAGCGGTGCATCATGTGCTGCACCTCCTTCCATCCCACGCCCCAGAAGGTG
Organism: Calotriton arnoldi; assembly: GCA_963921515.1. NCBI lineage: Eukaryota > Metazoa > Chordata > Amphibia > Caudata > Salamandridae > Calotriton > Calotriton arnoldi. Next base: position 985,450 of record CAWUFW010002619.1, read on the forward strand.
CCAGTGAACCTTTGAGAGCGGTGCATCATGTGGTGCATCTGTTCTCATTCCGGGCCCCAGGAGGTGTCAGTGAACCTTTGAGAGCGGTGCATCATGTGGTGCACCTCCTCCCATCCAGCGCCACAGAAGGTGCGAGTGAACCTTTGAGAGCGGTGCATCATGTGGTGCACCTCCTTCCATCCCCGGCCCCAGAAGGTGCCGGTGAACCTTTGAGAGCGGTGCACCTCCTTCCATCCCCGGCCCCAGAAGGTGCCAGTGAACCTTTGAGAGCGGTGCATCATGTGGTGCACCTCCTCCCATTCCGGGCCCTGGAAGGTGGCGGTGAACCTTTGAGAGCGGTGCATCATGTGGTGCACCTCCTTGCATCCCCGGCCCCAGAAGGTGCCAGTGAACCTTTGAGAGCGGTGCATCATGTGGTGCACCTCCTTCCATCCCGCGCCCCGGAAGGTGCCACTGAACCTTTGAGAGCGGTGCATCATGTGGTGCACCTCCTCCCATTCCGGGCCCCAGAAGGTGCCGGTGAGCCTTTGAGAGCGGTGCATCCTGTGGTGCACCTCCTTCCATACTGGGCCCCAGAAGGTGCCGGTGAACCTTTGAGAGCGGTGCATCATGTGGTGCACCTCCTCCCATTCCGAGCCCCAGAAGGTGCCGGTGAGCCTTTGAGAGCGGTGCATCATGTGGTGCACCTCCTCCCATTCCGGGCCCCAGAAGGTGCCGGTGAACCTTTGAGAGCGGTGCATCATGTGGTGCACCTCCTTCCATCCTGGGCCCCAGAAGGTGCCGGTGAACCTTTGAGAGCGGTGCATCATGTGGTGCACCTCCTCCCATTCCGAGCCCCAGAAGGTGCCAGTGAACCTTTGAGAGCGGTGCATCATGTGGTGCACCTCCTTCCATCCCATGCCCCAGAAGGTGCCAGTGAGCCTTTGAGAGCGGTGCATCATGTGGTGCACCTCCTCCCATCCCATGCCCCAGAAGGTGCCAATGAGCCTTTGAGAGCGGTGCATCATGTGGTGCACCTCCTCCCATCCCATGCCCCAGAAGGTGCCGGTGAGCCTTTGAGAGCGGTGCATCATGTGGTGCACCTCCTTCCATTCCGAGCCCCAGAAGGTGCCGGTGAGCCTTTGAGAGCGGTGCATCATGTGGTGCACCTCCTTCCATCCCGTGCCCCGGAAGGTGCCAGTGAACCTTTGAGAGCGGTGCATCATGTGGTGCATCTGTTCTCATTCCGGGCCCCAGGAGGTGTCAGTGAACCTTTGAGAGCGGTGCATCATGTGGTGCACCTCCTCCCATCCAGCGCCCCAGAAGGTGCCAGTGAACCTTTGAGAGCGGTGCATCATGTGGTGCACCTCCTTCCATCCCCGGCCCCAGAAGGTGCCGGTGAGCCTTTGAGAGCGGTGCATCATGTGGTGCACCTCCTTCCATACTGGGCCCCAGAAGGTGCCGGTGAACCTTTGAGAGCGGTGCATCATGTGGTGCACCTCCTCCCATCCCATGCCCCAGAAGGTGCCGGTGAGCCTTTGAGAGCGGTGCATCATGTGGTGCACCTCCTTCCATTCCGAGCCCCAGAAGGTGCCGGTGAGCCTTTGAGAGCGGTGCATCATGTGGTGCACCTCCTTCCATCCCGTGCCCCGGAAGGTGCCAGTGAACCTTTGAGAGCGGTGCATCATGTGGTGCATCTGTTCTCATTCCGGGCCCCAGGAGGTGTCAGTGAACCTTTGAGAGCGGTGCATCATGTGGTGCACCTCCTCCCATCCAGCGCCCCAGAAGGTGCCAGTGAACCTTTGAGAGCGGTGCATCATGTGGTGCACCTCCTTCCATCCCCGGCCCCAGAAGGTGCCGGTGAGCCTTTGAGAGCGGTGCATCATGTGGTGCACCTCCTTCCATACTGGGCCCCAGAAGGTGCCGGTGAACCTTTGAGAGCGGTGCATCATGTGGTGCACCTCCTCCCATTCCGAGCCCCAGAAGGTGCCGGTGAGCCTTTGAGAGCGGTGCATCATGTGGTGCACCTCCTCCCATTCCGGGCCCCAGAAGGTGCCGGTGAACCTTTGAGAGCGGTGCATCATGTGGTGCACCTCCTTCCATCCTGGGCCCCAGAAGGTGCCGGTGAGCCTTTGAGAGCGGTGCATCATGTGCCATTCCGGGCCCCAGAAGGTGCTACTGAGCCTTTGAGAGCGGTGCATCATATGGTGCACCTCCTTCCATTCCGGGCCCCAGAAGGTGCCAGTGAACCATTGAGAGCGGTGCATCATGTGGTGCACCTCCTCCCATCCCATGCCCCAGAAGGTGCCGGTGAACCTTTGAGAGCGGTGCATCATGTGGTGCACCTCCTTCCATACTGGGCCCCAGAAGGTGCCGGTGAGCCTTTGAGAGCGGTGCATCATGTGGTGCACCTCCTTCCATTCCGAGCCCCAGAAGGTGCCGGTGAGCCTTTGAGAGCGGTGCATCATGTGGTGCACCTCCTTCCATCCCGTGCCCCGGAAGGTGCCAGTGAACCTTTGAGAGCGGTGCATCATGTGGTGCATCTGTTCTCATTCCGGGCCCCAGGAGGTGTCAGTGAACCTTTGAGAGCGGTGCATCATGTGGTGCACCTCCTCCCATCCAGCGCCCCAGAAGGTGCCAGTGAACCTTTGAGAGCGGTGCATCATGTGGTGCACCTCCTTCCATCCCCGGCCCCAGAAGGTGCCGGTGAGCCTTTGAGAGCGGTGCATCATGTGGTGCACCTCCTTCCATACTGGGCCCCAGAAGGTGCCGGTGAACCTTTGAGAGCGGTGCATCATGTGGTGCACCTCCTCCCATTCCGAGCCCCAGAAGGTGCCGGTGAGCCTTTGAGAGCGGTGCATCATGTGGTGCACCTCCTCCCATTCCGGGCCCCAGAAGGTGCCGGTGAACCTTTGAGAGCGGTGCATCAAGTGGTGCACCTCCTTCCATCCTGGGCCCCAGAAGGTGCCGGTGAGCCTTTGAGAGCGGTGCATCATGTGATGCACCTCCTTCCATTCCGGGCCCCAGAAGGTGCTACTGAGCCTTTGAGAGCGGTGCATCATATGGTGCACCTCCTTCCATTCCGGGCCCCAGAAGGTGCCAGTGAACCATTGAGAGCGGTGCATCATGTGGTGCACCTCCTCCCATCCCATGCCCCAGAAGGTGCCAGTGAGCCTTTGAGAGCGGTGCATCATGTGGTGCACCTCCTCCCATCCCATGCCCCAGAAGGTGCCGGTGAGCCTTTGAGAGCGGTGCATCATGTGGTGCACCTCCTCCCATTCCGGGCCCCAGAAGGTGCCGGTGAACCTTTGAGAGCGGTGCATCATGTGGTGCACCTCCTTCCATCCTGGGCCCCAGAAGGTGCCGGTGAACCTTTGAGAGCAGTGCATCATGTGGTGCACCTCCTTCCAGCCCCAGAAGGTGTCGGTGAACCTTTGAGAGCGGTGCATCATGTGGTGCACCTCCTCCCATCCCGGGCCCCGGAAGGTGCCACTGAGCCTTTGAGAGCGGGGCATCATGTGGTGCACCTCCTTCCATCCCGCGCCCCAGAAGGTGCCGGTGAGCCTTTGAGAGCGGTGCATCATGTGGTGCACCTCCTCCCATCCCGGGCCCCGGAAGGTGCCACTGAGCCTTTGAGAGCGGGGCATCATGTGGTGCACCTCCTTCCATCCCGCGCCCCAGAAGGTGCCTTTGAGAGCGGTGCATCATGTGGTGCACCTCCTCCCATCCCGGGCCCCGGAAGGTGCCACTGAGCCTTTGAGAGCGGGGCATCATGTGGTGTACCTCCTTCCATCCCGCGCCCCAGAAGGTGCCGGTGAGCCTTTGAGAGCGGTGCATCATGTGGTGCACCTCCTTCCATCCCACGCCCCAGAAGGTGCCAGTAAGCCTTTGAGAGCGGTGCATCATGTGGTGCACCTCCTTCCATCCCATGCCCCAGAAGGTGCCAGTAAGCCTTTGAGAGCGGTGCATCATGTGGTGCACCTCCTCCCAACCCGGGCCCCGGAAGGTGCCACTGAGCCTTTGAGAGCGGGGCATCATGTGGTGCACCTCCTTCCATCCCACGCCCCAGAAGGTGCCGGTGAACCTTTGAGAGCGGTGCATCATGTGGTGCACCTCCTTCCATCCCACGCCCCAGAAGGTGCCAGTAAGCCTTTGAGAGCGGTGCATCATGTGGTGCACCTCCTTCCATCCCACGCCCCAGAAGGTGCCGGTGAACCTTTGAGAGCGGTGCATCATGTGGTGCACCTCCTTCCATCCCACGCCCCAGAAGGTGCCAGTAAGCCTTTGAGAGCGGTGCATCATGTGGTGCACCTCCTCCCAACCCGGGCCCCGGAAGGTGCCACTGAGCTTTTGAGAGCGGGGCATCATGTGGTGCACCTCCTTCCATCCAGCGCCCCAGAAGGTGCCAGTGAACCTTTGAGAGCGGTGCATCATGTGGTGCACCTCCTTCCATCCCCGGCCCCAGAAGGTGCCGGTGAACCTTTGAGAGCGGTGCACCTCCTTCCATCCCCGGCCCCAGAAGGTGCCAGTGAACCTTTGAGAGCGGTGCATCATGTGGTGCACCTCCTCCCATTCCGGGCCCTGGAAGGTGGCGGTGAACCTTTGAGAGCGGTGCATCATGTGGTGCACCTCCTTGCATCCCCGGCCCCAGAAGGTGCCAGTGAACCTTTGAGAGCGGTGCATCATGTGGTGCACCTCCTTCCATCCCGCGCCCCGGAAAGTGCCACTGAACCTTTGAGAGCGGGGCATCATGTGGTGCACCTCCTCCCATTCCGGGCCCCAGAAGGTGCCGGTGAGCCTTTGAGAGCGGTGCATCATGTGGTGCACCTCCTTCCATACTGGGCCCTAGAAGGTGCCGGTGAACCTTTGAGAGCGGTGCATCATGTGGTGCACCTCCTCCCATTCCGAGCCCCAGAAGTTGCTACTGAGACTTTGAGAGCGGTGCATCATATGGTGCACCTCCTTCCATTCCGGGCCCCAGAAGGTGCCAGTGAACCATTGAGAGCGGTGCATCATGTGGTGCACCTCCTCCCATCCCATGCCCCAGAAGGTGCCAGTGAGCCTTTGAGAGCGGTGCATCATGTGGTGCACCTCCTCCCATCCCATGCCCCAGAAGGTGCCGGTGAGCCTTTGAGAGCGGTGCATCATGTGGTGCACCTCCTTCCATTCCGAGCCCCAGAAGGTGCCGGTGAGCCTTTGAGAGCGTTGCATCATGTGGTGCACCTCCTTCCATCCCGTGCCCCGGAAGGTGCCAGTGAACCTTTGAGAGCGGTGCATCATGTGGTGCATCTGTTCTCATTCCGGGCCCCAGGAGGTGTCAGTGAACCTTTGAGAGCGGTGCATCATGTGGTGCACCTCCTCCCATCCAGCGCCCCAGAAGGTGCCAGTGAACCTTTGAGAGCGGTGCATCATGTGGTGCACCTCCTTCCATCCCCGGCCCCAGAAGGTGCCGGTGAACCTTTGAGAGCGGTGCACCTCCTTCCATCCCCGGCCCCAGAAGGTGCCAGTGAACCTTTGAGAGCGGTGCATCATGTGGTGCACCTCCTCCCATTCCGGGCCCTGGAAGGTGGCGGTGAACCTTTGAGAGCGGTGCATCATGTGGTGCACCTCCTTGCATCCCGGCCCCAGAAGGTGCCAGTGAACCTTTGAGAGCGGTGCATCATGTGGTGCACCTCCTTCCATCCCGCGCCCCGGAAGGTGCCACTGAACCTTTGAGAGCGGTGCATCATGTGGTGGACCTCCTCCCATTCCGGGCCCCAGAAGGTGCCGGTGAGCCTTTGAGAGCGGTGCATCCTGTGGTGCACCTCCTTCCATACTGGGCCCCAGAAGGTGCCGGTGAACCTTTGAGAGCGGTGCATCATGTGGTGCACCTCCTCCCATTCCGAGCCCCAGAAGGTGCCGGTGAGCCTTTGAGAGCGGTGCATCATGTGGTGCACCTCCTTCCATTCCGGGCCCCAGAAGGTGCCGGTGAACCTTTGAGAGCGGTGCATCAGGTGGTGCACCTCCTTCCATCCTGGGCCCCAGAAGGTGCCGGTGAACCTTTGAGAGCGGTGCATCATGTGGTGCACCTCCTCCCATTCCGAGCCCCAGAAGGTGCCAGTGAACCTTTGAGAGCGGTGCATCATGTGGTGCACCTCCTTCCATCCCATGCCCCAGAAGGTGCCAGTGAGCCTTTGAGAGCGGTGCATCATGTGGTGCACCTCCTCCCATCCCATGCCCCAGAAGGTGCCAGTGAGCCTTTGAGAGCGGTGCATCATGTGGTGCACCTCCTCCCATCCCATGCCCCAGAAGGTGCCGGTGAGCATTTGAGAGCGGTGCATCATGTGGTGCACCTCCTTCCATTCCGAGCCCCAGAAGGTGCCATTGAGCCTTTGAGAGCGGTGCATCATGTGGTGCACCTCCTTCCATCCCGTGCCCCGGAAGGTGCCAGTGAACCTTTGAGAGCGGTGCATCATGTGGTGCATCTGTTCTCATTCCGGGCCCCAGGAGGTGTCAGTGAACCTTTGAGAGCGGTGCATCATGTGGTGCACCTCCTCCCATCCAGCGCCCCAGAAGGTGCCAGTGAACCTTTGAGAGCGGTGCATCATGTGGTGCACCTCCTTCCATCCCTGGCCCCAGAAGGTGCCGGTGAGCCTTTGAGAGCGGTGCATCATGTGGTGCACCTCCTTCCATACTGGGCCCCAGAAGGTGCCGGTGAACCTTTGAGAGCGGTGCATCGTGTGGTGCACCTCCTCCCATTCCGAGCCCCAGAAGGTGCCGGTGAGCCTTTGAGAGCGGTGCATCATGTGGTGCACCTCCTTCCATCCTGGGCCCCAGAAGGTGCCGGTGAGCCTTTGAGAGCGGTGCATCATGTGATGCACCTCCTTCCATTCCGGGCCCCAGAAGGTGCTACTGAGCCTTTGAGAGCGGTGCATCATATGGTGCACCTCCTTCCATTCCGGGCCCCAGAAGGTGCCAGTGAACCATTGAGAGCGGTGCATCATGTGGTGCACCTCCTCCCATCCCATGCCCCAGAAGGTGCCAGTGAGCCTTTGAGAGCGGTGCATCATGTGGTGCACCTCCTCCCATCCCATGCCCCAGAAGGTGCCGGTGAGCCTTTGAGAGCGGTGCATCATGTGGTGCACCTCCTCCCATTCCGGGCCCCAGAAGGTGCCGGTGAACCTTTGAGAGCGGTGCATCATGTGGTGCACCTCCTCCCATTCCGAGCCCCAGAAGGTGCCGGTGAGCCTTTGAGAGCGGTGCATCATGTGGTGCACCTCCTTCCATACTGGGCCCCAGAAGGTGCCGGTGAGCCTTTGAGAGCGGTGCATCATGTGGTGCACCTCCTTCCATTCCGAGCCCCAGAAGGTGCCGGTGAGCCTTTGAGAGCGGTGCATCATGTGGTGCACCTCCTTCCATCCCGTGCCCCGGAAGGTGCCAGTGAACCTTTGAGAGCAGTGCATCATGTGGTGCATCTGTTCTCATTCCGGGCCCCAGGAGGTGTCAGTGAACCTTTGAGAGCGGTGCATCATGTGGTGCACCTCCTCCCATCCAGCGCCCCAGAAGGTGCCAGTGAACCTTTGAGAGCGGTGCATCATGTGGTGCACCTCCTTCCATCCCCGGCCCCAGAAGGTGCCGGTGAGCCTTTGAGAGCGGTGCATCATGTGGTGCACCTCCTTCCATACTGGGCCCCAGAAGGTGCCGGTGAACCTTTGAGAGCGGTGCATCATGTGGTGCACCTCCTCCCATTCCGAGCCCCAGAAGGTGCCGGTGAGCCTTTGAGAGCGGTGCATCATGTGGTGCACCTCCTCCCATTCCGGGCCCCAGAAGGTGCCGGTGAACCTTTGAGAGCGGTGCATCATGTGGTGCACCTCCTCCCATTCCGGGCCCTGGAAGGTGGCGGCGAACCTTTGAGAGCGGTGCATCATGTGGTGCACCTCCTTGCATCCCGGCCCCAGAAGGTGCCAGTGAACCTTTGAGAAGCGGTGCATCATGTGGTGCACCTCCTTCCATCCCGCGCCCCGGAAGGTGCCACTGAACCTTTGAGAGCGGTGCATCATGTGGTGCACCTCCTCCCATTCCGGGCCCCAGAAGGTGCCGGTGAGCCTTTGAGAGCGGTGCATCCTGTGGTGCACCTCCTTCCATACTGAGCCCCAGAAGGTGCCGGTGAACCTTTGAGAGCGGTGCATCATGTGGTGCACCTCCTCCCATTCCGAGCCCCAGAAGGTGCCGGTGAGCCTTTGAGAGCGGTGCATCATGTGGTGCACCTCCTCCCATTCCGGGCCCCAGAAGGTGCCGGTGAACCTTTGAGAGCGGTGCATCATGTGGTGCACCTCCTTCCATCCTGGGCCCCAGAAGGTGCCGGTGAACCTTTGAGAGCGGTGCATCATGTGGTGCACCTCCTCCCATTCCGAGCCCCAGAAGGTGCCAGTGAACCTTTGAGAGCGGTGCATCATGTGGTGCACCTCCTTCCATCCCATGCCCCAGAAGGTGCCAGTGAGCCTTTGAGAGCGGTGCATCATGTGGTGCACCTCCTCCCATCCCATGCCCCAGAAGGTGCCAATGAGCCTTTGAGAGCGGTGCATCATGTGGTGCACCTCCTCCCATCCCATGCCCCAGAAGGTGCCGGTGAGCCTTTGAGAGCGGTGCATCATGTGGTGCACCTCCTTCCATTCCGAGCCCCAGAAGGTGCCGGTGAGCCTTTGAGAGCGGTGCATCATGTGGTGCACCTCCTTCCATCCCGTGCCCCGGAAGGTGCCAGTGAACCTTTGAGAGCGGTGCATCATGTGGTGCATCTGTTCTCATTCCGGGCCCCAGGAGGTGTCAGTGAACCTTTGAGAGCGGTGCATCATGTGGTGCACCTCCTCCCATCCAGCGCCCCAGAAGATGCCAGTGAACCTTTGAGAGCGGTGCATCATGTGGTGCACCTCCTTCCATCCCCGGCCCCAGAAGGTGCCGGTGAGCCTTTGAGAGCGGTGCATCATGTGGTGCACCTCCTTCCATACTGGGCCCCAGAAGGTGCCGGTGAACCTTTGAGAGCGGTGCATCATGTGGTGCACCTCCTCCCATCCCATGCCCCAGAAGGTGCCGGTGAGCCTTTGAGAGCGGTGCATCATGTGGTGCACCTCCTTCCATTCCGAGCCCCAGAAGGTGCCGGTGAGCCTTTGAGAGCGGTGCATCATGTGGTGCACCTCCTTCCATCCCGTGCCCCGGAAGGTGCCAGTGAACCTTTGAGAGCGGTGCATCATGTGGTGCATCTGTTCTCATTCCGGGCCCCAGGAGGTGTCAGTGAACCTTTGAGAGCGGTGCATCATGTGGTGCACCTCCTCCCATCCAGCGCCCCAGAAGGTGCCAGTGAACCTTTGAGAGCGGTGCATCATGTGGTGCACCTCCTTCCATCCCCGGCCCCAGAAGGTGCCGGTGAGCCTTTGAGAGCGGTGCATCATGTGGTGCACCTCCTTCCATACTGGGCCCCAGAAGGTGCCGGTGAACCTTTGAGAGCGGTGCATCATGTGGTGCACCTCCTCCCATTCCGAGCCCCAGAAGGTGCCGGTGAGCCTTTGAGAGCGGTGCATCATGTGGTGCACCTCCTCCCATTCCGGGCCCCAGAAGGTGCCGGTGAACCTTTGAGAGCGGTGCATCATGTGGTGCACCTCCTTCCATCCTGGGCCCCAGAAGGTGCCGGTGAGCCTTTGAGAGCGGTGCATCATGTGCCATTCCGGGCCCCAGAAGGTGCTACTGAGCCTTTGAGAGCGGTGCATCATATGGTGCACCTCCTTCCATTCCGGGCCCCAGAAGGTGCCAGTGAACCATTAAGAGCGGTGCATCATGTGGTGCACCTCCTCCCATCCCATGCCCCAGAAGGTGCCGGTGAACCTTTGAGAGCGGTGCATCATGTGGTGCACCTCCTTCCATACTGGGCCCCAGAAGGTGCCGGTGAGCCTTTGAGAGCGGTGCATCATGTGGTGCACCTCCTTCCATTCCGAGCCCCAGAAGGTGCCGGTGAGCCTTTGAGAGCGGTGCATCATGTGGTGCACCTCCTTCCATCCCGTGCCCCGGAAGGTGCCAGTGAACCTTTGAGAGCGGTGCATCATGTGGTGCATCTGTTCTCATTCCGGGCCCCAGGAGGTGTCAGTGAACCTTTGAGAGCGGTGCATCATGTGGTGCACCTCCTCCCATCCAGCGCCCCAGAAGGTGCCAGTGAACCTTTGAGAGCGGTGCATCATGTGGTGCACCTCCTTCCATCCCCGGCCCCAGAAGGTGCCGGTGAGCCTTTGAGAGCGGTGCATCATGTGGTGCACCTCCTTCCATACTGGGCCCCAGAAGGTGCCGGTGAACCTTTGAGAGCGGTGCATCATGTGGTGCACCTCCTCCCATTCCGAGCCCCAGAAGGTGCCGGTGAGCCTTTGAGAGCGGTGCATCATGTGGTGCACCTCCTCCCATTCCGGGCCCCAGAAGGTGCCGGTGAACCTTTGAGAAGCGGTGCATCAAGTGGTGCACCTCCTTCCATCCTGGGCCCCAGAAGGTGCCGGTGAGCCTTTGAGAGCGGTGCATCATGTGATGCACCTCCTTCCATTCCGGGCCCCAGAAGGTGCTACTGAGCCTTTGAGAGCGGTGCATCATATGGTGCACCTCCTTCCATTCCGGGCCCCAGAAGGTGCCAGTGAACCATTGAGAGCGGTGCATCATGTGGTGCACCTCCTCCCATCCCATGCCCCAGAAGGTGCCAGTGAGCCTTTGAGAGCGGTGCATCATGTGGTGCACCTCCTCCCATCCCATGCCCCAGAAGGTGCCGGTGAGCCTTTGAGAGCGGTGCATCATGTGGTGCACCTCCTCCCATTCCGGGCCCCAGAAGGTGCCGGTGAACCTTTGAGAGCGGTGCATCATGTGGTGCACCTCCTTCCATCCTGGGCCCCAGAAGGTGTTGGTGAACCTTTGAGAGCAGTGCATCATGTGGTGCATCTCCTTCCAGCCCCAGAAGGTGTCGGTGAACCTTTGAGAGCGGTGCATCATGTGGTGCACCTCCTCCCATCCCGGGCCCCGGAAGGTGCCACTGAGCCTTTGAGAGCGGGGCATCATGTGGTGCACCTCCTTCCATCCCGCGCCCCAGAAGGTGCCGGTGAGCCTTTGAGAGCGGTGCATCATGTGGTGCACCTCCTCCCATCCCGGGCCCCGGAAGGTGCCACTGAGCCTTTGAGAGCGGGGCATCATGTGGTGCACCTCCTTCCATCCCGCGCCCCAGAAGGTGCCTTTGAGAGCGGTGCATCATGTGGTGCACCTCCTCCCATCCCGGGCCCCGGAAGGTGCCACTGAGCCTTTGAGAGCGGGGCATCATGTGGTGTACCTCCTTCCATCCCGCGCCCCAGAAGGTGCCGGTGAGCCTTTGAGAGCGGTGCATCATGTGGTGCACCTCCTTCCATCCCACGCCCCAGAAGGTGCCAGTAAGCCTTTGAGAGCGGTGCATCATGTGGTGCACCTCCTTCCATCCCATGCCCCAGAAGGTGCCAGTAAGCCTTTGAGAGCGGTGCATCATGTGGTGCACCTCCTCCCAACCCGGGCCCCGGAAGGTGCCACTGAGCCTTTGAGAGCGGGGCATCATGTGGTGCACCTCCTTCCATCCCACGCCCCAGAAGGTGCCGGTGAACCTTTGAGAGCGGTGCATCATGTGGTGCACCTCCTTCCATCCCACGCCCCAGAAGGTGCCAGTAAGCCTTTGAGAGCGGTGCATCATGTGGTGCACCTCCTTCCATCCCACGCCCCAGAAGGTGCCGGTGAACCTTTGAGAGCGGTGCATCATGTGGTGCACCTCCTTCCATCCCACGCCCCAGAAGGTGCCAGTAAGCCTTTGAGAGCGGTGCATCATGTGGTGCACCTCCTCCCAACCCGGGCCCCGGAAGGTGCCACTGAGCCTTTGAGAGCGGGGCATCATGTGGTGCACCTCCTTCCATCCAGCGCCCCAGAAGGTGCCAGTGAACCTTTGAGAGCGGTGCATCATGTGGTGCACCTCCTTCCATCCCCGGCCCCAGAAGGTGCCGGTGAACCTTTGAGAGCGGTGCACCTCCTTCCATCCCCGGCCCCAGAAGGTGCCAGTGAACCTTTGAGAGCGGTGCATCATGTGGTGCACCTCCTCCCATTCCGGGCCCTGGAAGGTGGCGGTGAACCTTTGAGAGCGGTGCATCATGTGGTGCACCTCCTTGCATCCCCGGCCCCAGAAGGTGCCAGTGAACCTTTGAGAGCGGTGCATCATGTGGTGCACCTCCTTCCATCCCGCGCCCCGGAAAGTGCCACTGAACCTTTGAGAGCGGTGCATCATGTGGTGCACCTCCTCCCATTCCGGGCCCCAGAAGGTGCCGGTGAGCCTTTGAGAGCGGTGCATCATGTGGTGCACCTCCTTCCATACTGGGCCCCAGAAGGTGCCGGTGAACCTTTGAGAGCGGTGCATCATGTGGTGCACCTCCTCCCATTCCGAGCCCCAGAAGTTGCTACTGAGCCTTTGAGAGCGGTGCATCATATGGTGCACCTCCTTCCATTCCGGGCCCCAGAAGGTGCCAGTGAACCATTGAGGAGCGGTGCATCATGTGGTGCACCTCCTCCCATCCCATGCCCCAGAAGGTGCCAGTGAGCCTTTGAGAGCGGTGCATCATGTGGTGCACCTCCTCCCATCCCATGCCCCAGAAGGTGCCGGTGAGCCTTTGAGAGCGGTGCATCATGTGGTGCACCTCCTTCCATTCCGAGCCCCAGAAGGTGCCGGTGAGCCTTTGAGAGCGTTGCATCATGTGGTGCACCTCCTTCCATCCCGTGCCCCGGAAGGTGCCAGTGAACCTTTGAGAGCGGTGCATCATGTGGTGCATCTGTTCTCATTCCGGGCCCCAGGAGGTGTCAGTGAACCTTTGAGAGCGGTGCATCATGTGGTGCACCTCCTCCCATCCAGCGCCCCAGAAGGTGCCAGTGAACCTTTGAGAGCGGTGCATCATGTGGTGCACCTCCTTCCATCCCCGGCCCCAGAAGGTGCCGGTGAACCTTTGAGAGCGGTGCACCTCCTTCCATCCCCGGCCCCAGAAGGTGCCAGTGAACCTTTGAGAGCGGTGCATCATGTGGTGCACCTCCTCCCATTCCGGGCCCTGGAAGGTGGCGGTGAACCTTTGAGAGCGGTGCATCATGTGGTGCACCTCCTTGCATCCCGGCCCCAGAAGGTGCCAGTGAACCTTTGAGAGCGGTGCATCATGTGGTGCACCTCCTTCCATCCCGCGCCCCGGAAGGTGCCACTGAACCTTTGAGAGCGGTGCATCAGGTGGTGCACCTCCTTCCATCCTGGGCCCCAGAAGGTGCCGGTGAACCTTTGAGAGCGGTGCATCATGTGGTGCACCTCCTCCCATTCCGAGCCCCAGAAGGTGCCAGTGAACCTTTGAGAGCGGTGCATCATGTGGTGCACCTCCTTCCATCCCATGCCCCAGAAGGTGCCAGTGAGCCTTTGAGAGCGGTGCATCATGTGGTGCACCTCCTCCCATCCCATGCCCCAGAAGGTGCCAGTGAGCCTTTGAGAGCGGTGCATCATGTGGTGCACCTCCTCCCATCCCATGCCCCAGAAGGTGCCGGTGAGCATTTGAGAGCGGTGCATCATGTGGTGCACCTCCTTCCATTCCGAGCCCCAGAAGGTGCCATTGAGCCTTTGAGAGCGGTGCATCATGTGGTGCACCTCCTTCCATCCCGTGCCCCGGAAGGTGCCAGTGAACCTTTGAGAGCGGTGCATCATGTGGTGCATCTGTTCTCATTCCGGGCCCCAGGAGGTGTCAGTGAACCTTTGAGAGCGGTGCATCATGTGGTGCACCTCCTCCCATCCAGCGCCCCAGAAGGTGCCAGTGAACCTTTGAGAGCGGTGCATCATGTGGTGCACCTCCTTCCATCCCTGGCCCCAGAAGGTGCCGGTGAGCCTTTGAGAGCGGTGCATCATGTGGTGCACCTCCTTCCATACTGGGCCCCAGAAGGTGCCGGTGAACCTTTGAGAGCGGTGCATCATGTGGTGCACCTCCTCCCATTCCGAGCCCCAGAAGGTGCCGGTGAGCCTTTGAGAGCGGTGCATCATGTGGTGCACCTCCTTCCATCCTGGGCCCCAGAAGGTGCCGGTGAGCCTTTGAGAGCGGTGCATCATGTGATGCACCTCCTTCCATTCCGGGCCCCAGAAGGTGCTACTGAGCCTTTGAGAGCGGTGCATCATATGGTGCACCTCCTTCCATTCCGGGCCCCAGAAGGTGCCAGTGAACCATTGAGAGCGGTGCATCATGTGGTGCACCTCCTCCCATCCCATGCCCCAGAAGGTGCCAGTGAGCCTTTGAGAGCGGTGCATCATGTGGTGCACCTCCTCCCATCCCATGCCCCAGAAGGTGCCGGTGAGCCTTTGAGAGCGGTGCATCATGTGGTGCACCTCCTCCCATTCCGGGCCCCAGAAGGTGCCGGTGAACCTTTGAGAGCGGTGCATCATGTGGTGCACCTCCTCCCATTCCGAGCCCCAGAAGGTGCCGGTGAGCCTTTGAGAGCGGTGCATCATGTGGTGCACCTCCTTCCATACTGGGCCCCAGAAGGTGCCGGTGAGCCTTTGAGAGCGGTGCATCATGTGGTGCACCTCCTTCCATTCCGAGCCCCAGAAGGTGCCGGTGAGCCTTTGAGAGCGGTGCATCATGTGGTGCACCTCCTTCCATCCCGTGCCCCGGAAGGTGCCAGTGAACCTTTGAGAGCAGTGCATCATGTGGTGCATCTGTTCTCATTCCGGGCCCCAGGAGGTGTCAGTGAACCTTTGAGAGCGGTGCATCATGTGGTGCACCTCCTCCCATCCAGCGCCCCAGAAGGTGCCAGTGAACCTTTGAGAGCGGTGCATCATGTGGTGCACCTCCTTCCATCCCCGGCCCCAGAAGGTGCCGGTGAGCCTTTGAGAGCGGTGCATCATGTGGTGCACCTCCTTCCATACTGGGCCCCAGAAGGTGCCGGTGAACCTTTGAGAGCGGTGCATCATGTGGTGCACCTCCTCCCATTCCGAGCCCCAGAAGGTGCCGGTGAGCCTTTGAGAGCGGTGCATCATGTGGTGCACCTCCTCCCATTCCGGGCCCCAGAAGGTGCCGGTGAACCTTTGAGAGCGGTGCATCATGTGGTGCACCTCCTCCCATTCCGGGCCCTGGAAGGTGGCGGTGAACCTTTGAGAGCGGTGCATCATGTGGTGCACCTCCTTGCATCCCGGCCCCAGAAGGTGCCAGTGAACCTTTGAGAGCGGTGCATCATGTGGTGCACCTCCTTCCATCCCGCGCCCCGGAAGGTGCCTCTGAACCTTTGAGAGCGGTGCATCATGTGGTGGACCTCCTCCCATTCCGGGCCCCAGAAGGTGCCGGTGAGCCTTTGAGAGCGGTGCATCCTGTGGTGCACCTCCTTCCATACTGGGCCCCAGAAGGTGCCGGTGAACCTTTGAGAGCGGTGCATCATGTGGTGCACCTCCTCCCATTCCGAGCCCCAGAAGGTGCCGGTGAGCCTTTGAGAGCGGTGCATCATGTGGTGCACCTCCTCCCATTCCGGGCCCCAGAAGGTGCCGGTGAACCTTTGAGAGCGGTGCATCAGGTGGTGCACCTCCTTCCATCCTGGGCCCCAGAAGGTGCCGGTGAACCTTTGAGAGCGGTGCATCATGTGGTGCACCTCCTCCCATTCCGAGCCCCAGAAGGTGCCAGTGAACCTTTGAGAGCGGTGCATCATGTGGTGCACCTCCTTCCATCCCATGCCCCAGAAGGTGCCAGTGAGCCTTTGAGAGCGGTGCATCATGTGGTGCACCTCCTCCCATCCCAGGCCCCAGAAGGTGCCAGTGAGCCTTTGAGAGCGGTGCATCATGTGGTGCACCTCCTCCCATCCCATGCCCCAGAAGGTGCCGGTGAGCCTTTGAGAGCGGTGCATCATGTGGTGCACCTCCTTCCATTCCGAGCCCCAGAAGGTGCCATTGAGCCTTTGAGAGCGGTGCATCATGTGGTGCACCTCCTTCCATCCCGTGCCCCGGAAGGTGCCAGTGAACCTTTGAGAGCGGTGCATCATGTGGTGCATCTGTTCTCATTCCGGGCCCCAGGAGGTGTCAGTGAACCTTTGAGAGCGGTGCATCATGTGGTGCACCTCCTCCCATCCAGCGCCCCAGAAGGTGCCAGTGAACCTTTGAGAGCGGTGCATCATGTGGTGCACCTCCTTCCATCCCCGGCCCCAGAAGGTGCTGGTGAGCCTTTGAGAGCGGTGCATCATGTGGTGCACCTCCTTCCATACTGGGCCCCAGAAGGTGCCGGTGAACCTTTGAGAGCGGTGCATCATGTGGTGCACCTCCTCCCATTCCGAGCCCCAGAAGGTGCCGGTGAGCCTTTGAGAGCGGTGCATCATGTGGTGCACCTCCTTCCATCCTGGGCCCCAGAAGGTGCCGGTGAGCCTTTGAGAGCGGTGCATCATGTGATGCACCTCCTTCCATTCCGGGCCCCAGAAGGTGCTACTGAGCCTTTGAGAGCGGTGCATCATATGGTGCACCTCCTTCCATTCCGGGCCCCAGAAGGTGCCAGTGAACCATTGAGAGCGGTGCATCATGTGGTGCACCTCCTCCCATCCCATGCCCCAGAAGGTGCCAGTGAGCCTTTGAGAGCGGTGCATCATGTGGTGCACCTCCTCCCATTCCGGGCCCCAGAAGGTGCCGGTGAACCTTTGAGAGCGGTGCATCATGTGGTGCACCTCCTCCCATTCCGAGCCCCAGAAGGTGCCGGTGAGCCTTTGAGAGCGGTGCATCATGTGGTGCACCTCCTTCCATACTGGGCCCCAGAAGGTGCCGGTGAGCCTTTGAGAGCGGTGCATCATGTGGTGCACCTCCTTCCATTCCGAGCCCCAGAAGGTGCCGGTGAGCCTTTGAGAGCGGTGCATCATGTGGTGCACCTCCTTCCATCCCGTGCCCCGGAAGGTGCCAGTGAACCTTTGAGAGCAGTGCATCATGTGGTGCATCTGTTCTCATTCCGGGCCCCAGGAGGTGTCAGTGAACCTTTGAGAGCGGTGCATCATGTGGTGCACCTCCTCCCATCCAGCGCCCCAGAAGGTGCCAGTGAACCTTTGAGAGCGGTGCATCATGTGGTGCACCTCCTTCCATCCCCGGCCCCAGAAGGTGCCGGTGAGCCTTTGAGAGCGGTGCATCATGTGGTGCACCTCCTTCCATACTGGGCCCCAGAAGGTGCCGGTGAACCTTTGAGAGCGGTGCATCATGTGGTGCACCTCCTCCCATTCCGAGCCCCAGAAGGTGCCGGTGAGCCTTTGAGAGCGGTGCATCATGTGGTGCACCTCCTCCCATTCCGGGCCCCAGAAGGTGCCGGTGAACCTTTGAGAGCGGTGCATCATGTGGTGCACCTCCTCCCATTCCGGGCCCTGGAAGGTGGCGGTGAACCTTTGAGAGCGGTGCATCATGTGGTGCACCTCCTTGCATCCCCGGCACCAGAAGGTGCCAGTGAACCTTTGAGAGCGGTGCATCATGTGGTGCACCTCCTTCCATCCCGCGCCCCGGAAGGTGCCACTGAACCTTTGAGAGCGGTGCATCATGTGGTGGACCTCCTCCCATTCCGGGCCACAGAAGGTGCCGGTGAGCCTTTGAGAGCGGTGCATCCTGTGGTGCACCTCCTTCCATACTGGGCCCCAGAAGGTGCCGGTGAACCTTTGAGAGCGGTGCATCATGTGGTGCACCTCCTCCCATTCCGAGCCCCAGAAGGTGCCGGTGAGCCTTTGAGAGCGGTGCATCATGTGGTGCACCTCCTCCCATTCCGGGCCCCAGAAGGTGCCGGTGAACCTTTGAGAGCGGTGCATCAGGTGGTGCACCTCCTTCCATCCTGGGCCCCAGAAGGTGCCGGTGAACCTTTGAGAGCGGTGCATCATGTGGTGCACCTCCTCCCATTCCGAGCCCCAGAAGGTGCCAGTGAACCTTTGAGAGCGGTGCATCATGTGGTGCACCTCCTTCCATCCCATGCCCCAGAAGGTGCCAGTGAGCCTTTGAGAGCGGTGCATCATGTGGTGCACCTCCTCCCATCCCATGCCCCAGAAGGTGCCAGTGAGCCTTTGAGAGCGGTGCATCATGTGGTGCACCTCCTCCCATCCCATGCCCCAGAAGGTGCCGGTGAGCCTTTGAGAGCGGTGCATCATGTGGTGCACCTCCTTCCATTCCGAGCCCCAGAAGGTGCCATTGAGCCTTTGAGAGCGGTGCATCATGTGGTGCACCTCCTTCCATCCCGTGCCCCGGAAGGTGCCAGTGAACCTTTGAGAGCGGTGCATCATGTGGTGCATCTGTTCTCATTCCGGGCCCCAGGAGGTGTCAGTGAACCTTTGAGAGCGGTGCATCATGTGGTGCACCTCCTCCCATCCAGCGCCCCAGAAGGTGCCAGTGAACCTTTGAGAGCGGTGCATCATGTGGTGCACCTCCTTCCATCCCCGGCCCCAGAAGGTGCCGGTGAGCCTTTGAGAGCGGTGCATCATGTGGTGCACCTCCTTCCATACTGGGCCCCAGAAGGTGCCGGTGAACCTTTGAGAGCGGTGCATCATGTGGTGCACCACCTCCCATTCCGAGCCCCAGAAGGTGCCGGTGAGCCTTTGAGAGCGGTGCATCATGTGGTGCACCTCCTTCCATCCTGGGCCCCAGAAGGTGCCGGTGAGCCTTTGAGAGCGGTGCATCATGTGATGCACCTCCTTCCATTCCGGGCCCCAGAAGGTGCTACTGAGCCTTTGAGAGCGGTGCATCATATGGTGCACCTCCTTCCATTCCGGGCCCCAGAAGGTGCCAGTGAACCATTGAGAGCGGTGCATCATGTGGTGCACCTCCTCCCATCCCATGCCCCAGAAGGTGCCAGTGAGCCTTTGAGAGCGGTGCATCATGTGGTGCACCTCCTCCCATCCCATGCCCCAGAAGGTGCCGGTGAGCCTTTGAGAGCGGTGCATCATGTGGTGCACCTCCTCCCATTCCGGGCCCCAGAAGGTGCCGGTGAACCTTTGAGAGCGGTGCATCATGTGGTGCACCTCCTCCCATTCCGAGCCCCAGAAGGTGCCGGTGAGCCTTTGAGAGCGGTGCATCATGTGGTGCACCTCCTTCCATACTGGGTGCCGGTGAGCCTTTGAGAGCGGTGCATCATGTGGTGCACCTCCTTCCATTCCGAGCCCCAGAAGGTGCCGGTGAGCCTTTGAGAGCGGTGCATCATGTGGTGCACCTCCTTCCATCCCGTGCCCCGGAAGGTGCCAGTGAACCTTTGAGAGCAGTGCATCATGTGGTGCATCTGTTCTCATTCCGGGCCCCAGGAGGTGTCAGTGAACCTTTGAGAGCGGTGCATCATGTGGTGCACCTCCTCCCATCCAGCGCCCCAGAAGGTGCCAGTGAACCTTTGAGAGCGGTGCATCATGTGGTGCACCTCCTTCCATCCCCGGCCCCAGAAGGTGCCGGTGAGCCTTTGAGAGCGGTGCATCATGTGGTGCACCTCCTTCCATACTGGGCCCCAGAAGGTGCCGGTGAACCTTTGAGAGCGGTGCATCATGTGGTGCACCTCCTCCCATTCCGAGCCCCAGAAGGTGCCGGTGAGCCTTTGAGAGCGGTGCATCATGTGGTGCACCTCCTCCCATTCCGGGCCCCAGAAGGTGCCGGTGAACCTTTGAGAGCGGTGCATCATGTGGTGCACCTCCTTCCATCCTGGGCCCCAGAAGGTGCCGGTGAGCCTTTGAGAGCGGTGCATCATGGGATGCACCTCCTTCCATTCCGGGCCCCAGAAGGTGCTACTGAGCCTTTGAGAGCGGTGCATCATATGGTGCACCTCCTTCCATTCCGGGCCCCAGAAGGTGCCAGTGAACCATTGAGAGCGGTGCATCATGTGGTGCACCTCCTCCCATCCCATGCCCCAGAAGGTGCCAGTGAGCCTTTGAGAGCGGTGCATCATGTGGTGCACCTCCTCCCATCCCATGCCCCAGAAGGTGCCGGTGAGCCTTTGAGAGCGGTGCATCATGTGGTGCACCTCCTCCCATTCCGGGCCCCAGAAGGTGCCGGTGAACCTTTGAGAGCGGTGCATCATGTGGTGCACCTCCTTCCATCCTGGGCCCCAGAAGGTGCCGGTGAACCTTTGAGAGCAGTGCATCATGTGGTGCACCTCCTTCCAGCCCCAGAAGGTGTCGGTGAACCTTTGAGAGCGGTGCATCATGTGGTGCACCTCCTCCCATCCCGGGCCCCGGAAGGTGCCACTGAGCCTTTGAGAGCGGGGCATTATGTGGTGCACCTCCTTCCATCCCGCGCCCCAGAAGGTGCCGGTGAGCCTTTGAGAGCGGTGCATCATGTGGTGCACCTCCTCCCATCCCGGGCCCCGGAAGGTGCCACTGAGCCTTTGAGAGCGGGGCATCATGTGGTGCACCTCCTTCCATCCCGCGCCCCAGAAGGTGCCGGTGAGCCTTTGAGAGCGGTGCATCATGTGGTGCACCTCCTCCCATCCCGGGCCCCGGAAGGTGCCACTGAGCCTTTGAGAGCGGGGCATCATGTGGTGTACCTCCTTCCATCCCGCGCCCCAGAAGGTGCCGGTGAGCCTTTGAGAGCGGTGCATCATGTGGTGCACCTCCTTCCATCCCACGCCCCAGAAGGTGCCAGTAAGCCTTTGAGAGCGGTGCATCATGTGGTGCACCTCCTTCCATCCCATGCCCCAGAAGGTGCCAGTAAGCCTTTGAGAGCGGTGCATCATGTGGTGCACCTCCTCCCAACCCGGGCCCCGGAAGGTGCCACTGAGCCTTTGAGAGCGGGGCATCATGTGGTGCACCTCCTTCCATCCCACGCCCCAGAAGGTGCCGGTGAACCTTTGAGAGCGGTGCATCATGTGGTGCACCTCCTTCCATCCCACGCCCCAGAAGGTGCCAGTAAGCCTTTGAGAGCGGTGCATCATGTGGTGCACCTCCTTCCATCCCACGCCCCAGAAGGTGCCGGTGAACCTTTGAGAGCGGTGCATCATGTGGTGCACCTCCTTCCATCCCACGCCCCAGAAAGTGCCAGTAAGCCTTTGAGAGCGGTGCATCATGTGGTGCACCTCCTTCCATCCCATGCCCCAGAAGGTGCCAGTAAGCCTTTGAGAGCGGTGCATCATGTGGTGCACCTCCTCCCAACCCGGGCCCCGGAAGGTGCCACTGAGCCTTTGAGAGCGGGGCATCATGTGGTGCACCTCCTTCCATCCCACGCCCCAGAAGGTGCCGGTGAACCTTTGAGAGCGGTGCATCATGTGGTGCACCTCCTTCCATCCCACGCCCCAGAAGGTGCCAGTAAGCCTTTGAGAGCGGTGCATCATGTGGTGCACCTCCTTCCATCCCACGCCCCAGAAGGTGCCGGTGAACCTTTGAGAGCGGTGCATCATGTGGTGCACCTCCTTCCATCCCACGGCCCAGAAGGTGCCAGTAAGCCTTTGAGAGCGGTGCATCATGTGGTGCACCTCCTTCCATCCCACGCCCCAGAAGGTGCCAGTAAGCCTTTGAGAGCGGTGCATCATGTGGTGCACCTCCTCCCATTCCGGGCCCCAGAAGGTGTCGGTGAGCCTTTGAGAGCGGTTCATCATGTGGTGCACCTCCTTCCATCCCACGCCCCAGAAGGTGCCAATGAGCCTTTGAGAGCGTTGCATCATGTGGTGCACCTCCTTGCATCCCCGGCCCCAGAAGGTGCCAGTGAACCTTTGAGAGCGGTGCATCATGTGGTGCACCTCCTTCCATCCCGCGCCCCGGAAGGTGCCAGTGAACCTTTGAGAGCGGTGCATCATGTGGTGCACCTCCTCCCATTTCGGGCCCCAGAAGGTGCCGGTGAGTCTTTGAGAGCGGTGCATCATGTGGTGCACCTCCTTCCATCCTGGGCCCCAGAAGGTGCCGGTGAGCCTTTGAGAGCGGTGCATCATGTGGTGCACCTCCTTCCATCCCATGCCCCAGAAGGTGCCAGTGAGCCTTTGAGAGCGGTGCATCATGTGGTGCACCTCCTCCCATCCCATGCCCCAGAAGGTGCCAGTGAGCCTTTGAGAGCGGTGCATCATGTGGTGCACCTCCTCCCATCCCATGCCTCAGAAGGTGCCGGTGAGCCTTTGAGAGCGGTGCATCATGTGGTGCACCTCCTTCCATCCCGGGCCCCGGAAGGTGCCACTGAGCCTTTGAGAGCAGTGCATCATGTGGTGCACCTCCTTCCAGCCCCAGAAGGTGTCGGTGAACCTTTGAGAGCGGTGCATCACGTGGTGCACCTTCTTCCATCCCGGGCCCCGGAAGGTGTCAGTGAGCCTTTGAGAGCGGTGCATCATGTGGTGCACCTCCTCCCATCCCGGGCCCCGGAAGGTGCCACTGAGCCTTTGAGAGCGGGGCATCATGTGGTGCACCTCCTCCCATTCCGGGCCCCAGAAGGTGCCGGTGAACCTTTGAGAGCGGTGCATCATGTGGTGCACCTCCTTCCATCCTGGGCCCCAGAAGGTGCCGGTGAACCTTTGAGAGCAGTGCATCATGTGGTGCACCTCCTTCCAGCCCCAGAAGGTGTCGGTGAACCTTTGAGAGCGGTGCATCATGTGGTGCACCTTCTTCCATCCCGGGCCCCGGAAGGTGTCAGTGAGCCTTTGAAAGCGGTGCATCATGTGGTGCACCTCCTCCCATCCCGGGCCCCGGAAGGTGCCACTGAGCCTTTGAGAGCGGGGCATCATGTGGTGCACCTCCTTCCATCCCGCGCCCCAGAAGGTGCCGGTGAGCCTTTGAGAGCGGTGCATCATGTGGTGCACCTCCTTCCATCCCGCGCCCCAGAAGGTGCCGGTGAACCTTTGAGAGCGGTGCATCATGTGGTGCACCTCCTTCCATCCCATGCCCCAGAAGGTGCCAGTAAGCCTTTGAGAGCGGTGCATCATGTGGTGCACCTCCTCCCAACCCGGGCCCCGGAAGGTGCCACTGAGCCTTTGAGAGCGGTGCATCATGTGGTGCACCTCCTTCCATCCCACGCCCCAGAAGGTGCCGGTGAACCTTTGAGAGCGGTGCATCATGTGGTGCACCTCCTCCCAACCCGGGCCCCGGAAGGTGCCGGTGAACCTTTGAGAGCGGTGCATCATGTGGTGCACCTCCTTCCATCCCACGCCCCGGAAGGTGTCAGTGAGCCTTTGAGAGCGGTGCATCATGTGGTGCACCTCCTTCCATCCCACGCCCCAGAAGGGGCCAGTGAACCTTTGAGAGCGGTGCATCATGAAGTGCACCTCCTTCCATCCCGCGCCCCAGAAGGTGCCAGTGAACCTTTGAGAGCGGTGCATCATGTGGTGCACCTCCTCCCATTCCGGGCCCCAGAAGGTGCCGGTGAACCTTTGAGAGCGGTGCATTATGTGGTGCACCTCCTCCCATCCCGCGCCCCAGAAGGTGCCGGTGAGCCTTTGTGAGCGGTGCATTATGTGGTGCACCTCCTTCCATACCACGCCCCAGAAGGTGCCACTGAGCCTTTGAGAGCGGTGCATCATGTGGTGCACCTCCTTCGATTCCGGGCCCCAGAAGGTGCCAATGAGCCTTTGAGAGAGGTGCATCATGTGGTGCACCTCCTTCCATCCCACGCCCCAGAAGGTGTCAGTGAGCCTTTGAGAGCGGTGTGTCTTTTGAGCAGTGCAATTAACAAGTGGTCGGTGTGGTGTGAGAAAGAAGCTTTTGTCCCCCACAGCAGGTCACAACGACCAGACAGACAAGCCTCGGGTGCCTGCTGCCAGTTTTCTCTGATTGAGGTTAGGAGTTTCATTCAAAGACTGTGCAATGGAATGAGAGAAAAAACAAGAAACAGAAAAGTTTTAAATAAATAAAAAAATCAGATAAGAAGAAATCATTTTTTTAAGCATAAATAGTTGCGAACTGCAGTTGTTGGCCACTTTTTTTGGGGTGCCAGCCAGGCCCGGTTCTAGAGGGTGGGCCAAGCGAGCCAGGCCCACCCAAAGTATACCCTTACCCATCCAAGGCCATTCAGAACTGAAAAGCAAGCGTTTTCAACCTTAATGTTTCACAGGGGTGTGCAGTCCTGTGGACTCGTCCTTATCGTTTTTTAATGAATAGCACTAATAATGTAGGGTACTTTCAGGCCTAGGGAGAGGTGTGAAGTCACCGGAGTTTAGTAGCTGCTATGATGCACAAATGACCAGCACTGATATCCTGAAAACTGAATTACGATTCTGGGCATATTGCATGGTATTTTTAAACTGCAATGCTTTGCAAAGTAAAAAGCTGCAGAAGTTTGTTAAAAACACGAAAAGTGGCCCCTTATGTGGGCAGAAACATTTTTGTTACTGCACATGACTGGGAGCATGCTGCAGTCTTAAAGTTCTGCATCTTGAAGTTCTGACAAGCAGCGTCCCTCCCCTTCCCCAAAGCCGGAAGCACATCAGAGAAAGCGAAGTCTGTAGCACCTTGGATGCTGATTCTTCTGTTAAAAATGTCAAAAGCGGACAGATGCCAACACTTAAAATAAAAGATCGATTAAACACATTTTTTGGCCAGTACACATTCATCTTCATGGCCCACTCATGCTTCTGTACGGCCCTCCCAAAGAAAAAATACTAGAGCCGGGCCTGGCGCCCTGGCCAATTTTTCATCCCAATCTGACCTGTGATTTACACCATTCACGACAGTAGGGATTATTCTGGTTGCCGCTTGTCACTCGGACACCCCAAACGTTGCAGCACATACCCACTGGGGGAGCGCCCGAGAGGAGAGACCAGGAGAGGAATAGGGGCCACAGAGGGGTGTCGCGGCAGGAGCATCGGAACAGGAAGCAAGGGGACAACCCAATTAACACTGTGCGTTTTACTGCTAAGGATGCTCACCCCCGTACTTACCTTCATGATACTGGACGTGATTGGCAGGTGGCACTTGCTAAGATTCTTCAATTTGCCTCCTCAATTACCCATAAGCCTGTCCGTTTTCGCCTTTTTATGTGCACTTGTGTGTTTATTAGGTGTGTCCTCTGTTCAGTCATCGGGTTCCGTACAGAGGTGATACAAGTCACTAGAGCAGACTTCCGTGTGTCCCCTTTTGGTCTGTGGCACATCACAACCAATCTCTCTGACGACCTCTGTGGCTCACAAGGGTCCCACTGCTTACACAGGTCTCTCAATCATCCGGAGGTGATGCAGAAGGTATGGGAGTGATGTGCTTCTCCTGGCCGGCCCAACCTTTCAACTCCTTCAGTGAGCAGAAGAATAGGAGGAGGCCTGGCCTGCGTCTTCTCTCGGACACTAAATCACTTTCCTACTTTAAACAACAGAAAAAGGCACCATAAACATTGGTTTTTTCTTGTTGCCTTTGCAGGTTTGTTTATTATTAAGTTGATTTGTAGCGCCGTCTTGAACTCGCCCGCAAGCCACAAAAAAAAACAAGCATTTGCAATGCAATAGGTCTCGCATTCGCAAAAGTTTGAGCCATTGGCATTGTAAATGACAAACCCTTCATCCATGTGTTGGTTTTGAAAACAGATAAATAAATGGCATTGTCATTTACAATGCCAATATCTTAAACTCTGGCATTGTAAATGACAATGCCTTTTATCCATGTTTTTAAAAAAGAAACATAAATAAAACGCATTGGCATTTACAATACCAATAGCTCAAACTCGTGTAAATACCAAAAATACTCGATCTCTGATCAGCAATTGATGCTCTGCTTTTCAAACTTAAAAACATATGTTGTATTAGAAACACCTTAAACAAATGTAATGCAAAAATGTCCCTTTTGAAAATATGTCGTCCATACATAAATAGTATTTTATAGGATAAGCAATTAATGCACACATATATGCACGGTCTGTGAAGCACTAGATATAAAGGGGCAGAGAAAAACACATAGTCCTGTTTCCCCAGTCCGCAACCTCTAACAACCACCAACAGCAGACATAGTAGAATTATTTTGTGATGTCTGCTGCGGCTTTGAACTGCTCAGTGAAATATCTCACTGGATTAGGTAGGTCACTAAACCTACAACAAGTGCTCCTTTAAATGTCTTGTAATTTATATGCGTGGATACAGCTGAAGTACACTGTCCCGTCCTACACAACCACTGCCTCTACAGCTGTGGCAAGTAGAATTTGTGCATTTTTATACAGCACCAACTTTAAATGGGCATGCATAAAAGATTATGAGTGACTATCTTACAAGCAAAATCAAGCAATATAGACAAGGGAAACATATATAAATCATAGAAATTACACCTATTTGAGCAACAAGAAACTAAGATATTAAAACTGCTGTAGGCAAGCAGCATTTTAGTAACTTTTGAACAGTTTGAGCTGGAAACAAAAACATTTTTGTCAAAATCTGCAGTTGCAGCAGATGATGGATTATGTGGCGAATGCGGCAAATCTATAATTATGCGAAAATTGCTGCAGCCACATAATTGCATAATTCCATTGGCCCTGGTTATAGGAGAGAAAGATAAGCAGTGACAGGAGGAAATGGAATGACAATAGAAAGGCGATTATATACTGTAGTGAGGCAGTGACAGAAGAGGGTGGACAGTGTATGATTACAGAATTTAGGGCAATGGCAGGATGGGCAGTGGCAGAGACATGTTGTATAACGGAGAGATGAGCAGTAATTGGAGAGGGGACATGGGAAGTGAAAGGAGAGAGGACAGTAACATGAGGCAGAGTTAGAGGAGGGTAGTGACAGGAGGGAGAAATAATATGTGAAAACATAACTACGCCCAGTGTGAAGCTCTCTGAGGAAGGAGAGGGAAACAGCAAAACGCGGGACAACACGCAAGAGCTATAGAAGGAGAGCTCGCAGTTTGAGTGACCTCAGTGTGAACAGATTTTTAAATGCTGGAGTTCCTTTCTGTTACATAGGGTGTAAACACAAAAAATTAAATCTGAACTTTCCTATTTGGAGCACAGTTTCAAAATCAAACAAGGAGTGCACTTACTAGAAACAGCTGGCAAATAGGGTGCCTGAGCCCTCCAGTTGCTGGTAGTGCGCCTCCACCAATCGCTCGTTGCCCCATACGGCTATAAGCGCGTTAGTTTCTGCTGGGGTCCAGGACATGCCGCGACAAGCGGCCGACGTGGAAAAGGAGACTGAGGTCGACGAGGCAAGGCCCGGACCACCAGCGCATCCCTCTAGAGGCGACAAATGGCTTGGGGTAGAAGGCGCCGACAACGATGGGCGTCCATCGCTCAGCCCAGGTGAAGTAGGGGACATAGCCTCGCGCTTTGGAATCTTCAGTGGCGGCGGAGCGGGATCGGATTGCAGATCCGACTCACAGGGCGCAGCCATGTTGACTCCTCGGAACCAGCGGGAAGTTAAGCTGAAGATACGCCGTGAGCGTGCGCATCGGCTGCCTGGACAGGAGATGTGCACGCGTATGGTGCGAGCAGGCGTTGTGATCACGCCGCGAGCCGTACGCGTGCATATCTCCTGTCTGTTTAAGTTTCGGCACAGACAGTTGATGTGCACGCGTACGGCGCTATTACAATTCCTGCTCGCACCAAGCGCGTGCACATCTCGTGTCCCGCATCGGAGCAAAAGTCGGCAACAATAGATCTCGCATAGCGAGCAGCGCTTTGCGCTGCATCGCTAGGCGAGACCTAAAAAGGGGCGCACATAACCAAATGTGGTTGTTTTTCCCAGGGCCCCTTGAACTGTTCCACTGTTTTCTTTTAATATATAACTGATAATATATCCCCTGTCATACATTATAAGGATGCTGCAAGTCACCGAAGAGTTCCATAACCTTACAGAGGAACAAGGCAGAGTTCCTTTATAAGGTTATGGTACTCCAAGCTGACTTGCAATATCCTTATTATATTTGCTAGGGGGTACTTTAGCCCATATAATATATGGTCACACCATCACCTTTCCCACAAACCACTTAAAACCTTGGTGTGTAGCTCTTTCATACAAAAGAGCAAGCATATTTGCAAACATGAAGAATAAAACCTCCGGTGCAAAATTAAACACATCAAAAACCTGTTAGATATTTGTTGCAAACATATCACAAGCAGTTCAATACAAATCAGTTTTTAAAAATAAAAAGCTGCACTAGCTCAGAATGTGTGGAAACATGCAGAAAGATTCACTTTTCTCTATCTAATGAGTGCAAAAAATAAACATGTTCTCTCTGCTTGTCATCGTAAGCTATTAAGATGAAGAAGCGAAAAGCTATGTTACGTTTTCGTTGCTCAATTATGTTCCTTACTTTCACCTCAGCTGCTGGCTCTGGCAGCAGGTATTGTGACATCAGAACTCAACTGTATATTACCTTATAAGTAAGGCTCCCTGTTTTCCGTTTTTATTGATTTTTTTTTACAGATACAGACAGAAAAACATTTATTTTCCGGTCTGTATTTATTTTTAAATGTGGATAAAAATGGAAATTGGGTAGCTTTTTGAGTGATTCTAAATGCCGTCAATCATGACTGCTGGGCCATGAAGACTCTGGCCTCCCTCTCCTTAAGCGCCCTAGCGTTCATTCCCAGGCACAAGTCGCAAGATCTTGTAAACTCATTCTCATGCCTCAACCCCAGGCAACAGAGACAGCCGTCATGGGGTCCATGATCAACATCGGACTGTTGCGATTGCAACAGGGCTTAAATCCAGATTTCTTTGGTGAGGACATGTCCCTAATAGCACTGCCTTCAAAGAAAGTACAACAATTTGGACAGAAAAGATTCACCTTAAGAGGGTGAGAGAAGCTTCAGACACATGTAGAAAAGGGTAGAATTTTTTTTAACTGAAGTTAGGGCGACAGGGTGGGCATTGTATGGCTCCAATTACAATCCTCAACTCCACTTCAGGAGACGGGATGGAGCCGGCGCCCCCTACCGGTAGTGAAGAGTTATGCCAGAAGTTTCTGGATGCATTTTGGGACTTACCATATTCAAGAGGTGAGGAACCTGCAGCTAGAAGTATACAGCAGAAGGAGAAGCATCCGACAACGGACATGTCTGCAGACTTGAGTCATGACAGGAGATTAGGACGGGCAAACATGAAGGGTGGTGTTCTTGTTTCAATTGAAGTTTATTTGCTTTGATTGAAAAGAACCCTCAATCACTGCAGCTGGGTGTTAGTGCAGCAAAGGAAGCCCAGCAAACACTGCATACTTGGGCATTGCTGCTTCCTGGTCTAGTAATAACAGTGGTTATGCCATTCGTATTATGTGGCATAGGGAAAACTTTAAAGTTATGGGACATAAGCACCTGAACTAAGCCAACAAGCCCGACTTTCTCAGGTGTTACTTCCCTCAAGAAAGAAAAATATGGACCCAAAATGGAGTACTTCACTGTTCAATTGCCACCTCAACCTGATAAAAAGCCATATATTTTGAAGGGACATTTGTGTATCGCAATGTTCACCAAAGGCTTTTGGCGCAACAAAAAAAAAAAATCTCCGGAAAAGGTTAACCAGACTATGCTTTGTTACCAACAGGAAACAGCCACGTTTCCATGGCCGCCTAGATTTTATAGAGAGATGCAATGCTCCAAGGCTACAGAAGGCTTTACAGCTGCTACCGAGAAGCTCTGATACCAATGGTTGCATGCCTAAGTTTGGGTACAAGAACTTGAAAGGGGTTTGCAAAGCTGGCATTTGGGGTGATACAATTGAAAGCGTTGGGTTAGAGAGAAAGCTCGGGAGTCCAAAAGAGCCTTGTGGACAAAGCAAATGATTTAAAAAGAACACGTTGGCTCACTGGTAAATGGAGGGAACGGCCAAAGATATTGAATCTGTTTTCCTTAGTTTCAAATTCAATCTGGCAGCCGCATTCTGGATGTGTGACACAATGT
Organism: Calotriton arnoldi; assembly: GCA_963921515.1. Taxonomy (NCBI): domain Eukaryota; kingdom Metazoa; phylum Chordata; class Amphibia; order Caudata; family Salamandridae; genus Calotriton; species Calotriton arnoldi. Next base: position 1,015,193 of record CAWUFW010002619.1, read on the forward strand.
GATGAATTCTATTTTTTTCATGGTGTGCAAGGTTATTGCAACCATCCCTATTGGGTTTGTTGAAAGGAACACACTCTACAAGAATCCTTTGGGAAAATGGTGGCAAAATCGTGCAATCCAGCATAAGTCATGAAATGACAGCCACAGCAGCAAGCCTTTTCTGGCACCAAGTAAAGAACATCAGCAAGTCTCCCAAACTCCGCATGAATTATTGATATTTATCATGTATGGACTACAAGCTTTTCAATGTAGATAAACTACAGTCCCAAAACAGCTTGCCATTTTCAATAAAAACCTGTTTGTTATGATTTACAAGATTTTATTTTTAATGTACATACTAGAACTACATGTAGTGTATAGTTATTATTAAATTGAATTTGTAGGGCGCACAGCTACCCATAGGGGTTTCCTGGCACCGGCCCGGTAGGAAAGCTGAGATTAAGCAAGAAGGAATCTAAGAGTTGAAGAACCAAGTCTTCAAGCTTCTGCGGAATACACCATACACGGTTTCCTCCCGTAGTGAGATAGGTAAAGAGTTCCACAGGGTTGGTCCTAAATAAGAAAAGGACCGGCCACGCATGCGAGAGAGTTTGAATTTCAGGACCGAAAACCTCATCTGCTGGGCAGAGCGCAAAAGGCGCGAGGGTTGGTAGCGTTGAACTAGTTTTTGCAAATATATTAGTTGTTGAAGTCCGTTATGAGTTTGAGGCATAGTTCAATACTATCATATCGCTCTGTGTCACCCACAATTGAGTGGGTTAGTTTAACCTGTGAAACAGTTGGTAAGGGGAGTGTGCTTGTTATTGATAAGTTTTTGGGATGTACTAGAGATGGTGAATGAGCCGAGGCAGGGGGAACAAGTTGACTATGCATTGGGTATCAGAGAGGGTGCCATTTGTGTCAATGAGAAGCCAAGAACAAAGATGTCTTCGGCATGGATGGAGACTACAGATGCTGATCTGAAGGAAGTTGTGGAGAAGCTGTGCACGAGTCAAGAGAGCCAAGAATTACTATTCCATTGAGAAGGGAGCGGGTGATGTTGGAGCAATGTGTTGAGCTTTAGTAAGAATTCACTATCCATGTCCTGTGGCTAGAAGGTACAGAAAGGAGCATTCAGTGTTGATTTGTGCATTTATCCATTTTGCATTGTGACTTTGCATTGGTGAGCGATTTTATTAAATAAATAAAAAAGTTCCTTCTTTACACAGGCACTCAGAGTGACCACCTCACCAAGCCATTACAGATACTATTTGTTTTCAGGTGCGTTAGTCTAATTAGGTAAATGGAAGCAAAGCAAGACTACAACACCCAGAATACACTAGGCAAACTCACGAAAGTTCAGGACTGTAAACAGTGTATGTATTGACCTGGAAGGAGATGGTCACGCTAATTACAGCACAGAGCTTCCCTAACACAAATTATGCCCACTGTTTCCCCAGCACACTAGACACAGATTAGAAGTAACACTACAGATGGCACTCTTACACTCCCCATAGATTAGCAGTTATACAGTACTAATAGCGCCTTCACACTCTTCAAAGAGCAGCCATAACAGAACCGGAAGCATCCTTATGCCCCCTCACAAACTAGTAGTCACACACTACCGGAAGCACTCCCAACCCCATCAGAGTAGAAGCCACACACTACTAGAAGCACTGTTGTCAGCACTCACATGCTGACAACACTCTCACAGTCTCCACAAACTAGCAGTCACACACTACTAACTACACTCTGAACACTCCTCAGAGACAAGAAGTCACATGTTACTAATAGTAACACACTACCATCAGTACCCGCTCACCAATCACAGACTAGCAGTCATATACTATCAACCCCCACCCCACAAAGTACCAGTCTCACAATACCAACTCTCCAACCCTTGCATGCCAGCCAACTACACTGTTAAAGAGTGCAGATGCAGGAAATTAGGCTACACTGCTATTTGGGCCCATCAAGAAACAAGGATTGAGACTCACTGGAAACTGCTTTAGTGACCAACTCCGGACTGACGCAAAGAGAGGCTTTAAAAGAGCTCACTAATAATCTCATGCCCCCGGTGTGATCAAGATAGCACCGTCCAATCACAGGTGTGCTGATTCCTCCACCCATCCTTGGCCTGCCCGGGGGGTGGTGGGAGGGGAAGAGTCAGAACAGGAGAAGGAAGCTTTATAAGGCACAAAACATACAAACCGACACGGATCTTGAATGCAAGTCGCTTCCTGAAGATTTTCCTCCCAAAGCTGGAGATCATTATGGGTTGTACCACCAGGTCAAGGACTCTGGGAAATGGTATTGTTGTATCCTTATTTCAATATGTAATTTTGAATATATGTATATGACGATTAGTTCATGTTTCCTTTGTTGTTCTTTGAATATTTCGCTACAGTTGCTATGTGCGTTATAAAATGTGGAATGTTTCAAGGGCAGTTTTGACTTGGATGTGTTGGCGTTAGGATAGGCCATACTGTGCGGCCAATTAAAGGATTATTTTCTACATTTGGATTACTCGATTTAATTTCAACAGGTATCTTTGAAGAAATAGCTTTCTGGTCATCACAAAGCCAGACATGGATCCAAAATAAAAGGCAAATTCAGAATATTGTCTAAGAAAAAACATGGATTTAGCACAAGGTCAGAAGACTTGGTCCAACATTTGAAAGTCCCATAGGTATGTCCAATAGTGGCAGGCATGAGAGAGCAAGGAGCAAATAGTTACAAAACCAAATAGCAATCTAAAAATATAGGTTCTTTCAAATATTTACACCCCAATTACAAGTAGGTTGTTAGTAAGGGATTCATGTAAGCGATAAAAGCTAACGCGGATTAATGCTCACACGGCATTTTAAAATAGCATTTCTCTACTAGGGAATTAGGAGCAATTTATTTTACCCATAGAGTCCAAATATCCTTTTGTTATTAAGATTGCAGGTTTACTTTCCAAACAGAGAATCTATCAACTGACTTCAAGTACAGATTTCCTACTGTAATTTGCCGAATAGCTACACTTGGCATCACGGTATTAAGTTTATCTAAATAGTGTGCAAGCAATTTAGAAAATCTGTTTTCCGGTTTAGCGGTCTCCGTTAGGCACACTTAAGATAATTATCACATTGATGAAGTTTTATATTTAGGAAAAACATTATGGCTCTACTTTTCACAATTATATCCCAAAATCAAAAAACAATTTCCAACCATAATACTTGAAGTATACTCGATTGGGGATCTTTCTTTATAATCAAGATAAAGGAAAACCGTTTGTCCCATCTAAGATCATGATCTTACTGCCAAGAAGCATCACCAGTAGGATAGAAATGTATCCGAAAAACCCCAATAATGATCATTAAAGAGCAACAGGCCGACAGTCAGATTTCAGCATTTAAACATCATAAAGATTAGCCCACACATCCCATTTAATATGATAATTGCATCTTTAATTGCCTAGCCATGAGCAGACGGGACAACAGCAACAATTCACTAGAAGGTCCTCCAACATTTTGTTTCTTTTTCACCTGTAGAGAAAATTTATCAGTGGATTACTCCTCCCACACTATCATAATTCTCCCTTTACTTACGGCAGATTCCTGGTAAAAACATCATTGGGTCCAAAGCCGCTCATGGCCCATCTTCCCCATACTGCCTTATAGCTGGTTGTTGGTCTTTACTTCAGATTTGCTTCACGTCTTTACTTCGTCGTCTATCATTTAACTTTACCAAAATGCTGTTTCCTTAATCTAATTTTTAATTTCATTATGAACCCTTATTGTGAAAGGACTTAAATCATGGTTTTTTAATTAGAATAATTTACCTACTTCCAATATCAACCTTAAAATAAAATGAATTTTGTTATAGTAAAATGAATTCTAACCTAATTGAATATACTTAATTAAAATAACTCAACCCCGTCCAGTAATCCTACAAATAATCATTTTAATTAAATAAATGGGAAGCAAATTAAAACATTGCAGTAAATGATTTCTTATATGCTCTCCTAATTAAATTAATTATAATCCTTATTCAGATCCCAATCCTAACATTATTAAGTACATTTTAAACATAATTCTTTCTATTAATACTAACCCAAATTGTAAACGTTGCTGATTTTTTTTTAAACTAAACAAACTGTCTTCCAAACCCACCCTTTAAATATTATATTTATTTTAATTTCAATATTATACTTAAATTAAAAGTCAATCTCAGGACACCCAATGTGAGTTATACACAAACAAGCCTTTATTTCTTCCATTTCAGTGATCTACCTGAAAGTACCACGGGTGCGGACCCACGGTTCAGCAGTTAGAGGTCGGGGGTCACGCAGAGCCTGACAAATAGGAGAATCGCCGTTTAATGTCGTCTTTGAGTCACATGGTAAATTGGCTACTTGGACATCCCCACACTGATTTTTGACGCACAAATGATTCCTGAAGTTTTCCGGGGCCTGAAGTCCTAAAGTGTGCCTTATGGGTCCTCTTATCAGGGTGGGTGACAATATCAGGGGGGTGACTAAGTCACTTATTGAGGGTGGCCAGAAAATGCGGATTTGTTGGGGTGAAGGGTGGGGTTCTGGTATTTCTCACCAGTACAGTCAGAGTGTGCTTGCAGGTTACTTCTCCACGGTGACCTGCAAACCAGAGTTACTCTTCGTAGGAGTGAAAGGAGGGGTAGCGTGGAGAGGACTTTTCAGTCTTGGGGTGTGCCACCATTGGAGGGCCGCTGGGCTCACGGAGAGGGTTTCTCTTCCGAGGATCTAAGGTCTCAGCCTGGCTGGAGGGATAACTTCTCAGGGAGATAACTACAAGGGGACCTGCAGAGTAATTCTCCAAATTTGGCTGCAACCCCAAAGGCCGGGAGGTGTGAGGTTACAGATGCATGGTAGGCTACAGTAGAGGAGCTTGGGGATCCATCGCTTCTACAGGTGGTAGGGGTTACTTCTGAAACGTGAGCTTCTCCATAGGACCTTGGATTCGGATTACTTCTCTAGGGGGGCGTAGTTCAGTAGCTTCTCAATGAGGTCGACATGCGACAAGAGCATCCGACGGCAGCAATACCGCTTCAAGCCCAAAGCATCCAGGGCATCTCTGAGGAGGACAAAATAAAATGTAATCAGCACCTCCTGCGGAAAAGCATAATATTCAAGCAGTTGGGGTATTTCATCTGCCTGGTGGTGCCAGTTGCAGACAGACATTTAGTACAATATTACACAATTCAGTTTGTAGTAACAAAAACAGTGTCCCGATTTTGCCTATGTAAACAAACCATGACAATTCATGTTTTTTACTGTCACAAATCACCAATGACTGCCTGAAAAATGTTAAAACAAGAGACCCTTGCATCACATTTTTGCACATAAAACACCACCAGTTACCACATTACAGAAGCCGTTCTCATGCACCTCCTCTAGCAGCTCAAGGGTGGGAGCAGACATTAAAACGTTTGTTCGTGCAAACTAGAACCATCTCCTCACTAGGGTTGCTTAAAATAGTGAAGTCTGCATGCATATTTAAATTAGAAAGCCTTCACAAATCGGTGTTGTAATGTATGAATATTGGTATCAGTCCAGACCCTGTGAATTTGTAACAGGAGGTTAAAGGTCAAAAATACCTTCCGCATAAAGGGACAACCTCCACTTGCATTAGAAAGTCCAAACTCCCGCCAATGTTATGAGTTTTTGGAATGTGATCTAAGTGATGCTCTTTACATGAAAACCGCCTGAGCTGCCCCTCAACCTTCAGATCTAAAGGTAGGTTCTCTGGTCACAATGCCTCTACGCCGTGTCGTGGCCGATGTAGGTTGTAGGATTATTCATGCACATTTTTCGCCATGTCTGTTCAGCATCACTATTCTCTATTTAGTCATAACAGCTCTCTGGCATCCAAGATGGCCGCGCTGATGCTGTATAATTACTTACGGTCTGCGTTAAAAAAAGCACCAAATGGCTGGTTCATTTATTACCGCCCCAAAGGTGTGGATTTATAAAAGGTGCCTGGAATGCAGGGTTGGGGGGGGGGGAGGGGGGGGTCGTAGGCGGAGGACACGCCTGGACCAGATGCCAGTGGTTGAGTGGGATCCGTTTGCACCTTACTGCCTCTGAAGTCATAGGGGCAGAGCTTGTATTTTGAAAAGAGGAGGAGAACTTTCTTGGAGATGGTGTGTGTGATGTGAATAAAGCAGCAACAACCTTATGGGTGAAAGACATTTCGTGCACATAAATGTATTCAATCCTGGGGACCACCTTAGAATGCACGCTGTTCAAGGTAGAGTAATGGATTTTGGAGGAAGTGATGAACACCCTACATAGGCTCACCATTGACACACCCTCGAGGCCCTTGCCACCTTTCGGGCGCCCATAGGACTGAGCAAGGTAATTCCACACTCAACAGGCATTGGCAAAGCCAATAGGTTCCGCCTATGCAAGATCTACTGGTTTTGCTAATGTGTAAATTTTTTTTTTTTTTTTTTAGAAATGTTGCACAGCAGCCTGAGCTGCTATGCAACCTGGCTTAAAGTCGAGAAGAAGAAGAAGAAAAAAAAACAGCAATGACGAAGCCAGCGTTGACCACACCATATTACTTGTTTTTAAACCATGTTGTACAGCAGCTTGTGTCTCTGTGCAATGTAAAAAAAAAAGCATGAGGGGGAAAACTACACAAGGGAGGTGCAGGGGAGGACGGTAGGCGCAGCAACAACGGACAGCGGAAGGAGGGGGTTATGGGCAAAGTAAAACAAGGAAGGTGCGGGGAGGTAGTGGGCGCCAACAAAGGACAGTGGGAGGAGGGAAAGGGGTACAAGCAACACGAAGGAGGTGCAGGGAGGGAGCAGCAACATGAGAGAGGGGTGAGGGAGGGAGATGGACTACAGGCACATGCATTCAGAGTGTATGCAAAAAAAAATGTACCTACTGGTGTGTGCAACCAGTGGAAGGACTTTGGCTGCAGACAGAAAGCTGAACTCTGTCCATGCTCCACGGCAGGGACACACTGGAAGAGCTTGGAGGAAGCAGAAGGTGCCGACCAATCGGAAGCAAGGAAACAAGAGCGACGTGGAAGCCACACTATGTTAAAATAGTGAAGTCTGCATGCATATTTAAATTAGAAAGCCTTCACAAATCGGTGTTGTAATGTATGAATATTGGTATCAGTCCAGACCCTGTGAATTTGTAACAGGAGGTTAAAGGTCAAAAATACCTTCCGCATAAAGGGACAACCTCCACTTGCATTAGAAAGTCCAAACTCCCGCCACTGTTATGAGTTTTTGGAATGTGATATAAGTGATGCTCTTTACATGAAAACCGCCTGAGCTGCCCCTCAACCTAAACCTGGCTCTAAACCTGTTATAAGGTTTTTTTTTTTGTTTTGTCAACAATAGATATTACCAACAGTGCACGCAGGCTGTTCAGGCAAAACCTAAAAACAGAAGGGTTGTTGTGATCAATGGGCATTAGTTGGAACCGATTGAGGTCAGTCAATTGAGGCCCCCGTCAAGAGATGGGACTAATAGCAATAGGGGGACTACAGGGGTATGGCCACAATTATTTTTGCTGCGACATAACATGGAGACTGTGGTTCCCTCCTACTCAATCTGGTCCTCAGATGTCCCAAGCAGCAAGGTGCCGCCTCTCACCACACTCAGTGTAGATTAGCCTGCACCCAGTGGGCAACCCATGATAGTACTGTGCCATATTGCAACGAATCCAGGGGAAACAAGTGTTCTGACTAACGCAGCATTGGGTAGCAGCTAGTGGCGCTGTAAAGATTCAAATTCACAGTGCAATCCTGGACCTAGGTAGGGCGATGCAAACAAGCACACTTGATTCTAGAATGTAGACACAATCCACCCAGTCACCACTCGAGACAGAGATGCAGTGTCCCGTGCAATGACATACTGTCCCACGCTACAGTCTGCGGTGCGCATTATACCCCAGAAGTCCAAGTCAGAGCAAGCCGCTGTGACCTGTGGGACTCTGACCCACATGAATGCATGGTCTTGCTGACCACCAAGGGTCTTTCTGTGCAGTGAGGGTGGGCTGTGTGTACAGACAAACACATGTCAAGCTGTACTTACCCCTCAGTGTACTCTGCCTGCAGGAGGCCCAGGTAAGCTTCCCATTTGTTACCAACCACCTTTCCACAGGTGAAGCATCTCACAGGAATGATCATAGCGCTGCCACTGTGAAGAGAAGAGATGTGAGCAACAGGAGAACAGGGTGTGTGAGAGCTTGTCTGCTGCGCAGCGGAACCCCAAAATGTCCATCCCAGAACAAATGAAGTAGTCCGTAATTGACACTGCTAGGCTGTGCTGGGGTATGACAAGAAGTTTAAACCAATACACATGTTGTAGGATAAAAAAGCGCAGCACAGTTAATTTACTTTGAAAGATCATACAGATTAGTTAAGCAAATTGGTTATTTTTGCTTTCCTCTCCAACGCATGGATTGCCAAAGATTACACATTATTAAAGTAGGCTGTGCTTGTTAGTTTGTGTAAGTCACTTTCAAACAGAGTAAGAAGAGTACACCCAGACAATTGTGTGTAAAAGCCCAGTCTGTGCGGTGTGGACTTTAGAAGTCATCTAGGCGCTAGATAATCCAACGTTCAAAGGTCATTTTGCTAAACTGGTCGTGATCCTGGGACAAAGCAGCGGCAGATCAGGCTCTTCTCGAAGACTCGCTGGGACAAATCAGATGTTTCCCCTTTAGTTGGGATGATGCTTTAACCCCTTCGCTGCTAGGCCTTTCCCCCCCCCCCCCCGTGCCAAGCCTTTTTTTTGGCTATTTGGGGTAGTTCGAGCTTAGGCCCCTGTAAATTTTTGACCACATAAGGTATCCATGCCAAATTTGCGTCCTTTTCTTCCAACATCATGGGGATTCTAAAGGTACCCAGGGTTTATGGATTCCCCTGGAGGGACCCAGAAATTAGCCAAAATACAGCTAAAATTTGTTTTTGGGAAAAATGGGAAAAAAGGGCTACAGATGAAAGCATCTGGTTTTTGCCCTGCAAATGGTATCAAAGGGGTTGTGGTGCTGAAATCACCATCTTCCCAGCTTTCAGGGACAAGCAGACTTGTCAGAAAACCAACACTTTTTACACTGTTTTGGCATTTTTCTGGGACATAGCCTATTTTTGCTATTTTTTGTGCTTTCAACCTCTTTCCAGTTAATGGTAGAAATGGGTATGAAAGCAATAATGGATCCTGGAAAGCTATACATTTAAAAAAAGTAGACAAAACTCTGAATTCAGCGAGGGTCATTTGTGTAGATCCTTCAAGGTTTCTTTATAGAAACTAACAGTTGAATATAGGAAAAATGTAAAATTAGTTCACAAAAACAGCCACTTGTGTCAACGTTTTCCCCTGTAACTTCTTCTAATTAGGACAGCTGTTTGAAAGCAATATACCATTACATCCGCTGGACCTTTCTGGTTGTGGGGATATATAGGACTTGTAGGTTCACCAAGAATCCGACGAACCCAGAGCCAATAACTGAGCAGTGTCTTGCAATGGTTTTCTATTATGTACAGGGTATATAGCAATTAATTTGGGAAAATATATACATGGAAAAATCGGTATAAAAGACACCTATGTATTTCTGAAATTGGAACAAAATAGAGTTTAGAAACAGTAGATATTTGCACATTTCCGAAATTGTGAGTACCCATACTAGCATGAGAATTATAGGTCATTTTTCAAAATTACTTCTTTTTACACATCGTCTTTCATTTGGAAGGCAGAAATGAATCGAATAGGTAATAACAGTTGCTCTACAATTCTGTGTTACCCTAAGTCTCCAGATAAAAATGGTACCTCACTTGTGTGGGTCGGCCTAGTGCCCATGACAGGAAACGGCCCAAAACGCAATGTGGACACCACATTTTCACAGTGAAAACGGACCCTTTTTTTGCAAAGGGCCTAGCTGTAGATTTTGAACCCTAACTCTGCCAGCACCTAGGGAAACGCGCGCGCTGATCGTCATTTCAGGGAAACCAGGGGGGGGGGGGGGGGAGGCGCCTCTGAAGCTGGGGAAGGAGGCTGTTGGGGGCTAAAGGGAATCCCTCTGGTGCCCGCACCAGAGGGATTCCCTGTGCCATGGCATCGGACGCGCAGGAGCCGTCCGACACATGAGCACTTATGCGGACGGCTCCCGCGCGTCCGACGCATAGAAGGGGTTAAGTGGCTCAAGAATCAAGCACTTTTTCAATAAAAATAGCAGACCGAGTAACATGACGTTCAGCGATCTTTATACACATCTAAGTAATACCCTAAAAGCAGTGGCTCCTAACCTGTGGTCTGGGGACACCTGGGGGCCCATGAGGCCTCCTCAGGGTGTCCGCGACTACTTAGAAAATCAAATATTAACTGTTTAATAAAGTGCATATAAAAGAAGCTAAGTGTACAGTTGAAAATTTAAAAAATGTACTGAAAGTGTGCAGGAATTTGAAATTGAGACTAAAAATTAAAATCCTCGAATTGATTCATGGAAGCAGTGCAAGTGCATCAAACAGAATATAGTATGAATGACGAGTGGCCTCAGTTGAATTTATAAAAACTCCAACCTTATTAAATTTTATTTAAAATTGTGTTTCTGAATTTATAAAATACAAATTTGTATATTTGTTTGATTGTTTATTTTCTGTATATTGTTTTGCGGTTCAAATCATCTACAGTGCTTAGGATGGGGCCCTCAGCTAGAAGTCAGGGTTCAGTGGGAGGGGGGGTCCCCGGATTCAAATAATGAATGGGGGGGGGGGGAATAACCCGGATTTCAGTAATGATTAATTGGGGGTCCCCAGAAGTCAAAACGTTAAGAACCACTGCCTTGAAGCACAGTTGCGACATTAGGGCACAGAATCAGGTTACCAAGTCAGATGCAGTACCCCAAAATACAATGCAAAACAGTTGCCCTTATGATCAAGAGGGCTCACCTCAAAGCGCACAGCAAAGCAGATGAACCTTCACCACCACGGTGGACACAGGCCAGTGCTGTGATGCCCTGGCACACAAGCTAGTTTTACCCCTCAGGAAATACCCTATGGTACAATCCTGGAGGCGAGGGTACTTACCCGAAAATCACAGTCTAAGAGATGGAGGGATGGGAAGGGCATGGCGTTTGATGTCCCATACTGTGGGCTCAGTCGAAGCATTGTCATCATGTCCTTGGACAGCTGCGGGATCCCCAATCAAACCACACCTTCTGCAGGACCCTCATCAGGACAAAGACATGAAGTCCTTGCCACCTTCAGAGGGGCAGGGGCCCTTTCTACAGGAGTTAAAAGGGGATGAGCAGAGAGGAACAGGAAGCGAAGCTACTTCTCCCACACGGTTTTCAGCAGATGCCCCAATCATGCTCAAGGCTCAGTGACCTCTCACATAGTCCACTTATTTCAGGGTGGTAACACGCACACTCTGGTGGACTTCCACTCCACTGATGTGCCAAAGCCATATACCAGTCTCCTCATAAATTGTGTTCCTCCATCTAAAACGAACCCCTTACGGAAGCCCTCCCTCCTCCCCTAGCAAACAGCTGCATTACATCCAAGAATGGACTTGTTTGTGGCTTTGCCTAAAGCCACCGCATCGGGGTCACTGCATGGTGTAGACTATGTCTATCAGTACGCACCACTTGCCATTAATGCCATAGGAATTCAGGTGATCAATGTGAATGGCTACAGACCAGTGCTTAATTAGAGCCGGTGGGGTCCACCAGCATCCATTTTTGGGACCGGAACTATTTTTCTAGATTAGATATTACCGAGAGCAAGAGACAAAAAATAAAACAAAGCGGAAAGACAGAGGAAGAGAAAAGGAAAACTCATCATAAAGAGAGAAAGCAGGAACCTGCAAGTGTGAGATAAAGAGGCAGGTAGTGTCCGGTAGAGGCGGATTCAGGACTACAGAGTCTTGGTATCGCGTGCGCCGACATTTAATTGTAACGGCCACGGGGTTCCAAGCAGAGCTTTGGGCACCGGCACTCATTCTTGTACAAATTAAGCACTGCTACTGATTGAAAGGATACCTCTCCATTCCACAACCACGGAAAGGGAAAATCGATGAAGATTTGGATTGGCCTCCAGTGTGTAGCCAGTTAGAACGCATGGCATGTTCTGAAGTAATCTCCAGTAATAAATATTGGACACACAAAACTGTTCACCAAACAAGGTCTGAATTTAGCAAGGCCCAAGTCGACAGCAAGAGTTTTTATTCGTCATCTCCCATTCATTTATAAATTTGTTGCCACCAAACAATGCCGGCTGTCCACCCATGGGTGGTTTAGAGGGCTAAACTGAAGAGAAGTCCTCTCTCCCAGTATTGTATGTACTACAACCCAACCCAGAGATTGTCAGGGTTAAGCTCCAGAATCCGAACCGTGGGGAGACAAAGCACGTCAAGGGCCTATAGGGGAAACAGAAGTGTGGAAGTGGGGGAGAAAGCAGTCAGGAACTTTGAAGGACCCATGAACATAATACAGCAGTAACTTCTGATCCCTACTCCAATATTATCAAACTGCACATAAGAGACAATGGAGTTTCCACTGTGGCGGAGACACTGAGAGGGCAGACATGATGGGAAAGGACAGTTCTCCATGTGAGCGGCAGGATTGTATCTTTCACCAAACACGGCCACCAGATCCAGCGCCTTCTACAATGGCTCTAGATGATCAAGGTTGCTGTGCAGCACCTCTTCTGAAAGGACCAGAGATCGAGGCCATACTCTAGGGAGTCTCTGCTTCCTAGACATTCTCATGAATATAACCAGGGATGCGGGGTCCATCGTTCCTGCTCACTGATGAACTCCCCCACACTTGGGGAGACAGACGCTGTTGCATGTGGAGGTAAAATAGGTATAGTTCCGTTTCAGATATACAGGCTTCCAGACATTGGTTCAGGATGCTGGACGCAGAGTGAGCTTCAGGACATCTCCCTCCTGCCCCCTGTGGACCTCCAGATTTGCAGTTTCCTCTTACAATTACTCTCCCACTGGAGACCGACCATTGAGAATTGGAAGGCTTACATCATCCATATGCAGTTGGGCAGAATACCAAAGGAAGTGTTCTAACAAGCTCCACCTTCCAGTGTGCAAAGGCCTTGGCTGCCAACAGCACTCAAGGGCCTGGTCACCAACACCCACCATCCCCTCTTATAAAGCCTCACCTACAGGCGCCCTTGGAGTTCCTCTGAGATTGCCTAAGGATCCACCATGATCTGACTAGTTCAATGTGTGAACTAATAAAACTGCAGCTTTGTTCAAGTTCAGTTGTCAAGACCATCCCACCTGCTGAGCAGTTGCAATACAGGTGCTCAGTAGCGACAGGCCTCTTGGCTGGCTCACTACCCTATTTTAAGATTCTAAAAATAAAATTTTTCCAAAGGTTTTGCATTTATTAGTGTATGGGGGCTTTAAGGATTTCAGAGAATGGGCACACACGTTATGAAGAATGGGCTGTGTGGTATGACATTTAGCAATACTTGCGTGCACGGAAAGGGATCCAGGTGATCAAGTCATATGCAGTACCCAGGGATACACTGTACTACAGTCTCCTTTAGACATCAGTGCAGAGTAAGTCACATGCCTACATCACATCAGCTTTCTCTAATAACATGGGCAGATAGGAAGGAGCCTCTTCAGATCATCTACTCTGGAACTTTTACATCCAGAATAACCCCACATCCTGCCCTCCAGGGAGGCTCGATAACCCTCGATCGCCCCAGGTCCGTTTCCTGCATACATTTGCCAAGCCCAACATCATTGAGTACAATGAGCCAGAGGCATGGAAGGGATCTCGGTACTCTCCTGCCCTTCCCAGCATGCTCTGATCGCTACTTTGTTGCTCCTCCGTAGGAAGGAAGCAGAGTCAGACTGAAATGCCAGTGACCGGGCAGAGGGTATACATGGAAGACTAAGCAGAAAAGACCCAGTCAAACGAAAAGGTGGCGGCAGCTGTTCCTCTTAACCGTGCTGGCTGCTGAGGCAAGGCAGGTACCAGCTGTGCCTAGGGAGACTGGAGTACAGTCTTGACATGGCCAATATACTTATACCCTGGCCACCGTGAATCACCAACATCACTAGTGCACGGTTTTGAGGCAGCTGTTTGAAGCATCGTGCCTATTGGCGTTGTTCGGCGCAAGCATTAACCCTCTTCCCCTCGCTCCTGCCTTTTCTCTCCAGCATCCAGGTAGAGAGTCAAGCAGGGTTAGCCAGGAATCCTCGGAAATGGGGGAGGGTGGAGGTGAGAAGGGCCTTTTGGGGAGCGAATCAGATGAACGGTTTCAGCTTTGAGCTGGTACAAAGGAGGTTGTTGCCCAGATATAGGATTTGCACTTTGGGGGAGGAAGTCCAAGGAGAGAATCTGGGAAGTTTAAATGAGGGCAGGGATACGTATGTGGAATGAAACTGGTCATAAGTTGAGGTGATACATTTATATTGTTGCAGAAATGAGAGATCAGACATTTAAAAAGAAGAAGTTGAGTAGAAAATTTGGAGACCGCAAATTATGGAAAACTGGGGAAATAAGAGAAGGGAGTAAAAGGAAACTGGGAGTGCGAGTTGGAAAAATAAATTAGATTTTTCGAATGGTTGGTATTGGTTGTCATTTTTATGTTCTGGCTTGACAGTGCAGCTGTTGCCAGACAATTATGCGTGCACCACTAGAGGGACTTTGGCTCTGCCCACATGTTGGGAATCAGGAGTACAAGTTTCAATTGGGCAGAAATTGACTGCTTCCACTAAAAAGTGCTTAGTCTCCAGCAGCTGTGATCATTTTGTTTATCAAGCTGCCTGAACTTTAAAGGGCACACACGTGGCATTGGAGTGTTATTAAAGGGGCTTTGGTAACTAGATAATATATGTTGTTTCTCTCTGGCAGCTGCACAGATGGTAGGTGGGGAGTCATTAACCTACATGCAAACTTCGATCTGGCTTGACAGTGCAACTGTCACCTGACCTTTTAATCTAAACCAATATTATTCTACAGGTCTTGGCTTCCACACAAATGCATATCTATTCCCATACTGTTCACTTCTAATGCTTCACTTGATCATACAACATTCCTTTAAAGCCAGACCCATTAGCATTGCCAATGCTTGTTAGATGCAATGAGCAGGGAGTTTGGTCAGCTGGCAGACTCTTCATGGGAAGCTTTTCCTGTGTGCAGAAGTTCAGAACCAGAACCTCAATGTTAGTCAAGGTCATTTAGGTTAAAGTATTGCAGAAGGATTGGCTGCGTTCCTGGGTGGACAGGCCAGTTTGGGGAGGAAGCAGGATTATTTATATATGTAATGCAATTTTATATAGCGCAGACTTTACCCAAAGATGTCAGAGAGCTTTACAAAAGAACCAGTTACATTACATATGGCCTTCAGAGTACATGAGTTACATTAAACGTAAACAGAAAAAAACTCTAAATTCACATAAGAATGGTAGTAAGTACATAAGTCTACTACAGATACTAGTGGTTAGAGTTACATATATAAAAGTTGCAAATTCACTAAAGATTACATTTTAATGAAAGTTGAAGCGGTTAGGGTTTGAGAAATATAAAATACATATTTACACAGCATGCATGATCTTCTTGCCATTGTTTGGGTTCTTGCTTTCAGCCAGGCCTTCAGGGTTACACTCACAGGCAGTAGAGGGATCCCCAACCTGGTGATGTCCACAGCGCTCCACAAGCAGCAGGCGAGGTCCATAGCAGCGCTCCTCTTTGCCATGTTTACAGGGACAGGCAGTCCCCCGCTGGCAGCGAGCGCAGCTCCTTCACGCTGCAGGGCACCAAGTGCGCCCGAACAGCACCTACCAGCAGCAGGTGAAGTCCGCGGCAGGGCTCCTCCCCACCTTGGTGTCCACCGGTACAGGCAGTCCCTGGCCACAGGACATCTTCCAGAAGCCCAAGGTATAAAATGGCGGCTGGCCTCTCCTCAAGCAGGGATTATGTGTCTTCTTGTCCCCATGTAGATCTTCCGCGGCGACAGGGAAGGCAAAGCTCCCGCGGGTGGCACGACCCGCATGGTCTGCTCAGTTAGTGTCCCCCCCTGCGGCCTACCTGATGACCAGGCTTCCGCCACATCTTGACACCTTAAGTGCAGACTAGGGAAGGTAGGCGAGAGCACCCTCGCTGTCCAGTGGGTGCTTCCAGAGGTGCGGTGCGAGGGGCCCCCGGTCACTCCTTGGGAAGGTCGGCCTTCGCTGTTGATGTAGAGATTGCCCTGCAGCAGCGGGGAAGGGGAGACCTCAGCTGCGGTGTGTTCAGCGCGGCCCGCATGGGCCAGGGCCTCTTCGCCACGATCCACTCAGCCACCATGCCACTCTGGGTTCCCCGGGCATCTGCCACGGCCCGATGCCACCGCGGTGGAGCGAGGAAGGCGGGGTGGGACTCAGGCGGACATCACCGGAGATCAGCAAGTGCCTTCCGCTGGGATCGGCCTCTGGCAGCACTCCTAAGTTGCCAACAGGTGGTCGCAGCCCCCTGCTACCTTTGCACGGTGACTAAACCACTAGTATCACCGTGGCTTATTAAAAAAAAATAATAATAAAAATGAATGTGTCCTTGTGTGAGGCAAGCAACTAGTGCACTCTGCATACCTTCAGGTCGAGTTTGCGCTTTGTAGGTTGGTGGGAGGAAAGGATTTAAACAGGATGAGGAGCAGATATGCTCCAAAGGACCAGTAGGTCTGGAAAAAACAGTTAACTGGTTGGGGGGCAGGAGGAATTAGCAGAAAACAGTAGGCAAGTGGCTGAGGGATGATAGGATAGGCATGCGAGTTATGTGAAAATAGCAGAAGGACCAAAAGCGGCAGGTAGGCCACTAGGCACAAGTGGGTATAATAATAGTAGTGGTTTATTAGGACATTTACTGCTTTCCAAGTTGCGTGTAAGGTAAACGGCCAGGTATAACATTTTGTAATGCAGACCTATCCACACTAAAACATGAGTTTATTTACTACTGGGGTGTCTGTTGTGGTTGCACTGTACTCCCCAAGATGCGCCTGGGTTCGAGGGTGGGGGGGGGTAGAGATAACCCCAACCCACCCGTAAGCCATTTGAACAGGCGATTCAGTCCAAGACGGCAAAGCTAGTTAGGTTGGAGTTTGTATTAACAGTACTCTGTTTTTTATTTTCATTTTTGAGGCATGTTTGTTGGTTGGGATCACTACTTTTTTTGGCCGATTTGGTGTGATGAATAGGCTGGAGGAGATTTTGGTTGTAAATAATTTAGCGGTCAGTGTGATGAAGCAGCAAGGGGTGCCATGTGTGGAGGTAAATAAATTCATTGTTATCTGAGGGCGTTTAGGCTGAGGTGTTGCAGGGCTGGCTGTGTTTCTGGGCAGACGGGAACATGTTGGTAGGATCTTAAGGGAGGGATAGGCTCTGAAGACAATTCTTTGAATTAAATAGGCTTCTCCCTAGTCTGTAAGCTGATATGGCCTGAATCGTATATCACGGCAATGGAATACCGATCACACTAAATTTAAAGCTCCCATTTACATACTATTGAGGTGTCCATCGTGACTGCACTTACCCAGCCAAGGCGATAGGAACCAACAACGTTACAGAGATGATTGTGAACCAGAAACATGCTGGCAGACAGAATAGTGGCTCTCTTTCTACCCATCCCTAAGGAAAGATTTAAAATACAGACCTGCCAAGTGGCCTAAGTCTCATGCCTTTGGCCAGTCCCATCTTTTTAGTAATTAGCACGTTGCATTCCAGAAGCTGCAATTTCTGGATAGACAAAAAAAAACTCCCCATCATGAAAACCAGAGACTGAAATACCCAATACCATCCAGAACTTTACATTTGGAAAGTGCTGGGTCCGCATGGCTTTTCAGTCAAATTCTATAAATCTTGTGCACAAAGCCTTATAGATCTACTCCATGCACTTTACAGACACTTTGCCAACTGGGTATCATTTGGGGATTTGCAACTACAGTTATCATCCCCAAAGAGGTTAAGGACCATTTTGAAATCAAAAACCACCACCCCATCTTCCTAATAAACCTTGAATGCAAGAACTATGCATAAATACTAGCTTCACGTCTAGAAAAAGGTACTAAACCAGATCATACACCCAGTTCAATCAGAATTTTTTAAAAGGTAGGGGGGCGAGCAATAATTAGACTATACTGCCACATACATACTTACTAAAGCACTGAACTCGCCGGCCGCCTCAGTCACACTTGACACAGAACAAGGTTTCTTGGACATTTTTAGGGGCTGTTCTCGACCAGTGTGATTTAGGACAAGACTTTTTTTTTTTTTTTTTTTTTTTGAGGACCTCGGCCCTCCACTCAAATCCCAAAGTTAGTCTGCGTATAAAGAGCACCCTCTCAAATTCATTCGTCCAGAGACAGGAAAGAAGGCCAGGTTATCCACTCTCTACTTTTATTCCTCTCATAAATAGATTCCTTATTAGAAACAATTATGAGTCGATACCAAAATAACAGAGTCCCTTCTGTTCTGGGGCTCACAAGGCTGCAGCCTACGTGAATGACGTTCATGGTCCTGTGATCCCTATCGTGTTCCTGATGATCCTGTTCACCGAGGATGCAGAGTTAGCTCTACTCTATAATGAAAGATCTCTACATTTGTAATGGCTTCCTGCTAAATGTCCATTGCACATCCTCAACTCCAAAAAACACTAGGATTAAAATGGCAAAAAAAAGCCCTACAATATTTGGGTGATTTGGCTTGGCAGAGATTAGAACGAGACTAGAGAAATGAATGAAAATAAAACACTTGCCAACGTTAAAGAACGACTGCCACATTGGTCCCTATAATGTATAACTTGGTGGGGGAAGAGAGTGGAGACCATAAAAATGTTGATAGCCACATTAATTAACTTCATTGCCTCCATTAGCCTTATCAAAACGTTTCATGATAGTTGATAAAAACTTGTGTCAGAGTTCAATTGGAAAAACAAAAGGGCAAAAATATCCATCCAAAAACTCAAACTAGATAAAAAGAAAGGAGGTAAACTTCTAAACTTTACTAGATATCAAACAGCATTTCTAGCACGTCAAGGTTCCTGGTAGCTAATTACACCACCATGCTATAGTCCATCAGAACATATAATTTAATACTATAGAAGCTTTAAGCTCGATCGAACAAAACAAAAAAATTTATAAACAGCTCCCCAAACCACTTCTCACGTCACTTTAGCACAACAATACAGTTAAGACTGAAGACTTGTATCTTTTGGGAAGACTGGGCGGCTAAAGGCATTAATGTACTTTGTGACCTGGGCTCCAAAGAACATCCTAAATCCTTTGTAGAATTACAAACAACATAATCTCCTTACACATATATATATATATATATATATATATATCGCTTTCTGGCCACCCTAAACCCCCTTCAGCCTGGACCTGTATATGGAACTTACCTTTTAAAGGGAAAGTTACTCCCACCGTGGCGCAAACAAGACTTTGGACAATTCATAGTACATATTAGAGCCCAGATAAATTACAGAAATGAGGCCTCAGGGACTCCAATCTTTGCTGGAACTGCAACACGGATACAGGAGACTTAAACCATACCTTATTTAAGTGCAAATACGCCCTTCCACTTTAGATTGATATACAAGGTGTTATTTTTCAAAAAAAGATTTGACATACAGTTTACCATTAATCAACACTGCTCTTCTAGGCATATTCGCTGCAGGCAACCTTCCACACCTTAGCCCATCTGATATTACTTTGTTAGACCTCTTGCTAACGATGCACATGAAGCTTATCCTCACTGACTGGAAGAGCTCCAAGAACTTATGCTTTCACACTTGGTGGGTCTGGTTGTGCTTCACTAGAAGTGCTGACCATGTCATATTTTGGAAATCACATTACTGCCCGTTTCTCACAGCTGCCCTTCATGTTCTTATTTTTCCCCTCATTTGTAGGAATAAACCTGTAGCTCATCATAGGTACACTTATAAGCAGTATATAAGTATGTGACCATCACAGTTATATTTATCTGGTTGCAATCTTTCTGTTTCCCTTTAATGCTATATTTGATGTACCTTAGTTGAACTTTCCATCTGCAATATTAGAACATTGGAATTTTGAGCACTCCATTGAAGACAATGGAGTGCTCTGGGCTTCTAATGCCTGGTAGAAGCCCAAAGCATCAACATTCCAATGTTTGTTCACAGCTGTTGTGAAGAAAGGCCTAAGGAGCGTGAGGGGATTTGAGGCATTTGTTTTACAAATTAGAACATTCTCCCTCTAGGGGCGGAAAGTTCTAATAGCCTTCGAGCCCTCCGTAGCTGGCTCTACCGACCATTAAAGACCCACTACCTTGTTAAAGGCCCTTGCCTTCGGCTCGGACCTTTAACACTGGAGCGGGCATTTAATGGCCAGTAGAGCACACTACGTCGGGCTCCAAGGCTATAATAAACCTTTTGAAATGAAAAAAACCTCCCATCACGTAAAGCGCTGTTGGCTAAAACTGCATAACTAACTGAAGGTGTCCTATGGCCAGCGACGGCCCCTCCATTAGGGCAGAGGAGCACCACCCCCCCGCCACCACCAGCAAATAAAACAAGTTTCTAACCAGTTTTATTTTAATCCCCCTGGACCCGCCCCCAGGACTCTGACGAGTCTTGGGGCGGGTCCAGGGGAATGACACTGGCGGGGTGGGGGAGGAGGGCTAGTGCAACCTTGTCCCTTCACTGCGCATGAGGTGTTTGGCTGGCCGTTTTAGGCCAGCCAAACATCTCATGCACAGTGAAGCTTTCTCCAGCCCCAGCAATGCAGGCACAGGCTCCCAGTCTGCCTGGGAGAGCAAAGTCATAGCGCTCAGGCCAATCCTGAAGCCGCTTTCCTGCAGCATCATGATTGGCCACAGTGCAGTCTGGAAGCCTGTCCCAGGAGCAGGAAGAGCAGACGGCAGAGGCAGCGATCAGGCAAGTTTATTTTTTATTATTTTTTTTTATTTTGTCCCCCCCCCATCCACCCCTCCCCCCAGCTTCCTCCTCTGGCTCGCACCGCCACTTTGGCAGGGGACGGGCCCCGACTGCCTATGACATGGGCTAACTTAGGAGCTATGAAAGTTTAAGACTTATGTAGGTGACCCTTAACTAGGCTTTCCTTTCCTAGATGTAGGAAAGATAGTGGAGAGGTGAAGCGGTAACAAGAAAAGGAAGACTACAGGCACACGAATGCAATGAAATGGCAGCTAAAAAGTCAGAACCAGTTAAAGATCTCACCTAGCATGGGACAATGAGGTCCATCCAGAAAAGTCCAATTTCTCATGCCCAAATGCACGTTTTAGTAATGAGATTATATTTTACTGCAAAGATTTCAGGACCTTTCCTGTGATACCACTTGCTATTAAACATCCAGCACCCTACCTGTGTAGAGAAATCTGTACCTTATGGTTTAAACCTGTAGTGAAACAGGTATTCTCAAGTTCTTCCCTTCTAGGTACTACTGTCCGCGAGAGGAAATGGCATTAAGCACTTATGCCATAGATTCGACTTGAGAGCCAACACAAGTGAACACAGGCAATTACAGATGCTAGGTTGTCTGATTGCATGTGGGAAGTGGCTTCTTGGATGAAAAATAACTGTCTCCAACTTAATAGCGGGAAGACAAATTCTATTTGGCAAAGCGAAGCAGATTTGGTTGAAAGATTTATGGCCTCCTGAGTTGTGAACCGGTTCATGGCCAAAAAAGATGGTAAAAAAAAAAATCTGGGCATTCTTTTGGATGGTACGCTTTCTACGGCTAACCAGGTTAAGTCAATTTGTAGCTCTTATTTTCGCATTTTTCACCTTCTTAGGAAACGTTTTTCCTTGGGTTCCCCTCAACTGCAGAAAGTCCATTAGACAAGCCCCAATAACTAGTTGTATAGATTGTGGCAATGCTCTCCTTGTTGCCACTAATGAGTCCCTTCTGTCAAGATTGTAGGTGATTCAGAAGGTGGAGGCCTGACTGGTCTTCTGTCTTCCTTCTTGCTCCCTGTCGGTCCATTCTTAAGATCCTTACATTGGCTCCCTATCAGAAAGCACTGTATTTTTAAGCTTCTCTGCCATGCCCACAGAGCTTTGGGGGGGGAAGATGGCTCAGCCTGTCTTCATTCAAGAATAAGGTTCTACCATCGGGTCAGGAGCCTTAGAATTTCCAATACTGCAGTGGCTCTCCCAGTCACATTCGGACGACTCCGAACGGGGGCCGTTCTTTCTCCCATCTGGCTCCGCATCATTGGAATAAGCTGCGACTCAAATTTCCACTTGTCAAAATTTTACAACTTTTTTTAAAACATGGTTATTTTCAGGTCTTAGTCAGCCTTAGGCACCCTTTTTGGTTAAAGCCTCAGTGCCGGGATACTCCTGGGGGAGCAAAAGA
Organism: Calotriton arnoldi; assembly: GCA_963921515.1. Taxonomy (NCBI): domain Eukaryota; kingdom Metazoa; phylum Chordata; class Amphibia; order Caudata; family Salamandridae; genus Calotriton; species Calotriton arnoldi. Next base: position 1,037,518 of record CAWUFW010002619.1, read on the forward strand.
GGATGACATGACTTTGCTATTTACATGCAGAGTGTTTCACATTCTAGCCATATTCAGAGGTAAAATAGTCCCTCATGCATTCCAGTGGAAGCACTTCCAAAAAGGCAGAATTGATACACCAAATAGTGACTAACATGAGGTGTGAAAATTATACTTCTCTGGGTGGAGCCAGAACCTAATCTATGTATATGTCAAAGAATTGGTGACAACAGGCACTACTAATATCTGCGCTAGCAACACAGACCTAAAAACAGTTTTTTGGGGGTTTTTTTCTTTTACAGACACAAGTGAGAGGGCAAGCATGGGAGCATTTCACATGCATGGAATTACAAAGGAGAAAGGCAGGCGAGATTGGTGAGTAATTGTGGCACATCCGAGGTCAGCATGCTTCCAAACAGCCCAGTGCTATGTGCATCCCTGGCAGTCAGCCTCACCTTTTAGCCAAAGGACTTCTGCATGCTGAGAACTGAAGGCTCATCCTTAGAATGTAATGTGTGAAACTACTGCCTCCATAAAGCAACATTCTCATTGGTTGAAGGACTCGCTTCTGGCCTGCTGCTAGTCAGGGCTTAGCTCAGAGTAGTAAGGGCGTCCAGATACTGGGAGTTAATAGCAAGAAAGAGCTCAGACTGACACTTCTGATACAATAATTACGACCCAGCTTCGAAGAAGCACAGCTGCCAGGCTGCCCCAAGGTCACGACACCTTGAGACAGGCACTGCTTAGCAGGCAACAGGACTTTGTATGTTGGATTTCTGAACCCAGTATTAAAAGGGAAACTACTAGTCCCAGAAACCAACCTGGTGTATGCTGAAATGACATGATTGGGTAAAGTAGCCAGAACTGTCATGGGGCAGGTATGTCAGAGTTTATGCCCCAAAGTTGCAGCTTCCATAGAAAATATAGCCATTTTGGAAAAGAAAAGTCCCTGTCCCGCAGGACAACTCTGAAAATGGAGGATTTCCTTCTGCCACTATGGCGCTGGAACCAAATCTGCCAAAATTGAAGCTAAACAGGCAGGGATTTTAAGACGAAATGTGCTGCAGAACAAACATGAATCGAAGGCTGAGGCTGCAATTAAAGTGTACAGGATTGCTGTACGAGTAGCTAAGCCAGCATGTATTTTTATTTTCATTCCGATACTTGCAGTCACGTTTTTTGTTAATAAGATAAACAAAAGTACACGTGCCAGAATGGAAAGAAACAAAATCTGGATTTGATGTGTTACACTTGGAACTGGGAAACGTCAGAGCTCTGAAAAATGTGCAGGAATTAAAGGCTGTGGAAGATGCTAAAAAGCAGACAGCGTTTCAACACTAAAGGCACTCCAAAGCAGGCAGAGAATAAAAGGATACCAGATGGCTTCAAGTCACTAAGACCACAATGAGCCAATCCTAGGGTTTTCTTTATAAGGCGTCTTGGTTTAATAGGATCAGTTGAGATAACCAGCCCCTCAACTCCCAGAAAGCACAAGGTGTCAAACAGAAATTCTAGACCTGGAGCAAAGAGCTGCATTGTAAGCTTTTTAGTTTATTGGGAGGGCGCTAATTTATGGGGTCGCTCAAAGCAAAGTGACATTTGGGGAAACGCTTTGGATACTTCAAAGCAGGGAAACATTTAGCGACGGGGGCTGTATTTACAAGCCCAGCCCCACCGGTACGTCACTTTTAATATGGGAAAAAATGACGCACCGGCTGCGCAAGGAGCTTGTAAATAAGCCCCTCGGTGCTTAGGGTAACCAGATTGCACCAGGTCACCGGGACACCACTTATCTATTCCTGGACTTTTCCTTTACATATCGTCAGCAGGTGTGTGGGTCCAATTAAAACTAACAAAGACTACAACTCCCAGAATGCACTATGTTAAAGCATAACCCAGAACCGGAAAAGTTGTGACCTAGTGACACGGAGTCATCTGGTCTCCTCAGGGTGCCTTGAAGCAGGAATAGGTTGCGCTTGGAACGCTTCAAAGCAATGAAAAGGTTACCCTTGCTTGGTGTTTCCATGTATCTCCATGCCATCGCACCACCAGCTTCCAGTCCTGGTTTTCCATTTTACCAAACACTGTACACGGAGAGCTAACATCAAGTGAGTCCATCCGACTTAACTAAGACTACAACTCCCACGATACACGATCATGTTATATGAAAGCTGAAACGTGATGTCCTTTGTCACACGTAAGGTCACCTCATACAGGGTTCAGGAAAGACACAGGGCCAGGTCGCAGCTAAAAAGTCAGGACTCGGTTTTACCGGTTTTATGAAGCGGAAGTTCACACAGGATCTAATTCCCATGCAGTGATCAGCCATGTACTGCAGGTTCTCCAACAAGTCAGGACGCGATCTGTTCGAAGAACGCCAGTGCCCGCGTTCACGGGGTTTAAGAGTTCAGGCACCGGCCGGCCCCTGCCCTGTGAGAGCCAATGGTGTGCCAGCAATGGCTGGGCCGGCCCCTGCCCTGTGAGAGGCAATGGAGTGCTAGCAATGGCTCTCGTCACAGGGGGGAACAGTCCACTCACCTCCACACGGGCTTTTTCAGGAAGCACGAGATGCCTGCATTAGACCAATAGTTTTCTGGACCGGGACTCCGCGAAGTAAAAAAAAAAGAGGTGGTGTGAGCTCCGGGGGCCTCCTACATGCAGCGATTTGTAATATTGTCTCCAACAATATGTAGACAGGTGTGTGTAACGTGGAGGTGGCCACATTTACTCTTTGCACCAATTTACAGAATGAGTGTTTATACCACTCACTAGACTTTTAACCACGCACTTGGAGTCATTTAAATGGGAAACTGAACACCAGGTATAATAATGTGCAAAAAATCGAAAACGGTCACAAAAATGTTTTTGCACATTAATCCACGTAATTCACTGCAAAATAACCAATAATAGGGCACAAAAGCAGGCCCAGCAATGTGCACAAACGGTACTTTTGTTCTGGTTATTGCTGTGCAGCTTGGTCACCCTCCTAACAAGTGTGTTGAAAGGTCTTCAAAAACTCATATTAAGTAGTGGTTTTCAGCTTATCCCAATTATGACTGCACGTCATCGAACATTCTGGGAATTGTATCTTTGGTTAAATTCACCTGAACGCATTGGACTGACACACTTGTTAGTGAGATGTTTTCACTAGAGACGGGAGAGCGGCTGAGCAGGGGCGTAGCTACCATTGGTGCAGCAGGTGCAGTGGCACCGAGGCCCAGATTCCTGAGGGGCCCGTTGAACCCTGGCAATTGCTGTATTTACCAACAGCAATCAGAGGGGCCTTCCTCTTTGCTTGCACCCGCGCCCATGGCATCCTTGCTAAGCGGCTGAGCTGGTAGTTTCGACCCCGTATCTCAAGGAATGTCACATCAGCTGAAACTAAGGTTGCCGTCTGGACATTTTTTTTTACTGGTCTGTATTTTTAAGTTCAAGCAAGTTAAAATATTTGGAAAAGCAATGAAACACAATATTTTTCCCTTCTGTAACATTAACCTAAAAGAGCAAACACATACAGAAATCAGATTAAAAATATTTGAGACCTATCTAAATCTTTTCAGGATTTTTATTAGAGCATACAACTATAATTGCCATGTTACAAAAGAATGCTGAGAATTTTACACAAATTCTTTTTCACCTACCAGCTCTTGGCTTTTCAGAATAGCAAATGTAAACAAATGGCCGTATTTTTTTCTTTCTAAAAAAGGTAGCAACCCTAGCTGAAACAGAGAGTGGCCATTTGCATACATATTGTTTTGTTAGATGCAATTTGCAAGGGAGATTCCGGATTTTCTACCCAAAATGTTATTTTTTTATATTTCTGTTTACTAAAGCATGATGTTCCTCAATGCAACTGCTCATTGGGTTAATTAGCATCGGCCTTTTTTTGACAAGGTCCTCATTACGAGTAGCCCGATAATTGGTGTGATATTTATCGCGCCTGATTGAATCAAACTACATTGAGTCGGAAAAACCACCCAGGTACACATTTTTGGGGAATAATATGTATTTTTGGTTCTTGCCGTACGAAAATATGCATGTTCTGGTAAATACCGGGCACTCTTCACCTGATATATATTGGCTAGTTTGACCTGCTGATATTTATCTCAAAACTCATAATTACAATATGATTCCATGGTATCTCTAGATAAGAGGGCTTTGGGACGCTTTTCACTTCCTCCTACCATTGGCATAAGGAACCAGAACCTTTTCTCCTTTTCAGTGTTTGCATTATTTACTCTGTATATTCTCTCATGTTGCTATGATCACTCAGTTACTGCTCCCTTTGAGTTAGCCAGAAGCTCTTGATACTTTCCTATGTGTGTGCTCAGCCATTAACGTACGCTTCCAGCTGATTAGCTGTCCTTGCTGAAGCAGTGATCTAGTTGTAGCCTAGCAGCGAATAAACTGTTCCCCACCTTAGGGCCTATCAAAGAAACTTTCTCCCATGCAAATAATGTTGCTTCTTTCTATCGTTTTGCAACTTCAGATTGCATGCTGTCTCAAAGAGCTTTCCCTGTATTGCCAAAAGCCTGCATGAAAATCTCTTGTCTCCTTTTCTTACGAGTGACCCTCCCCTTACTTTCCATCCTCTGCATGCCTCCTCTTTCTGAGCACAGCCTCCTTTAAGTGACATGAAAGTTTGCCTTAATCTTTATTACTGTATTTCAGCCAACTGCCATCATTTCATTCCAAAATTTAAAAAATCACAACTTCTCGTTTGAAAGTCACATCTGCCACCGACCAATGCCAATTCTCCTTTATCTTATCTGTAATCCCACCAACAACCTGCATAAACTCACATACCATCCCCACACTAAACATCACATCTACCTCCTGTTAATTTAAACCACCACAAAGAAATTGGAGTAAATGCATGGAATGGTTTTCTTGAGAGCATAAAACTCATCCCAATAACAACTGTATAACCCACTAGCCTAGGATTCCAGAGTATCGTGCTGCCCGACGTAAAGCGCTTTAATGCCTTGTCTGGGTAGTAAGCACTATATCAATGCAATTACAATACAATACCTGAAAACAAGCAACTGACTCATCTAGTAACGGTGAACGTGAAACACTGCAAGCATGGCAAATATTCCATGGAGGGTTAAGGGTGGCTCTTTCAATGCAAAACCACAAACCAGGTTTGTGCTGCGTTATCATAAAATAAATCCAGATTGTGAACTTGAAGGTATTGTGCGTTAGCTAACAAGTCGAAAAGTTTTCGAGATGGAGGAGATATCCTCGAACAGAATGTCCCAGCAACTGATGCTCAGGTCTGTTACTCTGCATTTTCTGAGATTAATATTTCAAACAGGACGATAGTCTTTATTTAAAGTTTGTATGAATAATAACTTTTTCATATTGCACTTCGCAACAGACATTACTATTGTACAGTTTAATAGGTTCTGTGTAATGACCCTGGAAGGATGGAAGGTTGAGTCAGTGTCTCCCCATCTGTGACCTTCTGATCACCCCCCAGGTCAGCCATGAGCATTACCTCTCTGAGGGGCACATGCATCAAGGTAGGCTTTGCGATTCCTTAATTGCGATTTTTAAGGAATCGCAATTAAGGAATCGCAAAAGCCTATGCATGTAGGAATCGCTATAAAAATAGCGATTCCTAAACATTCCTTAATTGCGACTCGCTAATTGCGAGTCGCAATTAAGAATACCTCCCCATTAATTCCTATGGGCCTAGAGGCCCATAGGAATGAATGGGAAGACATTCTCAATTAGCGATTCGCAATTAGAGAATCGCAAATTGAGAATGCAATTTCAAGGGTGCCAGGGTGTCAAAATGACACCCTGTTGCACCCTGAAATTGTGATGTGCACCCATGTTGCGCACACACATGCCCCAAGGGCATGTGTGTGTGTAACCTAAAACTTAAAAAAATGCATTTTAGAGCATTTTTCGAAGGTTTTGCAAATTACAGACAAGTTTGATTTGTCTGTAATTTGCGGTCCCAAATAGCGAAATCGCTATTTGAAAGTGCTTCTAGCATTGCATTTAAGGAATCGCAAATTGCGATTCCTTAAATGCAATCGTAATTTAGGAATTCGCAATTAATTGCGAATTCTTAAATTGCGCATAGGAAACTACTTTCATGCATCTCCAAAGGCCAATTTGCGATCGCAAACGGCCGATTTTTGCGATTCGCACCGTTTGCGATCGCAAAAACCTTTGATGCATGTGCCCCTGAGTCCCTTTGCTAGTCGTCTATCAGGTGCCGGTTTTCCCATGCATAACGGTAAACACTAGAGGGGCAGATTTACAAGCCTTTTTGTAACGCACTGGCAGCGCATTTTTCTACCCCTTATTTACAATGACAGGAAAAGCCACCCTGCGTGGCTTTTCCTGTCCTTGTAAATATGGCCCCATTACACGCAGCACTTTGCGTGAAAGGGGCGTTACATGGGTGTTGCTGTGGCTGTTCGCATGCAACACCCATGGAACCAGACACATTTCCAGATTTACAAGAAATCGTAAATCTGGCAATGCGTCTGAATGCTACGCCTCCCCAGGGGAGGCGTAGGCGAGGCACAACGAGGAGAAATGTATTACTTTCTTCTCGTTTTTCTCTTTCTATGCATGCAGCATTCTGCAGCACACATAGAACGAGGAAATAACCTCTAATGATTGTTTATGTGCAGGAAGGTGTCCCTTCCTGCACATAAACAATCTTTTAAATAAATGACATTTTACAAGTTCTATGTGTGCTAATGCAACACACATAGAATTTGGAAAACGCCATTTCCGATTGTTTATGTGCAGGAAGGGAACCCTTCCTGCACATAAACAATCATCCCCGTGACGCAGGTATCCTTGCACCATGGTGCAAGGGTGCCTGCGTCGGCGCATGGCAGCAGGGGGAAGCACAGAGATGCAACACGTTGTTGTAAATATGTCGCATCCCTGTGCTTCCAAACTAACGCAGCGCGGCGCAGCAAAATGACTTGCTGCACCGAGCCGTGTTAGTTTATTGTAAATCTGCCCCTATTGCATTTTAGAGACTACAGTGAAGCAGCCGCTTGATTCCTCCACCTTGCCAAAGCCTTGCACTACTTTCAAGAAACCTTGGCAGCGGTGAAATTGATCTGCCTTAATTTTGAGAGTCACACAGTATGTATCCAACATTATCCAACACTTTATCCACTCCTAGTTTTCCATTCAAGTTAGGTTGTTGATGTTCATTTGTTTTTAATTGTGTCTGATTTTTGAGAGAGAAGTCGTGTAACGCAAGCGTGAATCAGTTAAAGTGATAACACCTCCCGGCAGCGTCTATCATTGTTCATCCTATTATGATGTGGAGTGAAATAAAAGCATTGCCTTACTATGGCCAGGCCAGGAACCTGCCTGAAAAGAGTCCATCAGGCCATTTTCCTCTGCTAAGTTTTGTAACTGGCTTAAGACAAGTTTGTCTAGATCTTTTCCTATATTTGGCAGGAGGGAACTAAGATGGAAGTTGGTAAAATCCTGCTGCGAACAATCCTTTCCTTGCTTTTTTACCCTCGTGGTTTGGATCATCCCACACGACACATCAAGAACTTGATGGCAGTGGAGAGTAATCCATGCGGAACAGGTCCAAGGGTATGAGAAGGAACTGAGTTCGGGGGCAGGCTGGGGGCGTTGTTCCACATAGAATCACTTGTGGGTTGAACGGGACAGCTTGGACATGTTTCACTTAGTCTAGAGTAGCCCATGAGCAGGGGAAGGTGTGCCATGTACAACAACTAAAGGTGTGAAAAATGTAAGAGGAAGCAAGATCCATTTGGAGCAACTCAACACTCAGTAGGACCCAGGCAGCTTCAATACTGAAGAGGTTAAGACTTGATAGGAAGAAGGGAAGTGATTCCAAGCAGAACAACTTATGGTTCAGGAGGGACATGAGAGCAGGAGCAGGGGTAACAATTAAAACCCTTGAAGTACCTTAGAGCAGTTGGGTGTATTGCACACGGAACAGCATAAAACCTGGCAGTGATCTAGGGGAGTTGAAAGCAAGCAGGCTCAGTCATGTTACCAGGGACCCAAGAGCAGCTGGGGAGCATATTTCAAATGGAGCAACTCAGCGGTCAAAAGAGCCTCCGCATATAACAGATCAATACTTTGATAGAGATCCAAGAGCAAGGGTAGGTGTTCAAGCTAGTATACCTGCTCACTGTCTTGGTGGGAAATGAGAGTAGGTTGAATGTTCAACAGCTGAAGGTTTGGGAAGGACTAGCCCAACCCTAGCTAAACATGAACATAGAGGATTCAAACCCCGACTTTCACCCAATGCCAAGTCTCTCAAATTCACCCTGGGCACTGATCTCAACGTCAAGGAGCACATCGCCCAGAAAAATAAGACAGCCTGATATCAGCTCTTGCTACTAAGGAAAATGGAACAGTTCCTTCCAGAAAGTTACTTGAGAACTTCTGTTCAAGTACTCATGGTCTTGCATCTGGATGGTGATTATGTTCTGTTTCAAGCCCTCCCAGACAGCTCATTGGCATCCTCATGCATCAGCACACCTCATTAAGGGCATGAACAAATATGACTACATCACCCACACCCTGACAGAAGCCCATTGGCTGCCCTTGCCAACTCACAACATCTTTAAAACTAGTTAGATCGTCTACAAAGCCATCACAGCCAGCACTACTGCATACCTGGCTAGCAAGCTCACCAGCTCGGTGGCTGTAGGCGCACCTGCAGCCTGTACATCGCCACACCGGAGACAAAGAAGCACAAAAAAGAAAACCAAGGCAACAGGCTTCCTCTATCTTTGCACCAAAGATCTGGAAAGAGAACCTCTTATCCATCAGGACTGCTCCAACCCTGCTCCAATTTATAAAGGAACTGGAGACGCACCTCTTTAAAGAACTGTGGGGCATATTATCAAGGGCTTTATTGCCGCTTTAGCAGCACTTTTTGCCGCTAAAGCGGCGATATTTATAACGCCCTATTAGCAAGCTGTCGCTAACAGGCGTTAGCGACAGCTTTCAGGCGATAGCGGCCGGGTTTTACATCGCCTTGCATGTCAGCGATAATTATCGCTAATGACATGCAAGGTAGGCGTTCCCAACTAAAAGCGACAGAAAACAGTCGCTTACATACCTATCGCCTATTAGCAATACCCGCGAAGCGATAAAAACGCGCGCTAACCCCGATTAGCGCTTGTTTTTAGAACTTATAAAAACATGACTTAGCAATGAAAGTCAATGGGAGGTGGATTGTAAGGTTAAGTCCCCAGAATTAGCAATAGGATTTTATCGCTGGATTTCTCGCGTTAAAGCTGGGTTTCGCCGCTATCGCTGGATATTGTATCGCAATGGAGATAAACCTTGCTAATAGCATGTTATTTCCGCGGTAATATCCAGCGATAGCCGGCGATAAAAAAAGGCGCGCTAAGCAAGGTTTGCGATATTTATCGCATGTTCTTGCTAATATGCCCCTGTATATCTCAATTTTTAGAGCAGACATCGTCTTCTGGTCACAGTACCTAACACCACTGTACCAAACCTCAGTTGCATATGCACAGGTTCCAGACTTGTGGAGTGGATAGATACTGCATTCAATTCATAAGAAAGGCACCACCAAGAATCCACCAAACTGCAGGTTGATAGCCTTATTATATGTGGAGGCTAAAGTATATGCAAAAATACTATTCAAGGAGCTAGAAGAAGGGGCCAATAAAGAAATCTTAATACCCTAATACCAGACCGGATTCAGGCAAAAAGCCTCAATCATAGATAACATTGTTGCGTTCTCACACCTGGCCCCATCACTTGAAGTGCCTCTTTCAGCCAGCAATTTATGCTTGCTTCGGAGAATACTCAAATAGTTCTGAAAGCGATAATCACACTGTACTCAGACACGTGGGTACAAGTTAAATTGGGGCAAGGAGACAATGTGTTTGAAAAGATCATAAACAGGGGCCTTAAACAAGGCTGCGTTCTGGCTCCGCTACTGTTAAACTTGTACACCGCCGATCTGGGGAGGGAAAAAGCAAAATCATTTCCTCCAGGGATTGGATCACATAAAGTTCTCATACTTAAATATGTGGACAATTTAGTAATCCGGGATCAAACAAAAATAGGACTACAAACAGCGGCGTAACAAAACTCAAGGGGGGCCCACTTCAAAGGACATGGAGGGGGCCCCCTTCCCAGGCCCACCACTTACCACTTTTGCTGAGGGCGGCCCCTGGAGCTCAGGGGCCCCCCTGCACTGCGGGAGCTGCGGGGGCTTATGTTACGCCACTGACTACTGCGGTCGCTGAATGAGTTTCATACATATAATCAGATCAACAAACTAGAGGCAAAAACAAGCAAAATCAAAGTAATGGTCTTTGGGAACGTAAAAAAGAAATCAAAGAAAGTCTGGAAATTGGGTCCAGCCAAGATTGATTACTCAACAACATACAACTGCTTGGGTGTTTGGGTATCAGATAAGAGCAATCCACTAGTTCACTTAACCTCAACAGAAAAAAAGGACGCAACATAATATTTGCACTATGTCGACTAAATGCGAAGATGCACAGTTCATCGGCAGATGCCATAATAAAAGTAAAAAAGGCCAATCTGATATCAACAATCTCATACGGCCAAGAAACCTTTCCAGGCAAAATGGAGGCCATCCTAGATAAGCTGCAGTCTATTACATAACGAGGGGTATTTCGGCTACCACGGCATACCAGACGGGCTCAGATAAGACTGGAATTAGGCCTAGCAAAACATGGTCTAGTATCCAAAGCCCGAGTGCACGTGCACCTGCTCGTGGCCAATTCTAAGTACAATACATAAGCGTGTGGGTGTCTCTTATTTGCAAAGTATGTGGGCCTAGAGCCCACGACTTTAGAGAGCACACTTGAGATCCGGGGCGCAGCTGGCACGGAAGTCTGTGAGGGCTGACAGTACCGGATGGCGTCAATGCTGCTGGTGGTGCAGGCCTGGTGCTCACTGGGGGACTGGGTCATGGCTGCGGCCCGTAGGTGAGGGAGCCTGCCCCATCCACATGAGAGGAGCAGCAGAAAGATAAACCAGGTGAAACTGACAGGGGAGAAAACTTGAGGCCCTGGTGCGCTGGGGGGCTTGTCTCCTGTGCGCAGCTGGGATTGGGGGCACCACTTACCTGGTAGAGATCTTCTCACCTCTCGAATTTTGGAATGGCACAACGATTCTGCAGCCTTGGAAATAGGCGCGGCCCCTGGGCCCGTCTGGCGTAATCTTCGTGGACAGAGGCGACTGGTGGTGGAGGACCCAACATGGGGCGCACTAAAGGAAACAAGGCTACTGTGGTGGGTGAGCGCCCCGGGGCTTCTGGGGCGACGTGGGAGGTGGAGCTCCGCCTGAACACAGGACCCACACACAAGCTGGACCAAATTCTGAATGCAGTGAATGCCTCACGAGAAGTGTTGGAAGGGAAAATTGACAAAGTGTCTAATGACCTGGGTATACTTCAAGATGAGCACCGTAAGCTAGCAGATAAAGTAAAAAGCAACATAAACACTCTAGAGGAGGTGAGCCTCAAGGTCAAAGGCCTGCACACCAAGATGTCAGACCTGCTGTACCATGTAGAGTTGCTGGACTAGTGGGCGGAGGATACAGAAGGCCGCAGCCGCCGGAACAACATGCGGATAGTGGGTCTGCCAGAGAAGACGGAGGGAATGGGCATGGTGGCTTTCCTAGAGAGCTGGCTAGCGAAGGAGGTTGCCCTGCAGGAGCTCTCAACATTATTTGCATAGAGAGGACCCACAGGATAAATGCGAGACCCCTGCCTCCCGGGGACCCTCCGAGACCTGTGGAGGCTCGTTTGTTGAATTAAAGGGACAAAGACTTAATGCTGCAGAAAGCTCGGGAGGCGTCCAACTTTAGAATTGGGCAGGCCACGGTGGCTATCTTTTCAGACTACACTATGCTTGTCAAGCAGAAACGTGCCTCATTCATTGCTGTCAAAAAAGAGATGAAAGACACTGGACTTAAGTACATGCTTTTGTTCCCTTCCCGTCTTAAAGTCATGCTTCATGGCAAATCACTGTTCTTTAACAAGCCACAGATGCCATGAGGCTGGCTGGAAATGTATAAAGCTGAACTAAACGAAGGACAGGGCAGGAGCATACTGCGACTGAGACGCCGCCTCCGGGGACACCATGAGGCCACCGGGAACACATGCCCAAACCAAGTCGGGAAGGAGAGAGTGGCTCGCTCGATGTGGCCTCTTGCCTGGGTGAGTCTCCGGCAAGGTCCACAGATGACACCACGACCTCCTCTGACCATCTAGAATCGGACACTGCACTGGAGGAACTCACTGAGGGGCTACACATCCAGCCTAGGATGACAGATGATCTCTAGTGTGAAGGCGGCCTCCCTTGTGTGGGCTGCTCCTGACACCTGTGTTTAAGAATGTCTTGGGGGGCTCGCAGCACGGGAGGAGTTCCTGGCAACCTGACCGTTGCTGCTGCCTGGTAAGCGGCTGCGGGGGTAGTCAACTCAAGCTCTGCAAGAGTGCACTGGCTCCTGGCACCACTGTCCACACATGGCATGAACAGGGGGGAGTCGGTGGTGGTTTATCACCTATATCAGCCGCCAAGCTGGAAACCTCCTTACAGTAGACTGGTTCTGGGGGTTTGGCGTTCATACCTATAGCTGGAAGGCCATTCCTACTCTGACCTAGGGGCGGGAAGAGTTGGGGAATGTTTTACTCTTTTAGCCCAGTGAGTACGAATGGCTGCATGATTGACTGAGAAGTACTCTGAGGCACTGTATTGTGCTCATCTGCCGGAGACAACCAGGGAGGTGCTCATAGTCTCTATCCCTAAACCTGCGGGGGATGCACTGGAGGCAATGGCGTATAGCCCCATGTTGATGCTTAACCTGGACTATAAGATCCTTAAGAAGGTCCTGGCGAACAGGCTCCAGCATCATCTGGGGCCCTTGTGCATGAGGATCAAAATGGATTCTTACATAACTGCAACATATCGCATAACATTAGGCCATTCTACAGGGTGCTAGATGAGGCTGATGTTGAACAATTGCCAGAGGTGCTAGTGTTCTCGGTGGACATAAGAAAGGCATTCAACTCGTTGCATTGGAACTACCTTCAGGCAGTCATGACCTGGATGGCCCTAGGACATGGATGGGCTTTGTTGGACTTGGCCCTTTTTTGGCTAAAGTTCCCTAAACTTTTTGCCTTCCCCCTAGACCTTTTTTCTGACATGGTGTTGCCAACTTAGATGCTTGGGCACTTTGCCACTGCTGATCAGTGTCCAAAGTGCAAGTGCTCCCTGTGTAAAGTGTAAAGTGTAATGGTAATTGGTTGTCCATAATTGGCATGTTTGTCTTACTAGTAAAGTCCCTAGTAAAGTGCACTATGTGTGCCAGGGCTGGTAATACAAATGCTACTAATGCAGCACTAATTGTGCCACCCACATAAGTAGCCCTGAAAAGAGATCTCAGGCCTGCCACTGCAGTGCCTGCGCGCAGTATGTTAAACTGCCTTGTTGTCCTGACAAGTGCACCCACTTGCCAGGCCTTACCTTTCCCTTTTTATGCACATCAGACACCTCTATGGTAGGCCAAAGGTGTCCCCTGGGCAGGGTGCAGTGTATGTGAAAGGTAGGACAGGTACTAAGGTGTGTACCATGTCCTGACAGTGAAAAACTGCCAAATTCGTTTTTCACTGTTGCAAGGCCATCTTGCCCATAGGACAGAATGGCGGAGGCTGTGTAATATGTTTCCAGCCTATCTTCCCATAGGTTTAAGATGGAGAGGTGAAGTTTAGTGTGCCTGAGCTCACAATTTAATAACGCATCTTTTTGTGAAGGTGGTTTTTGAATTGTGTGTTTAGAAACCACGCTTTTAGAAGTGGCTGGTTTTCTTGTTCTAACAATTCTGTGTCTCTCTGCCTGGTTGTGGATTGACTGTCTGGATTTGAATGTGATAGGATCTGGGAAATGTCTTGACCCAGGGGAGGAGTAGGTGAGACAGCCACGGTTGACCTGCATCTGGAGTGTAGGGGGGAGGCGTAGCCTCTGGAGGTGAAGAGGCCTGGGCTGCTGCCATAAAACAATGGCTCCATCTCCTGCTGAGTGATTGAAGATCCAGATCCCTACTATCAAAGGAAGAAGGTGTCACTGGCAGGGAGACACCCAGAACTGGTTTGGACAGGGGTCAGTGCCCCCTGAACACAAAGACTTCAAAGACATTGAGGGGTATAACTATGAGAGCTGAAACCCCTGAACGTTGGACTGATCAAGACTGAAAAGGATTGAAACTACTTCGCGGTCAAGAGGAACCTCTGCCAAGGAAGAACAGCTGAAGAGACTGAAGAGAAGGACTGACCCTTGCTGTGTGTTCTGGGGCTGGCCTGCAGTTTGCTGATTTAACTAAGGGGAGGCTAAGGGACTTTGCTGTGTGCTGTGTCCTGAAGTAACTTGTCCCCAAGGAGAGCTGGCTCCTTGTTGTGGAAACTCAGGAACATAAAAGTATTCAAGTGTGTCTCAGCGACGCTGTGTGCGTGTGCTTTTTGCAGCCTGAGACCTATGTAAGAACTGCCCCGTGATCGTGTGCACCCGGAGCTCAAGTGAGTCTCAGCGACGCTGTGTGCGTGTGCTTCGTGCAGCCTGAGACCTCCGTGAGGATTGCCCTGTGATCGTGTGCACCCGGAGTCCAAGTGAGTCTCAGCAACGCTGTGTGCGTGTGCTTCGAACAGCCTGAGACCTTCGTGAGGATTGCCCTGTGATCGTGTGCACCCGGAGCTCAAGTGAGTCTCAGCGACGCTGTGTGCGTGTGCCTTGTTGCAGCCTGAGACCTTCGTGAGAAATTGCCCTGTGACTGTGTGTCCCGGAGCAGTCTTGTTCTCTGCTTCGATCGACAGCGTGACCAGAACTGCTGCGATCGTCATTGCCATCAGCCCGGACCGGAATCCCCAGAGGAGCTGTGGGAATTCACCGCTGCCGGCCCGAGCCTGCCTTTGCCAAGGAGAGACCTCGAACCATCACAGTCGGGGGTCCGAGTTCCCATCTTTGCAGCGCGAGCCTCCGCTCAAGTCCGTATCGCGGCCCGTACTTGCCGAGGAGTGGCAGTACCGGGGCCGGAGTGTGGAGCTGCACTTTGTTTTCCATCATAACAGTATTGGGGGCATATTTTGGCAGTAGCTGACCGCGAGTCAGTAAGAGTGGCATAGAGACCGTCCAGAGCACCGCGATCGGTGCCGAAGTACATTATTTTGGCATTACGAACTGCCTGATTGTTGCATTACGAACTGCATGATTGTTGCATTACGAACTGCATTATTTTTGCATTACGAACTGCCTGATTGTTGCATTACGAACTGCATTATTTTTGCATTACGAACTGCCTGATTGTTGCATTACGAATTGCATTATTTTTGCATTACGAACTGCCTGATTGTTGCATTACGAACTGCATTATTTTTGCATTACGAACTACCTGATTGTTGCATTACGAATTGCATTATTTTTACATTACGAAGTGCCTGATTCTTGCATTACGAACTGCATAGCATTGCATTAGGACTGCATTGGATCATCGAGAATTGCTCATTAATATTGCAAGAACCTACCAGAGCTTGCTGGCCTAATAACCGGCAAGGTGAAATATTACAAATACGCATATGTTGGATTGTTTTATCGTGTGGTCTCATCGTATATCTTTTTTTCTTTATAAACATATAATTGTTTTTTATGAAACTCGTGTGGAGTCCATTTGTGGTGTCATCACTGTGTTACTGAGAGCGTGGTTGCAAATACTTTACACATTTGCCTTGGAGATAAGCCTGGCTGCTCGTGCCAAGCTACAGAGGGGGTGAGCAGGGGCTGTCTGAGAAGGTGTCCTTCCTTTCCCTGACTTAGAAGCAAGGGTCCCTATTTGGACTAAGGTACCTACCGCAGCCAACTAGAGACCCCCAGTTCTAACAGGCTTGATGGGTCGCACTATTGCACATGGACGCAAGTGCACTGGTGCATACTGGTAGGAGTATCTCGGACACCTTTGGGGTCCACCATGGTACACAGCAGGGCTGTCCTCTCCCCTCCATGCTGTTTGAACTTGCGGTCGCGCCATTTGCGTGCTTGATGTAGGAGAGGGGTCAGGAGAAAGGGAATCCCATTGTGTGACAGGGAGTATGTAGTTTCACTCCACGCGGACAATATGGTCCTTCTTTTGAAAGACGCGAGCATGAGTATTCCATGGAAAGTAACCCTTTTGGAGGAGTTTGGCCATGTCTCTGGTCTTTATCTGAACTTCAGGAAATCATGCTCTTTCCCTGTGTCCCCTGGCTTGACAGAACCCCCAGAAGCGGTGTTAAATATTGCCCTAAAGTGGGAACCGAGAACTCTCACAGATCTATCACACGGATAATGATATCCAAGAGGGCAACCTTGGGAGAGCACACCGGGCTCTCTGAAATACAGTAGCATTCTGGAGGACGCTGAAGATTCCCAACCTGGCTCGAGTATGCGGCCCAGAGTCCTTTATTACTTTGCAAACCTACCCATCCCAGTGCCAAGGGCATGGTTCAAAGCCACTGGCGGCTTGATCCGGGAACTGATATGGGACGGACAATGCAACCGGATGTCCTTGCATATGCTCAAAGGCAGACTACTAAAGGAGACTGGGGGTCCCGGACTTTGAACTGTATTACTTTGTGCCGCTGCTGCAATAGGTCACCCACTGGATGGCGGGACTTAATATGTATGAGCCAAGAGACTTAGGAAACAGCCCACATTGAAGGGGCGTTGCTGGAAATGCTATTGGGGCTCAAAGTGGTCCCAAGCACTGGACCCCGGCTTCTGAGTATAGCGCTTAGATGTTTGAGAGGTGCTTGCGGGCCGGTGGGATCAGCTCAACTCTATGCCCAGAGATACAGCTGGTGGGGTTCTCAGAGGCAGGGGAGGATACTTTACAGTCCAAAGATTAAAAGGGTGGACAGCGGGGGGCGTGGCTAACCGCCGACGGGAATGGCCGCTCGGTAGTTTCACTCCGGAGCGCCACTCCCAAACTATCCGCTATAACTTCGCCCCTGCGGGCCCGATTCCTGCCCTGGTGACGCTGGAACACTTCTGGGGCGCAAGGCTACTCCCAGTGCGATTTTCGAGGCAATCGGTGCCGTTGCCCCGTGGGAGCTCCGGCGGCCGAGGCATCGCGGGTGACCCAGCCCGCGGGAGTGCGGCGCTGTGCAGATCGGGCGCCACGCGAGGCCGCGGCGGCGGCCTGGGGTGACGGAGTCCCAGTGGTGGATGGAGGGAGCTCCTCGTCGGAGCTAGCGCTGCCAAGCTACTGCCGAGACTGCGGAGTCTATCCCTCGAGGCCCGGTGAGTGACGGGGGCCAGGTGACTGGTGCGGCGGCCCCCCCGCCGTGAGGAGGAAAAAAAAAGAAAAAAAAGGCGAGACATTGCTGACACGGGCGTACAGGCCCGAAGCGGCCCTGAGGACTATATGCGGTTGTGGGGAGCGATCTGAAGAAGGCCAAAAAGACTTGGAAGAACGCGCTGAGGGCCCCTTGAACCGTTTGCCTCAGAGGGCAGCTAAGCCCAGAGGGTGAGGTAATTTATACTTGGCTGCCATAAAGACACTGAAACGTGCCTACAAGTAGAGAGGGGGATAGTGGTGGCCCCCCCGCGGTACCGGAGGAAGCGGACAATACCGGGCCAGCGTAAGAGGGCTGGAAGTGGCCCTTGACCTGCACTGAAGCTTTCCGCGGTTTGGCCACTGGGGGCCTAACAGAAACAATTGATTGACCTTCCGTCCGGGGCCGTGGTGCAGCGGCCTCGGCTAGATACCCCTCTGTGTGGGGTGCTTCCTGCGAAAACCGACAGGCCGGGTGAGGGACTTCACCGCAGGCGGCGGGAGGGGCGGCGGAGCCTTGCTCAGCTGTGGTGTCCCCGTGACAATAGGCAATGGCGTCCGGCCGTAATAATCGGGCGACAACCCAGACCAAGATGGAGAAGTTTGCCTGTCAGAAACAGCAGACTGGAGGCCATATGGAGACAGTAGCGCCAGGGGATGCCGCGGAAACATCGAATAAGGATCTCCTTGAAGCAATAACGGGGGTAAGGACCTCCCTTGAGGTGCGGATCGACACAGTGGCCACGGATGTTGCATTGATTCGAGAGAACATGAAGAAAATCACAGAAAGGGTAGGATCTGTGGAGAACACTGCCAAGGAATTGGTTACTGACACCGCCCTGCTCAAGAAACAAATTACGGACCTCCGCTCTTCCCATGAGGCGATGGCCCTGCAGCTGGACGACTACGAAGGTCGAATGCGACGGAACAATGTCCGCATTATTGGTGTGCCGGAGAACGCGGAAAGGCAGGCGGCAGACCTTTTTGTGGAGGAACTGGTCCTTAAGCATCTTCAATCCAGGGGACTCTCCAAATCCTTCACGATTGAAAGAGCTCACCGAGTGCCTGGAGGCCGCCCGGCCGGGAGCGCCCCTCGCCCACTGTTGGCGCGGGTGTTTAACTTTCGAGACCGTGATGTTATCCTACAGACGGCAAGGGCGGCCCCGTCACTTACCCTGGAGTACAGCAAGATCATGTTCTTTCCAGATTTCACATTGCGTGTGCAGAGACAGCGTCGCAATTTCCTGGAGGTGAAACGGGCCCTACGCGACCAGGAAGTGAAGTATGCAATGCTGTTCCCCGCCAAGCTCCGGGTGGAAGCCAATGAAAAATCGTGGTTCTTCACTCGACCTGAAGAGGCCTGGGACTGGCTTGAGGGATGGCGCACGGTTGAAAGAAAGGGCAAAAAGACATTCTCGGCGGCGGACGACAACGCTGACTGGCGCCTGCAGAAACGAACTCCTCCACACTCTGACTCTGATTCTCAGGGACACACGGGAGGGCGCTGATTCACTGGTCGGTAAGGCTGTTTGGGATTGTTATGTCCTCCTGATGCCCTCACGAACTTTGGGGAGCATGGTCTTGGGGCCATCGCCACCCGAATTTGGGATCACACAACTCTAGTGCTGGGAGGGGATACGTGAGCAGACTCCTGATATTTATGTTATGGGGATTGTCCACTTTCTGGGGATTGCCCTCATAAGTGACTGGGTCACTCATGTCACTGTTTGCTGTGTTCGTTCAACATGTTGGGTTGTTATGGGGCGGAACGGTTTGCATGTGCAACTCGCAACTACACTGCTATTGAAAATGTGAGGGCCACAAGACATCTAAAGGGGAGGGTACTGCGTCTCTGGATTGTATACTGCTTTGGGGTAGGGGTCGGGTGGGGGGGCGGAGAAATGTTTGTATAGAGTTATGCAAATGGGGAGTAGGGTTACTCGCGTTCCCTGGAATTGTTTATGGGTGGGCGACAGGCACTCTGCATGTTGGGGGTGGCGGGCGGTTTTTGTCCCGTTAAGCAGGGAGGCAGGGAGGGGGGTACTTTTATTGGGCTGAACGTAATCTGGAGTTTAATTTGTTGGGGGGGGTTACTAGGGGATGTTATGCAGCAAGACAAAGTAACTGCTTATGTATGCACGAATTGGTTGGTTTCTATGTACAGATACAAAGAAACAATATGGACGGACCCTGAAATAGTGGAGATCTATCAATCACTATGTGTGGTAAGTCCAAGGACCATTAGGTATATTTTAAAGACCCTCACACACCAACCTAGTTGGTGTCATGCTTCATCATTGGAGTCCCAACCGGGAGGCCTAATGCCGCCCGGTTGTGCTACGACGCCTGATTACAGCGGAGCAGGTGTAGTGTGAAGATGTGATGTAAAAGTTAAAAATACCTCTGAGAATCCTTACCAAGTGAATTTATTAGTGGCGGCTCAGGGTATGGTTAAAAACTATGTGAAATCAACTAGCAAGAAATAATAATCTGTAGTTGTTTTAGGTGATGTGGTCTACATGTTTCAGCCCGTCAAAAAATTCAAATGGGCTTTCTTCAGGACCTAGAATTAAAGTGAGTGGCAAAGTGAAGGCCACGTGAAAAAGTAAAGTACCAACACACACACTAAGGTGTGTGGACCCGGTGTCGGTATACTTACAGACACCACTCAAAAAACCTGTTAGGGAGAAAGAAATAGACAAAACAGGACATATAACGTTGAGCAACATAAAATGCAATCTTTTAAAGCAACTCAAAATTGCAATCTCCAACATGCCGTAAAGATCGACCTAACCACCATCGTGACAGTGATAGAGTAATGATGATAGAGCATGCACGTATCTAAGGCATGCTAGGAAAATAAATGAAACTGAATGAACTCATAGGGACATCATGTACTAAGACGTGTATTATATAAAACATGTGTCCATGCTGAGGCGTGAATTGAATGATCACATAAAGGCATGATGAAAGCCATATGCTTGTATGTTTCCAAGCAGCGGGTGAAAAATACGCGCTGCATGCCAAGTGATGGTAAAATAATGCGGCGTGGCACGACAATGGCGAGTTGCATGTGCGGCCGATCGAGCGCCTGTAAATGCATATATTACAAATTATGCAAAATAGCAAGTGTTAAAATGGTAGAGACACATGTGGCAGCGTAAATGAAAAGGGGTCATAATTACAATTAAAGGAAAAGTAAGCAGCTAATCGGGACATGGGAGGGGTTTCATCCGATCAACCGATCTGTGAAAAAACATGGAGAAAAACAGGAGAGCGGCTTTTAGTGGAAAGCGGCTTTTAGTAAAAGCCATGAGTCGTGGGGCAGTGTGCCCGTCGTCCACAACTACAAAACCTTACTTGGTTCCGTGAAGATTCCCATGAGACAACCTACTGCGGTCTCCGAAGTCCCGGCTGGTAAGGGACGCGGTGGGAGAACGAAGTTAAATCCAAACTTCAGGCGTCGGACAAGGAAATGACGACACTACGTAAGGAGATGACGTTTACAGGGAACAACTAGTCTGTGTATAGCAAACAAAGCAAAAGGGCGGCGGCCATGTTGGAAAACTCGCGATGTAAGCGAGATGGAGAACGGCGGCCATCCTTAAGTATTAGAAGATCACGATGTAGATGCAAAAGAGCCATAGTGTGTGCTCTATATCAGCTGAAAAGGGGAAAAAAGATAACAAGAGGATAGATGATGCCCACGAAAAGTGTGTTTGAAGAGTAGTGCACCAGGCATAAATAAATAAACAAACAGACAGATAGCGCTGAGCATAGAATGCGCTCAGTATTTCAACCAGAATGGTATGAGGAAAAATATATATAGCACAGTATGCACAATTGGGCGTGAGTTCTAAGACAGATAGCAGATAGATATAGATTCTGTTAGATAAATAGCTATTAATTTCTAAGACAGATAGCAGTAGATCTAGATTCTGTTAGAAAAAAGCTATTAAATGAATCTCCTATGCTGATAAAGGTATAGAGAAAGGACTACTGTCTCCTGAGACTTTGCCAGGGAATATTATCGTTAAGTCCTATCAGATGACTAGATAGGCGATAAACCCATCTTTGTTCTTTCTCCAATAGACGATTTTGTATGTTAGGTAGGTTAGGATCTAGGGCCTCAATGACTACCCAGCTGATGTCGTTAGTGGTATGTCCAGCTTCAAGGAAATGGCTTGTCAGTCTTGTAGTTGACTTTTTACATCTGATTGTGCTACGATGCTCGCAGATCCTAGTCTTCACTTTCCGATTAGTCATCCCAATGTACGAGAGGTTACAAGGACAGGTGATACGATATACGACGTGAGCTGTGTTACAGTTCGTGTGTGTCCTTAAATGCCAGGTCTTGCCTGGTTCCAGTTTCAGACTTTTGGTAGTCACTGTTATATGGCATACACTACAATCTCCACACGGGTAGTGGCCCACAATGTTAGGGAGCCCCCATGCGTTGAGAATAGTGTTAGTGGGTTTCCTTTGGGGAGCAGGTCGTGTGGAAACCAAGGCGTCCTTGATAGATCTAGCTTTTCTGTGAGACATCAGTGGAGGTTCCCAGTTCAGGTTGCCTGTCTTCAGAATCTGCCAATGTCGTTTTATAATATCAGACACCTCGTGGGAGACAGCGTTATAAGTAGTGACGCACGTGAGTGGGATGGAGGTAGATGCACACTTCTGTGCTTCAATAAGACCCTCTCGATTTTGATTGCGAGCACGCTTGTTTGCTTTATCGGTGATCCGCTGAGGGTAACCTCGCTGCCGTAATCTATTGCTAAGATCAGATGCTTGTTGTTTATAATCTCTTACGTCACTGCAGTTCCTACGGAGGCGAAGATATTGTCCATAGGGAAGATTCTCCCGCAGGGGTCTGGGGTGGAAGCTAGAGAAATGGAGGAGTGAATTGCGAGCCGTTGGTTTTGAAATGGGTTTTGCTTTTCAAAAAACCTCCTTCTGCTTCAATATCCAGATCAAGGAACGTCGCCTTATTGTGATCGAAACTGTGTGTGAATTTAAGATTGGGATCACATGTGTTCAGCCATGTGCAGAAGGATAACAATGATTCTGTGTCTCCTTCCCAGATCATTAAGATGTCGTCAATATACCGTTTGTAAAATTTGATCTGAGGGATACATGGCGTCTGGTTGTCTAGTAGAAATCTTGTTTCGAAATGGTACACATAGAGTCCCGCTATGCTGGGGGCGAAAACACTCCCCATTGAAGTTCCATATTTTTGACAAGACTGACAAGCCATTTCCTTGAAGCTGGACATACCACTAACGACATCAGCTGGGTAGTCATTGAGGCCCTAGATCCTAACCTATCTAACATACAAAATCGTCTATTGGAGAAAGAACAAAGATGGGTTTATCGCCTATCTAGTCATCTGATAGGACTTAACGATAATATTCCCTGGCAAAGTCTCAGGAGACAGTAGTCCTTTCTCTATACCTTTATCAGCATAGGAGATTCATGTAATAGCTTTTTTCTAACAGAATCTAGATCTACTGCTATCTGTCTTAGAAATTAATAGCTATTTATCTAACAGAATCTATATCTATCTGCTATCTGTCTTAGAACTCACGCCCAATTGTGCATACTGTGCTATATATATTTTTCCTCATACCATTCTGGTTGAAATACTGAGCGCATTCTATGCTCAGCGCTATCTGTCTGTTTGTTTATTTATTTATGCCTGGTGCACTACTCTTCAAACACACTTTTCGTGGGCATCATCTATCCTCTTGTTATCTTTTTTTCCCTTTTCAGCTGATATAGAGCACACACTATGGCTCTTTTGCATCTACATCGTGATCTTCTAATACTTAAGGATGGCCGCCGTTCTCCATCTCGCTTACATCGCGAGTTTTCCAACATGGCTGCCGCCCTTTGCTTTGTTTGCTATACACAGACTAGTTGTTCCCTGTAAACGTCATCTCCTTACGTAGTGTCGTCATTTCCTTGTCCGACGCCTGAAGTTTGGATTTAACTTCGTTCTCCCACCGCGTCCCTTACCAGCCGGGACTTCGGGAGACTGCAGTAGGTTGTCTCATGGGAATCTTCACGGAACCAAGTAAGATTTTGTAGTTGTGGACGACGGGCACACTGCCCCACGACTCATGGCTTTTTACTAAAAGCCGCTTTCCACTAAAAGCCGCTCTTCTGTTTTTCTCCATGTTTTTTCACAGATCGGTTGATCGGATGAAACCCCTCCCATGTCCTGATTAGCTGCTTACTTTTCCTTTAATTGTAATTATGACCCCTTTTCATTTACGCTGCCACATGTGTCTCTACCATTTTAACACTTGCTATTTTGCATAATTTGTAATATATGCATTTACAGGCGCTCGATCGGCCGCACATGCAACTCGCCATTGTCGTGCCACGCCGCATTATTTTACCATCACTTGGCATGCAGCGCGTATTTTTCACCCGCTGCTTGGAAACATACAAGCATATGGCTTTCATCATGCCTTTATGTGATCATTCAATTCACGCCTCAGCATGGACACATGTTTTATATAATACACGTCTTAGTACATGATGTCCCTATGAGTTCATTCAGTTTCATTTATTTTCCTAGCATGCCTTAGATACGTGCATGCTCTATCATCATTACTCTATCACTGTCACGATGGTGGTTAGGTCGATCTTTACGGCATGTTGGAGATTGCAATTTTGAGTTGCTTTAAAAGATTGCATTTTATGTTGCTCAACGTTATATGTCCTGTTTTGTCTATTTCTTTCTCCCTAACAGGTTTTTTGAGTGGTGTCTGTAAGTATACCGACACCGGGTCCACACACCTTAGTGCGTGTGTTGGTACTTTACTTTTTCACGTGGCCTTCACTTTGCCACTCACTTTAATTCTAGGTCCTGAAGAAAGCCCATTTGAATTTTTTGACGGGCTGAAACATGTAGACCACATCACCTAAAACAACTACAGATTATTATTTCTTGCTAGTTGATTTCACATAGTTTTTAACCATACCCTGAGCCGCCACTAATAAATTCACTTGGTAAGGATTCTCAGAGGTATTTTTAACTTTACATCACATCTTCACACTACACCTGCTCCGCTGTAATCAGGCGTCGTAGCACAACCGGGCGGCATTAGGCCTCCCGGTTGGGACCCCAATGATGAAGCATGACACCAACTAGGTTGGTGTGTGAGGGGTCTTTTAAAATATACCTAATGGTCCTTGGACTTACCACACATAGTGATTGATAGATCTCCACTATTTCAGGGTCCGTCCATATTGTTTCTTTGTAACTTTACCCAGGGGATTAGGACGTACCCCAAAATCCTCGCTCTCTTTTTGTTTTTCGGATTTCTATGTACAGATAGCAACAGGAGAGATCCACTACTATGAGAAAGTCAGTGAAAGTCCGGGGCTCGCTCAGATGGCGACACGGGAGCGTGTGGGGGGTTATGAGTCAGCCATGGGCTCCGTTCTTCCGATAGCTGTGACAAGATGGCCAACAGTCAGGGACTTAAGCTTATAACTTGGAATGTTAACGGGTTAGGAGACAAAATTAAGAGAGGTATTGTGCTGCAGTATATCCACCGCCACGGGCTGGACTTGGTGTTACTACAGGAAACTCATCTAATTGGTAACTCTTGCAGGGCCCTCGACAGAAAGGGGTATCGAATGGTAGCCCACTCAGGATTCACCACGGGATCCAGGGGGGCGGGGGTCCTCCTTCGAAAAGGCTGTCCATATGTGATACAGAATACCTGGACGGATCCACAGGGCAGGTACGCAGCTTGCACGGGTATGTGGGAGGGCAGAGTCCTGAATGTTGTTTCTGTGTATGCTCCTCCGGGCCTACAACGACTGACCTTGACAGACGTGGGGACCCTTTACTTCACCTACCGGTGGGCACACTGATAATGGGGGTGACTTCAACCTGACGATGGACGGCCAATTAGATAGATCACCGCCCAGAAGTGACCAAACACGCTGCTCACCATTACGAGACTTTATTGACGCCTTAGGGATGGTAGATATCTGGCGGTGGTCACACCCTTGGGACACACACTTTACGTTCCAATCCGGGGTACACGGAAGTCAATCACGAATTGATTACTTATTCACACATGCACAACACATACATGACCTTTCCAACACTAGGTGTTTGGCACGGGGGTGTCGGATCATTCCCCGGTGCTGACGGTCCTTGGAGTGCAACGCCTGCTTCAACCTGGCCCGATACGGATACAACCTTGGGCACTCAAGATTCCGCATATTAGAGAGGCCTTGCGGAAAGACACAGATTATTATTTTGAGGAAAATATAGGATCGGTCCAATCCGCCATTACACTTTGGGGGCATATGGTGAAGTGATTAAAGGGAGGGCACTGTCGGCGATGACTGGTCACAGGGCTGAACGCCGTCGTAGGGTGTTGGAGCTGGAAACTGAGATCCTACGTCTTGAGGTAGATATATCTCGGGCCCGGCCCCTGACACTCAACATCTGCTCAACGTAAAAAGGCAAGATTATAGGCAATTGCTACAAGAGGACGCCAATAGACGTGCGCTGGCCACCCGGCACCGTATATATGAACAAGGGGAACGCACGGGTAAATTGCTGGCATGGCTAGAACGTAAAGAACAATCAGCGAGGTGGGTGAGAGCGATCAAGAGCTCGGATGGTGATCTGATGACGGACCCACAGGACATCGCGGAATCTTTTGCAAACCACTACAATACTGTGTATGATATACCGCAAGACTCGCAGGCTGCGAGAGCGACCGAACTCCTTGCCACTATTGGAGTGACGTGCCTCTCAGAACAGGATAAGGAGGCGCTGGAAGTTGACTTGTCAGTTGAAGAGATTCATAAGGCAATTCAAGACATTCGCGCGGGCAAAGCGATGGGCCCGAACGGGCTCCCAATCGAATTGTTCAAGCCTATGGCTTTCAAATTAGCTCCTCACTTACTAAACCTATATAACGAAAGTTACGAGAAAGCCCTCCTCCCGACAGATATTTGTGAGGCCACTATTGTAGTCATTCATAAACCTGGTAAGCCGGTAGATGAATGTGCCTCGTATAGGCCTATCTCTCTGATCACGGTAGAGGCTAAAATTCTCGCAAAACTTTTGGCGAGCCGTCTGCTCCCCTATCTCACCGACTTGATTCATCCAGATCAGTCGGGATTCATGCCGGGAAGGAACACTGCACGTAACCTGCGTCGCCTGCATGGGGTATTGGGCCGTGTAGGCACTCTAGAAGAGGAAGCGATTCTGCTGACACTTGACGCCAAAATGGCGTTTGACACCATAGCGTGGGACTATTTGTTCGCAGTTCTTGGCCGCATCGGGTTCGGACCCAAATTTATGGGATGGGTCAAATTGTTATATGCACAACCCATGGCTCATGTTTCAGTGAACAATCATCGCCCTACTTCTTTCCCACTGTGCCGTGGCACAAGACAGGGATGCCCGTTATCACCGCTCCTTTTTGCCATGGTCTTGGAGCCGCTGGCGGTATGGATAAGGGGAGACCCGGGCATTAGAGGCCTTCAATGGACGGCTTAGCATGAAGACCGCATATCGCTCTATGCGAATGATATCTTGCTTTATCTTGCCTCACCGACGCGCTCGCTGCACCGTGTACTCCATATTTTTCATATTTTTGGGGCACACTCTGGGTATCAAATAAACTGGTCAAAATCCCAGATGTATCCCCTTTGGGGACAACCACCGCGGAGTCCTCGAGGATACGATATTCCGGTAGCCTCCCAGGGCTTTCGGTATTTAGGGATTTTTATCACTATGGATGCCACGCTGTTTTTTGAGCGGAACCTGTTGGGGCCGCTACAAAGGTTTCGATCAGACGTCACGCATTGGAAAACACTCCCCCTTACCTTGCTGGGCGCGCATCCTTATTCAAAATGCTCGCTCTGCCACGCTTTTTATACGCGCTACAAAACACTCCCATTCCGATCCCCGAATCTTACTTCCGGCAGATTGATGCGGCCGTACGTGATTTATTATGGGACGACAGGCCGCCTCGTATAGCCATGGCCAAGCTTACTATGGGATGGTATGATGTGGGTATAGGTCTACCGGATCTGCGCCTTTACTATCAGGCTTCACAATTGATAGCCATCAATCAATGGGTGTTCGGGCGGCATGATGATCCCAGCTTTCGCACTGACCACTGGTTGCTGGGGAGAGGAGGTTACAATAGAGCTTTGTATACGAACCACAGGAAATTGTGCTTGACCGGTCCTACAGCACGTACGGTGGAAGTGTGGCACGATGCGCAGAGGCGGATGGGCTGGCAGGGGCGCCTCACGAAGGCTACCCCTCTATGGGAACCGGATATCCTGGGACGGCTTAGCGCCTGTGCAGGATTTGATAAATGGGACAAAATTGGGATCTCTACAGTTAACGACTTGTGGATCAAGGACAAGAAGGCGTCGTTCTCGGACCTCCAGAAAAGGTACCAGCTAGCGCCGACGGAGAAATTTCGATACCTCCAAATCAGTCATGCTATTGACTCTGCCCTCCCTGGGGATACCCCCCTTCCAGATTCCTCTCCCCTGGAGGACCGGCTCTTGCTGGATCCTATGACCCGCAAGGCCGTCTCTCTCACATATAGGAAATTGATTAATAATAGAGTCGATCCAATGTTGAAGCTGAGGACGTCTTGGGAGGGTGACCTGGGAAAATTAGCCGATGAAGATTGGCTAGAAGCGTTATCCTCACCCCGCGAGATAGCCAACCCGATGCGACTTCGCCTGGTGCAGATTAAAATTCTTCATCGGGTATATTTTGATGCCATCCTACTACACCGCTTAGGTAGGCGACCCGACGCTCTCTGCCTCCGACACTGTAACCAACCGGGAACATTCCTGCACATCCTATGGGGCTGCCCTCACATACAGCAATATTGGACGGCCGTGACCAGGCAACTGACCAGAACGTGTGATACGCCCATCCTCTCAAATCCCACACTGTGTCTTCTCAATATCTGGGAAGCAACAGACCTCACGCAAGCCGAGCAATCGTGGGCCACGATGGGGTGGTGCAAAGCGAAACGAAATATAGCCCAGAAATGGGGTGTAGACACTTTACCACTGCTGAGAGATTGGGCAAAAGATATGGACCATGCCATGATCGCCGAAAAAACAGTTTATAAAGGCAGGGGATGTCCACGTAAATGGGATCACAAATGGGGGCGCTGGAATAAATATAGGGGGAGATATGTGTCTCTCCAACAGTTGAGCTGAGGAGGGAAAGACTCCAGGTGTTGGAGGAGGACATGGATGGGAGCAAGGCGCACACTGTGGGCAATCAGCACTAGGTATATGTTATTTGAATTTCCTGACCCAAGAACATATAAGTGACCCACCTGGGATTGTCCTGTACTGACTGAACTATGCTGCCATGGGCTTCTGCCGGACTAATGATAAAAAAGATAATGCTGTAATCTCTTGAACATCTCTACCTCAACTGTTGATGTACTGTCTTGATTGCTGCTTTGTTACTAATAAAATTGTTTTAAAAAAAATAAAAAAAGGGTGGACAGCGGTTAGTGTGGAATCTCTCGGGGACTGTAACTCTGACAGCTCCTTTTGAACTCTGGGGGAGCTGGAGACAGTGGCCTCCCGGGCGCTCAGTTTCGGACATATGGTGCACTGGTTGCAGCAGTACAGCTATTGTACAATGCCCTGGTCCCGGAACCCCCTGTCCACGAGTTACTGCAGACTTTGCTGACCTTTGGCAGGGGAAGTCACTTTGTCCCCTGGTTGTATAAAATGGCAATCACCAAGTGTTGGACGACCTAAGGGATAAATGGGAGAACATACTTGGTAGTGCCATAGTGGGGAAGGAATGGGACGAGACTTTAGAATGCTCATATATGTTCACCTGCAACACAAGGTTCAAATTTACCCAAATCTACTACTTGCATTGTACATAACTAACACCACACAGGCTGAACGTCATGTTCCAGGGCACCAACATGAGCTGCCTTCAGTGCGCTCTGGTAGATGCAAACTTTTCACATATGGTATGGGGTTGCCTAGTCATACAGCGCTTCTGGACACAGGTGGTGACAGACCTGGAGTGTACCCTTGGTCGCCTGTTGCCGTATACAGCGGAGATATGCATGTGTTAATATGGAAATCGATGAAAATTAAATCTCGTCCTTAATAAAAGAATCGCCCGTTGTGAACTCCACATCAACCTTGACTCGCAAATATGTAGTCAACCAGGCCCTGAGGCCAAGGCCCAGGATTGATAGGTCACAGGTGGGAGGGTACATAGTTGGCAGGTAAACGCTTGGCCAGGAAACTCTAGATCAATCCCACGGATAGGCGCAGCAACATTACAATGGTCAAGGGAGAGTGCCCCAATGAAGCACACATGGCCGAAGGGGGTATGCGCACTCCTAAAACACCATAAAAAGTCAGATGCCACATGAGTTAGGAACAAATAGCCAATCAGGACCTAGCACAAGCAGTGATCATGCGCTCCCCATGCCAGACATTTGGACACGTTATCCACTGGCCACATTGTGTCCACGTGAGATCGAGACCCACCTGTGGTAACCATTAGACAATTAATTTACGACTCCAAAGGCAGCAATCAACATTCTTCACCATATATGGTACATCGGGAAACATTTAGAACCCATCATGTTTTGTATAAAAGAAGGACAGATACTGATTGTAAATTGAGACAGTCCTCAGACCTTGTTCCTGTAACTGTTCTCCAGGCCGTAATGTTTAATTAAACAAACTGTTCCTGTTTTGCCAACGCCTCTTGTCTTCTATAATATAAGGGAATTCGAACTCAAGTAACACCTGCTTAGTCTGTACAAACGGCAGCCAGAGATAAAAGTGGGGGATAGGTTCCTAGACTTGGCTCTAAGAATAGCTCATAGAGATATAGCACGCCATTGGAAATCACCACATGGCCCACCTTATAGTAGATGGAGGATAGAGGTAGGAACATAGGATGCAGCGGAAGGAGCTGCACTGCAGACTGAAGTGTCAAGGGGTCTGCGCAGAAAACCAGTAGCTCTTGCAGGAGTTGATTACTGGCTTCCTGTCCTGCGACACTCAGGATGAGACAAACATGGACAGGGAGGGAGTGTGATTGTGCGTGTGAATGATGATAGGCACTCTCCCCCCTCGAAATCCTCTGTTATCCCCCGCAATTCCTGTGCCCAACTGTACCCATACAGGGAAGTATGATATTGCTGCGCCTGATAGAGACCTTTGTGGTCACGGCGACACTCACTGAACAAGTTCTCTTTCTTAAAATGTCATACTTTTTGTTAAAGGCACATATTGCTCACTTCCTTCTCTAATTATGGTGAGCATGGGGACAAAGGAAAAATGCTTAATACAACTGAGATGGACTGTCTGCTGATACAGCCGTGGAGAATATGCAGAATCAACTGAATAAAATCCTTGGGAAAAAAGCACATTTTCCATGTTAATGCGGAATTGCCTTGCAATGAAGTTACAATGCTGCCTACTGCTATAATGTTTTATTGTTCAAAACTCATAAAGACATTTAAAAAAGGCCCTAAACTGCCGGGAGGCAAAACAACTACAAAATTGACATAGAAGGCCATGTCCAGTAAAACTGTAGTAGGGGCATTTTTAAAGAAAATCTTGAATGTAACCATGTCTTTTTTATCTGGTGTTTTCAAAGGGTTTCATACAATATTGTAATTATTGTAACAATTTTAAATAATCATATGCAATCTACGTATTCATTCAGAACTGTATATCATGATACAGTTAACAGTCCACTTCCGCTATTAGCAGGGGTGTAGCTTCAGGGGGGTGAATTAGGATGACCCCCACCCAAATAATTGTCTATTACGAATCTGCATAATCAGTTCTGCTGTCCGTAATCATGTGTTTATTTTATTAAGATTACTGGGCCCAGGAGGAGGGAGTATGTGAGAACACAGGCAGGGCCCTGAGCTCAAAGCACCCATCTGAATGAAATTGGCACAATCGCGCCAGAGCAACGGGCCTCTCTCTGCCTGTCACTCACTCCACTGTGGTACTGGTGGGACCCCTCAGTGACCTAACTTAGGTTCTCATTACGATGGCGTAACGATCGCCACCGCCGGGCCGGCGATCGTTACGCCATCGTAACGTGAAATACCCCCGCCATATTATGATGGCGGTGGGTATCGCGGCGGACGCAAAGTCCGTCCGCCGCTTTTCCGCCGGTCGGCATTCGTTACGATTGCTGGCCGGGTGGAGCTGGGCCACTAATATGGTGGTGGTGCCTAGCAGGCACCGCCCGCCATATTAGGATGTGGGTGAGTATAGGCCTTTCCATGGCGGCGATGCCGCCATGGAAAGGCTGGCGGGGATTGGCTTTGGGTGCCCGTTGCGGGCCCCCGGGGGGGGAGGTGCATTGGGGGGGGGGTTCCCTGCACCAAGTGGCAGGCACCGCGTGGTGCCTGCCACGTGGTGCAGGGACATGCTGTGCATGCCATTTTACCATTGCGGACGGTGCTGCAGCCAGCAGCACCGTCCGCAATGGTAAAAGGCCAGGATGCGCCCGCCAGTATGGCGGGCGCATCCTAATTGGGCCGGTGGGACCGCCGCACGTCTGGTGGTCGGTCCCATCACCGTTATGATGGCGGGCGGACTGATGTCCGCCTGCCATCATAATGAGCCCCTAAGTCTCATACCTTCCCGTCTTTGTCAGGGTGTGGTGCCGCATTCGGGCCCAGTGCTTGAGCAGCATCATTGCTGTCTCTGCATGCCAGTGAATTTATCTACAACTGGAATTCTACTCAAGTGTGTTCTGGGAGCTCTGTGCTTGCTCGTCAGAAGGCAGGTGAACCAGGCAGGTGGGGGAGACTGACGCTCTTCAGGTGTGTATTTTTTACATTTTTATCAACCACAGGCTGCATGTGCACCTGCCATGCATATGCACTCTTCTCGTTCTGAAACTCTGATGTATGAGTTTCATGTATGTATGTATTGTCCTGTGGTTTGCAGCAGCGTTCAGTTATCAGCAGCACTGTTAAAAAAGCCACACATTAAAAACTGAATTCTTACATGATTCTGGGAACGTGCTGCATTTGAAGTTTAAAACTTGCACATGTCGTTGTGGGTGACCAACAGCTGGGCATCGGACAGGGCTGGCTTTTAGGGCAGTGAGCACCTGACGCTGAGTTCGGGGCGCTGAGTTTGGGGCACTGTCTGTGTTAGAAAATACCTTGGTTTAAATGTGTCTGCTACAGCAGAGTTTGTTTTGTGTTCCAGCAGGATTCAGGCAACAATAAAAATGTAAAGCTAAAGAAAGTAATATAGCACAGAGACCAATGAACTTTCATCAAAGAGCAGCATGCAAACTGCATGGTATAGGTTAGAACGTTATGCTTTTCCCCCAGGCTTTCATTATCCTAATGTTGCTAAAAAGGGTTGGGTTGGATAGAAATACAGTCTCATTAGTAAAGCCAATCCCAGCAGTATGTTTTAAATCCTGAGTTTGTGCTTCTTCAGACCAATCACTCTTAAAATATACTCCTTACTAGTAGACGTGATTCCTAAACCTTGTAATGCTCATTGTTTTATGTAACATTTCCTACAGACTGATTTACACATGTATGATTCATTGCCTCTGTATAATGTGTGTGTGTTGTAAAGTGCTCTGACACCCTACACTGGTATGAATAGTGCTATAAAACAAATGAAATGCGTTTGCAAGAGGGGCTATGGAGAGATGAAGGGCAATGTTGGATGGCTTTAGTGAGGGCATCTGTGGAGAAGGAGGTCATTTGGGGGATGGGGCACCGAAAAAGATTGTCGCACCGTGAGCCACCAGCACTAAAGCTGGCCCTGGCATCGGAATAAGTTGCTTAAACAAGAGACAATTTTTTAAAAAAAGAGAGAGAATCGTCCCTTTTAAAGTGTTCTTTTTCATTTTAACTTTTTGTCCTTTTGTGACGCTGCGACCTGTGTGTAGGATGAAACTTAAAACACTGAGGGGCAGATTTACAAGCCCCTTGCGCCACTTTTGCGTCACTTTTAACATGGGAAAAGTAACGCAAAAGTGGCGCAAGGGGCTTGTAAATCTGCCCCTGAATGTTGATCTCCCAGTCATTAAAATCGAGCCTCACGGAACATTTGAAGATCCAGCATGTCTCTGTCTTCTCCATGCTTGTGCCAAGCTACATTAGTGGAGGCCTGATGTATTCAGCCCAGTAAGACAGAAAGGAAATCAAATCGGATCATTTTTAAATACAATTGGTTTTGCTATATGATTGCCATTTATTTTGAAAATGTGCAGCTTTGTTTTACATTGGAGACACTTTGAGTCCTATGCTAACTTGTGTTGTGGTTTAAGATTATATTATTGCACCAAGAACGTCCTTGCTTTACTGAATAACTTAAAAATAATACCCCTAAGCTTTAAGCTTGTTCGGTATTGCCATTCAGTGACCTCAGCCTGTCGTGACTCTTTTCAGTTGGGTCCTCCATGTTGCAAGTTGGGAAATGTCAGACTCACACCCCTAACGTTTTTGACTAAGCTACGCCCCTGGCTATTAGATACTATCCACCCCTCCAATCACACACTGACAATGTCTTTGCCTTGGACCTTGTACAGAGCTCCAGTGCCTTTCAGCTAGGTTTGCCATTTATAATAAATACTATTCAGAGACATACGCAGGCACAGAGGAGGTGTTCAGTGTTCCATACAGAATAACTCGATGTTTAAGAACATGAGGGGTAGTGCTTAATTTGAGCCGGTGGTTGCAGGTGGGGCCCACCGACACTTATTTTTACTCATCAGTTCTTTACCCAGATCAATAGAGGGGAAAAACACACAAGGGAAAATGAGTAAGAGAAAAACGCAAAAACTGTGACCAGGGGTGTAGCTTCAGGGGAGTGTTTGGGGTGTTACACCCCCCTAATAAATGTATGCTGTAGTAAATAGTTTGGTACAGGTTCTTTAGGTCGGGTATAGTGAGGTCTTTGTCGGATTTCGCTTGGGATTTTTACATACACATCATGCAGACAAAAACACACACACACTGGTCTCTGTTTTAAAGCTCTTAAGAAGGGTTAGTTTACAAAATATTGAGTTATAAGTACCCCTCACAATCCACATTCCTCTCCCTTCCTACTGCTGCTTAAGCACCCACCCTCCCCACCACCTTGCTTCACGTACAATGCTTTTTAAACCGGGTGATGGGAAATCTGAAGCATACACCCCCCCCCTTTTAATCTTACTGACCAAGCTACGCCCCTGACTGGTAACCCGGGCCGGGAAGGCGAAGCCGGACCCGATGGGGGCCCGGGTCAAACGCCGTCCGGAGGCGGGAAGCTCGCCCCCGCCCCCCCATCATTAGCATCGCAGCTAGGCGGGGGGAACCAGGATTGGTCCTCCAAGTGCTAGCACGGCCCCCCCCAATCAGGGGGCAAGTATGGTAGGGCGAGGGGGGGATAAAAGTGGCCAGCAGGGCCCAGGTAAAACACATCCACCCCCCCCCCCTCGCAGTGGAAAAATTAGAAGAATCGGGAGAATCGTGCCACGACCTACCAGGAGCTAGAGGACTGCCGCCAGAAGACGAAGGACTGCCGCCGAGGGATAGCCTCGAGGAGCACTGCCTGAACCGGACACCTATCGCTGCCTGGAGCCGACGCCGAGCTGGGCCCGATCCTATACTTTGGCTCCGAGCCTGGTTGCACTTACATTCACCCCCTTCAAACCAGCTGTACTGTCCGGTGCAGCGAAAATCGGCAGGGCAAGCAGAGGGCAACGAGAGCGGCGGGCTCCAACCGGTTTTCGATTCCTTTTTTGGGCGAAGGAGGAAACCATCCCGCATCTGAGCCAGGCGGAGAGAAGACTGCAGCGGCGTGGGGGGCGGTCCCGACCGAAGGATCAACGCGGGCCTTAAAGGCACACGAGCCTTAAGGTAACTGACTCACACGGCCCGGCAGCTGAGAGGAGCGTCGGTGGCCGAGCTGAAAGTATTTGTAGATCCCACGGCAGCGGAAACGGGATTGCTGGAAGGAGCGGCGGCAAGCACACGCTGCTGCTGGGAACTGCTAGCAGCATTGGGGAAGTTGTTTTTTGCTCGCGGCTGAGCAGGAAGTCCCCCGGTGGCCGCCCAGGAGCAATAAAAGGCGCGAACAGCGCAGGGGGCACTCTCTCTCCCCTGGGATTTACAACTCATGAGGATTTGAAAAAGGAGACAACAGCGTGTGGAACATTGGCCTATTTTTCGTTATTGTGAACATTTTGGGGCTATTTTCCTGATTTTATCTGGTGGTTGTTGGTCACAAAGGACCAAGGCTGGGTCCAAGCAGCAGAGCATCTGGGGCTCAAACGGCGGCAAAATAAGCCTGGAACAGCAGTGACAAATTAGCTGGGCAGCTAAGCACCACACCAGCAAAAAACAGAGGGCAGCATAAGTTTGTGCAGGAATGGCCAGCAAGCAGGGAGCAGCAGGGAGGAAAACACAGCCCCCGGCTCGCTTCAGGGAGAACCAGGCACATCCGGAGACGACGAAGAAAGGACAGAAGAGACGCGGAGGAGACACGGGGCCCGAACTGGATGACGACTTGCAAGCCATGTTGGAGCAGGCCAGGGCTCTGGTTGCCCTGAAAGGACAGAGCTGGGTGGACCAGCAAATCAAGGATGGGGCCCAAGGGAAGGAGAAGAGGCCACGGCGGGCATCCCCAGCACGGCAACTCCCTGAGAAGGCGGGGGCAAGGGGCCTGCAGCCAAAATGGCGGCCCCTGCGAAGGCCAGGAAGGGAGCAGACCAAGGGGGAAGGAACCCCCCGAAAGCCAGGAGCAGGAGGGCTGCGTCACCGGAGCAGGTGTCCAGCTCGGAGAAGGATGGGAGCAGCGATGACGAGGGGTCTGTAGCCAGCACGGTGGCCCCTCAGGAGAGACAAGGGAGACAAGAAAGCAGGGGCGACAGAGAGAATGGTAAGCATGGGGCAACAAGCAAGCGGGGGCGCGGAAGAGGGCAAAAGGCAGTGAGCAGCCAAGGGCAAAACGTAAATATGGGCACTCAGCTAGGAGTGAGCAATGTAGCAATGCAAGGACCATGGCCCATGCACCCTCCGTGGCAGTCAGGGCTAGGACAAGGGCGGCAGGAGTTCCAGGGCGAGGCCTGGACCGCGGCGGCAGCCCATCCTACAGCATGGATGCCTTGGTGGCAATGGCCAGGGGTAGGAGCTCCTTTCCCGGGGAACACCCCGTGGGGCGCAGGGGGGCAAGGGGGCAGCCCGATGCCAGAACAAGGGGCAGACAAGAGAAGCCACACAAAAAAGGCGACAGACAAGGAGTCAGGGGCAGCAGACCAGGCGCAGCAGGGGGAAGGGACAAGAAACGAGGCAACCACACCAGAGGGTGCAGGGGCCACCGGGGGGGGGATAAAGCAAGTACAAGCAAGATGGGGGAAGGGCCAGACACTAACGTTAAGCCGGCCAGCGAGGACTTGCGCCCCTCCCCGAGCGACCCCCCATCAACCACAAAGCTGCTAGGGCTGGCCAACCTCATCCCACTAGCAGTGAAGGAGAGGATATGAGAAAGGAGTTCATAGACATCTTTTCACTGCTGGAAGTGCGCCAGGCAGGCTTAGACCTAACAACACAGGACAAGAAGGACGATGACAGGAGGGCCACCCGTAAACCCAGGGTAGAAAGATCAATAGACAATTGGCTGAAAGCATTCAGAACATTAGCATGCGTATTCATCGAGAAATTCCTTCAAAGCGCAGCGGCTCTGATCTTATACGAGCAAAAGGTGCACGAGGCGCAGCAGCAGTATCAGGGCGAGGCATGGCTAAAATACGACGAGGGTTTTAGGGAGAAGATGCAGGTATGGCCAATAATGGGATGGGACTGTCAGGACATGGAAGGTTTCACGAAACACATGGTGGCAGCCAAGGAGGGGGTCAGCACAAAAGAGAGTAATTTTCGTCCCTACGGGAGTAAGGGCAGATTCGAGGGGCAAGGAAAAGATTTCAAGGGGAAGAACCAGGCCAATAGCAAATCGAGTAAGCCATGTTGGAAATTTGACAAAGACGAGTGTAAGTGGGGGGAGTCATGCAGATTCAAACATGCATGTGGGACATGCGGGGGAAACCATCCCACCATACGCTGTAGATGGGCCACAGGGCCAGGGGCCACCAAGGATAAGACAGGCACAAAGAAATGAGGCAGAGGCCCCTCTAATCGGGGGTAACGGGGTACGGGGTGGGGGACAGACGCTACCAACACCCGTAAAGGCAAGCAGACTATTACATTTGTTAAAGGACTATCATAAGATAACAGACAGACAGCAGCTAGCTGAAGGCTTCACACAAGGTTTCCCAATCCCTTACAAAGGACCCAGGGGCGCCCGGGAGAGCCTGAATCTGAAATCAGTGAGAGACAACCCTGGGGTGGCAAAACAGAAGGTAGAGAAAGAAGTACAACTGGGAAGGGTGGCCAGCCCGTTCACTTCCCCCCCCAATGAAAGATATGGTGGTATCACCGCTCGGCGTGGTGCCCAAAAAGGAGCCGGGAAAATTCCGGCTGATCCATCACCTGTCGCACCCCGAGGGAGAGTCCATCAACGACATGCTAGAACAAGGGGCATGCACAGTGGCCTACGCATCGGTGGACGATGCAGTGGATCTTATCAGACAGGAAGGGAAGGGCGCCCTGATGGCAAAATCAGACATAGAATCAGCATTCAGGTTATTGCCGGTGCACCCAGACAGCTACCACATGGTGGGTTTCAAACTAGAGGGGCAATACTACTATGACAAATGCTTACCGATGGGGTGCTCGATATCATGCGCGCACTTCGAGGCGTTCAGTAGCTTTCTGGAGTGGGAGCTTGGGTTGCGCGATACAAAGGGCGGACGGGTCCACTTCCTAGATGATTTCCTCTTTATTGGGAGGGCAGGCACAGGGGAGTGCGCCAACCTTCTAAACAATTTCATAACGCTGGCCCAGGAGTTAGGCATCCCATTAGCACAGGATAAAACGGAGGGCCCAACCACAAAACTGTCCTTCCTGTGGATAGAACTGGACTCCGTAGCCGGAACGTGCAGGTTGCCACCAGAGAAAGTAGCCGAACTGCGGGACACCATAGGTAGGTTGAGGCAGCAAAAGAAAGCGACGCTGGGCGAAATACAGCAGCTTCTAGGGAAATTGAATTTTGCCACTCGGGTGATCCCCGCGGGGCGCACCTTTGCAAGACACCTGGCATGGTTGATCAGGGGCATGACACAGAAGCACCACAGGGTCCGCATCACGCAAGGAGTGAGGGAGGACCTGGGGCAATGGGAGAATTTCCTGTCAGAATTCAATGGCACCCTAATATGGCGAGACCCATGGGTGCAGGCAGACGAGTTAGAGCTCTACACGGACTCGGCCGGGGGTTTCGGTTTTGGAGCAATCCTCAGGACCGCATGGGCAGCGGGGGCCTGGCCAGCGGCCTGGCAGAGTGCTGGGCTCACCAAGAACATATCCTTATTGGAGTTGTTCCCAATAGTGGTGGCTTTCCACATATGGCCACAGCAGCTAGCTAACAGGCAGATAACGCTATGGTCTGACAACCACGCAGTGGTGCAGGCAATTAACACAGGGTCAGCAAAATGCCCGGCGGTGGCAACCCTGCTGCGGAAACTAGTCAGCTGCCATCTAAGGGGCAACATCTCGCTTAGGGCGAGACACATCCCAGGGATAGACAACTCAGTGGCGGATGCCATTTCTCGTTTTCAGTGGGAGAAATTCTGAGAGCTTGCCCCAGACGCAGACAAAGAGATGACCTCAGTGCCAGAGGAAGCGTGGGCATGGGTGGACCTGGGTTGAAGACACTGCTGAATAATGCACTGGCCCCCAAGACCGACAAAAGTTACCGTAAGTGTTGGGAAACATTCATGGCCTGAGCAGGGATAGAAGGGGGCAGGTGGGTTACGCGGGAAGAAGTCCTAAGGTTCATTGAGTGGGCTTTTACGTCAGGCAGGACAAAAACCTGGGCCCAGGCACACTTAAACGCGGTAGCCTACTACACAAAGATGGATGCAAGGGAGGACCCAACTAGGTCTTTCCAATGCAGAATGGCAATGAGAGGTTGGGGCAGGTTACAACAGGCAAAGAAAGACGCAAGGCGCCCCATCCACTTTAGCATGTTGCAGGGGATGTTGGGGGCCCTGGCAGGGATATGCACCTCGAGTCATGAGACAACGCTCTTTGGCGCAGCATTCGCACTAGCATTCTTTGGGGCCTACAGGGTCAGCGAGCTGGTAGCCCCATCAGTCAGTGACCCAGGGTCAGCATGCATCCGCAGAAGGGACATAGAGATAGGCAGTGGGTGCATGGACATACTGCTGCGGCAGTCCAAAACGGACCAGGCAG
This sequence comes from Calotriton arnoldi, assembly GCA_963921515.1. Classification (NCBI taxonomy): domain Eukaryota; kingdom Metazoa; phylum Chordata; class Amphibia; order Caudata; family Salamandridae; genus Calotriton; species Calotriton arnoldi. The sequence continues at coordinate 1,077,216 of CAWUFW010002619.1, forward strand.
GAAGGGGAACATAGACCGGAATACACTGCATTAAGGACGCAGCCTGCTGCCCGGTCTGCTTGCTGCGAGAATACTTGGGGCCTGGAGAAGGCAGCGATGGGCCGCTTTTCAAGCATAGGGATGGGTCATTCCTCAGCCGCTTCCAGTTCATAGCAGTGATGAGAATGACCCTGGATGTGATGGGCCACCCTCCAAAAGAGTTTGGTTCCCACTCTTTCAGGATAGGGGTGGCCACCACGGCGGCAGGACTAGGGTTGGGTAGTGAGCAGATCAAGGGAATAGGGCGCTGGGCATCCATCGCTTTTAAGTGTTACGTACGCCCCACAAAGTACTGAGTCAGATTTCTCCTCCTTCCCCCGCACCCATTTAGGTCCGAACAATTCACGAAAGAAGATGTGGATCATGGGGCACTCCTACGTGACGCGGGCCCAACAATGGGCGACGGCCAGACGCGAATTCGGCGGGATATGGCTGCAGGACACCGAGATAATCTGGTTGGGGCGCTCAGGAATGAAATGGGACCAACTGCTACCCGCGGCGCAGGAAGCAGCGAGGCAAGGTGGCAGACCGGATGCAGTGGCGGTCCACCTAGGAGGAAATGACTTGGCGGCCTTGGGTAGGCGGGACTCTTAGAAAATATGCAGAAAAGCCTCACAGCCTTGGCATGCCTGATACGACCAGCCGAAGTAATTTTCTCAGAAATAATAATGCGGAAAGCCTGGCGAGGGGCAGTGGACTTGGGGGCGGTGGAGAAATCCAGACGGAAACTCAATATTACCATGGCGAAGGTTTGTAGGGCCAACGGATGGGGTTTCGTTAGGCACGGATTCATAAACTTGAGATCCCCAGGTTATCACCTGGAGGACGGGGTACACCTTACTGGGGTAGGAATGGAAATGTTCCTACTGAACATTGAAGGGGTGCTGGAGCAGATGGGTTTTAACTGAGAGCGAAGGGGAGGCCGAGCTAGGGGGAGCTCCCTCCGGTCGGGAAACCGTAGGTAGCGTGGCGGAACAAACGCAAGGAAGGTAGTAAAAAGAGAGAACTTACTAAAAGGTAGATGGAAGGCTCTCACAGGGTCCTTGGGATGCCTAACGGCAGGGGCACTGAGGGAGCCAAGGGGTGGCGTGACGCCATAGAAAGAGTAGATGTGATGCTCCCGCAGGACCCTTGGGATGCCTCACGGCAGGGGTACCGAGGGAGTAAGATGCAGGGACTCAGCCTCAAGAAAGATAGAGTGGATGCTCAAGTAAGGTCCTTGGGATGCCGCACGGCAGGGACCCCTGGGAGCAGGGACGGCCCACGAAAGGGTACAGGGCGAGCGGGACGGCACTTGCAGCCCGGGTAGGTCCAGACGGACACCCTCCAAATCGGTAGCAAGTTGAAGCCTAGACCCGTAAATCGGAGGCCCAGACAGGGGGTCCCTCCCCTCCCGGGAATTGAGGAGGCTGGGTCCACACTGCGAGCAAAAAACAAGGGCAAAGACCAGTACATGTAAATGTGTAGCATGGACACTAAACAATAAGAGGTTATGACCATGAACGTTGAAAATGTATAAACATGTGATGTTAAATAAACTGCGACCTGTTATGGCACCAAAGCACGCTTGTCAGTGGTGATTTAAGGAATTACAGGGACGCAGGTTGGTGGGAGGGGGGGCAGGAAAGGGGAGGGGAGGGGCGACTCGCCACCTGGAGGGGGTTTGACAAAGGGCAAAAGCGCGAGCCTGTAGGAGTGATATACAGAGGTTGGGAGTGTCTGGTGGTGGATGAGATTGGTATACACCACCCCGATCTTTGATTGTGGCAACCACAGATTTCTGAGCAAAACTCGGAGCCCAGCACTTAATTCTTTTACAAATTAAGCACTGAGAGGGCGTGTCGTACAAACAAACCAACTGTAATCTTCAGAGGAACATTAAAGCAGGGTGAGGGTGCGGCATAGAAAACCGAAGGCGCGAGAGCGACCGAAGAACAGAAGGTGGTGTATCGCGTGGAACTTAAGGCATGGAACTGTGAACTGGCAGAAAAGCAGGAGAGAGCAACTTCCACAAGGAGAAACGAAACCCCAAACCAAGGACTTGCGCGTCTCCATGCAAAACAGGGCAGCACTTTGGCAGAGACCTGAGAGCAAGAAGAAGGCGTTCTATATTCTCTACGTCTCGTGTGTTGCGTATCTGCAACAGTGCAACCGGTGCACCAGAGCACATAAAGAGTCGGTGGCCATTAATTTCTAAGGCGAAGTGAGCTGATGGGAAGCGGAAGCAAGCCGGAAGTGTTTATTGTCATTGACTGAGCGAACGTCAGCTCAAGTTTATTTCTGCACTGAGCCATTTTGGGCTTACTTTGCATTTCATTTTCACTTTCCTGCGCTGCTCTCTAAAAGCCATGCAGTTGCCCTCTTAGGTTTGTGATTTCAGCATTCAAACAGTTCTGTGGGTTTGATTGATTGGCACACTGTTGCCAACCTGTACATTAGATGTTCCTTTTTTTTCCTTTAGACAAATATTTTAATGAGTGCCAGTAAGTGAGTGCATCTGTAATGTCGCTGTGGCTTAAGTTTCTGAATGTTCTTTGTAGTTTGTACTGCTTTTTTATGCTCGGTTTATTAGTGTGTGTTCTTGTTGGCAGAAAATGTAGCTTCTTTTTGAGTATAGCAGAGGTCTAGTATTAGGACTGCTACTTTTTGGGTCGAAGCCTACCAGACAGCTGCAACATCTTGTGGAGATTCTGAAAGCTTCCCTGCGAATGCCATCTGCCCATTGTTCACCATTGGCTTTGTGGTTTGTAACTCGCATTTGCTTGCTTTCTATTTGCTGGCTTTATCTGTTTTAGGCTGTCTAGCTTGAGTTCGTCCCTTCCCTTGCCCAAACGTTATTTAATGTATTCTTCCACCAGCACTGGATTTCTGTAAATAGGCCTCTAAATTTTGTTCTTATCTTCCTACATTTGCTGTGCAGTCAAAGACAGAGGTCAAATGTCAGGCTCTGTCTTCCAGGGAGATTGTTTTTACTTTTCTTTCTCTGACTTCAAAGTGACAGAATTTATATAACAATCATGCTGGACACTGAGGATGTGCTGGTTGGTAGGCTCTCTGATGTTATGTTTGTTTTCTACCACACAACAAATTTAAATGTCTGTAAATGAATTGTGCAGATATTTCAGAATATCAGAGTTAAGCTAGCACAAATAAATCACATTTTTGGTAATTCTGAAGCGTGGTGGAAACTAATATTAATGCGATCAAAACAAACCAATACACTAGGTGATGACATTTCCACACATTGTTTGTGCGCTGTATACTTTCATCAGTAAAACTGTGTCTGTGCAAATGTAATGGTCATTTCAATGGAAGATGTGTTGTTTTTAATGGCAGTGCGCTACCACGTCAGGCATTCCAGTTTATCCTACTCCACTCTACTCTGCACCGCTATATGCCACTGCTCTCTACTCTACACCACTTTACACTATGCCAATGCACTCTACCCCACACTATTCTACTATGCAACACTGCACTCTTTACCACTGCAGTCTACACCACTCCGCGCCACCATACTCTATGCCACTCTACTCTGCACTCAATGCTAATGCACTTTATTCTGTACCACTTCACTCTACGCCCGTGCACTCTTTACCCATTCACTCTACGCCACTCTAATATACTCTGCACCACTGCACTCTATTCCACTGTACTCTACCGTGCACCACTCCACTCTACTCTGAAACAATCTACTCTACACCACTGCACTCAGCGCCATTGTACTCTGTGTCACAGCATACTGCGCCATGGCACTTTAACCTGCTCCACTCAACTCTATGCCACTATACTCTACTCTGCAACACTGTAAACCACTGCACTCTATGCCATTGTACTGTACGCCACTGCTCTCTACGCCACTCTACTCTGCACCACTCTACTCTAAGCCAATGCACTCTATGCCGCTCTACTATACACCACTGCACTCTCTGCCACTGCACTCTATGCCACTGCACTCCATTCTGCCTCACTCTATTCTACGCCACTTTACGCCAATACACTCTATGCCATTACACCCTACGCCATTCTACTCTGCATCACTCCACTCTACGCCACTGTACTCTACCCTGCACCACTCCACTCTGCACCGCTTCACTCCATGCCACTCTACTCTGCAGCACTCCACTCTCTGGCACTCAACTCTATGCCACTCTACTCTGCACCACTGCACTCTTTGCCACTGCACTCTACTCTGCACTACTCTACTCTACTCCACTCTACAGCACTCTACACCAATGCACTGTACGCCACTACTCTATGTCCCTCCACTCTACGCCACTGCACTCTACACCAATCCACTCTAATCTACTCTGAACCACTGCACAATACGACACTGCACTCTACAACACTGTAGCATATGCCAGTGCACTCTACACCACTCTATTCCACTCCACGCCATTCAACTCTACGCCATTGCAGTCTAACCTGTGGCACTCCAGTCCACTCCATGCCACTCTATTGTATGCAGCTGCACTCTACACCACTTCACTCTCTGCCAATGCACTCTATACCACTTTACTCAATATCAATGCAGTCTACACCACTGCACTCTACGCCAATATACTCTGCACAACTGCACTGTATGGCACTATACTCTACTCTGCATCACTCAATGCCAATACACTCTATACCAATGCACTCTATGCCACTCTACTCTGCACTACTGCATTCTACGACACTCTACTCTGCAACACTGCACTCTCTGACACTGAACTCTGTGCCACTCTAACATGTGACACTCTACTCTGTGCCACTGCACTCTATGCCACCTCACTCTACTCTATGCCATTCTACTGAACTCTGCAGCCAATGCACTCTATGCCAATCCACTCTACGCCACCCTAATCTATTGTGCACCACTGCACTCTGTAATACTGCACTCTACGTCTCTCTAAACTACTCTGCCAGTGCACTATACCCGATTCTACTTTGCACCACTGCACTCTTCCCCACTATACTATACACCACTCCAGTCTAGGCCGCTCCACTCTACTCTACACGACTCCACTCCACACCACTCCACTCTATGACACTCTACTCTGCAACACTGAACTCCATGCCACTGCACTCGACGCCAATGTATTCTATGCCACTACTCTATGCCACTGCACTCTACCCTGCAACACTCCATTTTACACCACTTCACTCTACTCTGAAGCAATCTACTTTACGCCACTACACTCTATGCCACTGCACTCTATGCCACTCTGCTCCACTCTGAGCCACTCCACTCAAAGCCACTGCACTCTACGCTGCGCCACTCTACACCACTCTACTCTACTGTGCACCACTCTACTCTACGCCACTTCGCTCTACACCAATGCACTCTACACCACTTTACTCAAAATGAATGCACTGTATGCCAACTACTCTGCACCACTGCACTCTACGCCACTAAACTCTACTCTGCAGCACTCTGCACCAATGCACTCTATGCCATTGCATGCAACGCAACTCTACTCCATTGCACTCTATGCCACTGCACTCTACCCAATTCTACTTTGGACCACTGCCCTCTACACCTCTCTACTCTGCACCAATCTACTCTGCACCACTCTCCCCTGCACCACTGTACTCTGTACCACTGTACTCTGCACCACTGTATTCTGCACCACTGCACTCTATGCCACTGCACTCTACACAACTGCACTCCACGACACTTTCATCCGCAATACCGCACTCTCTGCCACTGAACTCAACGCCACTCTACTCTGCAACACTGCACTCTACGCCACTGCACTCTACTCTGCATCGCTCAACTCCATGCCACTCTACTGCACTCTACGCCAATGTACTCTATGTCACTCCACTCTACGCCACTCTAATCTATTCTGCACCACTGCATTCCATGCCACTGCACTCTTCACCACTCTGCTTTATGCCACTGCACACTACTCTGCACCGCTGCACTCAACCCTGCACCATTCCAGTTGACCCTGCACCACTCCACTCTATGCCACTTCACTCTACTCTGAAATAATCTACTCTACGCCACTGCACTCTACACCACTGCTCTACGCCACTCTACTCCACTCTGTGCCACCCCACTCTATGCCACTTCACTCTACGTCCTTGAACTTTATGCCACTGCAATCTACTCTGTACCACTCTACTCTACATCACTACACTCTATGCCAATGCAGTCTACACCACTTTACTGAAAACCAATGCACTCTACGCCACTTCACTATATGCCAATCTACTCTGCACCACTGTACTTTACGCCACTTCACGCTAGGCCACTCTAATCCACTCTAGGACCCTCCACTATGACACTACACTCTATGAAGCTCTACTCCATTAAACTGTACTCCACTCTATGCCACTCCACTCTACAACACTCTACTCCACTCTACAAAGCTACTCCACTCTATGATGCGCTGCACAACTCCCTCTATGCCACTCCATGCCTCTTTGCTCCACTCCACTACTCCACTCTACACCACTTGACTCTGACACTCTATGCCACTCCACTCTACGATACTCAACTCTAAAACCCTCTACTCCACACTATGCCATTCCACTCTTCTGCACAACTCCACTCTGTGACGCTCCACTCCGCTCTAAGCCACTCTACTCTACAACACTCTACTCCACTCTATGCAACACCCACTACGCCACTCCACTCTGTTTTACACCACTCCACAACACTTTACCCGCTTCCACTCTACAACATTCTACTCCCTCCACGGCACTTCACACCACTCCAGTCTACGCCACTCCATGACATCCGCTTCACTCCACTCCATGCTACTCAACTATACTCTACTCCACTCCAGAATACTGCACTCTACTACACTTTATTGCACTCCACTCCACGACACTCTCCTTTGCCCCACTAACCTTTATGCTGAACAGCAGCCACGATGGTGTAAAATATGGCTAAAACATATTGGCAAAGCTATAGCTCTTACATAGATGAGACCTATTGGCTTTGCTAGTGCTTGTTTTTTCATGTGAGTGTGATTTTGTTAGGAATACAATAGAAGATTTCTTACAATTGAAAGAGAGAGAGTGACAGAAAACAAGTCGGTCTTTTAGCAATGATGCTGGAACAGTTTTCAGAGTGGGGTGCTGCCATCAATGTTACATCACTGAAAACAAAAGGATTGTGAAAAATCCAAGCGGCATGCAAAGAACAAGGGTAGCAAATGGTTCACAACAATTAAGCAGAAGAGTGGTAAAGGTGTGGTGTGTAGCCAGTGGTGCATTTTGGAGCACACCGTTGCCAATATATTACCAATGCATGGCGTGGTAGTGCACTGTCATTTATAGACAGCACATTTTTCATTGAAATGGCTACTAAATTTACACAGAGAGGCAGTTTTACTGATAAAACTATAAAGGACACATAATAGATAATGTGTGGAGTGTCAGCAAATATTTATCATTTGCACATCAGCAAGTAAAGTGTCTTGGTTCATATTAAAACCTTTGTTTCAATCACATTTCAGAATTACAAAAAAATGTGCTTCATTTGTGATGTTCTAAAGTTTGAAATATCTTGAGAGTTAATCTACTGTTTTTACATTTTTGTTGTGTGTCAGGAAAAAGTAGGCATCCTTCTCCCTTCCTTTCACACCCCATGTACCTTAGCAAGGTTATCACATAGTTTACTTTACAAAATGGCCACACTTTGTAGTCAGAGAAAGAGAAGTAAACATAATTTTCAATGTTAAAAAAGATAAGCAGTAATTTGTCAGAAGGCACAGTCTGACTGACCTTTGACCTCTGTCTTTGAACCACAGCAAATGTGACAAGATAAAATCAAAATGTAAAGGCATCTTTATTGCTCATTTACCTTCTGAACTCCAGCGTAGTTATTCTGGGGGTGCTCACAGCACACCCAGTGCCCCTACTTTTAGCGCCTATGTCTTTTAGAAACAAATAACTGACTTGTGACTGACTATGCCTAGGTTTAGTGGCGTTTTCAGTCACATGCTTGGCTTGTGACTGAGGCTACTTCTTGCTATCCTGCCAACTCTTTTGAAGCATACACCTGACGTGATTAACTCCACCACAGCCTCACAAGCATTTCAGAACCACAAGCCTGACCTGTGATTACACAGCTCTCGGTGCGACTATCTTTTTTGGCGCCTCCCCCCCATCTCCGCCTCTATGGCCTCCTCCTCGGATTCCCTCATTACCACCCAGAAAAAGTGCCCCTCAATTCTCTATAGCCTCTCTCACACACATTTCATTTGTTTTAAAGCGCTGGTAAAGGCTGGCTTCACTAATTCACTCAGCTATCCACATAACATACAGATCTGTTATTTGCAGCAGGCATATAAACCCTCTGCGCTACTTTATGGGAGCCAAAACTGCAGTGAGACAAAACTCCGATCTCTCACTTTAGCAGGAACATTCTTTAATCACAAGAGTTACCTTGACATTTTTATTGCTGCCTGAAAGCTGAATGTACAAGGAACTCTGCAGCAGGTGCTTTTTATTTATGAGTTATTGCTAAACCCAGCGCCCCTCTGAGGTCGGTGCCCCCCCTTCCAGGTCAGCGCCCAGTGTGGCTGCACCGGTCGCACCGCCCTAAAGCCGGCCCTCCCTCTGATGTACTCTTTGCCAGCTATACCTGCCTTTTAGATCCTTCCAGATTCACAGGTCACTCCGGTGTGACCTACACTGATGGAGTCTGAAACATAGCTACTGACCTCTTAATATAGCTGTCCATACCTGGGCCTGATTGCTGCAACTCTATCAAACTTTTAGAGGCACAGGACTTGTGGCTGCCTTTGTGCAAGCCCACCCTTTTACAGGCAGAGAGCTGACTTGAAACTGACCGCCAAAGCCCTGCCTGGAGAACAGGCGCAGGAGGGCTGATCCTGCCCTGGACCTGCGAGCCTATGAGACGCACAGGCCTAAATGGCCCATGGCCACTAGAATTATGCGTCAGTTAAGGTCCAAATCATGCTGCAGGGATGATGAACAAATGATGCAGCTAGAAGAGGCAAATTAAGTGCCCAATTCTGTGGCGTTATTCTTTCTACATCTATGTTGACATTTTACCTTTTATAGGTAGAGCTAAGCTGTTACTCATGTTAATTCCTCATTACAGCAACAAACAGCTAAAAGGTGGCCAGATAATTTTTATAGTGTCTGGCACAATCGTGCACCATATATTTGAGCTAGAAAAAAACTTTTTTTGTTCAAATCTGAAAATTAAGCAGCATATGTTGGAATATGTGGCAAGTGCAGCTATTTCCTATTTAGGTGGAAAACGTTTCTCCAGTGACCCCCATTGTAACCGTCCAAGCCGAGCCTCTTGGAGACACGCCTTACATTTGACTGACCAATGACTTCTGAGGGCTGCAGCCTTGCTGGTTTAACTTGGTTATGTGAAGGGGTCTGGAATTGTTTGCTATTGAAGCTCCAAACTTTGACCCCTACTTGTATAATGGAATGTTGAATGTACTCCAACCAGGCCTGGGAGAGACACCATCTATGCTGCTTATCTTAATGAATATGTTTTACTTTCACCCCTGGACGCTTGTATTACTACATATTTTGTTGACGGGTTGGCCAGGAGCCCAGATGAGCAGTGGAACTCATACATGCCAACATTTTAGAAGAGGAAAGTGGGAGATTTTTAAAAAATAATCGGGAGAATGTATTTCTCCCGTTGACTTCTATTGCAGCCTGCATCGGGTCTACTGGCGTGTATGGGACTTGCAAGTGTGCTGCTGCAGGATCGGATATCAGATATTCAAATATACGTTTTTTCCATACCTGTCAGGAGCACAGAGAAATCGCTATGGCAGACAGAGAAAGCTCGACAAAAATGTTGTGCACTTGCTTGCAGGAGCAGGTTATTGGCAGTACATAATCTGAGTCACACAAGCCCAGCCCCTGCCACCTGAAGCCCGCTGAGCAATCGGGTTTTTGCAGTCTCCCGCCTGAATCGGGAGCGTTGGCATGTATGGTGGAACTTGATGATGTCAAGAACGCACGGCTGACATAGGCCTAGCATTAGAAGCACAGGAACGCTCTCTGTAAGTACTGTTCTATAACATTTTGGTGTATTTGTGTGTGACAGATCATTCAGTTGGCAGAAACAATTGCCCTCAACTCGATTTTCACCTGGAGTGTAGCATGGGACTCACGCAGGTTGGTTCAATGGTCAGGCCTGCCCAACACTCACCTCTCTTAAGCTTTGAAACCCAGGTGCAAGCCATCTGGGAGTCCCTAGAGTGCAGCGGAGCGTACCACTAGCAAGTACAGCACTGGAGCGTACCAATAGTGGGTTCAGCACTCCACTTCTCACAAGGGCGATGGACTCAAAGTGACTGTTCCATGTAGGTGTTGACCCATTTGGAGCCCTAGGCAACACTCAGGTGGAGCCATAAATAGGTCTGCATCCTCACAGGACAGGGAAGGAAGAGCTCTACAGTGTTGCATTCCAGTCAGCCGCTGGAGGTATTTGATGCAGCTGTTTATAGCGGTGGCCTGCAAAACTCTGTTGGCAACATGTAGCAAGTGAAAAGGTAATAGTAATTGTATTTATATTGCACTTACTACCCCTGACGAGGCGTTGAATCGCTTTTCGGTGAGTAGCACACTACTCTGTAACCCAAAATGGATTAGTGCTGAATTTGTATAGGGAAATTTGAATTAATTTGCGTGGTGGACATGGAAGTCTGTTAGTTGGATTGAAAAGGATAATGGGGAATAGAAGAGGGAAGAGGCTAGAAAGTGTTTATTGGGTTATCATAGTAGTAGGAGTGGTTTGGGATGAGTAAAGGAGAGACAGAGGAGGGAAGAGTCTCTAGAAATGGATTAGGGAGGTCCTAGTAGTAAAATGAGGTCTTAGATGAGTCTAACGAGGGATACGTGAGGAAAGAATTTAGAATGGGTTGTTTGTGAGATCTAGTGATAAAATGAGGTTTGGGATAATGCAAGGAGGGACAGAGGAGGGAAGAGTCTAGAAAGGGTTACTTTGTGGTAGTAGAATGAGGTTTCGGATGAGTCAGAGAGTGGAGGTAGATGATATACTGAGAGAGGTATAGGGTGAAACATATGTAGTGCATTGGAGAGACGCAAAAGTGTCAGTGGGAGTAAAGTAATAAATATATAGATACATAAGTACATGGAAGGTATGCATGCATAAGGAAGGTAATATATCAAGATTTAAGTTGTAATGAATAAACTCTGACTTTCAAGTGTTGCTGTACTTCAAGTCAATTTATTTGTGTATTTTTTTCTTTTCAATAATTCAATAGTGAAGCAATTGTGTGTAGTTATGATAAAATGTACATATTGTGAAAGATAAACATATGAAAACTATGCAGTGACCTATATACACGTTAAGCATACAAAAAAATAACCATAAGTAATGTGTACATTTGTTAAGCAGACCTAAAGAATATCCATATATTTTCAAACATAATTATTATACATATTTATACAAAGAAATACACATATCTAGATACATACATATAATCAAATGAAATGCTTATATACACAAGGATATGCTGTACATTTCTATTTGAGTATGTTGGTTAAGTAGGGAAGAGCCAACTCTTGAGTAGTCTCCTGAATATAAGATAGTTATCCGTGGATCTAATGTTTGGGGGTAAAGAGTTCCATAGTTTGGCTGCTTGAACAGAGAAGGATGTGCCACCTATGGTTTTTTGCTTGTAAGGTGGGATTTTGAGGCGAGGTGCAAATCTGGAGCAGAGGTTCCTTTGTCGAATGTATTTGGTTATTTCATTTTTGATGAAGAGCGGCCCTGTTCCATGTATCGCTTTGTGGGTGATACAAAGCAGCTTGAATGTGGATCTTCTGGCAACCGGTAGCCAATATAGGGCCCTCAAGGCAGGGGAGATGTGGGCTTGTGGCTTTACATGTAGGAGTAGTTTGGAAGCAGAGTTCTGAATCCATTGTAGTCTTTTCATAGTTGATGAAGATGATCCGTGGTAGAGGCTATTGGCGTAATCGCGTTTAGACTGTACAAGAGAGATAGTAGCCTGGACCTTGTGTGGAAATCCTAGTTGGGAAAAGATGCATTGCAGAGTTTTCATAGTAATGAAGCTTGATCTTGCTAATTTGTCCACTTTGGCATTCATTGATAGCTTGGAGTCCATGGTAATTCCGAGGTTTCTTAATTCCTTAGATACTTTTGGAGGTGTTGCCAGAACATTAGGCCAGGAGGCGAGTGGGTCATAATTTTTTCAATCGCCACATGTGAGTATTTCCGTTTTGGAAGCGTTCAATTTGAGATGGCTCCACGTCATCCACTGATCAACGGCTCTGAGGCAACCGAAAATTTGTGAGTTTCCAATATCTTTGGGGCTTTCCAGTTTAAGGAGTATTTGTGTGTCATCTGCATAGTTATAGCATGTGAGGGGAAATTCATTAATCAGTGCCGATAATGACTTCATGTAGATGTTGAAAATCATGGGTGTGATGATAGAGCCTTGAGGGACCCCTGCTTTTGTGAATTACGGTTTAGATGAGAAAGGGAAAAATGGATGACATTTGTTCTCTTTTGCAGATAGGATGTGATCCATTCGAGAGCAGTCCCTTCTATGCCTGCTTTGTAGACTCTTTGTATTAGAGTGTCATGGTCAACAGTGTCAAAGGCAGCTGTGAGGTCCAAGAGAAGTACTGCAGCAACCCCGTTTCGGTCTACGGTGTTCTTGAGGTCATCCCAGATGGCGATGAGGGTAAATTCTGTGCCTCTTCCTAGAAAGATTCATGTTTGGAAGTCTGAAACTATGGAGTTATCTTCAATGAATTGTGATATCTGGGCGAACAGTGCAGCCAGTCATATCATCCAAGGTGAAACACTCAAGCATGTCTGAAGGTTGTAGTCAATTTACCACCGCAAAACCTGATCCATGGTGGCGGTGTCAGATGCCCCAATCTGGATTGTTTAAAACTGTCAGTAAAAAACAAAAACAAAAAGTTCTACCCCGATAACTCAACCCCTTAGTATGGATTCCCCAGGTATCATTCAACCCTCTTTCTTTTTGGACAGTCAAGTTCAACACCAATGTTCTGGGAAGAATGGGTTGAACTATTCAAAAACTATTTAGTTTCCTTGGATGGGAAGAACCTCGTGTCCAACAGGAAGAAGTCTTTGTTAATCAGTGCTCTAGGTAAAGAGGAGCAACATGTTCTTAAGTACTTATCCGTGGCTCAAGCCCAACAAAGCCATGACATCTCAGATGAGGACCAGGAGGCTAAGTCGAGGTGTGCCAACAGGTTTGCTGAATCAGTCAACCTGGCTAGGAACAGACATAAGTGACATGCCCAGCCACAGAGACCGCAATGAAAGCATAGATGAATCAGTGGCTAGACTACTGGAGCTGGCAATCAAATGTCACATTTTCAACATTATAGATAAGCTAATTAATGACTAACTCATCGTTCAATGCTCCAGCAAAAAAAATGCAGGAGCGGTTGTGGGCTGCAAGGAACTCCCTTCTTAAAAGAAGCCTCTGATATTGCAAAAATTGTTGAGGAATCTAATTGTGGCATGAGAGCCATGGAAAACCTACAAGACAGAAAGAGAATGGAGATAGTGGTGGCAAGGGGTGGTGAGGGTGAAGTTGGTGTAATCAGTAAAAAGAGAGTTAGCAAACATGGGAGAAGTAAAGCAGGAGGACGTAATCTGGAAAAAAGTGGAAGTCAAAAAAAGGTTCACTAGGTGCAGGATTGAATAGCAAAGTTCGGAATCTAAGTCTTATTTTGCGCTCAACAGGAATATAGGTGAAGTGGTAGGAGCAGTGCTTAATTTGTGCCGGTGGTTTCCGGTGCTTAGCACCGGCACTTATTCAACAGGGCCGGGGCTATTGGTTTTTTCTCCCCTGCCAGATGGATGGGCCCAGTAATTATTAAAAAAGAAATGTACTTACTGTCCTGTCCTCCTCCTTCAGTTGGGATGCATGTCTGCCTGGTATGTCTTCCGAGGATGGCCCACCCAGATCCAGGCACCATGACTGCATCACGTTAGTGATGTCAGTAGCTCACGCATGTTTGTGAAGGAGCACGTCATTCACGTTGGCTAATTGGCACGTATGAGGGCGGGTTGATGTGTGAGCTGGGGGCGAGGCACTGAGGCAGGTTTGGTCCTGGAAAGTTCAGGTCTCAGCCAGATAACAAACTTAATGCGTCGTCAGAGTAATAAAATATAAATGTGAGTAGCTACTTACTGTTTTAACATTTAGCAGCTGGCACGGCACGCACTGAAATGAATCCAGCTGAGTGACATGTCAGAAGGAGTATCAGAAAAGAACAGAAGTTCAGGACTTTAATTTCATGGTTTACCTGGGTACGCTCACTGCCAGCACTGGAACCCAGACAGGAGCTCTTGCCTTCTAGCCCACAGTAGGTGCCAGGCCTAATCCTAGTCGTATCCTTACAGCCTATGTAAAGTGTGTTTACAAGAGCGAATGGGACCTTTTTTTTTGCTCTCTTGTTTTGAGTGCAGCCGCCCACTCACATCCCACCCATCTATGCTCGCTTTGTTGTCCCCCTTAAAGCTCATCCATTCTTTTACGCACCCTCAGTAATCTTTTTGTTGATTTATTAAATCCCTCCTGCATGCTCTTCCATTGCTCCCTAGCCCCTCCTTGACCTTGTTGCTCCTCATAATCAGTAGCATTTACTGGCTCCAAGCCTGCTCCACTGTGGCACGCTCGTCCAGTGAAACATATTTTCAGTCTTATTTTTACGTGGAGGGACCAGCAGCTGCAATTTGCTCCCACGCTCCCCATTTTAAAGAGGCACCTATGTTTTTTTTATTTACTCTTCCGTGAGCAGCATCTGTCATTTTAGAAACAAATGGTGGCCACCGTGCCCTGATGTATGCATGCACAGGTTTGGTGACTCCTCCATGAGTATAATTCACCACGTTGGGGCCAGCATAGCATCATCACTCAGACGGGAGCATGCATGGTAACATATGCATCATTGCTCTGTTGGTAGTGCCAGTGGTTGTTTAGTCCAGGGAGTGAAGATAATATGAGCCTTTACGTCACATCTCATGCTTTTTGCAACATGTACACTGGTATCGTTTTATAGACAGGAGAGTCCCAAAGACAGAATAGAATTGAAGAGGTGTTTAATCTAAGCCTATAAAATAAAATATTTGAATGGTTGGCTGGCACGAGGCAGATGTTTCATTAACATTTCAGGCCCTTCTGCCTCGCTTGCATTTCAGGCACTTGTAAGCAACAATAACACATTTTTTTTTTTTAAACATTTTATTGAGTTTTACAGTTGCAAATTAAAGATAATAACATAGTTTCGCAGTGCGTAAATCAAGAAAACAAGGCAAAAGTAGCATACACATGGTTAAGTGTCCAAGTGCACTTGGAACAAGACCCATATAACAATAAATACAGAACTGTACAGTAGGGGGAATGTAAGATAACCAGTTGGGCACATGACAGTTCCCACTATGGTGCATACACATCTGCTGTGTCATTATTGGGAGCAATACTAGTGGGCACGAGCTGCCCCTGTGATAGGCGGTACCACCATCCCGCGTTGTCATGAGGTAGGTTTGGAATGGTAGCCAAATATCTACTGGTCTAGAAGACGGTGGCTGTAACTGTGCATAGGTGTCACTGGTGGTGTTGCAATAAGTCATGCTATGTAACCAAGTTTGGAGTGTGGGGGGAGAACGCACATGCCCATCTGATGGCAATCTCACGCTTAGCAAGTAATAGCGCAATAGCAACAAAGCGGCGCCTGGATCTAGGGAGGTCATGCACGTACCCCAGTAGTGCCATCAGAGGCGAAGGCGCAACCTCCATCTCAACCATCGTGGATATTTCCCCAAAGACCGACCTCCAATAGCGCTCTAATCTGGTGCAAGTCCATGTCATGTGTGCGAAGTCGGCCCCCGGAGAATGACATTTCGGGCAAGCACTCGATCGAGCGGGGTCAATGCGATGCAGCTTACTAGGTGTCACATACACCCTCCATAAAAACTTGAAATGCAGTAACTTGTGCCGGTGGTTAGGGGACACTCTACGTATCTGTGCACAGCACCGACTCCACTGCAAGTCCGTTAGTGGGTGCCCAAGGTCGCGCTCCCATGCCGCTCGCACCTCCGTGTCATGGCACGGAAGCAGCGATATCGCCGCCTTATACATCCGAGCCATTAAATGACTCCCGTCCCCCTCTTTAATTACCCCTGTGAGAGCAACAATAACACTTTTGTGTATTTAAACATTTAAACCACACCTACACACATGCTCCGGCTCTCAATGGAAGTCTCCCAATCTCATTTCTTAAGAAAAAATTGTTTTTTTCATTTACTTGTATGGAAAAATATTTTTCAACCTTTATCTAACATAGTTAAAACCATCTTCTTGCCATGCTTCTACATTTCCCCAAATGCGAGCTTTACCTTAGGACCAATACTGAATTTTAACCTCTTGCAGAATCTCCATGGCAGTGGGGCCTGGGACGTGCCAGGGCTGTTGTATGTGTTATGTGGCACTTACAGTTTTACATGCACTGCCATTACATCTGGCGTTCAGCACTGCCAGTTGTGGATATGGATTGAGCTAATAGAGTAAATGAGTGGAGCTAGTGAAGGAGATGGGTGGAGACAGGGGAAGTGGGTGTTGCCTCCTAAAAATATTTGAGCACCTGCACTTAATATTTTACAAATTAAGCACTGGGTAGGAGGGGACACTTCGCCAGAATGTGAGGACCAATAGTGGCAAAGTGGAGTGTCTCAGTAGTTAGTGAGTAGATGGTAGAAGCCGATAGGATTTTGAGTGCAGGTGAGGCTGAGGAACAATCATGTAGGAATTGTCGCCTGAAAGCTGGCTTTAAAATAAATGGCAAATTGGTGCACTTATGGTTATTCTGAAGGCGTTGGTGCAAAGAGTGTGGGGGAACGTTAAACTTGAGCCCAAATATATCAATATGAAGGCGTTTCATGGAAGTACCATAAAGGTGGAGGGGTACTTTCAGGCAGATATTGAATTCAGGCACAAGCATACTTCAGTAAAGGTTTACATGTCAAAATGAAGTCTACCCATCCTCAAAAGGGTGCATCAACTTGACTTCATAGTACCATAAACCCCAGAGGGGGACAGTCAGGTGATGGTGGTAGAAGACACTAATATTGATAGTATTATTAGATGCGTGCCTTTGCATTTGAAAGATAATCTCTGCTCTCTTACTCACTGAGATCTTAAATCTGCTATCCCCTACAAGAAAACAATGCAGAAAGTCAGGAACTAATTTTCATTTTGCATTTCACAAGGTCTGCCAAATGGCACTGAGACATATACCATCACTATTCCTCGCTTTTCAGACAACAACATGTTGCATTGTGGGGCTTGTATTTTTGCTTTTAACAGTTTCATTATGGACTGAAAACCTCAACATGTAAAGTCCTGTTGGTTAAAATGCCATAATTGGCCAAAGGTATTATATATGACATGGAGCCACTTATCAGGTATGTATTAACATTTATCAGTGTTCTCTAGTCCATGGGTCTCCAACCTTTTTTGTAATAAGATCTACTTTTGTTCAATGAATATTAGTAGTGATGCAAAGGTGACCATCCCTTTTTAAGGTGGTCAGCAGTGATAACAACAGTACATTAAGAAGGGTTGCTATCAGTAAAGTAAAAAAATATTTTCGATTTTAAATGCCTTTATATGGGTAATGCATAAAAGCCATAACTGCAATACCCCTGACACCAAGGTAATAATGTGAGTAATAAATCTCTCCAACTCAAATAGCAGTTTTAAATACATTTTGAAAATTCAACCATTTTCCTCCAAACAACAGTTTATAAGTTATGAAAATACACAAATTTGTATCTCGAGTACATGCTTATGTACTTTTGGTATACAGATAATAATTCAGCCAGGCAAAAGCTTCTATAATAATAGGCTGGGCTGCACCCAGGAGAGCTACTCGCAGGCCCCTGCAGAGCTACTGGTAGCTCACGAGCTACTCGTTGGAGATGCCTGTAGTCCATTTTGAAAACTGCTTGTTTCACAAGCAAAATCAAAAGTAAACTCAACTCACATATTTAGTGAGTTTTTGCTCTTTCTTTCACATCATGCATTAAAACCAGCATTGACAAAGCAAACTGTTTTGTTTTTTGCATAGTTTTATACCAAGCTTCACAACTGTTGGGACGGAAAAGTCCTCTGCATGGTAAGAGACGTGCACCCCTGCCATGAGTGCCCAACTGTACTGTTGTCCGGATCCCAAATGCTGACTTTTTGTCATAGGCGAACATGGGTCATGCATGTGTGCCATGACATTGACCTGTCTCACAGATTGCGGTGTTGTTGGACCGGAAGGGGCACCCAAAGCGCTGCTCTCATGGTGGTGGAATGCTACCACCTTCACCAGGAGTTTAGTAGCACAAGCGCAGTGGTGGCAGCAGACAGTGTCGTGATCAGTAGTAGTGAACATGACCTTTATACCCTGTGTCACTGAAGTGAGGCCTTCAGACTCACTACCCTTTTTAAAAGTCAAGCTGTTGTGTGTTTAACTCACCCCTGGCCTACATCGGGTAGATGTGGAACGGAGTGCGTGATGGAAACATGTGCTGGGTGCATGTGTACTCGCAAGAAGTTCACTACACAAGGGGTGAAGTGTGGTACAGTGCGTGCATGGTAAGTGTTTGTAGGCTGGCAGTGTGTGTTTTTAAAATAACACATTCTGGTACAATACAGAAAGACTGCAGTACTGAACAGTGTGTGCAGACTGATTGCGTCTGCCGCATGTACTTATGCTTGTAGTGGCATATTTCATGAGAATAACAGTGCTGTGCAGAAAGTGTGCTGTGGATGTACACTGAGTGCAAGTGCGCTTGCACTGCTACATGGAGGACCTTGGGTTCCATTTGGGAAGCCCAGGCCTGCCTGGTGGAAAACATGAGTAGAGGAACCCCCCCAGACCAATTAGTGTATTGCTGCATTCCTTTAAGCTGGGAGGGCATGGCCTGAAGGATGGGAGATACACACTCTCTCTCTGTGCATTTAAAATGTTTCTTTGATTCAATGATAGATCACAAAGAAGAGGCCAGGACACATCTCTGGCAAGGAGATGGGGCTGATAAGGGAATCATACAGAGTAGTGCTGGCAGCCCAGGATTAATCTTTTGAAGCACATATCACTGTGGCTGACATCCAGGTGTGAACTCTGGTCACGCCCATGAATCTTGTTTTGGTTAATCAGCTTCAGAGTCCTGCCTGCTGTGACAGACATCTTTCAGAAGAAAGGGGAAGGATGTCCATTTCAAATAAGCAGAACACCAACATAAAACTTCAAAGATTCAAACACTAAATTACATTGTGCCTGGAAAAGGAATAGGGGAGTAGGGGAGTTTGAGGCCGCAAGACTTCTGCCGGTGACCAGGACTGGGGGCCCAGGGCTGCTAGTCTCCCCGCTGGACATTGATTTATTGTTTACGCTGCTTGCACGTTGAATTATGAGTCACATTCACTGATTTGTATCTGTGCCCCCCCCCACCTCCTCGAAGGAGCCTTGACTGCTTGTACGATGCTACCTAACTGAGAGTCAGGTGCAGAAGGGGTGCTTCACCCAGTTGAGCAGGATCCATAGTAGGTCGGGCCCCGGGACATCGGGATGAAAGGCCTCAGCCCACCACAGGGGGTACCAGTAGCTCCTGCTTTCCACGTGGCCCACTGAAAGGCATTCTGACAACACCACAAAATATAGGTATAACATTGGCAGCAGCAGCGCAACCACCCTAACACAAAGAATAAGTAAAGGAACAGGTAGAAGTAGCAGAAGGAACATCACAAGATTCTCACACATAAAGGAGAGGTACAATATAGGTAGCTGACACACTAAAGACGGAGTGAGACAAGTTAAAGGACTGTTGTACCCTCTTTGTTAACAGACATAAACATATAAGAAATGCCAAACTACTGGAAGAAAAAGCAGAAACCCTTATGGAATTACATACATCTATGTATTCATATAGGTGCACATGCATCAAAGAAGTCAATAGCGATTCTTTAATTGCGATTTTTAAGGAATCGCAATTAAAGAATCGCTATTGCCTATGCATGTAGGAATCGTAAATAAAATTGCGATTCCTACAAATTCCTTAATTGCGAGTCGCAATTAAGGAATTGCTTCCCATTCATTCCTATGGGCCTAGAGGCCCACAGGAATGAATGGGAATTGCATGCACAATTTGCGAGTACCCAATAGGTACTCGCAAATTGTGCATGCAATTTCAAGGGTGCAAGGGGGCCAAAAGGACACCCTGTTGCACCCCTGAAATTGTAATGTGAACACATGTTGCGCACACACATGCCCCAAGGACATGTGTGTGTGTAACCAGGAACTTTGAAAAATGCACATTAGTGCATTTTTCAAAGTTTTTGCAAATTACCGTCAAGTTTCATTTGACGGTAATTTGTGTCCCCTAATAGCGAAATCGCTATTTTCAATGGCATCATGCATTGCATTTGAGGCATCGCAATTTGCGATTCCTTAAATGCAATCGCAATTTAAGTAATCGCAAATTTTGCGATTCCTTAACTTGCGATTTTTGCATTTGGGATGATGCAACTTAGGATGAGGCCCGTGACCAGGTTGTGCGTGGGTCGCGCCGGGTCCTCGGTTCGGGAGGCAGAGTCGGTGTCTTTCCGCGGGGAGTCTCCTCCCCTGAGACGCTGTTTTTGGGCTAGATGCCCCTGCACCCAGGAATCTGTATTCGGTGTTCTCCGCGGCCCACCCTCCCTCCTCTTTCTTGAACTAGGACAGCGAGGTGGGGGGGGGCAAGCTGATCGGTCGGGGCAGCATTCCCTCTGCCGTGCCTCCAGTACGGCTAAACCCGGTTACTGCTGGGCGAAGGGTGGGGGGGGTCTCTCGGGTCAGGACGCAGAGGCGGGGGTTTGCGGCTGTGAGTCTGGGCACTGAGGGGCAGTTCTGCCCGGCGGGGGGGAGGGGGCCTGCATGCTCCTGCCCTCAGGCGTCGCAGTACTTTAAAGGTAGGGGGCGCGTTGGGCTGCACGTGATGTGCTCTCGCGTCACTGCGCGCAGTTTCGAAACAATATGTCTTTGGCATACAGCGTCAGTGTAATACAAGCCCTAAACCACAGAGATCTCAGGAGCCTTTTCATACCATTCAAGGTGGTGTTATCTTTGGCCACGTACGCTATTTTCAGACTTTGTCTCATATAGGTGGATTTAATGACAGTACAAAAGCAGGAGCTGAAACTATATCGGGCTCTCCATCCTGCACTCACCCACAGGATGAATATTAACTCGGCATTGCAGAATCGAAGCAGTTTCAATATGCCATGCAACGAAGCCATAATTGTGGCTTATTTATCTTATGCAACTAATAAGCATTGGCAAAGACAATACTACTGGCTTGTTGTAGGTGTAGTGTTACTTTGGGTAGTATATATCTGGATGCAATGACGAAGCAGCAAAATACCAGTCGGCGGCACACTATGCTAAGCACAAAATTTTGAGGAGATTGGGCGTGTTTGCTACTCTTGGATCCACATTTGAGTTTGTTTTCGTGGATGGGACTGTCTTGCCGTGCTTGGGGGGGCTCATCTCTCCTGTGTCTAGTGAGGGCTCGCACAAGTTCCAAATGTCTCGAGGTTTGCCGACTGGTAGGTGGTCGTCACGTGGACAGTTTCACAAACGCGGCGGCGTGGTTTCTGTTGCGGGTGACTGGGGTCATGGGTGCAGTGGGGGATGGAGGCTTGCAGTGTTGGTTGGCCACGGGCTGGCTGTGGGTGCTGGCAGGGTCGCCATCACGCATGCGGTCTTGAGGCCGGCTCCACCCCTTGTTTATTATCTGGGGTGTATTGGTTGGGACACAGGCTACGGAGCACTCGCTCCCCTGATGGGCCACACTTCCCTACATTGTAGAGAGGTTGCCTGCAGCTGGCGTTACTCGCTGATAGGGTAGAGTCTCCCGCATTCGGGCTGGGCCTCCTTGGTCGTCGCATAGGCAGTGAATTTTCAAATGTGGTTTCCTTCCGCACCAGGTGACAATTACGATGACCAGAGAAAACCGGGCATGTATGGAGGTTGGTGTCTCGGTGGGCCCCCATACTTTATTGGGGGTCATGCCATTCACTTATGTTTTCCCCCGCGTCAGCAAGGTGCGAAATCCTGCTGACGGGTGCACACCAGCAATTCTTTCAGCGAAGCCATACATGTTGCGTATTCACCGGATGCAACTATCAACTATTGCAAGTCAATAGTCCTGGCTTGCTGGCAAGGCTGTTCCCATGTATCATGTCATTTTGATGGTGTGCCTGACGTGGGGCAACTATATCAACTGAGGCAATATGGCCGTGGCAGCATTTTGGCTCATAAGTTGTGAATTGTTCTAACCAGTATTAATGGTGGTTATACATTATTTCCAGCGTAAATGTTATTACACAGGACATACATAATGAAGTGACAATAACATCGCTTATACGTAATTAGGCTATTGTCTGTATAGTTTGCATAACGTGGTAACTCAACCTGATGTGTTCTTGTCGACGGCGCCTACATGGGCGGGCTTGGCACCCGGATTCTTTTGGCCTGCGGCGCAGTTAGTGCTCGTCACTTGCGCGGTTACCATCGATTATCGCGCCCAAAGGCAGTCATCATATGGAAGTGAATTTTGCGAGGAGAAGTGGTGCAGCGACCGCTCGGGTGGTTATTCTTGCGGAGGCTCTTAGATGGGATCCTCCTTTCTGTGTCTCGGTCATTTTCCAGGAATCTGGGGACTCGGAGTTATTGGTTACAAGGATTGGTGTTGGGGACCATGTTGAATTGTGAACTTACATCCCAACCATGGTTTGCTAGGGAGGATTGCAGTTGGTTTGTGTCGATTCCCATGTTGTTGCGATGGGGAGACAAATGCAAAAAGAACAGTTGATGGACAGAATGCAGAACAATGTCATACATTCACCCCAGTACAGAGATCTGGGCCTAAATCCATCGTTTTTTTGCTCACCATGCCATTCCAGTTTGGACCCAGCCATATGCAAATCAGTCTTGACCCTGCGCCCAATGGGAACAGTCCAGCCCGAACTGCCAGGCCAGGTCCTCCCTGGACTGGAAACAAGCATCCTAGGACTGGTTTCGGGCTTTCAGCCCTCATCAGCCAGGATAGCTTGACTCCAGTGGCATGGAGAGTACGGGACCCACGTCTGGGCATACCCGTCCCACTCAGGGTAACAAATGCAAAAAGAACAGTTGATGGACAGAATGCAGAACAATGTCATAAATTCACCCCAGTACAGAGATCTGGGCCTAAATCCATCGTTTTTTTGCTCACCATGCCATTCCAGTTTGGACCCAGCCATATGCAAATCAGTCTTGACCCTGCGCCCAATGGGAACAGTCCAGCCCGAACTGCCAGGTCAGGTCCTCCCTGGACTGGAAACAAGCATCCTAGGACCGGTTTCGGGCTTTCAGCCCTCAACAGCCAGGATAGCTTGACTCCAGTGGCATGGAGAGCACGGGACCCACGTCTGGGCATACCCGTCCCACTCGGGGTGACAAATATAAAAAGAACAGTTGATGGACAGAATGCAGAACAATGTCATACATTCACCCCAGTACAGAGATCTGGTCCTAAATCCATCGTTTTTTTGCTCACCATGCCATTCCAGTTTGGACCCAGCCATATGCAAATCAGTCTTGACCCTGCGCCCAATGGAAACAGTCCTGCCCGAACTGCCAGGCCAGGTCCTCCCTGGACTGGAAACAAGCATCCTAGGACCGGTTTCGGGCTTTCAGCCCTCATCAGCCAGGATAGCTTGACTCCAGTGGCATGGAGAGCACGGGTCCCACGTCTGGGCATACCCGTCCCACTCGGGGTGACAAATGCAAAAAGAACAGTTGATGGACAGAATGCAGAACAATGTCATACATTCACCCCAGTACAGAGATCTGGGCCTAAATCCATCGTTTTTTTGCTCACCATGCCATTCCAGTTTGGACCCAGCCATATGCAAATCAGTCTTGACCCTGCGCCCAATGGGAACAGTCCAGCCCGAACTGCCAGGCCAGGTCCTCCGTGGACTGGAAACAAGCATCCTAGGACCGGTTTCGGGCTTTCAGCCCTCATCAGCCAGGATAGCTTGACTCCAGTGGCATGGAGAGTACGGGACCCACGTGTGGGCATACCCGTCCCACTCGGGGTGACATGCAAAAAGAACAGTTGATGGACAGAATGCAGAACAATGTCATACATTCACCCCAGTACAGAGGACATTTGTTTGTGGAGGTTGTGATGCTTGTTTGCAGTTTGGACACAGGGTTGGCAAATACGTGACAATTTCTGATGCATGGCCCAGGCGTTCTGCCACAAAAGCGGCTCCTAGGGACCTATTGAATTGGAGATTAGCACCCCAGTTTTAGATCACTATGGTCAATTGCCACCAGTTTAATGGTGATTCCTACATTGTTACGATGGGAATGCAGCCATATGCATTCGTTAGGGGCATCCCTTTAAGGCTACGGGTCCAGACGGGTCAACTAACTACATTGTGCCATAAGAAGCCATTAGCTCCAGCTTCTAAAGTAATGCTTCGATATATGCTTTCATAATTTAGTGGCTCAGAGTGCCCCGACGGGCGCAGTCACTACGTCTTATTTATTCAGATCAGGAAAGCAGTTGGGCTGCTTTCAGGACCTGCAGCTCAAAGAGAAGGTCTTCCGTAGCGGGTGTCATTGGCTGCACTTCCTTTTCAACTGGCTAATGCAAATCATTAACGTGCAGTAGTGATGAAGCGCGTGCGCGGTCATTCCTGGCTTTAGAAATACAAAGAGCAGGAGGGGACGGTGGGTGATCTCATGGTCACAGGTTTAAACCTCAACAGGTCCACTCAGCCTGTCATCCTCAAGGTTGATTTAACAGGTACCATTATGTTGAGTAGCAATAAACACATGTTATGCAGCGCCAAGGTACCTTTCGGGCGGGCGTGCGCACAAATACTCAGGTTGTGGGTGGCACAGCCTATGTCAAGCACAGCACTGGTAGGTGGTCACTAGCTTCTATGAAATACCACCTTCCCTCCTCCTGGGGTTACGACAGGAACCACATACTGATAGTAGCACCTCCAGATTCCGCGCTGAGATTGATTAGACGATCTGAAGCGTCAGCTATAACTCATTATGGCTTTATTTGGCCATTTCTATAGTGTCTAAATTTAAACAGCTCTTCTCCAAATTCCTCTGCGAATTACAGGGGCAACAATTCAAGAAGGTTTTAATATCTAGAGTGAAACAGCATTAACAGCAAACAAACTCACTTCCCTGCCACCCTTACAGAGTACACCCTCTGTAATGGCATTAGAGGTCCACCTCACTATGCTTCAAGCATGGTCTACTTCACCATGCTCTAGATAATTTCCCCCTCATATTCAGCCACCCTGTGCTTAAGCTAATACTATTAGTACATTCTGTGCAGAGTTAAAAATGCCAAATAAAGCAGCATAGGGGACTCCGTTTGAGGTCAGGCAGAGAGAGTATGTTTGTCATCGAGAGCTTTTGAGATATTGGTTGTGGCAGATGGCTGAGATATTGAGGTAGTACCTGGTTCCGTTTGGTATTTCTCAGCGTTACTTGGTCGCCTACATGTGTAATTTAGGAACGCTGCAAGCTGGAAGGAGAGGCATAGTTATGCTGCAATGCTCTTCTCCATCCCAGCCACCCTTCAGGCCGCATGCCATAGAAGGGGAGTGCGGTCTAATTTATTTTGTTGACCGGATACTTCGATGCCTGTGCCAACATCGGTGATCACACCTGGTCTTTATTCACTTTATGGAAGGTATGCTGCCACTGTACAAATGGAGCAAAATGTTAATTGCTGTGAGCAGTAGTGCCCGGCGAGAAGGGATGTATCTTTCTCGCAGCTGGGGTTAAGACTTGTGATCAGGATAAGTGAAAGGACTGGTTCACAGACTCTCATTTTAAGTCCAAGTAGCATCATCGTTGAGCGATATTGAAGGCGCCAAAGTTAACAACTCTTGTTTGAAGAGTTCCTATTGTGAAATGTAGCAGTCTTCACGACTTGCTGAATTAAAAAAAAAAAAAAATCTTAAGTGTTGGCGCAACTCAGAAAAGTTCAGACAGAAGTTCATTTGGGGTCGTAAACCTTGCATTCTTGACGGGGGACAATGGTTTCGGGGGCTTCCGCCACCATATTATTACACTTTTACCATTGTTGCTAGGTGTCTTTCTTGAGTGACATGCAAGTGCGTCAAGTGAAAAGTATATAGGTTATTCAAGGTGGGGCAGAGGGGTCACTGCAGGACCCACAGTAAGGTGGGCTGCGTTAGAAATTAAACTGGGAATCTTAGATTCAGACATTGATGTCATTGGTCTCTCACACTGTTAAGATTTATACAGCCGGAGAGTGTGAGCAGATTGTACATTAGTTGCTGCACGTGGGAGAGCAACTCCACCACAGCAGACTACAGTCAGACAGCCCACGCGCACTAGCTTCTGTCTTAGTTCAATTGGGGTCAATTATCGTCCATACTTGGTTCTGTTTGTTGCTCTTGCTCTGCTCACACAAATTGATCTAATGCGACTTGGTTACTTTTGACGGACTTAGTCCAAAATGTTTCACATTTACAGAATGTGCGAAATTCTCAATTGCCTGTGCATAGTTTTATTCATATACACTGTATTAAATTAAGTTTAAAAAATCACTGTATTAACTAGTGTGACCAGCGGAGGCTCGCGCAACAAGGTACCTGCAGCAGGAGTGCTGCTATGCTGTAAGGATAGGAAGGGTAAAGATGACTGACAAGTACAGCTAGGCGGTCAGCCAAATGGCCACTTGCTTGTCACAGGGTGAGTTCAAAGGGCACAGAAGGGGTCATGGCAATGAACCAGGAACGATATACCTACTGGGCCTGGTGGGGGGTTCGACCTCATGGTCATAGACCTACCCACGTTGGTAATGTGTATCAGTGAGCGGGGTAACAAATATCTCTTATTCAGTGCCAACATGCCTACGGGAGCACTTGCACTTCACAAGTGTTATGTCATGCTCCACAAGCGTTATACACAGATAGCTGGAGCGGAAAGTAAGGCGGGCTGGTTACAACAGGTACTTTTACCTGCACTGGCACAGCTTGTCAAGAGTTGCTTTGGCAAAGGTATTCTCCAGCAAAAAGCTTCCTCGTTGTCTGCATCCCAGCAATATCTGTATCAGAATTCAGGTGCGAGGCAAACAACGTCAGCCAGGTGGGTTGCGTGAGTTTGTTATTCCAAAAGTGTGCTGTGGGGTCAATAGTGTGGAGAAATATGGGTTTGGAGCAAATATGCCGACAATTCCAGAACAAATTTTGCATGTTTAGTTAAGAAGGTGCAGGCAAATTTGTTTGTATGTTTTACTCCAGGTTCTCACTAGCCAAAAGCAGCGGCATCTGTTTGGCACACTGGTATACCTCTAGTAAAGTCGGGTTATGGGCTACATACGCTAAAGCCGCCAGTCAGCCAGGTGGGTTGCGTTAGTTTGTCATTCCTAAATATGTACTATTACTCCAATAGTGTTGAAAAATATGGGTTTGGAGCACAAATGCTGACAATTATCAGAACACATTTGCATTCATATTTAAGAAGGTGCAGGTAAATTTGCTCATATTTTTTACTCCATGTTCTCAAATCCAAAAGCATTCGCTAACCTTTTGACACTCTGGTATACCTTTAGCAAAAGCTGTTTATGGGCTACCTGTGCTGGGTGGGGTGGGGGGAGGGAGGACACCAGCATGGCGACACAGCACCTGTAATCGCACTCAGACTGATGGGTTTTGTAGGCAATAAGGACATGAAATGTAGCAGAATATTGGGAGTACCATTAAGGGACCTCAGGCTTTTACCCCTGTGGTCAGATCCACCTTTGTCTTGACTTAGGTGAGGAGGCTCACCTGGCGTCCTCGTAAGGACATGACACAGCTTACGTTCGATCCATGTCTACAGGTTCACTTGCTGGCGTGGCACTGGGTAATCAGCCTGAACCCTGATAAATGGGATTATCCAAGTAATGGGGGCAACCAAGGGCTTATCCAACCTCCAATGGAAAGGCATAAATTGGCACACAGTGCGCAAGGGATTGTATCATACAGAGCTGTGGTTACGAAGAGAGCTGCTTTCTACCCCCAAGGGGTCCTATTCCTGGCCGGTGCTGTCCGCCTACATGTAGGGAGGTCATTGGGTAAAGATGGGGTTATGGTGTTGGCCACAACATTAACTTGTTTAAACAAACATATTTGTGACCTTGAAGGCAGACACCTCCATGTCTACCAGCGAATCCTGAAGCTGGGGCCTGGGCAGGGAGGGGTAAATTCAGAGCCCAGACAACTCCTAATCAGAAGGCCCAGTAGCACAGAGGGACATATTTTGGAACTGGTTAAAGAGGTGAACAGTAGTTCCAAACTCCCGGGGAGGCCATCGAACCTTCCTATAGAAGGGTAAATTAAGCCAAGTACGAGCCCGCCAAGCGGGAGGGCTTGGTCCGACCCGAATTCAAAATCAAATGAAATAAGAAGGGCTTGGTAAATTAGGCATGGCCACGGTAGCGCAAAAACAACAGGGACCCCGATAGGGATGGGGCACACTTGCCAGAGGTTGGTAGGGAATTGGTCCAGCTGGAAGGACCGGTATCTGCAGGTTGCAGGAGATTATGTGAATTATGGTGGTCTGAGATTACGCCACGTTTAGTTTGGCATGGGGCCAGGTCTGGTGAGGCTGTGGAAACCTCGCGCAGGAGAGTAAACAGCGCCATGCGCAAATTCACAGAACAGAGGGGTTTTGGATTTATCAGACACGGTCTTTTGCATGCCAAGTCCACGGGATGTTTTGATGTGGACGGGGTTCATTTGTCTCGAGTGGGCATGGTCCTGTTTCTGTTGGACCTGGGAGATGCTTTAGAATCAGCCGGGTGTAAGTAAGAATGCTAAGTAGGAATGCCTGCCTTGGTGGGGGGAGCCCTGGGTGTGATGGGGCCACACCCTTAGCCATGGCGGAGTTACAGGGCGATCCAGAGGCTGAATGGTACATAGGGGTACCCTCTTCAGGAGCACAACAAGGGTGCAAATGCCAAACAACCCCAGGAAGTCCTTAAGGCAGGACCCTGGAGAAACGACGGTGCCCGTTAGTCCTGCGGGCGGTTGTAAACCTGAGCAACCGGGGGCTTGCCTGGATACGCTCCGCCCCTCAAGGGGCGTGAGTAAATGGGTGGACTGGTGGTCCACATGATGTAAGGGGTAATCCCCCAAAATGGTGAGCACTGATTGGTTAGGGCCATGGTGCAATTTGGCTCTTCAGGTGGGCAGGGCAGCATATGGGCTGCCTGCCCTTGGATCGCCCGTAAGTTGACCCACCATGTTGGCATATTTATTATGCAAATAAACCCGCAGCAATGTTTTCTCCAACAAACAATGTGTCTTGTGTGTTCTTTATTATGAGATTGCTGTGCTGTGCAGGAGGGGTATGTTGCTGATATTGGTACTATGTGCGGTACATGGGCACACGGGTGCCAACCCCTCCGAAAGGGATTAGAATGTGCACACATCAGGCGCCGTGCTAGCCAAGCCTCGGTGCTGCACCTGTTCACAATGTAGAGGGCCGACACTGCATTATGTCACCAAGAGAAGAGAATGTGGAAGCGATTAGCGGCCAGCCTATTTCACGTTATTTTATTTATTGTGCTTGGCTGTGAGAAAAGACTTACAGGAGAGGATGCTGGGGTCATCGCATCCTCCGAGACACTGATCCGGTTGGTTGTTTGCCAGCTAACTGGGCAGACGCCTGAGAAATCCGACCCAAATTTCTCGAAACGGGCGCATTTCCCAGCAGTCCTGGCTTCTTGCACTTTGGGCACACAAACATGCGAGCTTCTCTCTTTTTAGGTCTCGCCTGGCATTGCAGCGCATGCGCTGCGAGGGCTTCTTGTAATCAATACACTTTCAGAAGTGGTGTCTCGACTCCGCCCGTTATTTTGATTGGTTTGCGTCACTCGTTATGGTAAACCGTGTCTTTTTATTGTAACTGAGGCTTTTTAGTCCCTCCTGGTTACCGCCTTGTCCTCTTTTAGCCCCGCCCACCCGGACTGGATCTTTTACTGGCGGCGTGAGACGGTCTGTTTTATAATTACTCTCTCAGCACTTTTTTGTTTACCATTACTGGCATGTGGGATGTGCGTTTAGCATTGTGTTACATTTGTCGCTCAGTATTTTTTTTTTTAACTTTAAGACTGAGCGCCGCGCCCGCTTCAGGGACACCGCGCTCGGTTTATTTATTTATTTTTTAAAACTTTAAGTATAAGCGCGGCGCCCGCTTCTGGGACACCGCGCTCGTTTTTTTTTTTTTTTAATAACTTTAAGATTGAGCGCGGCGCCCGCTTCAGGGTCACCGCGCTCGTTTATTTTAGAGAGAGAAGGCCTGGGTGACGGCACTTTTTTAACACGTACGCAAGCTGCGGCCGGCACTTGCCTCCGGAGAGCGTCTGGGAAGGTCCGTCCGTCTCGCTCTGCTCTTCTCGCCTGGTGCTGCTGCGAGGCAGGCGCTGCCAATAGTCTGGCCTGAACTCTGCCACCGCTTGGATCGTGCCATGGCCACCTGCAGTTTCCGGGCCTGGCAACGCTTCTGTCTGCTGCTGCTGGTGAGTGACTGGCGGACTACGGGTCCCTGCAGAGAGTAGTGAGCTGCCCAGGGAGCACTGCAAGCGTGGGCTAGTATCTTCACCGGGCCTCCAAGCTCTGGCCTACCCGGCGTACCACCACAGTTTGTATGATCCGACACTGAGAGAGAGGATTGTTAATGTAATACTGGAGAGAGGACTTTGTACTCTTCACTGAAATAGTTGTGGCTACCTTATATATTTCTCTTAGGTTACCCGACTTTCATGGAGAGACTGTTTCCATAGTACTAAACGTGGTAGGTAGCATCTGCACCCACCACAGTGTGTAGATAGTTCTTTTACACTAGGTCCTGAAGAATTGCCGAGGATCACTAGGACCGCGAGGCATGAAACATGTTGACCGTCAGAGATGAGCATAGCTGAGCTGAACCCCTATGACAGCAAGCTGCCACTCTTAGTTTGTTTTTAATCAGGTGGATAGCCAGCCTGAATAAAGTCATATTTTGGACTATCCAACTTGTTTTAAAACCACCTCTATTCACTCACATCTACACCACTAGGCCCCTCACATGCACCGCACCATTCGGCCAGGAACTGAAGATCTCCGTTAAAGAGCCCCTTTATGGGTGCCCGTCGGGTATTGCAGCGCCGACCCGACGAGGAGCAGGTCCATATGATGAAGCATGACACCTAGCTTGCTGGGTGTTTGAGGACCCTAGTTCCGACAAGAGGAATTCCCTTCCTCTACTGTTGTGTTTTCTCTCTCTCTCACCCACCCGAGGAACTGCATACCCTTTTCTCCCACTGCTTGATAGGGCATGTATGCTGGACCTCTATATAAAAAAGCCCCATAGTCCCTCTTGGTTGATTGAGTTTGTGCACGGGTTACCCCCGTGGGACTTCTAGTTCACAGGTTACCAAGCAGTGTTACCTACACTGTCTGGCCCACAGTTATAACTCTACCCCTACATCTTCAAGGGGTGGCCAGGTTACCTACCAGTTATGGAGGATAACCCAGGACTCAGCTTCAATGATGAAGCAGTAGCCAATATTTTAAGGAAAACACCCTCCCTCCTTGGGGCAGGGGGTTCTGCGGCCTCAGGGACGCAATCAGAAGACTGGACCTCATTAACAGCATTGAAAAGAGAATGGGTTAAGATCACGCTCCATGGGGCATTGATGACCGAGTACTTGCGAGCTAACATCGCTCCAAGTGGACTCATAGTGAACATTTTTCCCAGACTTTTTTTTAGAAGACCCTACTTTCAAAAAAGAATGGTGTCTGGTATCTTGGAAGTGCACCGAGACCTCTTGGTACTCATTATCAATACTGCCCAACGGTTAGCAGACGCATTATTGGCCAGGATACAGGCAGCAGAAGGGGCACTCAAATCTACCATCCAGAACACTACTTTTAAGTCTAAGTTGGCAGAAATAAACAGTGAGATTGCTGACAGCAGAGAGTATCTGCTTTAGCTAAACTACAAAAGGATATTCAAAAATTCGATAAGGAGAAAGTATACCCTTACTTGAAGGCAGATTATCAAGCAGCCAAGAATAGCTATTCTTCTGACGACAATTCTGACAATTCCAGGAGGGGCTCCTCTAATAGTGACTCGAGCACTGGTAGCTGGGGGAGTAACAACCAAAAGAGGAATATATTCAACCTTCCTACCCCCATTACAACAGCACACCGGCTAATGCAGGTCCACCACAACCCCCACCCCCATTTTGGCAGTTCCCGGGATACCCACATGGGCAACCTCCGTTCTACCCCATGGGCAACCAACCTTTTTTAGGCAGAGGCTGGGGCAGAGGAAGAGGGCGAAAAAGAGGGACACAGAAAGGAGTACAGTGGCAGGACCAAGAACAATACCCAGTGGAAACCAGGAGCAGAGGGAAAAAGAATTAGTAGTCAACCTGTCACATAGACCACTAACGGGGTTGGAACAGACAGTACTTGAGAAAGACTGGGGTATGTCCCTACACCACGAGTGGACAGGTTCAGAGACAATTGCGAGATCCAAGAATTTCTTAGCAAAATCCGCTTGAAAGCATTTTTCCAGGATAAACCACAGATAGAATCTGACGATTCTGGCTTACGCAATCCCTGACAGTTCACTCCTACCAACAGTATGGTCCCACCAGAAGTGCTCACGTTTGAAAAAGCCATTCTACGCGAGCTGGACGCAATCCCTAGAGGGCATGCATTCCACAATATGTCAAACGCGGAACTGGCGGCTGCGATGTCCTTAGCCATTGACACAAGCATCATCATAAAGCAGGCAGACAAGGGAGGTGCCACTGTGATACAGACCACCACCGATTACGACCTTGAGTGCATGCGCCAACTTGAGAACATCAGGTACTATACTCCTATCTCGACTGACCCGACACCGAGATTAACTTCGCAGATTGCAACCATAGTCTTTGAAGCAGAGAGTAACGGGTGGATTAATAGGAAAGAGGCTGACTTTCTTATCACCAAAGACCCCAGAATACCCTATTTCTATACTCTACCCAAAATTCATAAGGGCACGACACCAGTACCAGGACGACCTATTGTCTCTGGAATAGGATCACTCTTGGAACCCCTATCAAGGTTTGTTGACCACTTTTTACAACCTATAGTAAAAAAGACCCCGTCCTATGTACGCGACACGACGGACATTCTCCGTATCATAGAGGAGATACATGACCCCAGTGACATCAACCTTCTGGTCACGTTGGGCGTGGAGGCACTATATACTAATATCCCTCAATGTGACACTACAACAGCTGTTGAAACAGCGCTCATGAGAGAGGAATGGACTTCTCCCACCCCCATCTCTTTCGTTATGGGGTGTGCCACTTTGGCATTAACGGAGAATTACTTTGAATATAGTAAACAGTTGTTTCATCAATCCCAAGGTACTTCGATGGGGAGTACTTTTGCCCCAAGTGTGGCATGTATCTACATGGGCACCTTCGAGGAGAACGTCATCAGGCACCCCAGTAACTCTTTCATCAACAACCTGACCTTATGGAGGAGGTTCATTGACGACATACTGATTTTTTGGAAGGGGGACCACCCAACTTGTCTGGCCTTCTGTGAGTGGATCAACACACAAAATCAGTATCTGAGATTTACCTACACTATCTCCAATACAAACGTACCATTCCTACACCTGAGTATTATGCTCAATGACACAGGACTTAGTACAACACTGTACAAAAAACCGACGGACAGGAACAGCTTGCTTTTATATAGCAGCCACCACCCTAGGGCTCTTAAAGATAATCTACCATTTGGACAATTTCTTCGAATTAGGAGAAATTGTAGCTCCATTACGGACAACAAGGCTGAAGCACAGCAGTTAAGCTCCAATCTGAGACTAAGAGGTTACCCTGACCGCCAGATCAGAAACTCTCTTAAGAGGGCTAGAAACAACCCCCGCAAGTCTCTATTACAGCCTAACCCCAGTGAACAAACAGATTCATTGACTTGTGTAACGTCCTTTACATCAAATTCGACACGCATCAAAGGCATTATTAAAAAGCATTGGGGAATTTTGAAAACAGGTGACCTGAATATCCCTACACCACGATTTGCCTTCAAGCGGACACAAAACCTCAAGGACATTCTCACACACACCAGACCTAGGAGTGTGAGTAATAATGTGCAAAGAACACTATGGGATCTCCCCCCGGTAACAGGTCATTACCCGTGTGGCACCTGTTCAGTGTGTCACCAGACGGGTGTGACCAAAGAGGTTACCTTCTCTGACACCTTTACCTGGAGAATGCTGAGGCACACTAATTGCAACACAACACACTGTATTTATTTGGCTACCTGTCCGTGCAATAAGAGATACGTGGGGATGACCCTTAGACCAGCAAAAACACGCGTAACAGAGCACAAGAGCAATATAAGATGTCAGAGGGTCACTACGAAAATGTACACACACTACAAGGAACACAATCATACCCCAGATTCCTTACGATGGCTGGTTCTAGAAACCCACCCCAGGATAACACAAAGGGCACTGTTCAGAATAGAACAGAGATGGGTTCACCGCCTTGGATCAGACCGGGATGGGTTAAATGACGAAATCCCATGGTCCTCCTTAACGAATAGATGAGCCACTACCCACACGTTGGCAATGCCGTCTGCACACCACCTGTAACACACAGCAACTGATATAGCTGATGACGGCATCAGCGGACTCATAAACTTACCTGCCATAGACATACTGAGGTCTAGTAGCACTTGGAGGATGGCTTCTTGTCTCTTTTTTCTTAAAATCGGGTCAGGAGGTCTGTACTAGCGATCACCTTGACTGACGCTACCCGTACACCTTAGCATGTCAGGTATTACACTGGTCTGTTCATTGAATACATCATAGTCGACATAGCCATACAATTCACACCCGATAGCATTGATGACCTGCTGCATACACCTTAGCGCGTCATAGATTATACCGGTCTGTTCATTGAGTATATCATAGTCGACTAAGCCATACAATTCACACCTGATAGCATTGATGACCTGCTGCAACACCATAGAGCAGGATTGAAGAAACTACACTACAAGATGGCCGCCGACTCACACGAGCAGTCACTGCGTGGAACTATCATCTACGCGCTGGTAACGGGCACGTTTTATTGCTTTGTGTTATGCACTGAGTGTTATACCACAAACATCTTGCTCGGCATTGCCACTGTGATAACGACCGGATGGCATGGTTGGCCTGCTGTTTTAACAGTGTACAGCATTGATTTAGTTATACTACAAGATGGCCGCCTAGTCTCACGAGCTGTCACCTCTCTGAGCATTGATCTACGATGTGATCATGTGCCCGCACACATGACGACAACCCGGAAACCAGCCCCGCCCCGCCCACGCCGGCAAGTATTTCAGCGCGAGTCAATGGCAGCGTTGTCCTTCCCGGTTCGAGCGGCATGTCTTCCAGCCCACTCCGGAGAAAATCAAATCGTGAGTAAATAGATGTGGCTTTTTGCCATGTTTTGTGTACTTTGTAGGCATCAAGGGACTAGTTTGTGGGAGGGCCTGACCACGCTCTGGCTATACCATCGGACTGCTAATCTCCGTCTATACTACCGATTGGGCACACGAACGGGTGCAGTTGGTCCACGATACTAGCCATGGCCGTACTCCCGCATACTTGTTGGCAGTACACGCCCTTTGACTAGTCTGAGTGGTACCAACAAGCACACCACGACTGACCCTTCTAGTTGTGGCGGGGTCCCTGAACTGCTCGGTGAGGTGTTTCAGATTGTCGCCTCCCCTGCTACCTTTACGCACTTGGTACAATAGCACTAAGGCAGTTTACCACTACCTGTCTAACCGCGTGATGGTGTTCACGGCTCAATTAGTTTTTTGTGCAATCTTGTCACCCGTAGGACACCAGATTTTAGGTGTCCCGGTACCGCTTCGGACACGGATTGGAACATGTGGTAGCACTGAGTTAGGTGAGTGCCTCCCCTGTCAAGTGCAATCCGTCTGCTTGTGACTGTTAACCCTACTTTGTAAATAATTCCCGAACGTGCAATAGTTGCACGTGGTCCCCTGGTCTTCTGTTTTTAGCTATTTTTTAACTAGTGCTTGTTTTTAAACCTCACTTAAGATAGGTTACCTAACCTGCACGGAGGCCATCAATTGATACCTCCTCTGTCATCACCACCACAGTTTGTATGATCCGACACTGAGAGAGAGGATTGTTAATGTAATACTGGAGAGAGGACTTTGTACTCTTCACTGAAATAGTTGTGGCTACCTTATATATTTCTCTTAGGTTACCCGACATTCATGGAGAGACTGTTTCCGTGGTACTAAACGTGGTAGGTAGCATCCGCACCCACCACAGTGTGTAGATAGTTCTTTTACACTAGGTCCTGAAGAATTGCCGAGGATCACTAGGACCGCGAGGCATGAAACATGTTGACCGTCAGAGATGAGCATAGCTGAGCTGAACCCCTATGACAGCAAGCTGCCACTCTTAGTTTGTTTTTAATCAGGTGGATAGCCAGCCTGAATAAAGTCATATTTTGGACTATCCAACTTGTTTTAAAACCACCTCTATTCACTCACATCTACACCACTAGGCCCCTCACACGCACCGCACCATACGGCCAGGACCTGAAGATCTCCGTTTAAGAGCCCCTTTATGGGTGCCCGTCGGGTATTGCAGCGCCGACCCGACGAGGAGCAGGTCCATATGATGAAGCATGACACCTAGCTTGCTGGGTGTGTGAGGACCCTAGTTCTGACAAGAGGAATTCCCTTCCTCTACTGTTGTGTTTCCTCTGTTTTCTCTCTCTCTCACCCACCCGAGGAACTGCATACCCTTTTCTCCCACTACCCGGCTTAACCACAGGATTAGCGGCGCGTGGCTTCGACTCTGAAAACTGTAAAGTAAAATGCATTACGGCGTAAAACTTACGTTAGATTTTGTGATTGAAGGCCGATTGTCGCAAGCAGCTAGTGTGTGCTTTATCCTGTTAAGTGTTTGATTTTATTTGTTTAGGTTTTTAATATATAGCGGATCTAGCGTAGAGAAGCAATGGTGCAGTTTAGACGGAGCAATTTTATTGCAGCAGGAGCATCTCTAATGTGAGGTGCTGCCCATAGAACGGTGTTTTGTGTGTGGTCTAGATGAAACCAGAGTGTGATAAGGAGAGGCTGACGCATAATTAGTGGAGAACTAGGCAGGTGCTTTACACATTAATTTCATATTTAATTTACCGATATCCATGCCATGGGACACAGTGAGAAAAGTGGTTTGCTCAGAACTACTCGTTATTTTGGAAAAGTCCGGAACGCCGAATTGGAATCTGGATCACTTTGTTCATATAAATGATTTATATGCTAGACGAGGATTTGTCCCTTTCTGAAAATGCCGGACTGCCTCGGGACATCGTGTGATATGTGATAATGGTGCTTCCCAGGCGTCGGTCTCCATTCACATCAAGGTGGGGCCTTGAGACTGTTGCAGTGTGTGAGCCCTGCGAAAGACTCTAGCGCTCTGCATCTACTCATATATTTGTTGCATTGTAGCGCTAAACTGGAAACATTTTGATAAAGGAGCATTGTAACTTTGGACTTCCACTACCTAAGAAGTCACTGATTTACTTTCAGAAGTGGAGTTTAGGCTCCGCCCGTTAATTCGATTGGTTTGCGTTATTGTTTATGCTAAACGGTGTCCTTCAGCGCGCATGCGCAAGCAATGGTGCAGTTTAAACGGAGCAATTTTCTTGCAGCAGGACCATCTCTAATGTGAGGTGCTACCCATAGAACGGTGTTTTGTGTGTGGTCTAGATGAAACCAGAGTGTGATGAGGAACTTAAGGTAGGCTTATTTTTCTCGCCAAATTTGCTGTATTTATTATGGTATTCTATCTGGCTGCAGTTTGGGGCACGTAGAGGTTGTGCTTTTCAGTTGCGAATGTGCGCTTACTGTTGTGGGCTTTTTGCATCACACTGCTCTTATCCTTCTCACTCTCCTACCATCTCCCTCACACTGCTCTTGTACACCTCTCTACTTCCTTAAGCTTAATGCTGCTCTAGTCACTTTCCTTCCTTCTGCCTCACACTACTCTTCTCCTCCTCACTCTCCTTTCACTCTCTTCCTTCTCCCTCATACTGCTCTCCTCACTCCCCTTTCTTCGGCTTCATGCTAATCTCCTCCTCACTTTCCTTCATTGTCTCTCATGCTGTTCTTCTCCTCCTCACTCTCCTTCCCAAATCTTAAACACTGCTCTTCTACTCCTAACGCTATGCTTTAAACTGCTACACAGCTAACAATTACAATCCAAACAACATAATTCCACAACATATCACATACATACACTCAATAACACATAGCTAAAATACAATACCATTAGCAAAGCCAATCGCTCTAACTTAAACAAATGCGAGACCTATTGCATTTCCAATGCTTGTTTCATTTCCACCAGTGCCCGCGTCTGTCTTATCTTCGTCCCCAGTGCCTCAGAGCCTCACCAGCGAGAACACGCCACCCTGCCTGTCAGTATTGGCTTTTCACTCTGGCCGTCATACTGCTCACTAGTGAGAGCTCCTCACAGTGCCAACGTCTCACACGGACCACCAGTGCCAGATTCTCTCACACTCCACTGTTCACCAGACCGCTCAAAAACAGCAGCTCAGTTTCAGTGCACATTCAACACTTGGCCTCTCCGCTGAAGGTGCGATTCTGTGTGAACTGTAATTTGCTTACCTCGGTTGAAGTCTGTATAAACACACTTGGCTGTTTTGCTGGGAACGGGACAGGCCCTATGACTTCTGAGAGGTCCTAAAAGCACCCACCCGTCCTCTAGGCTCTTACTCTGGAGCAGGGCTCGCGCTGGACGGCGCGCACCAGCTCTACGCACCGTCTCAGCGGCCCTTTCCGAAGGCGACAGCTGTGACAAGGCCCGGGTTATTTTTAGCTCCAGTGTGCCTGCTTCATGCGATGGTGGACTATGGCCGTCGTCGAGCATAGAGAGAGCGAAACCTTGCGCGGGTGTGTGCCTTCGGGTGAGGAAAACGTACCTGTTTGATGCACAGGGTCTCTACTCAGGGGCCTGGTGTTGACAGCCTGGAAAGCGCTGACGCAGCTGTGCCTGCGACGGTGCCGGCCGTGTGTTTGTTTGTGCGGTTTTCAGACTAGGCACTTGGGGGCAGAGCGCCACCCCTCCCTGCTGGAGATCCGCTGACTCACCCAGATCCTGCTTCCTGATACCTTCCGCTCTCACAGGGCGGCTGAGATCAGCCAGAGACGCGCTGGAAGGAAGGTTCCAGACGTTTCCTAGCCCTTTTGTACCACTGCACCACTTTCACTTACTGCAGGAAGTGAACAACACAAGCCTCCGACATATGTCTGTCTACCTGTAATTTCACTCGAAACAACAAGCAGTGCAGGACTGGAAAAACTCTTTACTCCGAGAGTATATGCCCAGGGCCACTGGAATTATGCACCACGGGAGGGCCGAATTATGTTGCAGAGTTGAGTAAATTATGCGGCAAGAAAAGCCAAATTATGCAGCACATTTTGTGATAGTATTACTTCATTATTTTGAAATTTTTTAACTTTTTAACACTGTCTGGGCATTTGTTTAACCTCATT
The DNA here is from genome assembly GCA_963921515.1 of Calotriton arnoldi. NCBI lineage: Eukaryota > Metazoa > Chordata > Amphibia > Caudata > Salamandridae > Calotriton > Calotriton arnoldi. The sequence continues at coordinate 1,116,977 of CAWUFW010002619.1, forward strand.
AGTACCAGTTTAACCCGTTCGCTGCTTCTGTCGGCCAACGGCCGTCGCGAGCACTACCTCCGTAGTGCCGTGCACGTCCGTTGGCCGACGCGGCCCCGCCCACTCTTCAAAGCCGCCGCACCGCGGCGGAATTTCGGCTGCGGTAAAGGGGTTAACACCCAAAATATAACAATAAGCTACAGAAAGGTGACCAGTCAACCTTTGCAAAGGGCCTTCCACTGCGCAGCAGCATGTGTCACTGTGTTCTTAGTAACTTTTGAGCCGTTTAAGCTAGAAACAATTTTTTTGTTAAAATCGGCAGATTATGCAGCAGATGATGGATTATGTGGCAAATGCGGCAAATCTATAATTATGCTGAAATCGCTGCAGCCGCACAATAACATAATTCTAGTGGCCCTGGATATGGCTTAACGGTCAGAGCTGCCAACTTTGGAGCGTGGGAACCAGATTCGAATCTCGGCGTTGGCTCAACATCCTGTGTTTCTGGGCAAATCACTTAATCTCCCCTTGCCTATCAAAAACAAATTTGTAAAGTTACTGGTGCTCATGTAAAGTGCTCCAATACCTTCGGTCCAGTTCACCCTATATAAAAATGCAAAAAAAAAACAGATATTGGAGGTCAAGGAGTGGCAACAAAAAGGGGGTGGAGTCATTAAAAGCAGTCTGCCAGTCTACTAATACAGTTGTGTTTTTTTTCTTAACTCCGCCACAGAGAAATTGCCAGCAAGGAAGAGTGTCACAGAAAATCTGTTTTGGTTTAATTAGTTACAAAGGCTGCATTTTATAATATTGTATGGCATTAAGGGCACCTGCTGGAGAGAGCTTTGTGTGCCCTGTAAATCTGAGGGAATAATAATAATGGTAAAATAACTCTGGTGGTTAATGCCCTCGTTGGAGATATCTGCGTTTTGTCCAGTCACAGTTTTGACTCATAAAGTAGCATAGAGGGTTAATGTGTCTCCAGCAAAGAACGCTGTCTAACATGCAGAGAGATATGAACTGGCATCAAGGACCTCTATGCAAACTGCAAGGCATGTGTTTAGAACCTTATTGTTTTTTCTCAATCTGTTGTTATTCTAAGGCTGCTAAAAGGGTTTTTAGGGTAGCAATAAAGTCTTATTAGAACAGATCACCCCAAGCACTGTGCTACATTTGAAATCCCGATTTGTGTTTCTCCCGGCCATGAACTCTTGACATATAATTCCTACCAGTAAAGACAATGTGCGACTCCTACACCTTTAAACCCTCATTGTCTTATGTAACATCCCATACATTGATCTACACTATTGTATGATTTATTGTCAATGTATTATGTGTGTGATGTAAAGCACTCTGACACCCTACATTGGGATGAGTAGCGCTATAAAAGAATTTAAAAAAATGAGCAAGTGCTATTTAAATTGTTATATGCGTGAATATTCATACAGTCCAATACATCTAACATTCTTATAAATCATGCGTATCTCGTATACACAGGGATTGAAAAAAGTCAAAAGCTTGCCTCCAAATAGTAGTTTCTCTTAAGTACTTAAGTGCTTGAGAAGTGATTGCAAGCTGTGCCTTTGTTTCCCTTCATTTCAATGGCTCCTGGTATTTAGACTCCAGATAGCTCCCAGCCAGGATTATTCTCGAACAAAAGAAGGGCTGATGGCCCCTTAATTCGACCTTTGTTTTGAGCCCAGCTGAAATTGAAAATAAGATAGTCCCTTCACTGCCTGCACGTTTCTGCTCTGAACAGAAATCAGAAAACATGTGGGCACTTCTGAATTGTGTCTCGGTGTTGGCAAATGACAGTGGGACAAATTCAGCATATTTCTCTGGGGCCAGACAGATCTCTGATTCAGCTCAATAATAGCTGATGAATCCAGGATCCGGCTGGATCCCCCTTCATTCCGGCACTGACCACAAAAACCAAAGAAATCTCCAGGTATATATCTATATGTGATTTGCTGTGTCACCATTGATGCCATTTGTGTGAGGTTTAGCTCACCGTAGCTGAAAAAATTTAATTGTTTTTTAGGTTTTGTATCATACCCATAAATTCTACACAAATTAAGTTCTTTAGAGAGATTTCTTGCAAGTATATTATGTTATCTTATATAGATTTGTATGTCGCAACTTATCACCTGTGAGGGTGTCCAGGCGTTGGAGCAGGAAAGTAGGCCAGGTGGTGCTCCTAGTTGAACAGCTAGGTCTTCAGTTTCTTGGGGAAAGGTAGCGTAGCAGTTCTGATGTATTGAGGAAGTTCTTTCCAGTTCTTGGTGGTGATGAAGGAGAAGGCACACTCTCCTGACTTGCTTCTGTGGCGGTGGGGGCTCGTGAGAGTCACAGAGGGAGGTGGAGTGTAGCTGTCTGGAAGGTTGCTAGAGTTGAAGTCATCATTGAGGCATGCTAGTCTGGTGCTGTGAAGGACTTTGTAGGCGTGGATGAGCAGCTTGACTTTGCAACGTTTCTGGATGGCTATCCAGTGTAGTTCAGTAAGATAGGGAGTGATATGTGAGCTTCTGTGGAAGTCTAGGGTGAGTCTGGCGGTGGTGTTTTGGATGGTCTGGAGTCTTTGCGTGAGCAGGTTGGAGATGCCGACGTAGAGTGCGGTGCCTTTGTATAGTCTGCTGGTTATGAGGGCCTCGGTGACAGTGCGCCTTGTGTGCGTGGGGAGCCATCTGAAAATCTTGCGAAGCATTCTGAGAATGAGGCAGCAGAATGTGATCACAGCGTTGACCTGTTTGTTCATCGTGAGTTTGTCACAAATGATGATGCTGAGGTTTCTGACATGGTCTGTGGGGGTGGGTATGGAACTTAAGTCAGAAGGCCACCAGGAGGAGTACCAGGGGGAGCTCTTGTTTCCAAAAATCAGGATCTCCGTTTTGTCTGTGTTGAGTTTAAGGCAGTTTTCTTGGCCATGTTGGACATATAGGAGGTGAAGTTGGTTTTGGTGGTGTTGTCTGTGTCGGCGGGGAAGAGGAGGAGTTGAGTGTTGTCGACATAGGAGACAATGTTAATGCTGTAGGCTCTTATGATGCAGGCAAGGGGTGCCATGTGCACAATAAAAAGGGTTGGGCTGAGTTTGGAGCCCTGGGGAACTCTGCAGACAAGCATCTTGTGTTTGGAGGTGACAGTAGAGAGTCTGACTTGTTGAGTCCTGTTGGGAAGGAAGGAGGTGATCCAACTCAGGGCGGGCCCTTGAATTCCTGAGTCCTGGAGTTTGGCAATGAGGGTGCCATGGGAGACGGTGTCTAAGGCGAAGAGGTTGAGCAGGATGAGAACACAGGATTCTCCTCGTTCCATGATGGACCGGATGTCATCTGTTGCTGCCAGGAGGGCGGTTTACGTGCTGTGGTTGCTGTGGCACCCTGACTGGGTGGAGTCGAGGAAGTTTTGCTGTTCAAGATGGGCGGAGAGTTGCCTGTTGATCTCTTTCTCCAGGACTTTGGCTGAGTATTTCTTCAGGAGACTTGTGACTTCTGCATGTTTCCAGCTATCTGGGAAGTTTCCGTTGAGGATGGAGGAGTTGATGTTGGTGGTGAGGTTGGCCCTGATTAGTGTGCTTCCCAGGTTGTACATGTGGTGAGGGCAGGGGTCAGTGGGGTACCAAGAGTGGACGGTCAGCTTGATTCTAGCAGTGGTGTCTATGGTGAGAGGGCTCCTGTTTGTAAGAGGGTGGGTGCTCCTGGTGGTCGTGAAGGGTTGCATGATGATGTCTACTATGGTGGGTTTGAGTGCAAAGTTGGTGTAGATCTAGAGTATTTTGTTGTGGAAAAAGTCAGAGAGGTCATCGCACCTGTGAGGGTGATGGTGTATTGGAGGCTGCAGAATTTTTATCTGAGCATGTAGTCAGCTTTCCTGGCTTCTTTGATTTGTGTGTGGTCTTTTCTAAGAATGGATTTGCAGGTTTCTCTAGAGGTGTTGTCCCGGCTGGTTCTCCATCTTCTTTTTAGTTGTTTGCAATATCGCTTGGAGTCTCTTAGGTCTTCCGTGTACCAGCATGCTTGAGCGCAAGATTTTGTATGCGTAATCTTCTTCATGGGAGCCAAGGTGTTGACACAATCTGAGATCCAGTTGTTAAAAGTGGATAGGTTGTTCTGTAAGTCGTCTGTGAGGATAGGCTAGTTGGATCTGAGGGTGTAGGTCCAGTCTGTTTCTGTTATGTTGATCCAGCTGCGGCTAAAATTGATGGCTGGTTTTGCTTTGCTTGAGTGGGGTGCATTGATGTAGAAGTGTATGATGGAGTGATCCGTCCATGTGAGCAGGGTGAGGTGGCTGAAGGTAATCTTGTTGCTGGTTGTGAAGACTGGGTCGAGTGTGTGTCCAGCGATGTGAGTCGGGTCTTGTACGAGCTTTGTAAGTCTTATGTTGTAGAGGCTTTCCAGAAGGTCGGTGGCGTTGCAGTATGTCGGGTTATCGAGATGTTGAAGTTGCCAAGCAGTAGCAAGTTGTTGGATCTAATGGTGATGGGAGTGATGAAGTCGGTGAGAAGGTTGCTGAAGGTGGTGCAGCGTCCTGGTGCTCAATAAGCGAGGGTGCCTAAGATGGTCGTGGAGTGACTGATGTGAAGTTGGAAGTGCATGTGTTCCATGAGCGCGGTTAGTTCATCAGTTGCAGTTGTGCAGGTGAGGATGTCTTTGTGGATGATCACAGGAGCTCCTCCAAGTTTGTGGAGCCTGTCACGGCGGATGATCTTGAAGCCAGGAGGGATGGCCTCTGCAAATGCAGGGGTAGATGATGGACTGAGCCAGGTTTCGGTGAGAAAGAGGATTTCCGGGGAGTGTATGTCGATGAGGTCCCATACCTTAGTGGTTTGACTGCAGAGAGATCTGGGGGATATTCTCAAGAACGTGCGATAAACAGCGCCAAAATAGGTTAACGCAAGATTACATATCGCTGTCTATCGCGGGAAAATAACCCTGTGTTAACGTGGCATTCACAACACGGCGGTAACATGCGATAGTACCCCGATAATGCGTCAAATGTCAGTGATAACACTACCGGGACGGCGATGAAAATCCAAACCCGAACGCGAAAAAAGTTGCGATGGGCCCAATCGCGATAAGACAATCAACGAAAAGCAGCGCCAGGCCTGCAAATCACACACGTCAGGCGGGAAAAATCACTACAAAAGCAGAAAAAATAAATAAACAAAAACCGAACTACAGCGAAGCACAATGGAGGCAGCCGGAGCAGGTGCAGAGGACGGCCAGAACCCCACAAGCCTCACGGAGGACCAGCCTGGGACCTCGGGGACAGGGAAGGGCAAGGACAAGAAAAAGAGGAAGACGAGGTTCAGTCCGCAGGAAAACAGGATCCTGATCACAGAGGTGGTAGAACACCATCAACAACTGTTCGTCACCTCCACTGTGTCATTGGCAACAAAAAATGGAATATGGCAGTCCATCCTGGACAAGGTGAATGCAGTCGGAGCGCTGAGGAGGACAATGGAAGAGCTCAAGAGGCGCTGGAATGATGTGAAGCGCAAGACCAAGCAGAAACTCGGCAACAACCAGAAGGCAGCAATGCAGACTGGAGGTGGGAGTCCAGCGCCACAGGAGGAGCTGGATGAGATGGAGGAAATGGTGTCCACAGTCATCAGTGTGGAGACGGTGGCAGGAGTTGGGGCACCGGACACTGCTCAACATGACCTGGCACAACAGCAACAGGGTGAGTAACCACCAGGGACTGGGGGGACGGGGGGAGATGGGCACAATGGCATACATGCACAATCAAGTATAGCACAGTGCACACCCACAATGACTCTGGATCATGTCCCTGATCTCCTTGGCATACTGCAGCACACATAGAAACAGCAAGTTGGCCCCCGCCGACAATGTGCACAGAGGGGGCTCTCCCCACACATCACTAATCTCACAACAAACCCATGCACATGTGCTGAACCCAGCAAAGCGGCGTGTCTGTGAGCCACACTGACAATGCAAGTGACACTGCATGACGAATAGCATGGCTGCAGTCAATATATCATGACATGTTGCACGCCACGACACTGAGGTGGCTGAGTGTGGACCCCATCCGTAAAGGAGCAGGTCACACTCTGACACATCCACGTGCACAAACAACCCCTGACCTCAACACAACTGCGGACAAACCATGCCCCAGAGTCCCAAGTCCCACCAAGAGCCCAATTTACCTAAGAATGCAACATCTCAGCACTGTAGAAGCACAGAAGTCAAAGGCACACCGCCTGAAAGGGATAAGGGCCAGCCAAATCAGAGCTGCAGGGGCGACTCTCCCAAAATGCAGCACACACACATAACATTCAGAGCACATCAACATTGACAACAATGTGGTATAAACTGCAACACGTTCACAACAGAACAGAGGACACAACTGGTGCCGCTTGTGTGTTGAAACTGGTCAATCACATTTGGCATAGCAGGGAAATGTGAGATGATAATGTACAAGTACAAACACACATCCGTGATGTTGTCGAAATGTCCACTGTCACGCATCAAATAGGCAGCTCCTCCCAAACAGTCACAATGTACATTGTCATGCAGTTTGTATGTAAACCTGTACAATGCGTCAACATACATCTGAACACAATGTTAAACTGCATCTCCCCATCACATTGCAGAGGGAGAACCAACACCTACTGCAGAGCAGACCCAACAGCTCTTCACTAATGACGAAGAGGACCTCCACACCTTCGACACCGACGCCTTCCAAGAGTTCATGGACAGCTACAGCACCTCACCTCCAGGAGCAGGGCAGCCCAGCTGCATCGAGAAGACCCCACCCCCTGCACAGACCACACAGCAGGAAGCACCCACCACCACAGCTATCTCCCAGGACCCCCACGACCAACACATGGCCTTTCAACGCCGTGTGTTAGAGGTCCAGGAGAAGATGGCTGATCAGGTGCGGGTGTGGTTCGACCTCATGGCAGCCAAACTTGATGCCATACATTGGTGTCTGAGTACCATCAGGGGCCACTTACAGTCCCTAACGGACACCCACAGTCCGCTTCATGCTCTCCAGCGATCCATGGCTGACATCGCTGGAGTCATGATACTGAGACAAGAATAACTGTCCAGTCAGAGTGGCTCCAGCGATGTCAGCCGGGAGTTGGGACAGATGCGGGGGCTCATGGAGAACATGGAGCGGATGACGGCGGAAAGAATGGCTGCCACGGCTGCACACCAGCGAGATGTGGCTGGGACCTTCCATGCCCTGTAGCACATCGTCATGGCATTGCTGCCTTAAGGTCTTGCGCAGATGAATGCTGCTGCTGCTTCTACATCCACATCTCTGCCCCCTGATGTGTCAGTGTCAAACAGTGCGGCAGGCAATCTACCACCACCCACGTGTGAGGCACATGTGACATCAGAGGACGAAGATGAGGGTGAATCAACCTTACTGGTAAGGAGGAGGCAGTAGCATTCATCTCCGCCATATGTCCTGTTTCTGCTTGGTTCTGCCCTTTGCATCATCACCTTCCACTGTCCCCCGATACACTCTACGACACTCACCTTGGACCTCGACATGGACTGCCATTTTCTGTTTGGTTACCAATGACACAGCGATCAGACTGCGGACTGAACTCTTCCCCTTCCGATGTACTTGTCATTCCCTGAAGGACTCTGGCTGACCCTCCACGGGCCAATAATGTGAAGTGGGCTTTGCATGGCCCTGTACTGCTCCATCTGCAACACTCCACTGGATGTGAATTAAACATTCAGAATCGCACAGATGTTTCATGCCTTTGATCATTCAAGTATGAGAGTATGGATGAATGTAGGGTCAGTGATTCCCCCTTACGTCCATGTTGCTCATGTCGTGGGACTTGAGTCACAGGGTGCAACATTGCCGATTGCGGTCCGGGTGGCGTAGACACTACAACAGAGACACAAGCATCAGTTACTTCCATGTCCAGCCCAGAACTGAAGCACGCCCAGAGCCCCGGGCTCATTGTTCCCACCCCTACGCTGGCCTGCCATACGGCAGGCCAGTCCACTCCGCTTACGCTCAGGGGGGGGACGACAAAGCTACATGTCCCAGGTATTCCCTGTAGTGATCTGCTGATCACTGGTCTAGTCGTCAGCATGCCACAGCCACTCCCTGAAGGCTGGTTCACACCCACACCACACCCATCCAGCACAGGCATCACAGGACATGTGACCCTGCCAATAAAAGGGGCCTATCACGTCACATACCCCACTGCCGGAGATGACATGATGGCGTCCGCACCACGCGACCCAATCATGAAGGGTCCATGACTTGTGGCGCACTGAGTTGGTGGCACCCGCTGCACTGCGGCCCGCACGGGCCTACCGCCACGGGACGATGACTTGCGGTGTACTGAGTTGGTGGCACCCGCTGCACTGCGGCCCGCATGGGTCTACCGCCACGTGACGATGACTTGCGTTGCACAGGGTCAGTGGCACCCGCTGCACTGCGGCTGGCAGGGGCCTACCGCCACGTGACGATGACTTGCGTTGCACAGGGTCAGTGGCACCCGCTGCACTGCGGCTGGCAGGGGCCTACCGCCACGTGACGATGACTTGCGTTGCACAGGGTTAGTGGCACCTGAAGAGCTGAGCGGGTGTGCAGCCTGCGATGATGCGTTGGCCTCGATACAGCGTCCAGCAAATCAAGACTCAAATTGAACAGTGTGCCCTGCTGGACCACAGTGTACGTGCAGGCAGCAGTCAGCACACACATGACTCCGCGGTGCGGTGCCGCAGGGTGCGCTGGGGGCCTGTGGCGCGGAATGCAGTGATCGGCTGAGGAGGATGCACCAGCACGTGGTGGGCCCTCTTGGAGACACGACGGTGGCGGCAGGTGAGCATTAAGGCCTGGGTGCGCAGGGGCGGGCAGTCATCGCTGGGCGGAGGACCGGTCTGGGGACCTGGGCTGGGGTGCATCAGGCGCACAGGATCGCGCAGGCACCACCGGTCACGGCGGCGGACTCGTGGCTGGGTGGGGGGCGCCGCTCTTGCTGACACGACCCTGCATGCGATGTTCGTGATGTGCGCGGGTTGGTTTGGGACGTAGCCACCTTGTCTCCAGTGTGAATGTGCCCGTTGAAGGTGGTCAGCCACGTGTGTGTAGGCCTATGGGCAGGTTGTGGTGGAGACTGAGACACACGCAGTAGTCACTTTGGTGGTGGATTGGTGACGTGTGCATTCCCACAGTTGTGAGTTGGGGAATTGTGGAGTTGAGGTGTGTGGTGTGTTCAGTTGGTACTTGCCGATGGGCAGTGCATTTCCATGGGGGCCATCCTCAAAGCGCTGGTTGGTGGCGGACTTGCGGACATGTGGGGATCATGCACACTGCCTGGGGTATTTGCGACGACATTGGTGGACAGGCCACGGTGGTCCACTTTTGTATGCACAGTGATGGCATGCGTGTTGTTGCTGTTGCGGTGATTGTGTGCAGTGTCGGCAGGGGGCACAAGTCATACACGTGTGCTGTGAATTGCCCCCAACACGTGCGTGACGCCAGCTATGGCGTAGTTCCCTTGCATGGTCTCAAGATGTTCCTGCGCAGTGTGGGGGGTGTGAGGGGCAGGGGTATCGAGCTGACACACACCGTGATGCTTTCAGGTGTGATGAGTCCTGCATGATGTGACCGTAACAGCAGTTCGTGTGGTCGTTACCTTCCTCTTCATTCCTACGACGGTTACGGCCACACGTAGTTCTGTTACGGTCTTCTCATGCATGGTTTATCTGGCCTGTGAGCATTCCGGTTTGTCCAAGTGCAGTACACTGTACCAGATTAGGCATGTGACTATACGGAAGTTTGACTATTGTCACCATTTCACCCACAGGTTTCTGAAGACACGTTGCCCTGTTGGAGTTCCCCGTTGGGAATGGAACGCGTTGGCTGAGCTTTTCGTTTTGTTGATTTATGTATTTGTAATAAAGTTCTGTTTTTCCACTACCGTTGACTACTGGACTTCATGACCTTGGGGGGCGGGTCCGGGGGGGAGGGGTGCCTGGGGGTGGTGGCGGTGGATGTTGTGGCCCTCTTGGGTCTCCGAGCTGCATGATCAGTGTCTCCATGGCATCTGTTGGTCTTCAGATGTGGCTCTGGGCTGGGCTCCCCTTCTACTGCAGTTGGTCGTCCTGCTTAACACCAGTAAAAGGCAGGTGTTAAATCCCTGCTGCTAACGCGCCTTATCGCCTGTTCTTGGTTCGCATCGCAGATCTGACTGGTCGTTGTGAATCTTGCGAAGTGGTGTTTTCGTGTGTTTTTGCACAGGAACGCCTACTCTGCATATCATTAGCGTTAGTTGTCGCACTCATCCGTGGCGATGTTTTTTGCGGCAGCTATCGCTGGTAAACTGGCGATATCGGCAGTTTGCACCAGCTTGAGAATAGGGCGATAAATCTATCGCCACTTTTGCAGCGCTAAAGTGCCGATAAATCGGCGATGAGTCCTTGAGAATATGCCCCCTGGTGTTGAGAAGCACGCAGGCGAAGTGAGCTGAGGTGAGGTGTGTGCAGATAGTGACATGGGGGAGGCTGCAGGAGCAAGGGCAGTAAGCGCATGAGAAAGGTCCTGCTGTGCGGTGTGGAGCATAGGCAGCAATCATAATGGTGATTGGTGTTGAGTGCTAGCAAGTTGGAGGAAGTGTATTGGTGGCGGTCGTACAGACCAGGGTCCGTGGTGCTGGGGGCAGTCCAGGTGTGGACGGGCCCAGACGGGCTTGCCTTTGGTGTGTCAGCGGCACCATTTAGTAGGTCCTAGGAGGGGGAGGAACAAGAGTTGTTGGGCTAGGGATGGGCAGGAAACCGCGGCGGAAGAAGGCATGTATAGAACCTTAAATTTTATTTCCTTTAACGCAGCTTTTTCTGTTAAGATCTGGAGCTTTTTAATTATATATTTGTTGATCGTCGTGGTAAAAGTAAAAACAGTTAACCCATGGTTTTCAATTCCACAGGGCATGACCTTTGGTTGTGCGCAGCAGAACCTGAGTATGAGGGGGGGCCTCTAGCTTTGATCTCCAATCTGCCCCACGACCCCATGAGTGAGTCAGGATGCTGTCCAGCTAGAACCCATCAGCCACTGTTCCTCTGGAATGCACAATGCGTGCCTTTTAGCATTACTGAGTAGACTATCAGAATAGGATGTGGCTTCTGGACACACCATGCACCGTGCTCCTAGAATTCACAGCCTGTGGTATTCAGTTGTGCTTGGCAAGGTCTAAGTGAAGGTGTGCCGTGGCCTCAAACTACATCCTGTGACCAGCATCTGCGTCCTGAAACTCTACTCCAAACCTTCCCAGAATGCAATTTTCTTGGCATCTGCAAACTTACAGCAGTCTTTGGTAACACCCTGCAGAAGTCCTTGTGCCGTCCACCACTCAGCCACACCTTGCACTCATTTCCCATTGGCCCGGAGCGTGTGGCAATGTGCAACGCCTATTGGCCATGTGCAGCAGTGTGCAGTCAATGTGGCTCAGAGCATTCCAAAGCCACTTTCTGGAAGTAATGGTTTCACTTTCTTTAATCGGCAAAGCTAGCACCAGGCCAACTTAGTTTTCATGAAGGTGAGATTGGTGTCCAGGTTGATTATGAAAGATTTGGTTTTGAATGACACTTTGGGTTTTAATTAATTCAGGTTCATGTCGTTTAGCTATGTGTGGACTAGTTGTTGCTTGTTCTTGGTGAACAATAGGAAGTCTCCTTCAGTGAGGCTAAGCTTCAGGTAGATGCTGGACATCCAGGTCTGGAAGAGGTGCAGGCAGTGTTTGAGGTGTCGGATGTCCGGAGAGGAGGAGGCTATCAGGCAGAGTTGTATATCATCAGCATATTGGTGAATGTTGGGGCTCCTCATTCCTCATGCCTCATCCCTACTTCACAACTTCTCACCCATCATCCCTACTTCTCATCTATCACACCTACTTTTCAGACCTATTTCTCATCCATAATCCATACTTCTCATCCATCATCCCTACTTCTCATCTCTCATCCCTGCTTCTCATCCCTACTTCTCATCCATCATCCCTACTTCTCATCCATCACCCCTACTTCTCATCCCTGCTTTTATCCATCCTCCCTACTTCTCATCCATCACCCCTACTTCTCATCTCTATTCCTCATACATCATTCCAACTTCTCATCCATAATTCCTAATTCTTAGCCGTCATCCCTATTTCTCATCCATCAACCCTACTTCTCACCCTACTTTTATCCATCACCCCTAGCGCCTTGAGACCCTCACGGGTGAGTAGCGCGCTATATAAACCCCTGATTCATTGATTGACTTCTCATCCGTCACCCCTAATTCTCATCACTACTCCTCATACATCATTCCTACTTCTCATCCATAATTCCTACTTCTCATCCGTCATCCCTACTTCTCACTCATCACATCTACTTCTCATCCATGCTTCTCATCCATCATTCCTACTTCTCATCCATCATACATTATCCCTACTTCTCATCCATCATTCATAATCCCTACATCTCATCCATAAGCTCTACTTCTCATCCTTACTTCTCATCCATCATCCTTACTTCTCCATCCATTATCCCTACTTCTCATCCATCATCCATAATTCGCATCACTATTCCTCATACATCATTCCTTCTTCTCATCCATAATTCCTACTTCTCAGCTGTCATCCCTACTTCTCATCCATCAACCCTACATTTCATCCCTGCTTTTATCCGTCATCCCTACTTCTCATCCGTCACCCCTAATTCTCATCACTACTCCTCATACATCATTCCTACTTCTCATCCGTCATCCCTACTTCTCATCCGTCACCTTTACTTCTTATCCATACTTCTCATCCATCATTCCTACTTCTCATCCATCATACATTATCCCTACTTCTCATCCATCATACATTATCCCTACTTCTCATCCATCATTCATCATCCCTACATCTCATCCATAAGACCTACTTCTCATCCCTACTTCTGATCCATCATCTTTACTTCTTCATCCATCATCCCTACTTCTCATCCATCATCCCTACTTCTGATCCATCATCCTTACTTCTCATCCACCATCTCTACTTCTCATCAATCATCCATCATCCCTACTTCTCATCCCTCAGTCATACTGATACAGTAGTGATGTGAAACACCCCATCCACAATGATTGGCTGTCAACAGCCAATCAGAGTTAAGAGGGAGGGCTGCATTCTATTGATCTAACCACTGAAAAAAAGCCTTTGCCATTGGGGTGAGATCTCCCAATGGTAAAGTATAGGGAAAATAAAAGAGCTTATTAAACTTAAAAATAGTAAAATATATTTATGATAAATATTAATATAAATGCATTCTATAATTTTTTTAATATGCAGATAAAAAAGAATGATATAGCACTATTCATTTCTGTTTAAATTAAATATTTATTTAATTCATTTAAATATACTAAATTAAATGAAAATAATTTTTTGAAGATTCATTTTTTTAAAATCCCACCTAAAATAAAATGGAATTGAAGACATTCGTTTGTAATGTGTTGATGCCATTTCATGATACACGCTCGTATTGTAGCCCGCGGTATGGAGTTATTCTGTCACAAATATTTATGTTTTGCATATTCTAAGCATTTTGCCAGATTTCCTGCAACAATAAAAATCATTTACGAATTACATAATTTTATCATCCATAGAGGGGCACTAGTAACTCATTGTGCCCTTTTTACGGTTGAGACTGTGAGAGCATGCACCAGCACATGCGTCTCGCTTGCGAGACACTGTTGTTAACAAAAAGGGCTTGGAGTACGCCAGTTGCTTACTATTTGTTGGGTTGCGTGGCACTCTTCTTTACAGTTTCGTAATTCATCATGACAGGCCTAACATCATTTCCGTTCCTCTCTGTGGAGCAGGGACCAAGCCCTGATTGATTCTACTTAATCAGTGCCCGTCTGCTGCTCCCAACATGATTGATGTACTATTTTGTTCTGTTTAACTTTTAGTGCCCTGCAAACAGAAGGCGTGTGATTGGCAAAAACGTGCCGAGCAGGACAAACAAAATTGCAAAGATTTATTTTCTATAGTTTAACTTTCTTTTATTTTGCCAATTCTTCTTTTCTCACTTTGCACTCATATTCTCTTTTGTTTTCGCTTGTGGGCTCGGTTGCCAAAAGATGAGGATTATTTTATTGCAAAGCGACATTGTTTCTTTCTTATTTGTATTGTCTGAAATGATGCTTTAACACATAATCGTGCAGTACACTCCAATCCACCCTACTCCAATTTGCCCCACCCCAAATCAATCCAGCCATCCACGCTCCTATCCAAACCACTCACCCCAATCCAGTCCACTCCAATCCACCACACTCTAATCCTCCCAACCCACCCCACTCCAATCTGCTCCACTCCAAATCGCCCCACTCCAATCCAAGACAATCTGCCCCACTCCAATACAAAACAATCTGCCCCACTTCAATCATCCTTACTCCAGTCTGTCCCACTTCAATCCAAAACAATCTGCACCACTCAAATCCAAAACAATCTGCCCCACTCTGATTTAAAATAATCTGCCCCACTCCAATCCAAAACAATATGCCCCACTCCAGTCCAAAACAATCTTCCTCACTCCAATCCAAAGAATCTGCCCCACTCCCATCAGCCTCACTCCAATTAGTCCCACTCAAATATGCCCCACTCCAGTTAGTCCCACTCCAATCTGCCCCACTCCATCCAAAAAAATCTACTCCAATCCGCCCCACTCCTTTCCACCCACTCTACTCCAATCCACCTCACCTCACCCCAATCCAATCCACCTCACTCCAGTTCAATCCACCCCACCCCAGTCCAATCCAATCTTCCCCACTCCAATCCATCCCACCCCACCCCACTCCAATCCACTCCACTCTAAACCACTCCAATCCAGTTCACCCTACCCAATCCAATCCACTTCAATCCAGTCCAATCCACACCACTCAATCTAATCCACCTTACTCCAATCCAATCCACCTCACTGCAATCCAATGTACTCCACTCAAATCCTCCCCACCCCACGCAAATCAAATTCACCCCACTATAATTCACCCCACTCCATTCCACCTCACTCCATTCTACCCCACTCCATTCTACCCCTCTCCAGTCCACTCCACTCCAATCCACCCCACCCCAACCCACTTCAATCTACCCCACTCTAATTTAATTCACCCCATCCAGTCCACCCCACTTCAATCCACCCCATTTCACTTCAGTCCAATCCACCCCACTCTACTCCAATCCTCCCACTCTACTCCAATCCAATCCAATCCACCCCACTCCAGTTCAGTCCACCGGGCTCATTCCAATCCATCCCGTCAACCACTCTCAAATCCACCACACTCCAATCCAATCCACCCCATTCCAATCCAAACCCACCCTATTTCAGTCCAATCCACCCCACTCCAATCCACCCCTTCAGTCTAGTCCAATCCACCCCCTCCACTCCACTCTAATTCACCTTACTCCAAACCATCCTACTCTAATCCACTCCAAACCACCCTACTCTAATCCAATCCACCCCACCGCAATCTAATCCACTCCACCCCAAACCAATCTAATCCACGCCACCCCAATCAACCTCATCCCATTTAAATCCACCCCACTCCCTGCCTAATCCATCCCACTCCAATTCAAAACAATCGGCCCACTCCATTCTGCCCCACACCAATCTGCCCTACTCCGATCCAAAACAATCTGCCCCACTCAATCGAAAACAATCTGCCCCACTCAATCTAAAACAATATGCCCCACTCCAATCCAAAACAATCTGCCCCACTCCAATCTTCCTCACTCAATCCAAAACAATCTGCCCCACTTCAATCCAAAACAATCCGACCGCTCCAATCTGCCCCACTCCAATCCAAAATAATCTGCCCCAATCCAGTCCAAAACAATATGCCCCACTGCAATTCAAAACAATCTGCCCCTCTCCAATCCGCCTCACTCCAATCCAAAACAATCTACCCCTCTCCAATCAGCCCCACTATAATCTGCCCCAAAACAATCTGTCCCACTGCAATCCACCCCACCCCACTACACTCCACATCACCCCAATCCAGTCCACCTCACCCCAATCCAATCCACGCCACTCAGAACCCACCCCAAACCAGCCAAATCCAATCAACCCCACTCCAATCCATCCCACCCCAATCCAATCCACCTCAATCCAATCCACCCCACCCCAATCTAGTTCACCCCACCCCAATCCAATCCACCTCAATCAAATCCACCCCAATCCAATCCACTCACTCAATCCAATCCACCCCACTCAATTAAATCCACCTCACTTAATCCAACCCACCTCACTCCAATCCAGTACACCCCACTACAATCCAATCCACTCCACTCCAATCCACCCCACTCCAATCCAATCCAATCCACCCCACTCAAATGCACCCCACTCCATTCCAGTCCACACACTGCATTCCAATCCACCCCAATCCAACCCTCCCCACTCCAATCCACCCCCTCCACTCCACTCAATGCACCCCAATCCAAACCACCCTACTCTAATTCAATCCACCCTGCCACAATCCAATCCATCCCAAACCAATCTAATCCACCCCACCCCAATCAACCCCAATTCAATCCACCTCACCCCATTTCAATCCACCCCACTCCGAATCCAATCCACCCCATCCAGGCCACCCACTCCAATCCACCTCACTCCACTAAATTCAACCCACTCTACCCCAATCTACTCCAATCAATCCACCCCACTACCTCAATCCACTCCAACCCACTCCACTCTATTCCACTCCACTCCACTGCAGGCCACTCCCCTCTACGACACTGCACTCTATGACACTTCGCTCTACGAAACTCTCTGCCACTGAACCCCTGAACGCTACTTCCCTCTATGACACTCTACTCCCCCTACTCCACTCTAGGAAACCTACTCCATCAAATCCAGTCTACAACACTCTACTCCCCCACTCCACTCTAGGACACTCCACACCACTAACTTTCAGCCATGTTGAACAACAGCCACACTGCTGTTCAACATGGCAAAAACACATTGACAAAGCCAATAATTCTTGTAGAGGCGAGACCTATTGGCTTTGCCAATGCTTGTTTATACTTGTCTCTACCATGTGCCCTTTAAGTGTGGTACAAATAATTCTCTCCTTAATCAAGCTCGGTAGAATAAATATGTCACCCTGCATGATGTCATCACCTGCAACAATACTTCCTAAACATTCCACAAAATCTAGAACATAGGTATCAACACCATAACTCTAGTCCACCTTTCTTGAACAAAATGTTTCACTTCCTGCAGCAACTTATCCTTGAATATTTCACTCTTCCTAACTTTTATAACTTTCCCACCAATCTGTATCAGAAACATCCTCACCTTCTTCCAACATCTCCCTACACTTGTGTTTTGTGTGACGAGTAAAGAAACATGGATAAACAATCTATCTGCTCTAGATTTGTGTTGTATCTTGAGAGTCACCTTTGGCCTAGTGGATAGAATGTTTTGCATCTGGAATACAATTAATATTAAAGTTATAGTTATACAATTTAGTTAATATATGAACCCGTCTCACAATAGCCTACCCTGTACCACTGTCCTTTAAAAGAAATAACAAGGGTTTACAATTTGTCCTTAACTCAAACGTTTTCCACTAAAAATGCCTTTTAAAGTGCTCACTACTCCAAGAACATTCCAGTGCTTCCCATTCAATAGTAGAATACCTCTTCTCAGTACTAGGGAAAGCTCTAGAAGGTAATGTAATGGTAAATTCCCTTTTATCAGTACCTAACCTTTCAGAACTAGCTTCAACTTGCAGTATTTTTTTCTTCTTGTGGAAACATGCAAAGCATATGTGCTTCTAAATAGCTGATGCAAGTGTTTCAAATGCCAATTGTTGATCAGAACCCCAAACAAAAGTGGACTGTTTCTTCACTAACAACCCAAGCAGAGCTGAAATAGTATAGAAATTCCACACAAATCTTGAGTAGTACTCACATATTCATTAACCCTTTAAGAGCGCCCGTCGGCCAACGGCCGTCGCGAGCACTACCTCGGTACGCCCCGCCCCGCCCACTTAATGGAACGCCCCGCACCGCGGCGGAATTGCCGCAGCGGTTAAGTTGTTAATTGAACTTTAGTAGGTCTTTGTTCTCGGGTGGCTTTACTTGTCCTCCCTGATACATTATGATAAATGCTGTGCAAGGCAGGCCTTCCAGCCTTTTGTAGTAGTTGCTTAAGCCTTGGGGTGTTGCTAGTGCTACGTGCTATGAAGCCCTTGACACTAGTGCTTTACTACACAGCAATGGCTGTGATATAATAAGTCATTGACTACAACAAATACTAGGAGTAGTAAACGCCTTGTCCAGCATTTACCAGAATGCACTGGAGAAGGACAAGTGTGTGTGTGTATGTGTGTGTATATATATAGATATCCATGCACAATAAAATAATGCAAAAATATAAACAATTGAATATGAAAAAATATATAAATTAATGTAGACAATAAATAAAATATTAAACATTGAAAAATCAAAAAACACATTTACAAAAAATACTATAAACATTCAAATAAATGTAAAAATAAAACCAAATGTAATCAGATCAGTTGACTGGGGGTGAGTGTTTGATTGGCTCAAACGTTCCGTCCATCATCCCCTTTTGTATCGCTTTGTTCGCCCTAAGTTGGCGGGGGTATGCCCAGACGTGGGTCCCTTGCTCACTTTGCCACTGGATTCAAGCAAGCCTGGCTGATGACGGCTGGAATGCCAGAAACCGGTCCTAGGATGCTTGTTTCCGGTCCAGGGAAGACATGGCTTGGCAGTTCGGGCTGGACTGTTCCCATGAGGCACAGGGTCAGACTGATTTGCATATGGCCATGTCTGAACTGGGGTGGTGGAGTGAGCTAAAGAATGATGATGGATTAAACCCAGATCAGTTGACTGGGGGTGAGTGTTTGATTGGCTCAAACGTTCCGGTCCATCATCCCCTTTTGTATCGCTTTGTTCGCCCTAAGTTGGCGGGGGTATGCCCAGACGTGGGTCCCTTGCTCACTTTGCCACTGGATTCAAGCAAGCCTGGCTGATGACGGCTGGAATGCCAGAAACCGGTCCTAGGATGCTTGTTTCCGGTCCAGGGAAGACATGGCTTGGCAGTTCGGGCTGGACTGTTCCCATGAGGCACAGGGTCAGACTGATTTGCATATGGCCATGTCTGAACTGGGGTGGTGGAGTGAGCTAAAGAATGATGATGGATTAAACCCAGATCAGTTGACTGGGGGTGAGTGTTTGATTGGCTCAAACGTTCCGTCCATCATCCCCTTTTGTATCGCTTTGTTCGCCCTAAGTTGGCGGGGGTATGCCCAGACGTGGGTCCCTTGCTCACTTTGCCACTGGATTCAAGCAAGCCTGGCTGATGACGGCTGGAATGCCAGAAA
This sequence comes from Calotriton arnoldi, assembly GCA_963921515.1. Taxonomy (NCBI): domain Eukaryota; kingdom Metazoa; phylum Chordata; class Amphibia; order Caudata; family Salamandridae; genus Calotriton; species Calotriton arnoldi. Next base: position 1,136,309 of record CAWUFW010002619.1, read on the forward strand.
CCGGTCCTAGGATGCTTGTTTCCGGTCCAGGGAAGACATGGCTTGGCAGTTCGGGCTGGACTGTTCCCATGAGGCACAGGGTCAGACTGATTTGCATATGGCCATGTCTGAACTGGGGTGGTGGAGTGAGCTAAAGAATGATGATGGATTAAACCCAGATCAGTTGACTGGGGGTGAGTGTTTGATTGGCTCAAACGTTCCGTCCATCATCCCCTTTTGTATCGCTTACTACACAGCAATGGCTGTGATATAATAAGTCATTGACTACAACAAATACTAGGAGTAGTAAACGCCTTGTCCAGCATTTACCAGAATGCACTGGAGAAGGACAAGTGTGTGTGTGTATGTGTGTGTATATATATAGATATCCATGCACAATAAAATAATGCAAAAATATAAACAATTGAATATGAAAAATATATAAATTAATGTAGACAATAAATAAAATATTAAACATTGAAAAATCAAAAAACACATTTACAAAAAATACTATAAACATTCAAATAAATGTAAAAATAAAACCAAATGTAAAATCTAAAAAAAATCTAAATGCTACAAAATCTATTTTACCAATATTGTGAAAACTGTTGTAGTCTAAGAATATTAAATATACTAATCTCGCTCTAGTTTATGCAACAGTAGGGAAAGTGTTGGATTTCGGAAGGGTTAGATTTACTGTTCCTACTCCGGTCATCACAATATTAGGGAAGTTTTGGATTTCAGGGTAGTTACATTTACTATTCCTAGTCCAGTCAGTTCAGCAGTACAGAAAGCATAGGACTTCAGATGGGTGAAATTTACTATTTCTAATCCAGTCTAAGCAACAGTAGGGAAAGCGTTGAACTGTGGAGCGGTGAAATTTATTATTCCCACTTCAGCCTACTCAACAGTAAGGAAAGTGTTGGAATTTGGAGGGGTAGAAATTTACTATTCCAACTCCAAACAGCACAACAGTAGAGAAAGCACTGGATTTCAGAGGGGTAAAATTTACTATTCCCATTCCAAACAGCGCAACAGTAGGGAAAATGTTGGACTTCGGAGGGGTAAAATTTACTATTCCCAACCCCAATCTATGCAACAGTAGGGAAAGTGTTGAACTTCGGAGGGATTATATTTACTATTCTCACTTCAAAGAGGACAAAAGTAGGGAAAGCATTAGATTTTGGAGGGGTGAAATTTACTATTCCCACTCTTAACAGAGCAACAGTAGGGAAATTGTTGGAGTGGGGGAATGTTTACTATTATCACTCCAGTCTGTGCAACAGTAGGGAAAACGTTGGACTTCAGAGGGGTGAAATTTACTGTTCCCACTCCAGTCAGCGCAACAGCAGGGAAAGTGCTGGACTTTGGAGGGGTAAAATGTACTATTCCCACCCCAGTCTCTGCAACAGAAGGGAAAGCATTGGATTTCATAGGGGTGAAATTTACTATTCCCACTCCAAACAGCGCAACAGTATGGAAAAGGGTTGAATTGCGAAGAGGTTAATTTTACTATTATTACTGCAGTCTAAGAAAAGTAGGGAAAATACTTCACTTCAAACATATTACATAAATGAGTAACCCAATGAATGTAGGAACATTATTAAACTCTTAATAAAAATATATGAATTAACATATATATGTGTGTGTGTGTATATATATATATACACACATATATATGTGTGTGTGTATTAAAAAAATAAATACAATTAATCAATTTACATTATTATTCCATAAACAATTAATTATGAATTAATACATAATTATTATGCAATTATTAATTAACTTCCCACCCTGTACCCCTACAAACCTAGCATCCCACAGCTAAAATAAAATGAAATTAAATAAGTATTCCACAATATAAATATTTGAAATGCAATTAAATAATTAAGTTACAAATAACAATTAATATTTAATTAATTAATACTTAATTAACTTCCCACCCTATACCCATACAAACCTAGCATCCCTCAAGTAAAATACAATTGAATACTTATTCCACAATATACATATTAAAAACTCGATTAAATAATTAATTTGCAAATAATAATAGCATCCCTCAACTAAAGTTTAGGTAAAATAAATCAGTATTCCATATTTTACATAATTATAAATCAATTAATTAACAATTAATAATAAATTGTCAATTAATTATTACTTAATTAACTTCCCATCCCACACCCCTACAAACCTAGCAGGCCACAACTAAAATATAAGTAAAATAAATAAGTATTCCATAAATACATAATTGAAAATAAATTACACAATTAATGAACAATTAATAATTAATTGTTAATTAATTATTACTTAATTAACTTCCCACACTATACCTAACAGCCGAAAAATAACATTTAATGAAAATAAAATCAATATCACATAAATTACATAAGAAATATCATTCATATAATTAAATACAATGTAGTAAATAATTCCTAATTAATTATTACCTAATTAACTTCCCACCCTATCTCCCTACAAACCCACTACAACACTATAAATTACTGTAAAAAAAGATTAAAAAATTCGAAATCCCTTAAAATGACAAGCTATATTTTAAAAAGAATGAATTAGATTTATATAAACAATAGTAAAACATAAAATTAGTATATCAGCTAAAACACATTAAAATAATTAAGAAACAATGTTTTTAACCACTATATTAGTGAAAACGATATTAAAAACATCGATATTATTTACAACTATTTTACTTATCTAAAAAAATGATATTCTTGTCAACGATATTTGTGTATCACGATATTTGTGTGTGATGATATTTAATTTCTGTCTCATGATATTTTTAAAGTGATATTTTGTCCAAACATCAATAATAACACTGATTATGTGCAACAGAACTATAACATACCTACGTTATTATCTGTATCCTTTGTGCTTTTTAGCCATCAGCAAAGGGTCATGGAGTTGTATGAAGGAATGCATGACATTACAACGCGTGCCTTTACCACATATGCCTTTACCACACATAGACATAGAGTAACATTGAAAGTGCCTCTATTGCGCACATGTTTATCACGCATAACTTTACCACGCATACTTTTACAAAGCATTTTTGTTTTTAAAAGAAAAAAATTGTTTTTTAAATAAAAAAATATATTGAAAGAAATTACCCCAATATATTGAACTCAAAAAATGAGCTTAGCAGTGTAAGGATTAAAATAACCACACAAATGTACTTGCGTAGCACAAGTACAACAAATATTACAAGTGCGTCACGCAACACCACGCAAAAGAGCGCAAAGCAATCGAATGGTACAAAACTGTCTATAAAGCCACGCAAAGGTCAAATTACGAAAACTTTATAAAAACACACATAATGAAACTGGACTTCTTTCCCCAACCATGATGGCAGACATACATATTGTAGAAGGTCAAAAACACATAAAGATTCACTTTTAATTTAATTATTTGTTTATTCACATATTTGTTAAGAATAAAATTAGGATCTCAACGGTTATTTTACTGAAAATTGTAGTAAACCCTTAAAAACATAAAAAAGTGGACATCAACCATTTTGTGTTTAGTGCAAGACACTCTTGTTAGCTGACCAGACGCACTGCTGACAGGAGACGACTGTGCCACCGACTCTATTTACAATACTGCCCTATACCTATCAATGTGAGTATTTCTAATTAAAAATAAATGTTCGTTAAACAAATAAATATTTAAACCAATAATTACAATAATTTTTTTTACTATATTTTCTGTTTCAGACAGCTTGCAGAAAAAATACTTTTTCCAAAGTACTTTATTGAGAGACTTCTAATTTCTTATGGCCTTATTACAAGTATGGCGGTCCTGGGACCACCGTACTTGCGATGGCGGTCTGACTGCCTCCACCCTGGCAGTTCGACTGCCGAAATATAAGTGTGGCGGTGGGACCACCGCAAGACCGCCACTTCTGCTGGATCAAGGATCCCTCTGTGGCGGCAGTCTGCAAACGGCCTGAATATGCTGGTGTACCAGCACCACTGAGCATATTACGACCTGCATATCCCCAGCCCTTTTCGTGACAGAGACCCTGCCATGAAATGGGTGGCGGACATGCAGGTAGGGCCGCCGGCCGAATCTAGGCATGGGGGTGCGTGTGGGGGGCACATGTTGTGCCCCCTGGAATTGCACCCTAGTTCCTGCACAGTGTGTCATGCACAACATGGTTCATGCCACACCATGCAGGAACTGGCTGCAGGCACTCTCACGGCGGGAGTATGCTATTTAGGCTCTCCTTTGAGCCTAACACAGCCGCTGTTGTGAGACCACCGCCGCACTCCCTGCCCACCCTGGATTAAACTCATAATCCGGGGGCGTGCTCACCACAGCCTTGGTAGTCTTCCTGGGACCGCCGCAGTGGCAGTCCCATTGGAAGACCGCCAAAGTCATAATAAGGCCCTTATTCTAAAAAAATCTGAACAAAAAAGTAAGTTAAATATTTTTAGCAACAGTTAAATCATTTTCATACAGTAGTAGGTGCAGTACACTGTGAGGGGGCAGATTTACTATTCTAATTCCAGTCAGGACAAACTCAGGGAAGGTGCTGGATGCTGTGAGGGGGCACATTTACTATTCTAACTTCGGTCAGGGCAAACTCAGTGCTGGGACTGAACGCTGTAAGGGGTCAGATTTACTATCCTAATATCCAGTCCAGGCAAACTCAGGAAAGAGCTGGACACTGTGAGGGAGCAGATTTACTATTTTAACACCAGTCAGGACAAACTTGAAGAAGGTAAGAGCTCTTTCACAATTTTCTTTTTTCAACAGAATTACAATGGAAAATAAAGTTTCTCAATTCGTACATTGGCATTAAATTATCCATTAAGTCCAAGACCAAGATGCTAAACCATCAGGTAATCTACTCCAAAAATATAAAAAAAATAACAACTCTAATCGGATTATCTATCTATTTAAAAACAGAAACATAGTTTTCAAATGAAAAAATATATTTTTCCTTTTAACAGGAATATGTAGCAATCTTAAAACTTCTAACATATTTTTTAACAAAGATATATAAATCATCTAAAAAACATAAGAAAACACTGTCCACAACAGAAGAAAAAGAAACCACCCTAAAACAATTTAGAACCAAACAGCAATACCACAGATTGTGAGGTAATCAATTTAAATTGTGTTTTATATTCAAAACATACTAATGTATTCTTTCACCAACAGCCAAATATCAACTTTTCAAACATTTAATGAAAAAAATGGCATCAAATAGCTACATTTTTTTCAGATAAAGAAAAAGCTAATAAACCATAATATTTTTCCTTTTAACTATTAAAAGCATAACACGTAAATATGTTACTTGTATATTACCATCATATTGTGAATTTTCTATTTTTCAGATTACCACCATGGAACATACAAGGGAAGCTGCGTACATCCTACCAAAAAGGGGATACAGGCCCCTAAAATATGGTGGCTACCTTTATTTATTTTTTTGCAGATTTATATAGCGCGAACTCGACCCGAAGGTATTGGATTGCTTTACATGAGCACCAATTACGTTACACAAGGACACATTCATTTTTTTTTTGTTGTTGTTGTTAGGCACGGGGAGATTAGGGGGCCGATTCCGATTCGGGCCGGAAATCTCTCCGACCGAGCCGGACCCGGAGAGATTTCCGACCGAATCGGACCCTAGCAGTCCGACCGAACGAGTACGATGCGTTCGTATGCAATCGGACTCGATTCGGTCAGACTCCCATTGAAGTCAATGGGAGCCGGTCGTACAACGCGTACGCGGGCTCCCATTGACTCAATGGGTGCGATGCGTACAAGGGCGCCCCCTACAGCGGGTATGCCTCGCAGCGACTCGCACCATACACGCACAGGTAGGGGGGACCCATGGGGGACCCATGGGTCCCCCCTGTGTGCGACTCGCGCGGCTACGCGTACAGGGGGGTCCGACACGGACCCCCAAAGTACGGCTCCGACTGCTCTTTCGAGCCGGAGTGCGCGGCTCGGTCGGACTGCTCGCGTCGCGCATCGTACTTACCCGGCCGGGGAACGTCTCCATTGCGCGGTGCGAGTTGAGTCCGAGCGAGTCGGTCGGTGCGGTTAGACCCGGGAACGAGTCGGTCGGAGCGGTCAGGACGCCCGGACGAGTCGGTCGGCGATTTCGCATTGTACTCGCTCGCCCGGACGCGCGTACGAATCGGTCGGGAAACAGGGCTCCGAAACGGATCCGGTAAAGCCGAATCCGATTCGGAGCCCTACCGGCCGAGATCGGAATCGGCCCCTAAGTGATTTGCCCAGAATCACAGGATGTGGACGCGACCCCGAGGCTTGAATCTTGGTTTCCAGCACTAAAGTCGGCAGCTCTAGCTGTCAGACAACATCCTCTCCCCAATTATTATTGAGAGACTTACTGAGCCCAGGTGTCATTGGAGGTGTGTGCAATACTTCTCAAGCTATTGCAAAGGCAGAGCAGTACCACTTGGTGATTTAGTTGGAAGAACAACTGAGCATAACCACTCTGCTTCTCTAATGGAGATGGAAGCATGTGAGAATGTACAGCACATTAAAGCACTTTGTTCCGCTTCCAATGAACCCCGTAGCTCAATATTGAGGGAGGTAGCCTAGAACATCCCCATGCATGTTACGATCAGTATGCCCACTATTCCAAATTTAAGAAGAATAGTGCAACATACAAAACAGGTGAGTAATCCCTTACTGTAGGAAGCTGGCTCTGTATATACTATACCAAAGGGAGGTATAGTGTGCACAGAGTCCAGTGGATCCCCAAAGGTAGGCAGAGGTAAAGTTAGATAGCACCTCACTCTCTATTTGGGATAGTGTGGTCGAGCAGTAAGGCAGTATCAGAGGACAGTGTTAAGCATTTGTTGTACACACTCAGTCAGCAAATGAATTCACACACTCAAAGACTGAACTTCAGACCAATTGTTTTTGTATAAAAATATTCTTTTAGTTATTTTATTTTCTAGAACCAAGCAAGCCTGGCACAGGTAAGCAATAGATACTTTACAGTAGTAATGCAATTGAAATACAGTTTGAATGATAATTGTATATGCACTTTGGTTTGATTTACAGTATGGATGCAGAGAAATGCAATACTTAGTAAATGCAGTACATAGACTTGAATAGGCTTTTTAGTATAATAGCAGGTAAGTAACTTTTGAGATTACTAGGCTTACACAGAGTAGTATACCTAGATACTACTCTGGGACATTTCCTGTAAACAGGTAAGTAAAATCGTTTTTGTTAAATTATGCAATTTTAAAGAATTTCTTTAGTTTCTCAAACTCCACACTTAGAAACTTTTCAAAAACAGTCAATGTTATCCTATGGAGGAAAATAGTGTTATCGGTTTTGAGGTAAGTATTTGGTAGTGGGAGTAGAGGTTCTGGGGGTAGACTCAGGGGTCCCCCAGGATCAAGGATGCACTCTAGTTACACCCTCAGCGGCACTAGGGCGGCCGGTTGCAGAGTGCTGAGGCCCAATGTTATCCAATGGGGGATAGGGGGCCGCCGGTTGGTGGCTGCTGGCAAGCAGGCCACTTGGTTGTGGGAGCAAAGCTCCTGGACTTTAGCTCAGGGCAAATGGGGAAACAAAGTAGCACCAAAGGTGCACCCTCAGCGGCACTAGGGCGGCCGTGTGCAGGGTGCTGTTTCGTAGTCGGGCGCCCTGTTGTTTTCAATGAGAAACCTCCGGTTTACAAAGGCACTGCAGGGTCGGGGAAGAAGGTCTTCTGGGTGCGACCACCACTTCGAGAGGTAAGTTGGGAAGTTAGGGGTTGGTTAGGCACTGTCGGTTTGGGCACACAAGGCCGTGGGGCGTCAGATGCAGGGGTGCCTTTTGGGGTCGGATCTTCTTACCAGCTCCTGGTCGCGGTTAGGGGGGCCTTCTGGATTTAGGCTGCAGGCGTCGGCTGGAGGCTTGAGGCAGGTCAGGAGTCGCCGGGGGGACCTCCTCGTGGTATTTGCCCACTCGAGCTCGGGCCGTGGACGGCGGGTGCAGAGTGGGGCGGATCCGTGGTGTCCGGCCAGAGGTTGCAGATGAACAAATCCGGTGTTCACGGGAGACAAAGTCTTTGTGCTTGAAGGCAGGCAGGTCCTCCGGGGTTCTCGAGGTTGCTGGCTGCAGGACACACCGGGATTTCGCAGGAGCAGGTTCGAGGTGGAGACAGACCGGTAGGGCTGGGGCCAAGTCAGTGGGCGTCTTCCTCTTGTTAGCTTCGGCACGGCTGTTCGGTCCTTCTTCTTCTTTTCTTGTTTCAGGTTCTTGTCTGAGGAAGCAAGGTTCAGGGGTGCCCCTAAATACTAGATTTAGGGGTGTTGCAGGTAGGTAAAAGGCAGGGACCAATGGGTCCCTTCCCTGGGGTGGGTACACCCCCTATTATGCCACCCTCCAGTGGGGGGGGCATGAGCCTGTCCCTGGTTGGCTGAGTCCCCCCATCTTCAAGATGGCGTGGACTGAGAGTTGTGCTTCACCTCGCCTCCCCCACCTGAGGGGTGGAGTTGGCAGAGGTGGGCACACCTCTCTTCCTCACTTGTTTTTCCCGCCGGTTCTCCCGCCCAAAGTGGGGGTCAGAACCAGTGGGGACCAGTTGCTGAGAGCAGCAAGTGGCCTGGGGAAGCTCACAAAGGCGGCAAGCCTTTGAAGCTTCCCCTTCGTGAACCCTGCCCATCCTGGGGGAGGAGGCTTGGCACCTCGTCCCAGGATGTGCATTGTTTCAGGCCCCAGAGAGCAGCAGGCTCTCGACCCAGGGGTCCAGAAACATGTCTGGTGGTGGCAGCTGAAAGCAGCCACTCAGCCTGGACACTAGAGGTGGGTTAGTTTTTAGGGGGCATCTCTAAGATGCCCTCTGTGTGCATTTTTCATTAAATCCCACACTGGCATCAGTATGGGTTTAATGTGCTGAGAAGTTTGATACCAAACTTCTCAGTTTTCAGTATAGCCATTATGGTGCTGTGGAGTTCGTAATGACAAACTCCCAGCACCATATACTCTTCATGGCAGCACTGCACTTACAATGTCTAAGAATGGACTTAGACACTGTAGGGGTACAGGGCTCATGCACCTGTACCCTCACCACTGGTATAGTGCACCCAGCTAGAGGGGTGACTGATTCTATGCCAGGGCAGTGGGTTGTAGGCAGGGAACACAGGGATGTGTGCCATTTCGACTCTTCACTTTGTTCTGCACCAAAACACGCAGCCTGCAAAGGCAGTGTGTGTGTGTAAGGGGACAGGACCTCTAAGGGTGGCACAATAAGTGCTGCAGCCCTTGGAGGCCTTCTCTGGTCACAGTGCCCTGGGTACCTGTGGTACCATTTACCAGGGACTGACCTATGGCCAGAGATGCCAATTGGGTTTAGGCTTCAATGCAGTTCTAGGGAAAGAACATAGGCCCTGGGTACCTGATTAGCAGGAGCCCAGGGCACACTCAGTCAAAGCACATCAGCAATTCAGCAAAAAGTGGGGGCAAACATGCAGAAAGAGGGCACTTTCTCACACTTACTAATAACTCCTCATTCCAACTCTGAGATTAACATTACCCCTGAATTAACAGACTCTTTCCACAATGAAGCTTTCATTCTTTATGTCAATCAACACCCTCTAAAACGTATGCTTATCTTTGCTTTTCTTCATAACACTGTCACCCTTGGAAACAATTAAATATGGTTGATGGGTGATACCTTTAAATCCACGCCTGTATCATTTACCCGAATTAACATAATACATGCAAACATGAATAGCACTACTGCACCATTAATTTATGCTTTACTCCCTGACAAGCAATCCTCAACCTATAATGAATGTTTGTCAATTATAAATGTAAAAAAATGAATAAAATTCCTAGAAATATTATAATTGATTTTGAATTACAAATGACAAATACAATTGTAAAACTTTACCGAAATACCCAAATTCAAGGATGTTTTTTTCACTTTTCCCAGGCATATTGGAAAAAATCCCGAAAACGTCCTTAGCTGAGGATTATATGTTGAACAGTAGATTACAATTTGATATTAGAAAATGAACATTGTACCACCTGAATCTGTGGATGACTTCTACACTGAAACTGTACAATCAGAATATTTTACCCAAAACGAGGAAAATTTGACCCCCTTCTTAATTATTTTGAAGATAAATGGATTGGCCATCCATGCAGGTTGGGTCACAAAAGAAAACCATGCTTTCCCATTGACTATTGGAACTGTTCTATTGCCATCGAGGCTTGGCAAAACTCCTTCAACAATGCAAATTTCATCCCAACCTCTATCATTTTGAAAAAGGAACATCATTTTCAGGAAGTGAGAAAGGTGCAATCTTTAGTAAGTACTTTGCATTCTCGAGTTTCTAAAAAAAGCAAAAAAAAGTCCGAATGACTATTGCCGAAATTCCAACAGTTTCCTTTGTTAGGAGTTTTAGACTACCTGGAAAACATTGCGTACATTCTACAGTACTAAACATACTAATTTTCTTAAGAGAATTACTCTCCTGTTTTTAATCCAACTCCTAATTAAATTGACTTTTTGCAATTGTCCCTTTAAATAAAATGGAAAAATTAAAGTCCTACCTGGAGATGTCTTCTTTTTCAACTGTTGGTGTTATTTATTAACAATCCATTCACCAACAGTATCTGGTAATACCAAGGTCCTCATACGGTAAACACCGTCTAACCTTTAGAATCCAGCCTCATTGCACTGAAAAAGAAATATCCATCTAATTCCAAGGAAACCCCCAAAAAAGTTTTAAATTGTAAAAAACAACATCCATAAGCCCAACAAAAGCCTTTTAAAAACCCCTCGGTATTGACATCTGCAAAACAAAAATCCGTCCAAATTCAAGGGCAACCTGCATCCTTTTTTTTTTCAATTAAAAACTCAACATCCATAAGCAGAAGAAAAGTAAAAAATAATTTGTTGACCCTCAAAATTCTCACCTGTCTTCATCGCTTCAAATTGTACACCGTGCAAAAAACTGGACATCAAAAATTAAAAAAATAGCTATTTAAAAAAATATATATTCTTCAAAGGAAGTATTTTCTATTTAAAGATTCTTCTTTCTAAATCTATTGTTTGGGGGTTGCAAAACTGGTTTAAAATAACATAACATCAAACAAAATTGCATTTTACATCTAACTACGTCCCTCTATTTCTCCTTACAATAACTTTCCTAACTTATAACTTGTTTTTAAAATATTAAGGGGTCGATTACGATGGCGGTCGGAAAAACATACCGACCGCCATGGTAGCGGCAAAAAACCGCCCGCATGGCCTCCGGGAAAAACGCCGGAAACATTACGATGAACCGCCACAATAATCCGTCCGCGGCGGCGGGACACAACGAAAAACCGCCTGCACACGCCGGACCAGCTGAAAATCCGACCGCAACGGCCGGATACACAGCGGAAAAGCCAAGAACCGCCGCCATGCACACGGAGTAACCGCCCGTGACATTATGACATCCCCGCCACCACCATGGTACCCACCTGTGAATCCGACCGCATCGTGCGCGAACAGCGATGAATCCGATAGGCGGCGGAAGGGCTGCAGCATAGCCACCGCTGCCAAGGAACCGCTGCCGAGGAACCGCAAAAAAAATGGCGGACGTTGAAAAAAACCGAAAAAAAAAACCAAACAATGCACACACTGAAGTAGAACTGTCCCAACACAAACCAAAAGTGCCCAATGACAACAGCCCCAGAAAGTTCAAAATAACCAATCACAGGACAACACACACAACACACCTGACAGCAACATACCAGCTTGCCACACCCCCCATAGCCGAGCATAAAACTAGCCCCTCCCTGACCACAATCCTTTGCCACACTCCACAACTGAAGGTCCCAACCCCAGAGAACAAAGGAGAGGCAAACCTGCACACAGCACCACCACAACACACACACCACCTACACCACCCACAACACCCACACAACTGCACCACAGAACATCTGCACAGCACACACCATGGCACCACACAAAATGCCAAAATTCACTGATGCAGAGCTTGCAGTCATGGTAGATGAGATAATAAGAGTTGAACCACAACTCTATGGCAACATGGTCCAACACACCCCATTAGCCACAAGAACCCAAATGTGGGTGAGGATAGTCAATAAGGTCAATGCAGTAGGGACCACCCCCCGCAACAAGCAGGAAATACAGAAGCGGTGGCATGACCTGAAGACCGTGGTGAAGAGGAAGAGGGCCAAGAACCGTCAGCTGGCTGACGGGACTGGTGGAGGCACTCCCATCCCACCCAAACCATACAGTCCGTGGGAGGAGAAGGTCCTTGGAATCCTACATCCAGAGAGTCTTAAAGGAATCCGCGGGGGACTGGAAGCTGGTAAGTACAAACCAATGTATATCATCACATTGCCATGTACCGTCTTGCACAAATTCAAACCTACAACCCCTAGGCCAAAGGACATTCGTCTGACCCACAATACCCAAAACAGGTCACACAGATGTAAGCACCACTAAACCTGAAAAAGCACAAAGCTAAACAAAACCAACTGGGATGCATGTGTACAGACAAAAAGCACTACAACTCCCAACAGGCCCCCTCTCCCACCCCTCAGCAGGATGGAGCACCCCACCCAGAAGCGTGTGTCAGCCATTGAACGCACCCCCACCACCTAACAGGTAGGTAGCCATCTTCACAGGGATGGGGAATGTGTATCTGGAGGCAGCACTACAACTCCAAACAGGCCCCCTCTCCCACCCCTCAGCAGGATGGAGCACCCCACCCAGAAGCATGTGTCAGCCATTGAATGCACCCCCACCACCTAACAGGTAGGTAGCCATCTTCACAGGGATGGGGAATGTGCATCTGGAGGCAGCACTACAACTCCCAACAGGCCCCCTCTCCCACTCCTCAGCAGGATGGAGCACCACACCCAGAAGCATGTGTCAGCCATTGAACGCACCCCCACCACCTAACAGGTAGGTAGCCATCTTCACAGGGATGGGGAATGTGTATCTGGAGGCAGCACTACAACTCCCAACAGGCCCCCTCTCCCACCCCTCAGCAGGATGGAGCACCCCACCCAGAAGCATGTGTCAGCCATTGAACGCACCCCCACCACCTAACAGGTAGGTAGCCATCTTCACAGGGATGGGGAATGTGTATCTGGAGGCAGCACTACAACTCCCAACAGGCCCCCTCTCCCACCCCTCAGCAGGATGGAACACCCCACCCAGAAGCATGTGTCAGCCATTGAATGCACCCCCACCACCTAACAGGTAGGTAGCCATCTTCACAGGGATGGGGAATGTGCATCTGGAGGCAGCACTACAACTCCCAACAGGCCCCCCTCTCCCACCCCTCAGCAGGATGGAGCACCACACCCAGAAGCATGTGTCAGCCATTGAACGCACCCCCACCACCTAACAGGTAGGTAGCCATCTTCACAGGGATGGGGAATGTGTATCTGGAGGCAGCACTACAACTCCCAACAGGCCCCCTCTCCCACCCCTCAGCAGGATGGAGCACCCCACCCAGAAGCATGTGTCAGCCATTGAACGCACCCCCACCACCTAACAGGTAGGTAGCCATCTTCACAGGGATGGGGAATGTGTATCTGGAGGCAGCACTACAACTCCCAACAGGCCCCCTCTCTCACCCCTCAGCAGGATGGAGCACCCCACCCAGAAGCATGTGTCTGCCATTGAATGCACCCCCACCACCTAACAGGTAGGTAGCCATCTTCACTGGGATGGGGAATGTGTATCTGGAGGCAGCACTACAACTCCCAACAGGCCCCCCTCTCCCACCCCTCAGCAGGATGGAGCACCACACCCAGAAGCATGTGTCAGCCATTGAATGCACCCCCACCACCTAACAGGTAGGTAGCCATCTTCACAGGGATGGGGAATGTGCATCTGGAGGCAGCACTACAACTCCCAACAGGCCCCCCTCTCCCACCCCTCAGCAGGATGGAGCACCACACCCAGAAGCATGTGTCAGCCATTGAACGCACCCCCACCACCTAACAGGTAGGTAGCCATCTTCACAGGGATGGGGAATGTGTATCTGGAGGCAGCACTACAACTCCCAACAGGCCCCCTCTCCCACCCCTCAGCAGGATGGAGCACCCCACCCAGAAGCATGTGTCAGCCATTGAATGCACCCCCACCACCTAACAGGTAGGTAGCCATCTTCACAGGGATGGGGAATGTGCATCTGGAGGCAGCACTACAACTCCCAACAGGCCCCCTCTCCCACCCCTCAGCAGGATGGAGCACCCCACCCAGAAGCATGTGTCAGCCATTGAATGCACCCCCACCACCTAACAGGTAGGTAGCCATCTTCACAGGGATGGGGAATGTGTATCTGGAGGCAGCACTACAACTCCCAACAGGCCCCCTCTCCCACCCCTCAGCAGGATGGAGCACCCCACCCAGAAGCATGTGTCAGCCATTGAACGCACCCCCACCACCTAACAGGTAGGTAGCCATCTTCACAGGGATGGGGAATGTGTATCTGGAGGCAGCACTACAACTCCCAACAGGCCCCCTCTCTCACCCCTCAGCAGGATGGAGCACCCCACCCAGAAGCATGTGTCTGCCATTGAATGCACCCCCACCACCTAACAGGTAGGTAGCCATCTTCACAGGGATGGGGAATGTGTATCTGGAGGCAGCACTACAACTCCCAACAGGCCCCCCTCTCCCACCCCTCAGCAGGATGGAGCACCACACCCAGAAGCATGTGTCAGCCATTGAATGCACCCCCACCACCTAACAGGTAGGTAGCCATCTTCACAGGGATGGGGTATGTGCATCTGGAGGCAGCACTACAACTCCCAACAGGCCCCCCTCTCCCACCCCTCAGCAGGATGGAGCACCCCACCCAGAAGCATGTGTCTGTAAGTAAAAACCAAAGTGACACTGCACAGGTAATCAGACAGTGCATGTACACCACCATCACTCAACAAAAGCATTGGGAGACATGACAACATGAGGCTCTACTTCACCCAAAAATAGAAAAGTAAAGCACAGCCATTGACAGGATGCAGACAGCTCAGCGTACGTAACTGTGACAGAAACAGAACTGTGACTCTCAACAAATATGTCCAAGTAAACGGGCCTCTGACATGCATCACCCAGACTTCCCTCTGTAGCGTACATGGGAGCTGATTATGAAGGACCATGGGAAAACCAAACTAGCATGGTCTGCTGTATAAAGAAATACAAGCACAGGACATGTCAACGGTATGCATGTGATGACAATGGCTAGTCCATGCACACAGGTAATGTCTGCCAGGCAGAGTGATCAGCAAAGATGCTGAACATCAACTTGTAGTCATGCCAGTTGTCAGATGACAACCTCACATTGATATCACCAATACTAGACGTGTGGCATGCTAACCAATCACAGGTCACACCATTGTGAAATGATGAATGTAACTCCACTTCATGGCATGAGGCACATCACTGTGCAGACATACAATGTGTGAAAAAGGCAACTGTGTGTAGCATAACATGTAAATAAGAGACATCAAACACAGCAACCCTGAGGTGTGTAAGGCAATTACCATCTACTTCCTGTCCCACAGGTGACCAACAACTGACTGCAGAGGACGACAACCTCAACCAGCACAGCCAGTCACCAGCTCCCGAACATCTCCCCTCGGATGCAGGCTCCCTGGATAATGAGGAGGAGGAGGACCAACCCGGACCATCTGGTGTGGTAGGGCGTAATGTGTCCCAGGACCCCACAGCCCCACCACCCTCAGCAACAACATCAACGCAGAGCCCTGCTGCAACGACCTGTGCCACCACCACCACCTCCACCACCACAACCACTACCACTGCTGCCTGCAACACTCGCCCTGCTCCACAGGCCAACCAGACCACAACAACTGCGGAGGTACGGGAGAGTAGGCCGGTGCCCACAGGAGGGAGGCAACAGGGCCGTGACAGCAGGCCAGGTGTGAGGACAAGGCTGACCCAAAGGGAAGAAGACCCTGCCACTGAATCACTGGAACACATTCACAGAGTTGTGGGGGCCTATGAACACGCCCAGGGACAGTTGAGGCAGGCTCAGCAGGATGCCCGTGAGCAACAACAGATGCTGCGCTCAATTGACAACCGCATGGGCCAACTCGTGGCCTGCATGGGCCAAATCAGGGATCTCCTGGGCCAGCTAGTGGGGGTCCTCAGGGACAGGCATGCGGCACCGCCAACACCTACAGCTCCCTCCGTTGTGCCGCAGGATGACAGACCCCCACCCTCCCCTGCGTCCAGCGAGCATGGGGACTCATCAGACACCACTGGTCATGCACCTGTGTCCCCCTGCCAAAAGAGCAAGGGGCCGCCCGAAAAAATCATTGGGAGCATCCCGTGGCAAAGCACCTGGCAAAAGCCAGTCAAGTAGCCAGCCATGATGGCACCCCTCTACACCCTGCTGTGTACCCTGCAGACTGTCCCCACACACAATGGCGTGGGAATGGCAAATGACTGTTGGACTGTGTTGCCATACTGATCTAGTGTATACTCTATTGTCTCATCTACCATCACTGACAAATCTGTTATTCACCATTCACAAATCTGTCAATATCCACATCTACATCACATGTATCCACTGTAAATAAACACTAATAACGCACCAATGTAGTTGTCACTGTTCCATGTTCATCACAGTATGTTAACTCACACCCATGATTACAATGTCACAGGAGCAGGGATACTCCGCAGGCAAGTAGAGGCTGAAGGGACCTAGGAAAACACAACAGAACATCAGTTGCTACTCAGGTGGCGGACTGACAACCATCTCACAACACAGCACATCAAGGTACGACAATCTGCACATGTCACAAGGAGCAACTGTACCAACATAGACATCAAGTAGCTGTGTCAAAAGATCCATTGCCATACACACCTGCAGCCAGCACTGACTCTGCAACATGCTGTAGTCACAAAACTCACATACACATATTCACCAAGCACAACATCATCAGACAACAGCCAGTATTGACATTGCCACTGACCATCAAGTGAAGTAGTTGTTGATGAGCTGCTGACGCTGTCCAACACCTTCCTCCTCTCCACTATCCTCGTCACTTGACGTTTGGGTGTTTGCAGGTGGGGGCTGTGGCTGGTCATCATCATCCTGGATTAAGGGGATCCCCTTCCGCACGGCCAGGTTGTGTAGCATGCAGCATGCTACCACTATCTGACACACCTTGACGGGTGAGTACTGCAGAGCCCCTCCGGTCTTGTCGAGGCATCGAAAACGCGATTTCAGGAGTCCAAATGTTCGCTCAATGACCCGACGTGTCCTCCCATGGGCATTGTTGTAGCGCACTTCAGCTGGTGTCCTGGGATTGCGAAGTGGACTCAGCAACCAAGGTCCGTTGGGATATGCAGAGTCACCTAAGTGTGAAAGACACATACAGATTGAGTGTCTGACATGTGTCCGAGGACAGCATGGCACACAAACAGCACACGACTCGACCCTTTGTACTCACCCACAATCCATGCCCGCTCCGGTGCCAGATTGGCCATCAGCTGTGGTAAAATGCTGTTGCGCATTATGTGTGAATCGTGGGCTGATCCTGGAAACTTTGCACAGACGTGTGAGATGACCATATCTGCCTGGCACACCACCTGCACATTGATGGAATGATAATGTTTCCTATTTCGGTAAATATGCTCCCGTGCTTGGGGTGGAATCAGGGAAACATGTGTGCCATCTATTGCACCAACTACATTAGGAACGTGTCCAAGTGCATAAAATTCGCCCTTCACATCCGCCAACTCATGCCGCCTGGGGAAATGTATGAATTGGTCCCTGTGTTGCATCATAGCCAACAGGACATCACGTAGCACCATGCTGAATGTTGGTTGGGACATCCCCCTGCAATGCCCACAGTTTGCTGGAAGGATCCCGTAGCCACGAAATGTAGGAATGCCATCACCTTTGCCGTTGGCATGAGTGCTGTTGGGTATGTCCTGCGTGGAAGCAGGTGTGGCTCCAATAGTGCACAAAGTTCCAGGAGGTTTGTCCGATCCAGACGGAATCGCCTTATGATGTCGGTATCCTCCATGTTAGCCAGCAGGGTGAAGGTACGAAACACATTAGGTCGCCTCCTAGGTGAGATGAAAGGGGACACGTCATAGCAACATAAATTAGGATGTGCACAAATTCATAAAGTCTGTCCTGTCACGGCGCTAACATTGACTGTCATCCCTGAAAGCACACAGTGCAATTCAGTGTTGTCCCAACATGAGACAGATTAATTGTACAACTGTCATGGATGTGCACAGTCAGTGGACACAATACGAACACTGTCTATGTGAATGCCAAGAGTCACATATCGAGCTGAGGTGGACTCAGCCTTGGGTGTACATGACACAGGACATGTGTGAAGCAGAGACACTGCTGGCTTCCACGTTGCTGCTGTACCTGCCACACCTCCTTGGACAATAATTGCAGGGGACACATCAACAACACAATGTGGATGGATCATTGGGATTGTCTTTGTACTCAGTGCCACTTCGAACACACTCAAATTCAATGACATTCACATCCCAAACCCATACATGTGCCAATGTCATCAGTACACAGGCCATATCTGCTGCTGACTTGAATACAAAGTCGGACAGTGACAGATGATGTCACGCCTGTGCAGAGTATGTGTACCACTGTAACAGGCCACCATTACCCCACTGCCCAATACTCTCTACAAGCACACAGATAGCCAATGTGGCACACATTAACAATAGATGAGGGACGTGATCAGCAGGGCCTGTATGCACCCTTAATCTTCCCCCATTTTGGACATTTACATGCAGCAGCAAGGAGGGACTGCCCAAGGACACATGTGCACCACAACACATACCTTGGTGATACACATCCAGCTGTTTCAAGACACAACAGTGCCACAACACAAACATACAACACTACATGGACAACGCCAAGCCAGTATGCCAACAAGACCACGCATGAACATACTGTATGCATGACATATGGACTACTGGCTCAGACACCTGACAGCAGTGGATGTAATTTTACAACACATGTCCCAAAGGACATGCATCCTGACCCTCATTCCACACAGGCTGTCAGGCCCAACACAGCATACAATCAACATCCCACATCTAACAAACATGCTGGCTGTGCATGGGTGGTGGGACACTGGTACCTCACATTGACCAAATGTTAGAGTTGGATGAGTGTCACAGGCACAACAGTCAAGGTACATCTCACCTGTCTTGGGTGCCCACACCATCCTGATACACCAGCAGATGTGATCCACCCACACAGTGCTGGAATAGATGGTGAGCAAGGATGGCTAGCACCCCATAGCATGCACATACACTAGTGTTGGTGGCAACACACTGCACACGTGTGCCACTTGTGCTGACCATCCAACATTGCAGACAATTCCCGCTAATCAGTGCACACACATTGCACGGGCAAAACTGGACACCCATAGCCTGTGGACAAATGTCGCATACTATATTCCATACAGTTAGCACAATCCACAACCGTGCATGCAGTCCATCTGCCAACGCTACATTCCTGATGTGAACAATGGACATGCACTGGTGGCAGGTGAGTAGCACCGGGACACAGCACAACACTCAAAAACATAGTGTAGCTAAGCACCATTGTTGAAATGTACATGTCACTGATTCACATACAACAGTCCAAACAACATGAGCAGAGACCTGACACTACCACATAGGTCCCTGTGGTTACAGGTGGCAGACATGTAGCAAAGACATCTGCTCTGGCCGTCTACCCAAGTGACAAACAATAATAATGCAACGGATGCCAGGTGTGGTGCTGAAGTACTCGTCATGCTTTAGCGGGTCGAGCCCCCCTGTACATGTGGACATACACTGCAGGAGTTGCCAGTGTGTACAAAGACATAACATGCGGCATGTAATTGGTCCTAGCAATAACACAACAGGGTGACATCTGTTTCCAATGATGACAGTCATGCTGAATGAATGAGTTCATCTGGGTTTTCAGTGTAACACATGGGCTCAGGTGTGAGATAGTGGTCAGCATGGGTGGCAGATACGACATTGTGTGTAAATATTGATCAACATGATGGAGTACAGTGTTCCATTTGGTGTGAGACGTTACACAGTGGCTGACATTTGTGACAGGAGACCATATCAATGTTATCCAGTGCCATGTGCCACTGTACGTATCCACTGTGTGTAGCACAGTAATGCCCATTGATCCACACACAACAAGAACTGTCCGTAGGTGCCTCAAACGTGCCCCATAAACACAATGACACACAGAGTGTACGATGTTGTGCTGCATATTCCCCATGGCGGACGCACATACTGTCCGTGAATTGGGTGGCGGAGCATGCCAACCACCATTTGTACCTGTGTCGATGCCCACCACTGACGCAAGTGTGTCATGTGCTGCACATGACACATTGGTGTCAGTGATGGCCCTCCACATAGCTGCAGATGGCGTTTGTTATGCTCCACCAGCCACATCCCGGTCACCCATGTCACTCTATGGCAATCAAACAGCGGTAGCGCCGGCCAGGACCCCGCGGTGTGACACCGCCATGAACCATGCCCTTGCAGCCAATGGGGACCGCTATCGCGGTGGCATGATGCAGATTCAAAAATCACGGTGGGCGTGCTCCGCCCCAGCGGATGCGGAGATAGGATGCATTTGTGAGATGCACCACCGCGGTAGCGCCGGCCAGGACCCTGCGGTGTGTCACCGCCATGAACCATGCCCTTGCAGCCAATGGGGACCGCTATCGCGGTGGCATGATGCAGATTCAAATATCGCGGTGGGCGTGCTCCGCCCCAGCGGATGCGGAGATAGGATGCATTTGTAAGATGCACCACCGCGGTAGCGCCGGCCAGGACCCCGCGGTGTGTCACCGCCATGAACCATGCCCTTGCAGCCAATGGGGACCGCTATCGCGGTGGCATGATGCAGATTCAAAAATCGCGGTGGGCGTGCTACGCCCCCGCGGAGGCGGTCATTGGATGCTTTTGAAAAAGGCTGACCTGGAACACCAATGGCAGAAGACTATGACCACTGAAACGAGTCCAGGGCCCTATATATGTGTGGAAGGGAGCACCACATTTCCACTGCTCACAGAGCCTGCTGCCTGGGACCCCTCACCTGCTGCTGCCTCCAGGGACTGCTGCCTGGGACCCCTCACCTGCTGCTGCCTCCAGGGACTGCTGCCTGGGACCCCTCACCTGCTGCTGCCTCCAGGGACTGCTGCCTGGGACCCCTCACCTGCTGCTGCCTCCAGGGACTGCTGCCTGGGACCCCTCACCTGCTGCTGCTTCCAGGGACTGCTGCCTGAGACCCCTCACCTGCTGCTGCCTCCAGGGACTGCTGCCTGAGACCCCTCACCGCCCACTGCCGCCGCTGACGTCTCATGTCCACAGTGATGGCTAGGACGGAGAAGATCCGTGCCAGTCCATTTACAAGCGAGGAGCTGGATGTCCTGGTGGACGAGGTGCTGACACAGTACCCACGGCTATATGGTGGCCCAAATGTGGTGGTAAGTCTCCAACAGTGGGGGTGTGAGTGCAAGGGGGGCACACATGTAGTTGATCAGATGGTGTATGTGCCTGGGAGTGTGGGGTTGTGTAATGCACTGGCTGACATGCTGTTTCCTAGTTGTTAAGGGGTGTATGCAAACCACACATTAAATGCATGGACATGAAGGGTGGATGGACATGTGTTGTGTACACATCCATATGGTGTGACAGCTATCTGGTGATGCATGTTTCTGGACAGTTATTGTTCATGTGACTGTTTGTGTGGGTCCTCGTTGTCCATCTCTGTGTGATTCTACCTGGCATGGACTGTCCACGCCCAATGTGACAAGGACACATCACTGACTGTACAGAGTGTGATACGTGTGTGGTTCGCATGAGTGTACATCAATGACCCATATCTGCCGTGTGGAGATGAGTCTGTGTCATGCCACTGTTCAGAGGGAGAGGTTTTACCATGAGAGTGTGTCACTGATGTTTTCCCCCTCTTGTCTCCCACACCTGCAGCTCAAGGTACACCAGCGTAAGGCCGTGTGGAGGTCCATTGCAACCAAGGTGCGGGCTCTGGGAGTGTCGAACCGCCGGCGCACCCACTGCCACAAGAGGTGGGACGACATATCACGACTGGCAAAGAACGTTGCCGAGATGACACTGGGGATACTCCCTCGCAGTGGCAGGTTGTCACAACGCAGCTTGACACCACTGATGTGCCGCATCTTGGCTGTGACACAGCCTGAGCTGGACACACGTTTGAAGGAGCATCAACAGCAAGCTAGGGGTGAGTATTCTGTGAAGGTTGATTTTGTCTGTGAGTGGCTGCATGTGTACCATGCCTGTACCTGCGCTGGTGTACGTGATGTGGTTACTGTGATGCAGTGGGTTGTAAGTGGCCCCTGTGCTGGGTGTGGCAGTCACGGATATTACATACATGCACTTACTGATGTTTTGCAGTCCTGGGAATTTCAATGGCATTGTGGGTGGTGTGCTGCAGGCCTGGTCCATTGGTGTTAGTGTTTGTACGCCCCAACATGCATGATGTTGTGCTGTCTGCCCATCACATGGCTCAGCTGTGCCGTGTTTAGATGTTTGTACGCACTGTTTGAGGTAGTGATGTGTGTCTGCATGGTGTGAATGCACGGGGTGGCCTGCAACATGTAGACTTTGTCATCCTCAGTGTTGCTTTGCTTGAATATGTTTGTCCTGTTGCTGTCACTTTGCTGACCCTACATGTCTCTCTGTTATGCAGCATCTCCCGTGGGCATGGAGGGACAGGGGACGGACACCAGTGGTGGTGAGACAAGCACAACAGCTGCACAGGATTCCAGTGACACAGATGTGACCAGCGCCTCGGAGGGGGATAGGAGTATGCTGGAGGAATCACAGCCCGAGACGCAAAGTTCAACATCATCTGATGACGGCGGTGGTGCAGACATCTTGGAGGACACAGGGAACGGAGAGTCTGCTACATCTTCCAGCACACAGCGTGCAGTGCCCACCCTCCCAGCCACTTCCTCTGTTGCTGCCCGTGTTCGCACCACAAAGAGGGGTAGAGTGTCCTTCATTCCAGGCACCGCTGCCCCTGCCCCTGTGCCCCCTGCTGCCATCAGTGCAGAGTGTGTGGACCTTATGCGCCAGCTGTGTGTGGGGCAGACAGGGCTCCTCAATGCATTGTCAGACCACGACCGCAAATTGGCACAGGTGTTAGCTTTCATGGAGGGCATCCATTCAGACGTGGGTGGGCTGCACCGCACTGTCCAGACAATGTCCTCCACAATGGCGGCTGCACTTCAACTGGCTCAATCTCGTAGTCCAATTCCAGTCCCTTTGGCCACCCCCATGCCAGTGGCTACGTCTGACGACGGTGACCACGCTTCACACACCTCAACGTCACGATACTGCACACGTAGCACACAGCAGCAGCAGCCCAAGCGGTCAAGGTCACAGACACCTTCCCCTACAAAGAGAAATACAACCACAGAGCGCAAAGGGAAGAGTCCGTCAGGCGTTGCAAAGGCACATGATTCAAGGAGGAAGTACTCAGGGTCACAAGCCTCAGAGCAATCCCCGGCCACAGACTCTGTGGTCCCAAAAACGTCTCGCAAAGGCATGCAGACACTCTCCATGCCCACTGTGAAGGTGGGGCCTGGCAAGGCTACACATAGTAAGGTATCCAAGGCTGTTTCACCAACTACCTCTACTCCCATTCCAAGTCCAGTGAAGCAGGGACAGGAGGGCACTGTAGGGGGCACACAGGGTAAAGAGGGGATGGAGGGGCAGAGGCAATGCCAGGCTAAGCGTCCTTCTGGATCCAGCACATCCCCAAAGGGAGGTCCAGCGTGTGCACCTGCGGCAGCCTTGGTGCTGAGTGTGCCGTTTGTGTCCACACCACTTCCCATTGATACGAAGACAGGCAAGCCATTTAGAATCCCCAAGAAGTGGAAAGGCACACCTCCACTGTCTCCCTCCCACACTGTGTCCCACGTCGGCCTGAGTCCACCTCCACGTGCCACTACACCACCTGGTCCAAGCAGCCCTCCAGCGTCCAAGGCCACTGATAGCTCTTCCTCAGCTGGGCGTCTCACTCCCCAGTCAAGTGGTCCAACTGTGCCCGACACACAGTCAGCTCCCAGTCAGACTGACAGCCAGGTCTGAATGTTGATCAATGTCACAGACCTGTCTCTCCCACACCGGTACCTGTGCTGCCCATCGTGTCACACCAGACTGTGTTGCTGACCATGGCGGAGTTTGGTGACACACATTCCCTGTGCAGCTTCTCATTGTCTCTGTCAGCACCTTGGACTGGCCACTGGCCTTGTAGTTTGCCCCCTGCCTGTGCAGCTTCTCATTGTCTCTGTCAGCACCTTGGACTGGCCACTGGCCTTGCAGTTTGCCCCCTGCCTGTGCAGCTTCTCATTGTCTCTGTCAGCACCTTGGACTGGCCACTGGCCTTGCAGTTTGCCCCCTGCCTGTGCAGCTTCTCATTGTCTCTGTCAGCACCTTGGACTGGCCACTGGCCTTGCAGTTTGCCCCCTGCCTGTGCAGCTTCTCATTGTCTCTGTCAGCACCTTGGACTGGCCACTGGCCTTGCAGTTTGCCCCCTGCCTGTGCAGCTTCTCATTGTCTCTGTCAGCACCTTGGACTGGCCACTGGCCTTGCAGTTTGCCCCCTGCCTGTGCAGCTTCTCATTGTCTCTGTCAGCACCTTGGACTGGCCACTGGCCTTGCAGTTTGCCCCCTGCCTGTGCAGCTTCTCATTGTCTCTGTCAGCACCTTGGACTGGCCACTGGCCTTGCAGTTTGCCCCCTGCCTGTGCAGCTTCTCATTGTCTCTGTCAGCACCTTGGACTGGCCACTGGCCTTGCAGTTTGCCCCCTGCCTGTGCAGCTTCTCATGTTCAGGCTCTGCATCTTGTGCCTTGGTCCTGTCTGATATTGTTGCCTATCAGTGCTATTTGTGAATAAAAACAGTTGCTCATGTTGTCAGTTGTGTCATTGTCCTTACTGGATTAGGCTTTTCCTGTATGTCTAACATTTACTGTGCCACATGCTCTGTGTGCCACTTCAACTGTGCCACTGGCTTGTTTGACTTATCATTTATTTTACAGGGGTGACGGGGACTTCAGTTCTTCATAACTCGGATACTTGTGGGGTCATTGATGTTGTTTTCGGTGACATACCAGACTCATGTTCCTTCCTTGTTGCTGTTGGCTATGTTTTACTGCATCCTGGTATGTGGGCACTGCAAACACATAGAGGGGTCATATACACGGGATTGCAGGCAGGCTGACCAGGCTCAACATGTATGTGCGTTCTTGCTTTCATGTATGCCTAGCAGTGTAGATGTGTAGTCATGTTGTGATGGGCAGTCATCCTAGTCACAACGGTTACTTGCATGGTGTGCATTTGGGTGGACAAGGGTTGTACGGTGTGTTGGTTGTGGCTTTGTCGTGTGTGTTGATGTGTGTGTTACTGGCGTGTGACTCATGGCTGTGTGGGACTGTTGTGTGTTTGTGTGCACACACTGCTTGTTGTGCATTCAGTGCTGTGGGTGTATGTTGCCTTGTGCTGTCCTAGTATACATCCCCTGATGTACTGCTGTGTTTGCTATGTGTTTTGTGGTGTTGTGCATCTGTTGTGTGTTTGATGTGTCTGTGTTGTTCTGTGATGGTGCACTTCTTGTCTGTGTTGTGGTATGTAGCCCATGCATTTTTCCTGACTGATGAGGTGGTGCACTCCTGTTGTGTGTGTGCTCCCATTGCCTTCCCCTAGTTTGGCTGCACAGGTGCTGTGTGTTATTTTTGTGGTTCTGTGTGTTTCTGTTTAGAATTGTGTTTGCCATTTTTGTTTTGGTGCAGACGTTGGTACTGTAATCCCTGTGTGTGTGTGATGTTTGTGGATGCCCCCAGGGGGTTTGATTGTTTGTTTGTATCTTGTCTGGACATTATGTAGGCCGTTCTGTGTGTCTGGCATTGGGATTGTGTGCTGCAGATATGAGGGGGGTATGT
The DNA here is from genome assembly GCA_963921515.1 of Calotriton arnoldi. Lineage (NCBI taxonomy): Eukaryota > Metazoa > Chordata > Amphibia > Caudata > Salamandridae > Calotriton > Calotriton arnoldi. The sequence goes on from CAWUFW010002619.1 coordinate 1,162,286, forward strand.
TTGGGGACTCCTATTTGTGTTTGGCAGTCATTGAGTGTGCCAATGTGCCCTGTGTGATACTCATGTGTACTTGCTGTTCTCTGTTTGACTTGAGGTCCTTCCTTTCATCCCTGTCCCTATGCATGGGTTGCCTTGCTGTCTCCCTGAGTTGTTGCACTGAGGTGACTGTTGTTTGACTTCACTCACTGTGCCAGCCATGTGCTTGGATGGGGTGTGGATGTTGTTCTGGGTTCCTTGTCCTGCATGTGTCTGTTCACCTGGTTGTTGGTTGTCTCCTTGCCCTCCCATTTGTGTGCACATCATTCATGCTTTCCTCTATGTTGTGCTCCATTGCTGGTGGCATGTAGTCTGTGTATGTGGCTGTGTGTCGGTGTGGGGTATGTCTGTGTGAGTTGGCAGGGTGTGTGTCCAGTAGTCTGTATGTTCCTTGTGTGTATGTTCATTTTGTGCTTGTCTTCTGCTTTCTTGCCATGTATGTGGTGTTGTGGTGTGTGTGTGTGTTGCCCTGGGCCTGTGCCTCTGTGCTGTGTGTTAATCTACACCAAATGCTGCTGTGTCTGTCTCCCTAGGTGTTAGTTGTGTGCTGCTGGGTGTGGATTTAGGTCGCTTGGTGTTGGACATGGGGGTGCACAGGGGGGATTGGCATGTTTCTTGCTGTGTGTGGCGGAGCTGTGGGTGGTGGGTGGTGGTGGTGGCCTGGGGTCTTTCTGGCCTGTCCGTTGCTGTACATGCATTCTGCTTTGTGCGATGGATTTCCCGCATGCTCACCGCTGCGGTGTCGTCAGCTACACATTACATTATGTTCGCGGTACTTTGGTGGGCTTGATGCAGGGTGTGAATTGGTGCCAGCTGAGACATGTGTGGGTACACTGATGGATGTGTTCCTGTCCACACCAGTGTGTCTGGTGTGGCCAGGTGCCCTGTTTCAGCCCGTGGAATTTGTGTTCTGTTTTGTGCTGTATTGTGTTTTGTTTACGTACCTGCGGCGGCGTCCGCGGCGGGCGATGTTGGCCTGGTGATGTATCACGTACAGCACCGGGAGGACGTGTAGTGCTGGATCCATGGCGTTCGGCTCCGAGTGGAGGGCTCCGGAGTCTCGTTTCACGCTCCGCTGTCGAGATTCCGCCGTGTCTGGATGGGCGGTTTCTCCCCTGCGGTTCGACGGGTTGTTTGGCGCATCCTAATTTGTTGAGCGGACGGGACGTCATTCCGCACGGCGGTGAGTCTCCATTGGCTCACACCGGCGCGGTGGCGGGCGGAATTTCATGGCGGTCGGCGTTGCACCGCGGAGGTCGGGAAATGGGCCATATTTGCCCTTCATAATATGGCGGCCGTGAGGACCGCTGCTGGCGGGCGGTAAGAGGCATTTTTCCGCACCGTCGGCACCGCGGTACTGACACCGACCGCCATCGTAATCGGCCCCTAAGTTAGTCTTATCTGACTGCAGCTCCTCTGTGCTCCTGATCTTTACCACAACACTCCACCAACTGTAGAAACAGACGCACAAGCAAGAGCAAAACCCTGAAAAGTAAATACTAAAAAGGGACTATTTTTCCAAATGAAATACATGAAAAAGCATGAGTAAATTGTGTAAATAATGTTTTTAAATATGTAAAAAAACGTTTTGCTAATCTATTTTACTGTGTTAAATAAAGATGTATATTATTATATTTATAATTATTTTAAATACATTTTAAAATATTTGTTGTTTTAATAAAAACTTTAAAACTTAAAATCATTTTCTTGTGGTAGTTTATTTTCTAAAAAACTTTTAGTATAAAGTTTTATTTAGTAAAAATAGATAGATCTAGTATCTTTAATATGTATTATTTAATGCAGTACTAAATATGTCGCTTTATTCATTTTCATATATGTAACTAATTCTTTTAAATATTAAATATATTTATTAAAAATACTCAGGCATTAATAAATAATATCCACATATTAAAAGACTTCCCTACCCCAGACCCCTTATATCCCTTACATCCCGTCCCTGGGCTCCCAAGATGGCGGTCGTCACAGCGCTGCTTCGGACAGCCCCTGCTTCCCGCTGCTGACAGGTGAGGCCACCAAAATACAGGCCCTTGGTGCATGACCCACTGGTACCGGGATTGGCCAATAATTCTTCAATATTAATACCAGAGTATTAATAGTTAATATGTAAGTAGCAAAACACTTCCCCACCCGATACCCCTGTATCCCTTGCATCCCATCCCTAAAACTTAATGTACAAAAATATATAATTTAATTAATCTTTCTTTAATTACTTTTTTAAAATTATACACCCAACTATTAATAGTTACTTCTCAAGTATTAATTCACTTCCCCACCCAATAATTAGGAGAGGGTGTGACTTAACAGTTAGGGCCGCCGACCCTGAAGCTGGGGAACCAGGTTCGAGTCTGGCGGGAGGCTCAAACATCATGTGATTCTGGGCAAATCACTTAATCTCCCCGGGCCTTAAAAAAAAAATATGTGTACCTCTGTAATGCAACTGGTGCTCATGTAAAGCGCTCTGATGCCTTCGGGTCCAGTTTGTGCTAATAAAACTGCAAACAAAAATAACCCTATATCCCTTGCATCCGGCTGCGGCCTATCTGTATAGGCTGAGGTGCCACTCCCCCCTACCTTTTTCCGGACAAGGAGAGTGTCTGTCAGGTTGAACAACGGTCTGCTTTTTGATTAAGACAAGACAGAGCAAACCCAACTTTTTTTCTGTAGCAAGTGTCATTAAACTTGATACAAAACGATCAGTCAATTGAAAACAGCATATTCTTATGAGGAGAAATAAATTACATTTGTAGTATTCTTTATTTACTGGTGGGCTCTATGCATACATAGCATTTTTTAAATGTAGTTTTTACATGTGTATACTGTGCAGTGGCCTCTGTCTCTGCATGTACTCTGACTCTTGGAGACAACGAAAAACTATTGTCTCGGGCTCACCTCTGGCATACCCGCTTGTGCTATTTAACATAAATGGTAAGGGACTGAAAAGAGTTGGTAGAAAGCAAGTAAGAAGTGACACTGGTGTATATACAAGAAGGTTGAAGCATTGCCGTCTTATGGATTTTTGGGACCCCAGGTAAGACACGTTTGCTAGTCTCCTCTTCAAAACAACTTTTGAAATTTTTACCTATTTTCCTTGAATTCAACCCCTTATGATGGCATACAATATTGAATTATACAATACACTTTCAGAAACAGGCACACATTCAAAATCAGTCGAAAGCAAAAGCTGCCTATCATCCATGAGCCAGGTAATACTATGCTTATTTGTCTTGCAACATATTATGTAGAATTCATTGTCTAAACAGCCTGTCCATCTCCTTGAAGGAAAGACACTGTAATGGTAAGGGTGATATTGTGGATTTTCTTTGGAATAGTGCATAATATTAAAATAAGATATATATTGGTTTGGGAGCTGGCAATATGATGATGAAATCCATATTTCAAAGGAAACCTGAAATATTTTCCATATACTATGGTTTCCTAGTGTGTGAATGTGTAAACAAATTCTCAAATTTGAGAGAGTTTCTCGGCTCGTGCCCTCAGAGGAATGTTTTGCTTCCTCTGGCACGAAAACCTGCCTCTGATGCTGTGTGGGTCAGCTCTTCCCCTCCAAGTCACCCTTGGTCTTCTGTATCTATCCCTCAATTGCCTGCAACAAAGAATAGCTTGTCAGCACTGCATCCGATAAGTTGATCAGCTCTCCTCGGCTGACAGAATGAGGCTGCTTACATAAGTAATTAGCTAATGCTGCACAGCCTCATAAACCTTTCCCTTACATCTGATTGGTTTGCGTGTCTGGTGTCCCTCCTTGTTGATGTTACAGAGGGAATGTAGACTGTTAGCTAGAAAGTCCCTCCCACATATAAGTAGGATCCACTCCTTGTGGTCATAAGAAGAGGATGTAATGGCGGCATCTAACATGTGCAGGCATTTCCCTGACTATTACTGGGCCAATGAAAACTAGTTAAAGGTTTATTCTAATGTTTGCTTGATGTTGGATCTTTACTCTAGATATTGTTGAACTTACCCATTTAAAGTATTTGTGTGGCTGCTGAAGCAGACGCAAAGTACAGTGGGCATATGCCTCCGCTTTTATTGGGTGTGGTCGATTATTGGAAGGGTTATGCTGGGCTTTGGGTTTGGGCAACCGAGTCCATCATCTGTTATCATTCACCACCATCCTGCCCATGAAAGTCAGTTTAGATGCAAGACTCAATCCATGACAGCATGTGGCGTTCACCTGTGACAGTGGTGCACACCCAGAGGGCAAACGCCTAATTACTCCTGGATTAACTTGGGTTGCGGAGCATGGGGGACCACAGTAATTTTAAATCAAAACATGATTTTGCACCTAGATGTGTTTCTCCTCCTAAATGTGATGTATGCTCCTAAAAGTGTTTCCACATGCCTGCAATGATGCATGAAGGGTGATTTTGCACCTAAATGTGATTTTACAGCTAAACATGATTTATATCGTAAATGTGACAACAAAGTATTACTTATTTTGCCCCCAGACTGAATATGAACATAAATATAATTTATACTCTTAAATGTTTCCACACTCATACGATGTTGCACCAAGGGTGATTATTGCACTTTAACAACAAGTCCTGTCACAGAGAAACTTAACCATCGAAAGGTAAGATTCACATGGCAGGTGGTGCGGAGTAGAATAGAATGACGTAGATTAGATTGGCGTAGAGTGCAAAGCGTAGAGTGCACTGGCGTACAGTGGAGTAGTACAGAGTAGAGTGCATTGGTGTAGAGTGCAGTGTCATAGAGTGCAGTGTTGCAGAATGGAGTGGCGTGCAGTGGAGTGGTGTAGAGTAGAGTGGAGTGGCCTAGACTGGAGTGGAGTAAAGTGCAGTGACAGAGAGCAGTGGTTCAGAGTATATTGGGGTAGAGTGCATTGGCATAGAGTAGAGTGGTGCAGAGTAGAGTAGAGAGGCATAGAGTGGAGTGGCGTAGAGTGGAGTGGTGCAGAATAGAGTTCAGTGGTGTGGAGTGTTGCAAAGTAGAGTGGAGTGGCATAGAGTGGAGTATGCATGGTGTGGTAGCATTACAAACAACACATCTTCAATATTGAAATACCATTACATTTGCACAGACATACAGTTTTACTGATAAAAGTATACAGCACACAAACGATAATGTGTGGAAATGTCCTCACCTAGTGTATTGATTTGTTTTGATTGTATTAAAATATTTGTTTCTACCTCATTACAGAATTACCCAAAAATGTGCTTCATTTCTGCTTGCCTAATTCTGATATATTCTTAAATATCTGCACAGTTCATTTACAGACATTTACATTTTGTTGTGTGCTATAAAAATAAATAACATCCTCCAGCCTTTCTACAAAACACCCAGAGTAACCAGCATGATTGTCACATAATTCCTCTCATTTTGAAGTCAGAGAAGGTAAGGTAACCCTCAAGCTCCCTGGACACTTGACCTCTGCATTTGAATGCACAGCAAATGTGACAAGATAAGAACAAGATTTAAAGGCCTGTTTACAGAAACACTGGTGGAAGGATACAGTAAAAAAAGTTTGCTCTACGGAGGGACAAACTCAAGCTGGACAGCCTAAAATAATTAAAGACAGCTCATAGAAACCAAGCAAATGTGAGTTACAAACCACAAAGCCAATAATAAGCAATGGGCGGAATGCATTCCCAGGGAAGCTAAGATGTATTTAGCAAACCAGACAGCTGTGCTTACAATTTACTTTCAAGTTAGTTTAGAGCAAATGGTGGCTTAGTTCATGGCACGCACTCTGCTCTGCGCGCACCTTCCTTCGCTCAGTCTGTCTCCTGGTGCTACATGTATTTGGTGTGCACCGGCTCTAGTAACACAGGCAAGTTTCTGTGCAGCTGATGGTGGTTCCAGGCCTTGTTTCGTGGTGCAATAATTGCATTACCCCTACACTGTGTTTTCTATTTGATCTTGAGCTCCTGATCACTCATCATCATGCATTGTGGCCTTATTTGGTGCCCTGACTTCAAGGGCAGGCACACAAGCACTTTGCAATCTTGGATCAGTAGTTTTATTTTATTGTTAAAAGTTTGTGCGTAAATATTACTGCATATAAACTTAAGCACTGTTGGATAAAAACCCGTGAAAGCTAAAGGTGCTAAACATGAGTTGGGTCTCAATAGGAGCGGGGCACTTCACATGCTGCTATTTTTAAACCCATAATCATAGTGGTAAAAGTGCCACTAAAGTGCAGAATGTATCATGCTGTTGGCTAAACAGCCACAGCAAGGCTAAATGTGTCCCACATGACATTGAGCCACCTGGCATCTATGAACCGGGGATAAGCAGTATTCTCTCTCTTCTAATTACACCATGGTATTGGTATATATATGACTTCATGGGGTTTGTGTTGTTTGTCACACTCAAAACACAGCCTACTACATCATGGTATGATCACCAGAGGAGATCTGCTATTTGGAGCTGACTTCCTACAGAGAAAGTGTTGCTTCACCAACAGTAGCGGCCCGTGGTGGGAGTGCTGTGGGGCGGGGGAGGGGCAGGGTGGGGGGTAGTAAAGTACGGAATATGGCCGTATAGAGGTAAGTAGACATATAAATAAATAAAACGAATTTCGTTGCGCGCGCTGCATTGCCAAATGCGATGCAGCGTGCGCAACGAAATTCGTTTTATTTATTTATATGTCTACTTACCTCTATACGGCCGTATTCCGTACTTTACTACCCCCACCCTGCCCCTCCCCGTCCCACGCCACCGCCCGGCAGCACTCCCACCACGGGCCGCTACTGTTCACCAATACCCCTCCTCCTTTACTTGGTGGCTCAAAAAGTCCTGTTTCTTACGCACGTTCTTGCTTCAACCCTCCAGAGCTCTCAAGCTGCCCTACATCACCTTACTCAGTCCTAGGTTTTACTTGGCGTTCAGGTACATATGTATGTTTTTTATTATAAATCTAGGACTACAAGTACCAAAATGCAAAGTATTGTCCAGGACTTGATGAACTACTGACACCTCACCTGATGGAACCTGACAGCTCTGTGACGTCATTCGTCAAAAATTGAAGAATGTGCTATCTTACCAAGTCTCTGGATTACTGACTATTTGTGTAATATATGCGTATGTTTAGATAGTGCCAAAAAACTGCCTTTAAGTTCAGTCAGAATATTTTACTGTACATTTTATATACCAAAATACTAGGGGGCAGATTTACAATAACTGGCGCAACCCTGCATATTAGCAGGGATGCGCCAGTTATTGTGCGTGACGGAAAAATAGCCTTGCGCCACCATGGATGCGCCGCATTTACAATGCGGCGCACCGTGGCGCAAGGATAGACAGATGCGTGACGCATCTGTCGGCGTAACGGTGACGCAGTGCTGGAGTCGTGTCGCAAGCGCGACGCAACTCCAGCACTGCTCAGGGGCGGCCTATACTTGCTGTGCTGCGTCACTCCTTACGCCTGCTATAAGCTGGCGTAAGGTTTTGACGCAGCGGGGTGGTAAAAGTGACTCAGTGAAATCTTGTAGATTTCACTGCGTCACTTTTACGTGGCTTCCTTGCGACGGACCACCCACCCTGCATACATTATACCTGACGCAGGTATAATGTAGCGCAGGGCTTTACAATGTGACGCATCTCCCTAGATGCGTCACGTTGTAAATATGTCGCATAGTGGCGCATTGTTTACGACGCCGCTGCGTCACAGAAGTGACGCAATGGTGTCGTAAAGATGTCGCAAGGGGCTTGTAAATCTGCCCCTAGATCGCTATAATCAAATTAAAAAATCATGGAAAGGAAGATTGTGTTCATTGTACATCTAAAGGTGCAAAGCTGATCTCAGGACTTTTCAAAAACTGCTTGAAAGTTAGGGGGGCATATTTGCAATGAAATGTCAGAGTGCGGAGCTGTGACAAATTTGGCAACGCCGCGCTCCGACATATCCCAAATGCAGGGAGGCACAGTATTTACAACAATATGGAGCACCCCTGTTTTCCCTAGCGCTGGCGCTAAAATTAGCTGTCTAGCGCCAACGCAGGCACCCTTGCACCATAGTGCAAGCGTGCCTGTGTTGCAGGGAATGATTGTTTATGTGCAGGAAGGGACACCAGATTTGCAAGGATGTGTAAATCTGAGGCAGCGCCAAAAACTAATGCCATGCAAGAGCAGGCGCTAGAATGGCGAAATGAGGAGAAATATTTGTATTTCTCCTCGTTTTTGCTTTTTCTATGTGTGATGCATTCTGCAGAACACATTGAAAGAGCAAAACACCATTAATGATTGTTTATGTGCAGGAAGGGACACCTTCCTGCACATAAACAATGAATAATGGCGATTTGTTACTTCTATGTGTGTCGCATTCTGCAGCACACATAGAAGTAGCAAATCGTCGTTATTTAATGATTCTTTATGTGCAGTAAGGAGCACCTTCCTGCATATAAACAATCATTAATGGTGTTTTGCTCTTTCTATGTGTGCTGCAAAATGCATCACACATAAAAAAACAAAAATGAGGAGAAATAAAAGTATTTCTCCTAATTTCGCCATTCTAGCGCCTGCTCTTGCATGGCATTAGTTTTTGGCACTACCTCAGATTTACATATCCTTGGAGTTCTGGGGCAGCATAAGAAAGCCATGGGTGTTGCAGTGGAACGCCAACAGCAACACCCATTGAATGCTCCTTTCCGCTCAGTGATGCATATACAGGGGCTGTATTTACAAGGTGGCGCTTAGCCACAAAAAGTGGGTTAACGCTGCTTTGTAAATATGGAGAAGATCATAGCGCCACCAGAACATTTCTAAAAGTAACACTCTGGTGGCGCTATTCGCTTGTAAATATACCCCAGAGTTTGCAGATTTATAAAGCGTGGCTTATCACCCCAGAGCTTATCCAGGCGCTGTCCATGGGAACGGTAAGTGGACGGGGAGAATAGGTGATTTGCCCAGAATCACAGGAGGTTTCGCTAACGCCGAGACTCGAATCGGATCCTCAGCTCCGAGTCGGCAGCTCTGCCCGCTGCACCACATCCTCTCCCAAGTTACAGTGTCCTCGCCTACTAATTGAATCTTAGGCATGTGGAACACCTTCAACCAGCCCTGGCTATTTACCCAACAGAACTTTACATGCTGGGATTTGTAAGCCCATACTTATACAGATTTTTAAAAACCTAAAAGCAAAGGGGCTTATTTACAAGCCCCTTGCGCCACTGGTGCGTCACTTTTCCCCCCTATTAAAAGTGACGCACCGGTGGCGCAAGGGGCTTGTAAATACGCCCCAAAGTGTTTTGGCTACGATGGCACGAACGACTGAAGGAGTTGCACATTAAATGGGACCACCTGGCCTTTTGCGATGTTATGAAAATATTGATTTTTTTTGTGGGTGGAATGTAAGAGCAAATGTTCCTCTCTGTCTAAAAAGTAAACAATAGCCATGTGTCCCTAGCAGCACTAGTGGTGCCCATAGGATTGCTGGCAGAGAGCGCCGCCAGCATAACACACCGCTGCTGAAAACCATAGCTGCTAAGTGACTCAATGTTATATGGCGCGCCATCCCTTCTCCCCCGCTTTTAGCCAATTACATTGTTTCTCCACATTATTGCAATGTTAAATGGGATACCTCACGTCCCAGAGCCAACGTTCTGTAGGTTAAAATCCATGTCTGGCAGAGATATCACACGTAGACATGGCACAGATAGGGCAACCTGGCGGCTATGGCAGGGAGTCAACCGGGAAAGGCCTGTAGCCATGGGTGTAATTGCCTCATGTTGCCTGAAGCCACTATTGATTCTTAAGGACATTTTTTTTTGTGGAGGGGCAATGGGTATCTCAAACGGTCCCAGCACTGAGCATTCCACCTGACAAGCCTGTGTGTGACTGGAACAATAAGGTTTTGGCTGTAGTGTTTTCAGTGATAGTCGTACATCCAACCAGGCTGTGGTAGAGTTTTGCATCTGCTCATCGAGCTCTGTTGACCCCTGTTACTGGCAGCAAAACTTAGGTTGAAAGGTGGAGCCCAATATTCTTCCCTTGCAACTCGACAGGCAGTGAGGCTCCTCCACTTGCGCCCTGAGGCCTGGTGATGGAGCACCAGCCGGAAGGACTGCAGCTGGGGCACCGCCCCCTGCGATGCACCTGCTGGGCTGTGGCATACAATTCTCATGAACATGAACAGGTCTTGTTTGTAAATCCACCTTTTATCTTGAGAGATTGAAAATATGCTCTAATCTACTCTGCACCACTGCACTCTACGCCGCTCTACTCTCCGCCACTGTACTCTACCATGCACCACTCCACTCCACTCTATTCTGAAATAATCTACTCTGCTCCACTGCACTCAGCACTCTGCGGCACAGCACTCGGCACAGCGGTGCTGTAATCTGCACCACTCTACTCTATGCCACTATACTCTACTTCGCAACACTTTATGCTACTGCACTCTACGCTATTGTACTCTACGCCACTGCTCTCTACATCACTGTACTCTGCACCACTCTACTCTACGCCACTGCAGTCGACGCAAGTGCACTCTATGCCACTCTACTATACACCACTGCACTCTACGACAGTCTGACCTGCAACACTGCACTTTCTGCCACTGCTTTCTCTGCCACTGAAGTCTACGCTACTGCACTCTCCGCCACTGCACTCTAATCTACCCAACTCTATGCTAGTCTATGCCAATGCACTCTATGCCACTACAATCTACGCCACTCTACTCTGCATCACGCCACTCTACGCCACTGCACTCTACCCTGCACCACTCCACTCTACTCTGCACTACTCCACTCTACGTCACTTCACTTCACTCTATTCCATTCTACTCTGCAACACTGCAGTCTCTGCCACTAGACCCTACGCCACTCTACTCTGCATCACTGCACTCTATGCCACTGCACTGTACTCTAGACCACTCTACTGCACTCTCCGCCAATGCACTGTATGCCTCTACACTCTATATCGCTCCACTCTACGCCACTGCACTCTATGCAAATACACTCTAAACCACTCTAATCTACTCTGACCCACTGCACTCTACGACACTGCACTCTGCAACACTCTACTCTATCCCAGTGCAATCTACATCACTCTGTTCCACTCTACGCCACTCCACTCTATGCCTCCACAGTCTACCTTGTGCCACTCCACTCCACTCTACGCCACTGTATTCTATGCCACTGCACCCTTATCCACTGCACTCTATGCCAATGAACTCTACACCACTTTACTCAAAGCCAATGCACTCTACACCACTGCACTCTATTCCAATCTACTCTGCACCACTGCACTCTACGCAACTATATTCTACTCTGCAACACTCTAATCCTCTGCACTCTACGCCACAATACTCTATGCCAATTCACTCGACTCCACTCTAATCTACTGTGTACCACTGCACTCTATGACACTGCATTCTACGCCTCTCTACTCTACACCACTCTACTCTATGCCAGTGCACTCTACTTCACTCTACTATGCAAGACTGCACTCTTCACCACTGCACTCTACACCACTCCAGTTCACTCTACACGACTCCTCTCTACGCCGCTCAGCTCTATGCCACTCTACTCTGCAACACTGCACTCAATGCCAATGCACTCTATCCCACTACTCAATGCCGCTGCACTCTACTCTGAAAAAATCTACTCTACGCCTCTGCACTCTATGCCACTGTACCCTACACCACTCTACTCCACCCTACGCCAGTCCACTCTATGCCACTGCACTCTACACTGCACCACTCTGCACCACTCTATACTACTCTGCACCACTCTACTCTACGCCACTGCTCTCTACGCCAACGCCCTCTACACCACTTTACTCAAAACCAATGCACTCTACAACACTGCACTCTACCCCAACTACTTGGCACCACTGCACTCTACACCACTATACTGTACTCTGCAAAATTCTACGACACAGCACTCTACGCTACTGCACACTGAGCCATTCTACACCACTGTGCTCTGTGTCACGGCACTCTATGCCACTCTACTCTGCACCACTCTACTCTGCGCTCCTGAACTCTGCACCACTGTACTCTACACCAATGCACTCTATGCCATAGCACTCTATGCCACTGCATTCTACAACACTCTACTCTGCAAGACTGCACTCTCTGCAACTGAACTCAATGCCACTCTACTCTGCACCTATGCACTCTATGCTACTGCACTCTACTCTGCACCACTCAACTCTATGCCACTCTACTGCACTGTACACCAATGCACTCTACGCCACTATACTCTACATCACTCCACTCTACGCCACTCTAATCTACTCTGCACCTCTGCACTCCACGCCACTGCACTCTATACCACTCTACTCTTTGCCACTGCACTCTACGCTACTCCACTCTACACCTCTGCACTCTACCCTGCACCACTCCATTCTACACCACTTCACTCTACTCTGAAACAATCTACTCTATGCCACTGCACTCTACATCACTGCGCTCTACTCCACTCTACGCCACTGCAATCTACTCTGCACTTCTGTACACTACATCACTGCACTCTATGCCGATGCAGTCTACACCACTTTACTCAAAACCAATGCACTCTAAGCCACTGCACTCTCCGCCAATCTACTCTGCACCGCTGTATTTTAGCCCACTTCACTCTAGGCCGCTCTACTACACTTTACGGCACTCCACTCTATAACAATATACTCTATGGTACTCTATTCCTTTAAACTCTACTCAGCTCTATGCCACTCCACTCCACAACACTCTACTCCACTCTATGCCACTCTACTACACTACTCCACTCTATGACGCTCTACGCAACTCCCTCTATGACACTTCATGACACTTTACTCCACTCTGTTTTAAGACACACTACTCCACTCTGCTCCACTCCACTACTCCACTCTATGCCACTCCACTCTATGACATTCTATGCCACTCCACCCTGTGACACTCAACTCTACAACACTCTACTCCACTCTATGCCCTTCCACTCTCCTACACTACTCCACTCTATGCCACTCCACTCTACGTCAATCTACTCTGCTTTACGTCACTATAAGCTACAACACAATGTTCCACTCTATGCAACACCCTCTACACCACTCCACTCTGTTCTACACAACTCCACAACACTCTATGCCACTCCACTCTACTCCACTCCACGTCACTCAACTCTACTCCACTCTACGCCCTTCCACTTTACAACATTCTACTCCCTCCATGACATTCCACTACACTCTACACCACTCCACTCTACACCACTCCTAGCGACTCAACTCTACTCTATGGCACTCCACGCCACTCCACGAATCTTTATGCCACACCATAACACTACACTGTACTCCACTTTACTATACTCCCCGAAACTCTCCTTTAACCCTGCTAACGTTTAGCCATGCTGAACAGCCACGCTGGTGTATAACATGGTTAAAATATATTGGCAAAGCCAATAGCTCTTGCATAGGTGAGACCTATTGGCTTTGCCAATGCTTGTTATACTTGAGATCCTGATAAGGCACAGAAAAACATATGAAATTTGCCATGAGGAAGAGACTGAGTCACAACAGCCACCACGGTGCAGTCACCAACCACCCCCGCCCCCACCACCACCACACAAAACACAACACAACACCTCATAGGGTCATCCCACCTAAATCAAAGGAGATTAAACAGTTTTGGGAAGGTGCATAGGTTTTCTGCACTAGAGATGCATTTTGTTTGTTTGGTGGGTGAAGCGAAGCCCTAAATGGTGACACCTCTGCATGCAGATTACTTTAGGGGCATGCGTAACACTGAGGTGTCTGGTGGTTGGTTCTTCTCAGAGCTTGTGGTAGCACACAGCAAGCTCCCACGACAGATGAGATTACGCCAGCATGGCCTGGCTGACCACAGACAGAACAACCAAACCAAAAACATTCATCAGCCCCCAAGGAAGCTCTGCTGTATGTATAACCCAGATGTGCAGGGAGGGGGCAGGGTAACAACTGCCAGGAACAAAAGAGTAAAAGCAGGAGTCTAAAAATATAAAACCCACACCTCCTCCATTACAGAGCTCATGCACGCACTCAAGAGTCTGTGCACATTTAGAACAGACACCCGTCCTGCAGAGGACAACCGATGCAGTATAAAGCCTTTGCTGTGCCTTGGCACATACATGCAGGGTTTGTGTAATTATAATAAAATCTCCTTGTTGACGTAAAGCACATTTATCAAAAGGCGCCCGGGGGTCCTTGCGCACCTAGCGGGTAGCTCCCTCCCGACCTTGGATATACACAGTAGTTTAAAACCCCCACAGAGTTTATGAACATACAGTTTATGCACTGTCTGCGACATACAAACACTTTCTTCGCATGATCCAAACAAACACCCTTCCAAGCACACATCCTACACGGTGTAGCATGATGCAGCCAATGTAAGAAAGCGCATCAGCGCACATAAGGGTACTAAGAGCTATAAAAGTTAAAATACAATACAGATATAATACAAAGCCCACTGCAGAACTTATGCACAGTGTAAAACCCTACTCCTAAACCATCCCCAACCCAGCACAGCATAGTCTGAGAATACGATTTAATGTGTACATTTTGTAGGGAGCCATTCGGTCACCGGTACCCCTGACCCCAACAAGATCTTGCACGCAACCCTCAGAGCAGTGCATGGCCAGAGGGTATAAATAAAGGGGCACAAGACCACTTGTGGTCTTTGGCATATAGCTAATGAAGGTGTGTGTATGTCCATTCATTGCACTCACCCCCGGCATACCTGCACCTCCAGGCCCACACTACAGTGGCGACGAGGGTGGCAGATCATAGTGCTTCTGCTACCCGGGGGCCGTACTACATCGGCAAACCGCTCCTGCTCAGAAATTCACTGCCTCCATGGCCCTCCGCAGTGGCTTGCTCAGCACCTGTACCGATGACGATCAACCAAAGGAAGTGTGTGTGCAGCTCATCTAGGGGTGCAGGTCGAAGACACTCGGAGGTCTGATCCTGTGCCAACCAGGCATCAGCTTGGAGGACATTCTTATCCTCGCGCGGTCTCACAACCTCTCTGCTGCACGTGCAGCCGAAATGGAATCATCACTCTCTAGCACCCACAGTGGCCTTCAACCCCACCAGCCATAAAAGCAGAAACAGTAGATGCCCTCAGAACACACCCGAAAAGTTGGAGAAGGCGACCAGCTGACTGGACATCAAGTGTCCGATGCTGGAACTGCGGAAGGGAGGAGCATCCACTGACCTGCTGAGGGCAAGACGTGCTCCACTTGTGAAAAACCAAACCACTTTATCAAGGTCTGTACGAGAGGGCCGTGGGAAGAACACCACACACAAAAGCGGTCAGGTGCCTCACGCTGGATAAGGCTCAACAGCAGCACCAAGGCCCACATTGATCATGGGCAATGAGCCACCATGATGACACTAAGTCCAAAAATGACGAAGAAATATTCCTAGTATCATTCACGGCACACATGGAGAAAAGCCACAGGCCCCAGACAATCTGCGAAATAGAAGGGGTAGGAATGGGGGTTAAGACTCTAATCAACACAGGGGCATCCATAATATGCCCACCTGCGACCCAAGCCCACTCTGTCACCCTCCTCCACAAAAATATACACTTATGGAGGGCAGGCCCCACTCCCGCTACTAGGCACTATTGACGTGCCAGTGCAAAGCAACAGGAAAGAAGACACCGGCTGTGTTCGTCGTTCAAGGAGAGGCAGAAACTCTTGTGGGGTGTCACACGACCGAATATCTCGAACTTGTGTTCTTTGCCCAAAACCTCCAAGCACATCTAGTGGACCACATACTGCATGACTTCCCCCATCTATTTCAAGGACATGGGTGCCCAAAAAGGACCCCCGTACAGCTACACAGCTATACAGCAGTAAAGCCAGTGGCCCTGCGCCACCACAGAATATCATTCCACCTACGGCCCCTGGTTGAAGAAGAACTGGACAAGCTTGAGCGACTCATTGTCCTCATTGACGAGGTGTCAGGCCCCACCCCATGGGTATCACGGCCACAATAGGCTGCCATTCCTAGGAAGCTGCACACCTCGGTGGCATTTGTTGGAGCAAGAACTTCTCTTATTGCCTGAGACTTGCGCGGGTCAACTTAGATGTTGTCTTTTGTGAACACATACCCAAAGAATTAAATTTTCTTTTGAAGAATGAACACTTCTAGTGGTGGAGGGTCAGTCCGTAGGCACTGAGGCCTTTCAATGTCACTCTGAGCTGGCGATGATGTTCTTCTATGGTCTTGGAGTATACGAGGATGGCATCGCTTATGTTCATCATTCCTTATAAACCAGACAGGGTTTCTTGTATTGTGTTCTGGAACACTTCAGCTGCCAAGGAAATCCCGAAGTTCAGAAGCTTGTACCTCTTTAAGCCCATGTGAGAGGAAAATGTGGTGATGTACCTGCTGTCTTCGGCTAGTTGTAGTTGATGGTATCCTGCATTTAGTGTGAGTTTGGAGAACCATTGTGCTCCATTGAGGTCCGCAATTACATCGTCCATTGTGGGCTGGATGCACCTCTCTCTCCTGATGGCCTTTTTGCGCAAGCGCATGTCTATGCACAGTGGGATCTTGCCTGGTTGTTTCGGTTTTTCGGCAATCACCATCAGGGTTCGATCGCAGAGCCCTTCCGGGCACTGACCAAAGAGGACATGAAGTGGATCTGGGACCCCAAGGAGGCGAAGTCTTTTGAAAAAGTCAAGAACACATTACTAGGCAACACCACAATGGTCTACTTTGACCCTGAAAAACCGACAGAGCTAATTGTAGATGGTAGACCGGTGGGGCTAGGTGCAGTACTGGCCCAGGAAACTGAGCCAGGGAGATGGGCACCCCTCGCAATAGCCAACCGAGCTCTCACCCCAACCAAGGCAAGGTACGCTCAAATTGAGAGAGAAACTCTCACCATCAAATGGGGTTATGGTCAATTCCATCTATACCTGTGTGGACGCCTGTTCCGCGTCATCACTGACCACCAACCGTTGGTGTCCGTGTTCAAGGGCACTGCACCACACCCCTGCCTCACATCGAGCACTGGGCCATACAACTGCAACAATACTGGCTGGAAGTGATATACAGACAAGGGTCAAGGAACCCATCAGACATCTTATCATGCCAATCTGTGCCGATGGAAACTCACACCACCACTGACGATGCGCAGACAGAGGAATAATTGAAGCTGGTGAGCCAGGGAGCATGCCCACAAGCGCTGGGCCTGCAAGAAATAAGCCACGCCACAGCGGGGGATAGTGTCCTTCAGAAAGTTGTCAGCACCCTACGAGAGGGCACTTGAAAGATGTTCCTCAAGGATGCCAATCAGTGCGTCTGCCCTGAGAGAGACAAGCTAAAACAACTATGGAGGGTCATGCACAAGCTAAGTGCCACGTCTGACGGGTTAGTGTTGAGAGGACATCGGCTAGTAATACCATCTACCCTGACCCAACGGATCTCCGAGCTAGCCCATAGTGGGCATCGAGGAGCCGCCAAGACAAAACACCATTTGAGCGAGCGCGAGCTGCCAGCCTACAGTGAGTGCTGCTGGGGGTTCAGGCAGTAACTGATTCACCTCCAGATCGAGAAGAGGTGAATTCAAAAGTCAAGGGCAATGTGAAAACGTGGTGCAGCCGTGATTAGTTTCCTTTTCACTTTGCTCTGAGTGGGAATGCTGTGGTAAGTCAGGGTCCAGCATTCTTCTGACATTGGACTCACACTGGGTGTCAGACTTTGGCGCTCTGGTAAAATTGGCTTTTCAGACCGAGGCTTCCAAACGGGATTTGTACAGGCAGCTGTTCGGCAATGTTTTCTCTCCCTAGGCCTCTGTTCACAACTCACTGGGCCACAATGTTGTCTTCCCATTCAGAGTTGCTGTTCAGGATTTCGATTTTGAAATAACAACGAAACACTGTTCGCTAAAGTTGTGTTGTGCAGCAGATGAGGTGTGAAAGGTCTGTAAGTTGCCACAGGGCATAACGGTCAGGGGCGTAGGAAGGGGGTGCGGTGGGTGCGGGCCGCCCGGGTGTCATCACTGAGGGGGTGACAAAATGGCAAAAATATGTGTTTTAAACACATATTTTTGCCATTTTGTCAAGCCGGGGTGACAAGAAATGTTCCGCACCGGGTACCACCTGACCTTGCTACGCCACTGATAACGGTCCATTCATTTGATCTTTTTTTCTAATATAATGAGACATGATTTGGCCACTATCATTGTGAACCTTATTGTTATGATTTATATAAAAACCCATGAAAAAGCTTGCTTGATTTTTATAGTGTTTCATTTAGTGTTTTCTCTAAGAGGTGCATGTTTACAACGCCTTAAGGACAGCAGTTTATTTTCACAGAGCTTTTATTCTTACCAGAATCAGGATTTCAGTCTACGTAGCAGTTAATAGTGGGTTTCTCTTCTTTGCGCTTAAATACCTGTCGCGTGGGATAGGGTATTGTTCACGATCAGCAAGTGGAATACAAAAAAATCAACGATGTGGCACTTTTTATGGGGTAGTTCCTGGCTTGTGTCCGTCGTGGCTTGTGATCACACCTTGTATTTTGAATGCAAGTTTTATTTTGTGAAACCTAACGGTAGCAACATATCCCTTTAATCTTTTGGCATTTGTCTTTTTACATATTTTCGCTTACTACTCGACATGTATTGAATGTGTTTGAGTGGCACTGGAAAAAGACAGGTGTAGTGCCAGAGTGATTTTGTTCACCATTACTTGTGTGCAAGAGTTGTGTGAGGTGAGGTGCTACGTATATGGCAGGATTTGAGATAAAATTGTATTGTATTGTAATTGCATTTATATAGCGCTTAGTACCCCTGATGAGGCGTCAAAGCACTTTTTCAGCGAGTAGCACGCTACTCCGGAACCCAAACAGGATTATTGGGGAATTAGTATAAGGAAATATGAAAGCTAACTTGTATAATCTGTTAGGTTTCTGTAGGCGAAGTTTGTCTTGATTGGTGTTTGTTTTGAGCCATGCAAGTTGCAGTTTTCTAATTTGTTGTTTATCTCTTTTATCTCTGTATTTCTCCAAGGTGCCTGTTTTCTTTTGTTGTGTTGTGTCGTTTTTAGTGGTATTAGGATATCAAAAGCTTCCTGTAGCCACTCATATCATTTTTTAACAGAATTTATTGTGTCTAGATTGGTACTGGATGTTAGTTGTGTTTCTAAGTGTTCCAAATTGAGTTTGTTCCACGGTCGATAGGTGGATGCACGTAAGGTGGTTTTAGGTGTGTTGCTTTGTATTGTTTTATGTTGGAAAGCAAGCAAATGGTGGTCTGACCATGTGACCGGAGTCATTGTTTGATAGGTAACTAGTTCTGTATTTGCAAAAATGACATCTAGGATGTGTCCAGCAATGTGTGTGGGTTTGTGGATGCCCTGATGTAGGTTCAGTGCGTCTAGGCCAGTGATGATTGTTTTCGGATGGGGCATATGGGGTTTGTCAAACCAAATGTTGAGGTCACCCAGAATGCACAAGTTGGAGTGTAGTGTTATCAGGTTTGAAACAGTGTCTAGATTGTGTCTGGGAATGCTGCATTACTTGGTGGAGGTCTGTAAAGGAGCAGGAAGTTACAGGAGGAAGATGGTGTCGGATTGCATCTGGTGAAAAGGGCCTCACAACCTTGTATGGAGACCTTGTCAGCTTTATTGATATGTAATGTTTGCCTGAACACAACAGCTAGGCCACCTCCTCCTTTGCCTATACGATTTTGCTTGATTGTTTGATAACCTAGAGGAATGGCTTTATGCAGGACTGAAGCCATATCATCTCCCAACCATGATTCAGTTAAGAAGCGTATTTCAGGTTTCGTGTCAGTGAGAAGGTCGTAGATGTGATGTTTGTTTTTAGAGAGCGATCAAGCATTTATTAGTAGACAGTTTAGAGAATGTGCTTTGGTGTAGGTGTGACTTACTTTGTTTTGTAGAAGAGTGAGCAGTATTTTGTGGGCTTGTAGCAGGTGTGTCCTTAGTGTTGGTATTAGCTGTATGAGGATAGCAATCGTGTAGCTGTTCTGTATTGTGTTCCACGTCCAGCAGTCTAAGACGGAATTTTGATGGGTCTGCAAGTGTAGGTGGTGGAGATGGTGGTTGAGAGTGAGATGGTGAGCTGTGTTGTTTTTGTAGTGTAACCTTGTTGTGCAGTAGACATGGAGAAGCAAAGTTGTGAGGAATGGCATGTTGCCTATTTTGTTTACATCTGTTTAGGGCGGAAGGTGTATTAGTTAGGGGGGGTGCAGCATGGGTCATGTAGTAAGGTTCTAAATTGTCCAATGGATGAGAGGCGGTTAAAAGAGAGTTGCTGTGTTGCTGTATATGTGTTAGGTGTATGGGAAGAGAGAAAGCTTGGCACTGGAGTTTGTTCATGGTGAGTATCATTTGTGTAGTCTGGAAGGTGGGAGTGGGTGTATGTTTGTAGTTTGTGATGGAAAGTATTATGTGTTGTGCGTGAGAGATTTTGTTGAGCTGGTGTGTGTGTTATGTTTTGTTTTTGAGGAGTAGTGAAACGAGGTGTTGATGTATTTGTTTTCTGAGAAGGATTTGTATGTAAAGTATTGTTGGTGAGTGGAAGTTGTAAGGTAAAGGGGGTGGTGGTGTGGTTGTGAGTAGAGTGTATGTTGTGTGTAAGAGGGGATGAACTAGATTTAAGAGTGTTTGTGTTAGATTTGTTTGCTGAAAGAGGTAATGTGTGTGGTGGAGTGGAGTGTAAGTGTTGTGTGCTCGTGATATTGTGCTAGAACGAAGAGGCGTGTGTTGGTGGCCGTAAAGATGGAAGGCTGAGTATAGGTTTGTTAGTGACAAAAAGGGGTCTGTTAGGAGTAATTAGAGTAGGGAGTGTATGTCTGGATCGGATATAGTTATGTATGGTGTGGAATTGGGTTGTGTTAGTAATAAGTGTATTGGTGAGTGGTATAGGATAGAGTTGTGTATTGTTTGTAAGTGATGGTGTACATGTGTGGTAGCTGGGATAGAAGGGTGTATAGGTGTGGTTTCTGGGGGTTTGTAGTGGGTGCTGAGACATTGACCTTTGTCTAGAGTTAGTTTGTAGTAAATGAGTAGAGTACATTTGCTTTGAGTGTGTTAATCTGGTTGTGGATGGGGTATGGTGGGTGCTGGTGAAAGTATATTTGAGCAGCATTTCTGGCCCTAGTCCTGACCAGTCTCGAACAGGCTCAAACAGGAAATTGCCCTTGTCCTCTCCGCCCTTGACCTTGATGCCTGGACTGCGACGCCCTGAACTCTGACCATATATAGCCCTAGGAATCAGGTGACCCCTTTGGCCAATGGGAACCCTAGCCCTAACCCTATCTAATCATACCACTAGCCCTAACCCCTAGGACCAATAGGAGACCAGGCCCTTACAGGAAATCACAGCCCTGGTCCCAGCACCCAATCAGGCACGAAACCCTAAGACCTAGGTCCAATAGAAACCCAAGGCCCGGGAACCAATCAGCAACCCTAAACCTATCCACCAATAAGAACACTAACTCTAATCCAATAGAAACACCAGATACAGCCACCAATCAATGCACAGATGTAGCATCAAATAGCAGCTTATTTAAGGTGCCTGTGACCTCATGCACAGGTTGCTGGGCAGGGGGCTGGAAGCTGCTCCTCAATTCATAATCTCCCAGGAGAGAGACAGGCTCAATTCACACTCTGAAGTTCTGCAGGTAAGGGCCTAAAACATTGCTCTTTAAAAATACTGCTTTTCCAACACTTAAACAACTCACTCTCCTAGCCAAAAAACAAGTGTTACAATCCCTTTCCCAACACAGCTTAAACATTTAACAGCAGATTACTGAAGTCTCAAAGCACGCTCTGCTCTGTCTCAGAGGTATAGGATGTCTGTTTCTTGGGGGGGGAGGTGGGGGTGTTTAAACTGGTTTCAATCACTTGCTAAGACAACAAGCATTGGCATAGCCAATAGGTCTTGCCTTTGGGACCTTATAAGTGTTTAGCCATGCAACAGTTGATGTTGTTGCACCAAGGATATTGTGCTGGATAACTAAACACTTATAAGGTCCCAAAGGCGAGACCTATTGGCTATGCCAATGCTTGAATTATGCAATTGTGCAGCAGCAGCATTTTTCGCTTAAGTATACCTTTGCCGCATTTGCCGCATAATCCATCATCTGCTGCATAATCTGCAGATTTTAACAAACAAAAAAATTGTCTCTAGCACAAGCGGTTTAAAGGTTGCTGAAAATGCAGCAACACGTGTGGCTGCGCAGTTGAATGCCCTTTGCAAAGGCGCTGCATCTCTGCCTCTGACACCCACAAATCACCTTCCTCTGATCCCCGGGTTCCACACCCCGTGCCTCTGACACCCAGAAATCACCTTTCTCTGATTTATCGGGCTTCCTCCAATCCCCGCGCTCTGCATCTCTGCCTCTGACACCTACAAATTGAAGTGCCAGGTTAATGATTCACAGGACAACTTGGCTTGCAGGACCCTGTTTATTTTTAGGGGAAAAAGATGTGGGGGCACGCGTTCTTATTGGTCACCTTTCTGTTGTTTATTACTATACTTGGGAGCTGAACTTGCATTAATGAGGTGCAACCTATGCCCAGACATTGTTAACAAGTATAACAACGGCAAAATAATAAAGTAATACTACTATAACGTGCCACATTACGCCACACAATTTCTTTTTTCTTGCCACATGATTTAGAGAAAACCTGTCGTGTAATTTGTCCCTTCCCTGCCCCATTATTCCAGTGGCCCTGCCGACCCTGGAGACCCGTCTCTGGAAAGGTGGCGTGTCGGTCTCCTAACGGTAAAATACCTCTGCTAGTTACACAGAATTAGCACTCCAGCACTTCCGATGGAGTGAGCAAGGAGGCAGACTCACTAGCCGATGACAACGTAAACTCTGGGGATTCAGGCGCCATCTCCCAGGAGTTTAAATGGAAATCCCACAGAAAAAGAAGGAACTATTCAAGAGTAAAGTGTGGACATCTGCAGAAAGTAAGTGGAGTCCGCATTGACACAGGAGTCCTCCGCTATTATGTTACAGGGAATCTGTAGGACTCATCTTCCTTGAGGTTAAATGAGTAGTCGCGTATAAATGAAATGATCATTTGGAATTCAAGTATTAATGTGCACAGGAAATGAAAGGAGTCCAAATAGGCACAGGCGTCCTTCCCCAATAAATAAAATATAATCTATGGAGAAACAGGACTCATCTTCCTCGGCAATGAATCATGAACAGTGTGTGCACCGAGGGAGGAAATGACGTGTATGCGCGCAGGGGGCACCTCCAGCAGAATGCAGGCGGGGCTTCCGGGCACAGGTTGCTCCTTCCTCTGCGAGTTTGATGATTCATCTCCGAAGCAATGACGTGAAGTGAGGCGAAATTACCATGTGAGGACCCCAGGTGGAGTCAGGGAACCACATACACATGACCCCTCCTCCTCTCTCGTACCTTAATACTCTCCGCCCCCCCCCCTGCCTTCCAACACCCCTCCCTTGCAAGGTGGGGACTCGGGTGAAACTCGCCAACGGGCACACAGTGTATATAAATAGCTGTGCGGCTGCAAGTCGTGCTGTTTACATCTTTACTTTGGGAAAAGTCTGCGGCCATGGTTAGATTAGAGTAAGGGCACGAAACTCAACGAGCCTGACTTGGAAAATAATGCTAAATACGATTCAATAGCAGACAGGAAAAGGACGTTCCCACGGTCACACAGTGCATCAGCCGCGACTAAAAGCAAGCCACCCGAAACGGAAAAGGAGGAAATCCAGTCTGAAAGAGAAAAGGGAAGAGAGAAACGAGAAAAGTGAAGGGAAAAGGAAACAACGAGAAAGTAAAAACAGAAGAAAAAGTAACAAGTACTTTGCTGAGGAGTGGGTGGGAGGGGGGAATAGGCAGTCAACTTCCAATGAAACTGAGTAGATGCAGAGGCTGCAGCCCGCGCCTCTAATGCACAGCATTTAAATCAATCCAGTACAATGTAGTATATTACCTTTCTGTGTTTATGTTTAGCTGCTCTCTTCTTTTAAATA
The DNA here is from genome assembly GCA_963921515.1 of Calotriton arnoldi. Taxonomy (NCBI): domain Eukaryota; kingdom Metazoa; phylum Chordata; class Amphibia; order Caudata; family Salamandridae; genus Calotriton; species Calotriton arnoldi. The sequence goes on from CAWUFW010002619.1 coordinate 1,186,283, forward strand.
ACAAGCGCGGCCACGCGGCCGCGAAAGGAATGTGAGGTATGCAGCTGGCACCCGGCCGCGCTGCTGCTCGCTCCTGAGCTCCCTAGGCCAAGGGAGAGAGAAGGCGGGACATGCACCCGCCTTTGGCCAATTGCGTGCTGTCTTTCTTAGAAAGACGCACGCAAAGGCCAATAGCGTGTGAGCAAAAAGAAAAGCACACGCACGAGCGTGTGGTCCGAGTTGAAAGTCATTACTAGAAGCCTCGCAGAGCAGCGCATGCGCGCTGGCTCAGGCGAGACCTAAAAAGGGTGCTGGGGGTGGATTGCTTAACACACAGGTCTGAGCACAGATTAAGGGAGAAACTAGGAAGGAAAATCAGGTAGTCACGGGCAATTGCAAAACAACAGATTTTGGACTATAAAGCCTACAATGCAACCGGTAAAATGAGGTAGTCACAGACAGGTAAAAACTTCAATATTTAAACTGTAACAATCACAAACAAAACAGGTGAAAATGATGCAGTCACGGGTCGGTAAAAACTTCAATTTTTAAACTGTAACAACCACAAACAAAACAGGTGAAAATGATGCAGTCACAGTCAGGTAAAAACTTCCATTTTTAAACTGTAACAACCACAAACAAAATAGGTGAAAATGATGCAGTCACGGGTAGAGATATGGCATCTTTGGTGGTTGACATAGAATGAAAGGTTTTCTAGAAATCGTAATGGAACTTTCAATTCTATTAAGGACAAGGAGGCAAGGATTATTTCCACCTAGGTTTCTGTAAACTTCCCACCTGGAATGGTTCATTCATGGAAATATGGTCAAAAAGGTTGGGATTGTGGCTCACTTGGTCGTAAGGTCTAAGTCCTTTTCCTTACCTGAAAGTTCTGTGTGTTTTGCATGCTTTCCTGAAATTGATTGTTCATCATTTTTTTTTGCATTGTATGCATTGCGACTTTTATTTGGTCAAGATGTATGAGTGATGGCTTTTATTTCTTCCCAGGTTCCAAATCAACAAAGGGGAGTAAAGATAGGTACTGGAAAGTTTTGGCCGCACTCAAGAAAGAGGAGGTTGAACAGGAACATGGTCAGCGCCACGGACATGACTCTGGCTCCGATAGGCCGAGCCTCTACTGCAGTCCTCCCCCAGTGTTTGATGGGAAAGGTGGTCCCCGAAGTTGAACACTCCTTGACCGAACAATTTATTTATTTATTTTATTTCTGCATTTATAGAGCGCCTGGTTACACCAACTGGTGTGTCCCCGCGCTATTTGCTCTATCTGAACAACTCCGGAAATCAGTACATCTGAGAACAAGGGGGCTCCAAGCTATTTATGGTTTAAAGAACCATGTTTTTAATTTTTTGCGGAAGAGGCTCTCTGATGGTTCCTCCCGGAGGAACAGGGGTAGGGGCCGGGCGTTCCATAATCTTCACAGATATCTTCTGCTATGTACCTTTTGTGTTAGAAGCCGATATTTGTAACCTGTTGGTGGTGCAAAGATCTTGTCTAGGCAATAATGGTATTCTCTACTTGTTTTGTTTGTATAAGGTTCACAATTTGTAGTGTTGGTGGTTTATGCAGGGAAAGTGTACTTTGTTCTGTTGTGTGAGTGAAATGTTGTACATGAGCTGGCAGGAAAAGATTGTGGTAGGAAGGGTAAACCTCTTATTGTTTGGTTGGTTGTGTGGTAGGTTTTAAGACCATTACAAGAGAATTACATTGCACAAAGGGGGTTATTTCTGAAATGTATTTAATCATGGGGATGTAACTGCTTCATTCTTCTAACGCTAGTATGTCACTCGGAGTGTCACACATAAGGCACTGATATGTCACACTAAGCACCCTGAGAATATGGAAATGTCACACATATGCAAAGCAAAAACTTGGCAGCTATGTACATGCCAACATTTTGGAACAAGAAAGTGGGAGATTCTTAAAATAAAATCGAGGGAATACTTTTTCCCCGTCGACTTCTATTGAAGCAGAGGCAATATTAGGCGGGAGACATCTAAAATAAAGACATTTTTGGCTTAAAAAATCGTGAGTCTCTTGTCTTAACAGGGTATGATGTATGCCTACAGGACCTGTGCATTTATCGTATACCACCATCGGAAGCGTTAGTGCACAAGCACTATAAAACGCAGAGCGTGCGCAATGCATAGCATAATACTCCTCCAGCACAGCCTGAGCGCGTACAGTTTAAAGTTCGTGCAGAAAGTGTGCAGAGAGCCAACACAACACAATTCACGGGGTTTACGCATGCAGTGCGTAAATTCCATCCAGGCCAATTTACAGCAAGAAGCCCCCGCCCACGTCACCCCCTCCCCGGAGATTACACACGCAGTCCAAGACTCCAGCTCTCGCAGTAAAACTCCCCCACACCGCACCCCTCCCCCGCACAGCCAGGCAGAGGGATGCACACATTTTTCACATTATTCCAGCACCGCCCATTTCCTCCCTCCCAGTCACATGAGCCCCGGACCCCCAAGTGGAACAACTTCAGGAGAACGGAGCAGAGGCTCGGGAGCTGAGAGGGACGGGCAGTGAGACAGACCATATTGGCTGAGGCACGGAGGCAGAGAGGCTCGGGGGCTGAGAGGTACATCCGCGGAGACTCGAGAGCTGAGGCACGAGGTTGAGTGGCGGAGTCTCGTGAGTCGACGGACAGCGATTGAGTGCTGCAAACTCGGGGCAAAAACACGGGCTTGGGCCGCAGGGCCTGTTGGACAGGGACACTGTGGGACAGTGGCCATTTCCCAGAAGCCCTTGGGCTCTGAAGAACAGAGACAGCGCATAGAGACCGTGGCACTGGGGCTGATACCCAGGGCCCTTGAGACAGGGCTCATAGGCTGATCATCAGGAGTCCTCAACTACTCTGTTGATACCTTGGTGTCTTAAAGCAAAGAACGCATAGCGGGGAAGACCTGAAACGTAGGTGCGGGAACCCGGGGTAGCAGGGACGGGAGGTTCACTGAACACAGAACAGGACCTGGAAATGTAAGACGCCCTGGAGCTGGTCGTGCCAGAAAGGACAGAGGAGTCTGAGAATCTACATCTGGGCTGAGCGGAGTACAAAAGAATCTTTGAGACTCTATCTACAGCTGGGCTGAGCACAAAATAATCTTTGAGACTGCAGCTGGGCTGAGCAGAGGACAGGCAGATCTGGGGCTCTTCAGATGGTCTGAGCAGAGGGGAGGAAAATCTCTGAGAATCTACAGCTAGTCTGCCAGAGAGGACAAGAGAATCTGAGATTCTACAGCTGGTCTGAGAAGAAGAAACTCTTTTGTAGTCTGGCATCCGACGGACTGGAGAACTTAAGTGACTGCATAGCTGGCCTAGCACAAGCGGACAGGGGGACCGCCACAGCTGCTTCCACAGGCCAGGGGAATCTGTAAAACTTTATCCTGGCTCAGACCAAAGAGCAGAATCTGTGAGACTCTACCGCAAGTCAGACCCAAAAGGACAGAGGAATCTGCGAGACACTAGGTCTGATCTGACCCAGGAGGCCAAGAGAATCTGTGAGATTTCAGCTAGTCTGACAAGAGGGCTGGAGAACCTCAGATTTCGGAACTGAACTGAGGGGAGGCAAGTGGGTACTTTTTGTGCAAGTCAATCCCAGGGCTCCTCTGACCAGCAAGAAGGATCCACGCGAAGCCCACTTCAGTGTCCGTAGGACAGCCCAGAGAGGTGAGCTATGTTCCTTTATCTTTCTTGAGTCTGTGGGGTGGATGACTCCTATGAGTTTGAAAATGGAGGCCAGAGCTGGATGGAGTTGGAAACGTAGAGGGGGGTTTCTTGATTTCTTGTGTGGAAATGGAGCTGCAGATGTAATAAACATGCAGTCATGTATTTGCTCTTTGCCCTAATTTGTCTACAGCAGTGGGCACTAAGGGGTACAACTCAGTAGATTTGAGCTCATGCTGTTGACATTTTGATAAGAGCATCACAAAGTGCTTGTTTTAAATGTTCAAAGTGAAGTGCCGTAGGGCAGGACCTCCAAACTTTAAAGATGCCCTTGGTGTTTTTTGAAATTGCAGGAGTGTCAGTTATATTAAACTCTTAAGTCACTGACTTAATATTTCTTTGGGTCAAGCAACCCAGAGGCTTAGAATGCGGCCACTGTGTGCTGCAAAAGTCTGGTTACAGGGTGGAGGGTATTACGTTTTCACAGGAAAGCAAATGATAATGCAACAGGAGTTTTGGTGCCGTGGGACCTCTTTAAAGGTAGAACTTAGCAGGAAATATGAGCATCTTCAAATAACTGGTCTGATTTACAACTTTTGCTGACTCTGTGCACTTACTGTGTATGCAGGGGCTTGTATCCTGTAACAGGCTGGTTGTGGTGAAATAGTCTTGGGGCTCTGGTAAGTTAGCTGGAAACGGTACGGCCTACAGAGAAATCTTTAAGCGTAGGATGGCAGTACCACTGGTAGCGGTGGAAAGATGCCTTGAATGGACAACCTATAAGTATGAAGGAACTGAGACTCACCAGAGAGTGCCTACGAGTAAGACACAGTGACAGAACCCAGAAATGGGGTGGTCTTCCTGACCTCTCTTCAGTGGGATAGACGACAGCCAAGGGTGGCAGTGGAACAGCATGAGGGCTCTGCCAGGTATTCACAAAAAGAACAGAGTCCTCTATGGATAGTGCCAGCCTGCCATGCAGTGTCAGTGATAACTGCAGGTCCCCTTGCATGCTTGCCATGGTGTCACTGTTCATTGGAATCCACCACAGCCTGGTCCTATTGGTACTCATGGTCTACAGAGCAGCACAAGTAGGTGCCCCTTGCATCTTGATGGCTGCCTGTGCCTCTCTGGTTTTCTGTCTCCTCCAGCTAGATATTTGGCAGGTGGCCAGGCATCCCCTAGATTGGGCCACCAAAGTTCCATCTCTCAAAGAACATCTCAAACTAGCGCTGCAGGTCAAAAAGGGGCCCTGTCCATAAACTGCTTTTGGAGCTAGACAACAGAGATTTTTTAAGGCATGGGCAAAGTGGGCTCTGGCCGGGGGCCCCATCCATTCAGAGGGCCCCCAGATAGAGCCAGCTCTGTTCTACAGAGTCTTGCCCTGATGACCTTGAATAATTCTTAAACAGATTGTTTTAAATACTGTTCCCCTTTAATTTACTTTTTATGTGGGTGATGTGTGAGAGTCTATTACAGACATTTTGCAGAGAAATGTTGTGTTCATGTTTCATGCAACAGCCATAAAAAACGTTATTTTAGATCAAAACAGGACCTGACATATGAGAAATGGGAGGGGTTCACACAGATTATTTGCAGTAATATTAGTGAGCTGCTGCGGTGTGACAATATTGAAAACACATCACTACCCCTGAATATTAGATGGAAACACATTTAGAATTTGGAGGAGTGTGCCTGTGCACTGTCAGTGACCTGGCCAAAGAGGGCATGACAGAGCTGAAAATGGACCATAAATTCAAAATTGTCCAGAAGAGGGGCCCCCAAAATACGTTGGCCCCCAAAATCCTTAAGATGTCGCTGGCTAGACACACGGCCAGCTTCAAGTCAGTTACTCGAGTTACAGAGATCCATGTCATGTCCGGATACAAAGTACTTGCAGGATTGGACAACTGGCAGTACAGATGTTTGTCAAGACGCACAGCTCCCGGAAGCTCGGTCTTCTGACAGCAGAGTGACCCTTTAGGCTGTATCTATTGCAGACTCGAACATCTGGCAGCAAAGCTGTTTCACAAGTTACCCAGATAATATGTGCTCTGTTAGGACAGCATAGCTATATCTCAGGTTACACAGATTTTATAGGCCCAAGTTTCCAGCTGCAGTACTAGTCTCCAGTTTACAGAAGTATTTCAGCCTCGGGGCCACGACAACAAAGCAGTGCACAGATGTTAGAGGTTGAAACTCTGGACAGCAGCCTTATCCCTCAGCATGTGGAGATTTTACAGAACAGGGGCTCAGACAGAAGAACTAAGGTACACAGAGACACCTCATATCAGGTTGTCCTCAGGGTACACTGATTTTACAGACTGGGGTGTCTGAAACAAAGCTATTGCTTAGGCTTCTGGTGGCACAGCTTCAGGTTACTGATATGCAAAAATATCTAGAATCCTGGGATATATGTATACTAAGTGTGAGGTATGTATTGTAATTGGCAGGTATGTATTGTAAGTGGAAGGTATGTATTGTAAGTGGAAGATATGTATTCCAAGTGGAAGGTATGTATTGTAAGTGAAAGGTATGTATTGTAAGTCGGACATATGTCTTCCAAGTGGAAGGTATGTATTGTAAGTGGAAGGTATGTATTGTAAGTGGGAGATATGTATTCCAAGTGGAAGGTATGTATCGTAAGTGGAAGGTATGTATTGTAAGTCGGAGATATGTATTCCAAGTGGAAGGTATGTATTGTAAGTGGAAGGTATGTATTGTAAGTGGGAGATATGTATTCCAAGTGGAAGGTCTGTATTGTAAGTGGAAGGTCTGTATTGTAAGTGGAAGGTATGTATTGGAGAAGTGTGGCTCAATGGTTAGAGCGGCAGACCCTGATGCAGAGATCTGGCCCGGGACCAGGGTTCAATTCCCGCCTCGGCGGGTCTTGGGCTCAATTTCCTCGGACCTGATAATTCTCGCCTCGGTGCCTATTCTAATCATGGGTCCCACTCTGCAACTCTGGGCAATAGCTTGCTTAATCTCCACAACGACCCCAACAGCGCTGGGATGCCTGGCTTCACCCTGGGGGTGCCCAGGAGTGGACATTTCACAGGGAAAAGCCAGGAAGGGTTCCACAGCGGTATGCGTACAGCGCCAGGACACCTCTTTGGGGGTATAAGTGCGCTTTACAAGTACAATTTCAATTTCATAAGTGGGAGATATGTATTGTAAGTGGGAGATATGTATTCCAAGTGGAAGGTATGTATTGTAAGTGGAAGGTATGTATTGAAAGTCGGAGATATGTATTCCAAGTGGAAGGTCTGTATTGTAAGTGGAAGGTCTGTATTGTAAGTGGAAGGTATGTATTGTAAGTGGGAGATATGTATTGTAAGTGGGAGATATGTATTCCAAGTGGAAGGTGTGTATTGTAAGTGGAAGGTATGTATTGTAATTGGCAGGTATGTATTGTAAGTGGAAGGTATGTATTGTAAGTCGGACATATGTCTTCCAAGTGGAAGGTATGTATTGTAAGTGGAAGGTATGTATTGTAAGTCGGACATATGTCTTCCAAGTGGAAGGTATGTATTGTAAGTGGAAGGTATGTATTGTAAGTGGGAGATATGTATTCCAAGTGGAAGGTATGTATTGTAAGTGGAAGGTATGTATTGTAAGTGGAAGGTATGTATTGTAAGTCGGACATATGTCTTCCAAGTGGAAGGTATGTATCGTAAGTGGAAGGTATGTATTGTAAGTGGGAGATATGTATTCCAAGTGGAAGGTCTGTATTGTAAGTGGAAGGTCTGTATTGTAAGTGGAAGGTATGTATTGTAAGTGGGAGATATGTATTGTAAGTGGGAGATATGTATTCCGAGTGGAAGGTATGTATTGTAAGTGGAAGGTATGTATTGTAAGTCGGAGATATGTATTCCAAGTGGAAGGTCTGTATTGTAAGTGGAAGATCTGTATTGTAAGTGGAAGGTATGTATTGTAAGTGAAAGGTATGTATTGTAAGTGGGAGATATGTATTCCAAGTGGAAGGTATGTATTGTAAGTGGAAGGTATGTATTGTAAGTGGAAGGTATGTATTGTAAGTGGAAGGTATGTAATATAAGTCGGAGATATGTATTCCAAGTGGAAGGTCTGTATTGTAAGTGGAAGGTATGTATTGTAAGTGGAAGGTATGTATTGTAAGTGGTTGTCAAAACATAAATGCAGAGCACCATTCAGGGTGACAAGCTTTTAGAAGCGTCGAAGGATGACAAAGTGCAATTGCTATACTTCCAATACTCCATGAGTAATAGATGCAAAAGAAGTAATCTACGTCCAATACATTTCACAAATTTTACATAGTGTGTACGTACGACTGATATTGAGAGTCCACAGCAGTAGAGGCAGCCTAGACACTGTTTTGTTTTTATTTTAAAGCAGACACACAAAGATCAAAGTCAAGTTGTTTTAGTAACTAAAAAGTTGTGGCTTTGGGCTTCATCTCCATTGGCCCATGCTTAAAACGTCCTTGGGTCCGACTCAGTCACCGTTCTTGTTTGGTGAAATATGGAACTGGTAATACACTTGCCGGCGCTGCTTTTCATTATAGTTTGACCTTGGTATTTGAGTCTTTTTTGTGTGTGCTTAGAGAAGAAAATACATGACTTCCAAAATAAAAGTTCCGCTCTACAGTGCTCACAGCAAAGCCAGATGGCTGCAGTGCACTCAGCAAAGGTCTTAGAAAAGACACGCTGAACTAAATGCAGTGTGCAGCAGTGTGCTGTACTCTGGATTTTCAACCGATATCGGGGTTGGGGGCATGTGTTCGGGGGAGAGGGTGGGGGAGGGGGTGGATCAGTGGCAGATCCAAGGTCTAGATGAAGCTCTTGGAAGGGAAGTTACTTTATACTCTGATGCTCCGACTCTAAAACATACCAGGCACATATAGAGTGCCTGTTCACCCTAGGGAGGCCCCTTGGCACTATTGACGTGTCATAGATCTTTATTGTTACCCAACTTAATGGTACTCATTTTATTGATCTTGGAAGGATGAAAGGCCGAGTTGATCCAACTCTGTTACCATGTTTACAAACACAGATCCCTGCAGTGGATGCATTAATCCCCTCAACCATTGCTCTCAGAAGATCCTCCGTCAACAGTTAAGGGGCTGATCAGTTGTCGCTCTGGTTATTATAGAAGGCACTGGTTGAAAGTATGAATGTGTCTGTATCTTGTCTCTCTGATTTAATTGTCTGGAGAGCTTTGAGGCTTCACAGATGTTAACGTGCTACAAGAATTGCAAAATAAGCGTGTAAATCAGAAACACGGAATTTTAACTGTCATACAGTGTGACTCACATTTTAGTGGGAAAAGGTCTGTTGGTTTTGTTGATAATCTTTACAGAGCTCGCTAAGACCTCTTTTTGACTGCCCACTCGAGTCCTCACCCCCGCATTCATTTTTACCCCCGCATTCATTTTTACTCGTAACAGTCCAGGCCTTCTGGTGTCAAACGCAGAATCCTTGAGCTATTTGATAATGGAAAGATAAATGCTATATATTGGTGATGTCTTTTTCCTTGTATTTCTTGATCTCAGTGGCCTTTAACACTGTTGACCGTAAGGCCCTTCTGGCCACTTTTGCAACCCTCATGGGCTTGGGTTGGGTCATAGATTGTTTTTCTCTTCTTCTCCCTGGATGTGCCCATGAGTTCTTCCAGTTCCTCCAGACATATTGCTTCTGATGGTTGCGTTGACGACCTGTACTAATCGGCGCGCTAAAAGGCCTGGAGGAGGAAGTAACTTTTGCGGGTCTCATTTAGAGGTTGGTGGAAATTGATAGATGTCTCTTTACTCCACGCTAGCCGTTCCCTGCCTCATTTTGAGTGGGAGGGACTGCCAAGTTTCTGGTGGGGTGAAGCCTCAATTGGCTCTGCCACCAGAAACTCTTATTTGGAGACCTCCGCTCCAATGGGTTAGTGGCTTTTCTGCACCCTCCTTAGTGAGGTATTTCCGCTCCTCAGGAGGGCAGAGCTCTCCATAGGAGGACACAGTGGTAAAGAATAGGAAAAAAGACAATGTTGCCCTCATGCAGGGAGAAAACTCCCTGTGTGTCTGCGCATTACTTTTTTCTGTTATGGAAACAAAGACTTTCCTCAGGAGGTTGTTTCCGTACAACAAATACAATTCCAAGCTGCCTGTCATGATAAATGAGCCCACCAAGCAATTCATTTTTCTCCAAAGTGATGCCAGTGAGAGCACTTTCAGAAAAACATCCCGGGATCTCTAGTATTTTGGACATTCTCCCGCCTTAGCGGTTTGGCAAACCGCCTGCTGTCCTCTAAAGGAAACAAGGGCAGAAGTATTTCTAAGAGAAAAGCTTTCTTTGGGATGGCAGGGCCCTCTCAATAAAGGCTGGGAGGACAGACAGCAATCTATTCAGGTGATTATGGTTCTCTTCAGGAAGACAGTGCCCTCTTTAAAAAGAGAGGGTCTTTCTATGAAAGAAAAGGGTTCCTTTAAGGATGACAGGCTGTCTTCAGGGTGGGAATGACACCCTGGAAGAGGGCAGAACTCTCTTCCACTGGACAGGACTTTGTTTACAAAGACACAGGCCTCTTTAGCAGGGCACAGGTTCTTTAGTAGGACAGTGCTCTCCTTTGAAGGACAGCTGCCTTTGGGAGGGCAGTAATCCTTTTAGGAGGACACCTTTAAGAGGGTGTAAGAACAGAATTGTCCTCAGGAGCGCAGGTCCTGCATTCTGAAGGCATAGATACCTTTAGGAGGACAGCTCTCTTTGGGATGCAGGAATCCTTTTAGGAGAACAAAGGCCTCGACAGGAGGGAAGAGCATTCGTTGGGAGAACAGAGCTATGTTTAGGAGTGCATGGATGCTTTCAGGAGGAGAGGGCCCAGCTTAGGGGGCTATAAATACTTTTAGTAGCACAGAGCTGTCCTCAGGAGGACAGTGCTCTGTTTAGGAAGTCATGGTTACCGTTACAAGTACAGAGCAGTCCTCAGTAAGACAGCCCTCTTTGGGATCCCTTTAGGAGAACAGAGCTCTCTTTAGGAGGGTATGGACCCTCCTAGGAGGATAAAGCCCTCCTTTGGAAGGCATGGCTCCCTTTAGGAAGACTGAGCTCTCCATAGGAAGACATATCTCTCTCTAGGAATGCATACATCCATTTCAGAAGACTGAGCTCTCCTCAGAGGGGCAGAGCTCTCTTTAGGAGTGCATGGGTCGATTTAGGAGGACAGAGCTCTCTTTAGGAAGGTGTGGATCCATTTATGATGGCAGAGCATGCTTTACAAGGGCATGGATCCTTTCAGAGGGCAGAGCTGTCTTTAGGGCGACAGCTTTTCTTAGCAGGGCAAGGATCTCCTTAGAAGTGTGTAGATTCATTTTGTAGAACAGAGCTCTCTTGGGAAGGGCAGGGATCTCTTTAATAGGGCAGAACTCTCATTAGGAGGATATAGGTATCTTTAGGAGGGCATGGATCCTTTTAGGAGAACTGCACCCTCATTATGAGGGTATGAACCCTTTTAATAGGACAAAGCGCGCCTCAGCAAGACAGCATTCATTTTAAGAAGTCATGGTAACCTTTAGAAGAACAAAGCTTTCCTCAACAGGAAAGGCATAGCTCCCTTTAGGAGAACAGAGTTTTCTTTAGGATTGCAAGAATCGATTTAGGAGGACAGAGCTCTCTTTAAGAAGCTTAGATTAATTTTGGGCTCCATCTTTTTCCCTGGCCCACATGCGCCCAAGATTCCTCTAGCCCTCCTCCTTGACTGTGTGCACTATCTCCTGTTGGATCTGTTGATCCCACCTCCTTCACAGACCTGTGCATCACTGCTGATGCTGTCTGTAGCCAGCACATCTGGGATGATGTTTAATGCAGACTAATATTGATGTTCCAGCTGCCGCAGTGTCCTGGACGCCGCTAGGCCCTTGGCCAGTCTCCCTGGAGCCAAAGCTAGCTGGGCTGCATAGGTCTGTGCCAGTGGGCTGCAGTGAATGGAAAACGAGGGGTCGTCAAATATCTTCAGTATCTGCTTTTTGAGTTAAGATGCTGATAAAAAGTTTCAATTTTCTTGTACTGTTTTTCATTGTAACCCATCATGTGATATGTACATGTGGAAATTGTATTCCAAAATGTTTTTGGAATATAAATATCTCATTGACCTGCCTCCATTTTGCTTTAGTAACACAGGCTTGACTGGTTATGGATCAATCTCAGTACATAGAGTTCATGAGACCAGCTTTCCAGAGCAGAGCTTTCCTTCCTGGCCCACGCGGGTCTGCGTTTATGCATCAGTTTTGCTAAAAGAGGCCACATGTATTTATTCGGTATGGTATCATAATATCGTAACCAAAATATCGTCTGACAGAACTATTGTGTCCTTGGTATCATTTACGTCATTACAGATCTAAAAACCAGGCCTCTGCTGCACGCTGAGAACTGAGGGTGTCTGACATGAGAACAGACGTCTACGCTTGGAGTGCAGAATAGTTCGGTTTTAATCCCCTCAGACTTCCTCTGCACTCAGCATGCAGGAAAAGGGTAGGGTAGGTAGGGTACACAAGTTGACTCTGAGGCCTCCTGCACCGCTGAGCCTTTGAGTGTGCATGAGATGAGTGCTGCTGTGCATTGGGCATGACTGAAAAGAGTACCGTGGGCCTCTGCTCTGCTGTTGTGTGGGGTCTGACATGAGCCTAAAGACCACTCCTGCACCCTCAATCAATCAATCAATCAGGGGTTTGTAAGCGCGCTACTCACCCGTGAGGGTCTCAAGCCGCTGGGGGCGGGGGGGTGGGGGGGGAGAAGGGAGCCTCTCCGGGTCAGCTGAAGAGCCAGGTCTTGAGGCTCCTCCTGAAGGTGTGCAGGGTGGGGTAGCGTCTGATGTTGACTGGGAGTTTGTTCCAGGTTTTGGCTGCGACGTAGGAGAAGGCTCTTCCCCCGGCTCTGGTTCTGCGGATGCACGGGGATAGTTGCTAGGGCGAGGTCGGCGTAGCGGAGGTGTCTTTTGGGTGCGTGGAAAGAGATTCTTTCGTTGAGGTATTTGGGTCCGATGTCATGGAGGGATTTGTAGGCGTGGGTGAGTAGCTTGAAGGTTACTCTCTTCTCGATGGGGAGCCAGTGTAGGTCTCGCAGGTGTTGGGTCATGTGTTCATGTCGTGGGGTGCCGAGGACGAGTCTGGCTGCGGTGTTCTGGATGGTCTGGAGTTTTTGTAGCAGGGATTTGTTGATTCCCGCGTAGAGGGCGTTTCCCTGAACGGTTGTCTGCGTTAGGTGCAGCAGGCCTCTCCTATACTGCTGTGCAGTTTGTGTCTGTGATTAGTACAGTAGATGCCTCCTCCTTTCTGTACACTCAGGGTGTCTGAGTGCAGAGGCCCCAGCTGCAGACTGTACAGTGAGGGTGTCTGAGCAGGGGATGGCCCAGAATGATGCCTCTCCTGAAGCCTGTGCACTGAGATGCCTACAGCTGCCTGCCTCTGCCTCTTTAATCAGGAGTGCTTAGACAAACTAGATTTATAACACAGGCTCTGACTCTCCAGCTGCCTCTGGCACAGTATGTCCTGCCACCACTCTGCTTCAGAGACACCACTGCTCATCTGTGTTGCAATAACTAGAGCTTGGAGCAGATCTTGGGCCTCAGTGACATAGGTGCTTCTCCAGTCAAACAGAAGAGTGGTCTGAAAGTGGCAGAGCACCGGACAGCACAGTATACCGCTTCCGGAACACCTGCTCCCGAAAAACTAAAGCCGCTGGTATGTAAGATTCCACCCAGCCTACACCTCTTTCCTGCCACAAGCATCATATATAGGATAAAGTATCCAGGGCCTTACATAATAAGGATATTCCAAGTCACCTCAAAGGTCTATGACCATATAGAGGAATGAGGCGTGGTGGAACTCCAAAGTTACGTGCAATATCATAAGTTCTTTATAGGGTTAGAAACGTAAAAGTGACTTGCAATATCCTTTTAACATACAGCAGAGGTTATTTTATTTCTTATAATACATGGTCACCTAATCACCTTTCTAAAATAAACTTACATTCATGGAGCCTTGCTCTTTTATGTGAAAGAGATAGTAGGGTTTTAGACATGAAGAAAAAAGGCCAAATCTGCGGTGCAAAATTAGACAGAGCAAAAAGCAGTTTCCTGTAAATCAGATTAAAAATGTTATAGCTCAAAATGTGCCGAAATATAGAGAGAGAATCTGTTTTTTTCTTTAATGACCTATAGCATGCTAAAACCAAACACGTTGCAATAAATATCTCCTTCTTGCTGACCACTGCTCATTTTTTAAAAAAACAGATCCGAAGAATAAATGCCAGTTCTCATCTTGTTGTTTACTTTTCAGCTGTAATTATGCTCTGCGTATGTACAGACTACAGTTGTGAATAGTGTAGGAAGGTGGAATCTGACTGCATGGTTGCCCCCACTTTTTTTCTAGTGTTTTGCTGGTTTTCGACTTAGTTGGACGGGACCCTGCTATTCAGGGCCCCAGTTTATCTGCTTTCTCTTTAAAATGGATTCCCTGTACCTTAGGTACACTTCAGATTGGATTCTGGGGTGCCCTTATAAGTCCCTAGTATATGGTATACTATGTACCCAGGGCATAGGTACCCCAGAGGCCTACCAGGGGCTGAAGCATGTATTTTGCCACCCCTGGGCCGCCTTCCAAAATGACACCACAGGACTGCTACAGCAGCCTGAGTGAGGTGGTGCATGCACCCCTTACCGAGATATAGGTTCACTATATCTCACCCTATCACTGCGCATATAAACCTATCAGTCACCCCTATGGCAGGCCTTATCAATCCTGAAGGCAGGGTGCTTGGTTTTATGTGAGAGGGTGCCCATGCATGAGCAGAGCCCCTCTGCAGCCTTCGGAATCTCCTCTCCGGGGTTGTCTGTGATGCAGCCTGACCATATACTCTTAAGTGCATTATAACTAAACGGTAAATGCTAACTTTGGACTGGCTGCACAGAAACATGTCGTGTTTGGTGTCAAACACCTTGGAATCATACCCCCACACCAGTAACTGGTGTGGGAGTATGATCCCACCCTTCTAGAGGGAGAGACATGACAGCACCGGTATATCCGGTACCAGCTAACAGAGCCCTGGCATCACAAAATGGATGCTGCAGCCACAGACACGAGTCTGGCCTCCTGCTGCCGACCGAAACTCCGGCAGGGGAGGCCTGGACAATAGGTTTCCTGTCACAGGGAGGTGTAACCACCTCCCAGACAGGCTTTAGTGTATTGGGGCTGGGTGGGTGCACTCTCAGAGTGCTTTGAAATCCTGCACTGGGGGCACATTTGGTGTCCCTGTGCATAGCCCAGTTCAAACCGGTTGCAGGGGCTACCAGCCCCTGCTCTGGCGCGAAACTGGACAAAGGAAATGGGTGTAGCCACCCCTCTTTCCTGACCCTCCCATAGGTGGGTCCCCAGAGTATGTCCAACCCCTTCCTTGGGTATAAGATAGGAACCCCTGGCAACAGGACTTTAGATATCCCTGGACGAAACTCTGAAACTGAATCCTGGCCCTTCGACGATCTGTTAAACACCAGATGACTGAAGAATCTCCCTTGGAGTAAAGGAGTTACTCCCCTGCTTGCCAGGCACCAAAGATGCATCTGTCCGGTCTGCATCTCCGAAGCTCCCGCCGGACGCCGACGACTTTGCAACCCAGGAGGTGGGTTTCCAGACTTCCCAGAGGCTGACCCGAGTCCCCAGCAAAGCTGAGACCCGTAGCCCTCGTGGGTACCGTGGAACCGGAACCCCTGGACACCGTGCACATTTGCAAGTGCATAAGCTTCTGGTTGATCCTAGAGGCTGTGCTTTAGGTTACTTATAGCCCCGACCCCGAGCAGTGAATCCACCGAAGATTGCTGGCCTGGCCACTCCCAGTGACCCGTGGGCCGCCATTTTGTGATTCCGCTCGAGGTCCCTTCGCGATCCCTTGTCCGTCGACTTGTGGGTCCCTCAGAAGGACAACTCTAATTTCAACGGGCCTCCCTGGTTGCTCCAGGCCTGCCCTGACTCTCCCTCGCTTGGGGAGTCCCTCGGACCTCGCTGGTCCGCACCGAAGCCTTTGTTCTCTTTCTGCGTGGGTTGCTGTTGCCAAGGCTTGTTGGGTCCAATCCGGGCACCGACACCGCAGCAAGCTACTACCTTCGTGGGACAGCTCGAATCCAGCTCCTGGTCGTCGTCGACGCCTCCTGGTCCTCGTGGCTGCAGAGACAATCTTCACCTCTTCGAACTTGAAGCACCCGACATTGGTGGGCATTCGACTATCGTGCCCCTGGTCACTGGCTAGTGACCCAGACTCTGTCCCCTCTGCTTTCAGGTTCTTCACATCCTCGATCCAGGCTTGGATCTCTTCGGACACTTCGCACCTTCCCGGCAGCAGCACTTTCCAGCAAGCGGCCATTGAAAACGACGGCGCGGCCCGACACCATTTGACTCCTATGCACCCGGCTTCCCTGGGTGAGGTAACATGAGTACTCCGGTGCTCCCGTGGGTGTTGGCCCTAGAACCCTCTAAGTCCAAAAGGGTTTGTTCCTAGTCCACTCCGAAGTGTCCCTAAACTTTAAAACTCTAACCGCGACTTTCCCCATAGACGCTAACGGAGCTCGCGGCTGTGTTCACACACTGCACACGTCCCCCGTGGGTCCCCTGTGTCACTACCTTGGGTGGTTCCTTGGGGTCCCAGCGATTCTACAGGCTCTAGGCCTTGTGTCTAATCAAGTCGTGGTTCTTATACCACTTTCTTAATATATGGTTTGGTACGCCCCTAGGGCTAATCGTATATTGTGCTAATTTACTGTGATATTTGAAGTGTAACATATGTGCTTTGACCTCTAGCCTCATAAAGAGACTAGTAGGGTGTGTTTAGAAATAAATATATATATTTTATATATATACCTGGGGTGGTCTCCTTTCATTTAGCCATTCAAGAGGTTATAGACTGGTAAAACAAACAGCTTTACACTCCTTCAAGACTTAGCCTGAAGGCTGCTCTCCATAGCTACCACTAGGATAGCTTTCAATAAAGGTTGTCTTTAAACCTATCATCAATAAAGGTCGTTTGGACTGGTGCAAGGTGCCCACTTTAATTGGTGGACAGCATATACCAGGCCAACTTCTCACATTGGTGTGCAGCGGTGGGATTCAAGCTTGCCTTTGTTTTACCAGATAATCTCAAGTGAGTGACTAACTGAAAACCACTAAAAGGTACCTGAGGTACATATAATTCAATCTTAAAATTACAGTAAGTTCTACTGAACTTAGAGTTGTGTGTCAAGGGCTTAGCACACCCTTTCTACAACTCAAGAGAGTTTAGTAGGCCACACTAGAGTAGGTAGTGCATACACCACACCTCACTAGTGATGTCTTCAAGGCCAGGAACCAATGGATCCCTGCCAGAAGCCAATGGGCTTCCACCATCCAAGTATGACAACCTCCAATTATTGGAATTGAGAGCATTGTGTAGTACTAGGAAATTGAAGACAGGAAAAACTGCAAACACCCAACGCCTCATAGAGGTACTGCTGTTGGATGATCTCAAAAATACCTCAGGGTCTGATGGGGTATGCAGAGAGGGTGGGGCAGCAGATGAGGAAAGGCCAAGGGGTGAAGATACCCATGACCTGACCTCTGAAGCTGGCCAGGAAGATGACAATGATCTTACCCTGGAAAATCCAGCTCCCCCTGCAGATGAGGAGGATGGCCACAATGGCCCCCACTTTATCCCACCAGGGAGAGTTGAGAGTGTGCCTAGAAGGTCAAGGTCTCCTTCTCAGGAGTCTAACCATTCTGACACCTCAATAGGGACCTCTGTTTCCTCTCATAGGAGGGAATCCTCTCATGAAAGGAAAGAGAGACTGTTCAAGTATGAAGAAGCTCAGCTTAGGATCAGAAGAGAGCAGGTGGCTTTAGATAGGGAGTCCCTAGATCTTCAGAAAACAAGAAGAAAGTTGGGACTAGAGTCCCATGGTGGTGGCAACTTCCCTAGTGGTAGGGAAAGGTCTCATGACCACAAAAACCTAAGCAAGATTGTCCCTCCCTACAAGAGTGGGGATGACATCCACAAATGGATTACTGCACTGGAAAGGGCCTGTAAAGTTCAGAGGGTCCCCCAGGAGCAGTGGGCAGCAATCTTGTGGCTCTCCTTTGCAACCAAAGGTAGAGATAAGCTCCTCACTGTAAGAGAAGAGGATGCTGACAATTACAAAGTCTTGAAGAGTGCTCTGATTGATGGGTTTGGCCTAACCACTGAGCAGTATAGGATAAAGTTCAGAGATACCCAAAAGGCACAGAATCAAGACTGGGTGGACTTTGTAGATTGTGCTACTAAGGCTCTGGAAGGTTGGATACATGGCAGCAAGGTGCATGACTTTGTAGGATTGTACAATTTGATTATGAGGGAGCAGATCCTTAATAATTGTCAAAACCAGCTTTTACACCAGTACCTGGTGGACTCTGATCTGACCTCTCCCCAAGAATTGGGAAAGAAGGCAGACAAATGGGTCAGAACCAGGGTAAGGCCTAAGAATCAGGGTGGTGACCAGAAGAAAGATTCTACCAAGTCCCAAGAGAAAGGTGGGGATAAACCTAATGATAAGTCCACTACAGGGCCCCAAAAGTCCTCTTCTGAGGGAGGGTCCCAAACTCCTTCCTATCCTGAAAAGAAACCATATTGCCATGTCTGTAAAAAGCCTGGACACTGGAAAACTGATCCCAGTTGCCCCAGAATTGGCAATAAAGAAAATGTTCCTCAAGCTAATACTACCACCCCTCCTGGTACTACCAGTAGTAATCCCCCTTTTGGGAGTAGTGCACCCAAAAAGTTAGGTGCTTTTGCAAGGGGAACAGAGGTGGGCCCTAATTTAGAAAGGGCCCCCCCACCAGACTCCTCTGACTCTGATGGTGGTATGGGATTTGCCACTTTTACCATGGGTCCCAATGCATTGGGCAGGTACAGACTGGAGCCAGTGATTAATGGTCAGAAAGCTGTGGCATTCAGGGACACAGGGGCTAATGTCACCATGGTGACAGGGAAACTAGTCTCCCCTCAGCAGCTTTTACCTGAGTTTAAATACCAGGTGACCAACATTGATGGTGTCAAAACAGATCACCCCATGGCCATAGTCAATCTTAGCTGGGGAGGGGTCACGGGCCCAAAGAGAGTGGCAGTGTCCCCAAACTTGCCTGTAGATTGCCTGATGGGCAATGATCTGGAAATTTCAGCCTAGGCTGAAGTTGAACACCAAGCCCATCTGAGAATGCTGGGCATCCCTGGGAATGGTAGTGGGGCTGTGAGGGCCACAGCCCAACCCCAGGGAAATATTGGAGTGATGGAGCCTGAAAGAATGGCCCACTCTCCTCCACAAAAGAGCACAAGGGTTGAAGAAAAGTCTTCTTCCCCCAGACTGTAGGTAAGGGTCAGCCTCCTCAGGGAACTGATCCTACCCCTAGTGAAGGAACTGCCCCAGAGGTAGTCAGGCCTGTCCTGGCAACACCTCTGATGGCAGGGGACCCTTCCAAGGTGGTACCCAGTCTGGAGCAGGTAACCTGCCCCTCTCTACCCTGCCTCAGTCAGCCAAGGGCTGCAGAGGTCAGGGAGGTCAGTGGACCCCACAGGGCCCCCTGTCCAGAGGAACCCCCCCATCAGCAGATATGGGGCACCCAGTCTAGTAGCCCTAGCCAGGTGAAAATTCCGCAACCCACTGAGGGATCCCCCTTACCCTTGTGTAGGGACCTCCCCCAGATGGACTCTGCTGGGCAAAGGCAAACCTGGGACCAAAAGTTTCCAAACCTACCATGTCCCCCCAGTGTTCCAACCAAAGGGACCCAACCCCCAGCTGTAGGCAGCCAAAGGTTGACCCTTAGAGCTAGACCCAACTTAGTCATGGAAAGTAAGGCCTCCATCGTGGCTAGTGATCTGAGGAAGCTGAGGCCAACTTTATTAGGGCCTCACTTCTCTACTCAGACACCCCACCAGCCTTTTACTATGCCAAAACACACCACAGGTAGTGACTCCAAATGGTGGAGATCCTCCCATCCCCTTGGGGTTAGGGATTGCTTTGTGGACCATAAGCCAGGGGGTAACCATGCTAGTGCAGGTACTTCCTTATATGGCCACTTAGTAAATAAAGGCTCAACTGGGCATGGTTAGCCTTATCTCCTTTCGTTTGGGGGGGGTTATGTAGGAAGGTGGAATCTGACTGCATGGTTGCCCCCACTTTTTTCCTAGTGTTTTGCTGGTTTTCGACTTAGTTGGACTGGGACCCTGCTAATCAGGGCCTCAGTTTATCTGCTTTCTCTTTAAAATGGATTCCCTGTACCTTAGGTACACTTCAGATTGGATTCTGGGGTGCCCTTATAAGTCCCTAGTATATGGTATACTATGTACCCAGGGCATAGGTACCCCAGAGGCCTACCAGGGGCTGAAGCATGTACTATGCCACCCCTGGGCCGCAAAACACAAGCAGAGCTGGTTTTGTCGTCCTTGAATTCTCCATGATACAAACACCGGCACACATCTTCCTTCTCTCTTCCCAATCCAACTGTCCCTTCCAAGGTGTCCGAATCAGAGTGCTGGGGCTTCATACACACCACTTGGAACTACTTAGATTGCCCACCTTTGCCAGCTCAGCAATGCCAGTTGCTCACTCACCATGGCTGGTCTCCACCCTGTTCACCAGAGCCTTAAACCGCGGGTCAGGGGTGGACGACCAGAACAGAGACATTGTGCTGAAAGGACTGTGCCCTTGCATCCCAGCAGGCCGCGAGTTTCAGCGTTTATTGGCCTGTATAGTAAAGAGTCTTTGTTCTGTTTTCCTGTTGGCTCCAGGAATCGCTGCAAGCCATTTCCCCTAAGACCCAAGGCCTCTGGCTGGAATGCGAAACTTTGTTCGGCTTTGTAACTAGTCTGAGGCACTGCCATAGATGGCTTTGTGTGCGAGCATCAGTGCTTTAAATCTGAGGGATGCGAGGCCATCTTGACAGAGAGGAGTCTGCTCTAGCGCCTGAACTGGGAGCATGTAGCGCTTTATGATATATCTTTTGAGGTTTCTACCAGACGTAAAGACATGCTAACCCAGCGTTTATTAAATGGGAAAAGGTTATTTTATTTGAGAGTTTAAGGTAATTTTAGAAATAGAGCGAATCCCATATAGCAGCAGAGTACCTGCACTTCTATTTTTCCATTTCAAGCACTGCCAATAAGCCGGATCTTATTCCATTTATTGTGAGAGGCCCAATGACAGAAACTCTAGACTGAATGCATTTGGATTCAGTCTATTATGATTTATCCAAGCTTGGATCTCCCTATAGATATGATTTGTGCCAATCTTGGTCTGCGTAATCTGACAGGTTGAACACCACCTGAGTGCTATCAGTGTTATTGTGAAAGCAAACCTGCCCGAACATTAGCCGCTGGTGCAGCGACTGCACTTCACTGGTGAACAAAAATGTTGAAAACTGAATCCTGGGGTGCTTCCTCAGATGAGATGCAAGGTAAGACCCTGTATCCCCTATACAGACATTAGGTTCACTCCTATTCAAATATGGGGCAAACCATTTACAGATTTCACTTCACAATCACCGCCACCTGAGCCCTAGATATGCAGTAGTCAAGAATAGTGAAAGATGCAGTAATGTATATCAACATTAACATTAATGCATCTTCTGTATCATGGGTTTCTGATGTATGACATTGTGCATCCAAAAGGGATCTGTCTTTACCTGTCTTTGGACAAAATCCATGGGTAGGTAACTGAAGATGTAATGACGCACCAAACAATCTTCTAGCTGTACTAAGGCTGACTTCTCCATGCATTTCAACTGAAAAGGTATATCTGAGATGGGGTGGTCCCTCTTTCATTCATTTGGATTTATAGATGCTGTTTTTCAGCAAGAGTGTCGCTCCAGCTTGTTCTAATGAGCCAGAGATGGACCCAGCATGGAACAAGCTATTCATTAAATCAATGGGCATCGGATCAAGATTGTCACTTTATTCTATAATAAAATTAGCAGAACAGGCATCATCCGCCTCGCATCCTCGGGTGTGATTTTATGGAATTCAAAGGAACAATTGCTTCTAGATCTAGCATGAGTCTCTTGTTCGTTTCAATAGTATGCAGAACCGCGGTCACATTTTCAGTGCAGATCTTTTTCCAGATATTTGCAGTTCTGTTGGAAAATCATTTTTACAACCCGTGAAATCAGCTCACTAGCTGAATACCATCGTAGCCCTGAACAGGAGACTTTCTAAGGTTTTCAGAGTTTTCAACAGATTTTGCAGCTATTCCAGCCTTGAGTAACACATTTTTATGTCGCAAGTAATACCTGTTTAGTACTCTTTATAATGTGTACATTTCCACAGCGTGGCCATGTTTTTGCTGGGAACGCTGCCATTTACTGTATTTAGTAGTAGGTGAAGGTGATGGATACATTTTCCAGTCCAACCAGAACAAACGCAGGACGATGTTGAGACAGTTCTCAAGAAAGGCTCTCACAGACCCTAGGATCCACGGCTTGTGCCTGCATTACATACGGGGCAGACTTCCTGTGAGCAGCAGAACATATCAAATGTTTGATAATTTGAAGAATAGAATGGAAACAAAGATAGTCAACATGCCAGATCTAGAAGTACTGTGCTAAGCCTGAATGTTTTAGTCCCTAAAAAAGCTAGTAATGATACACATAGGTTATTGTTTCCTCATTGATGCATTCAAGACTGACGCCCATCCCATACAGAGAGCAAATACATATCTGGACAAGTTATGAGCTGTGGTATTCCAGAGTATCTTTGATATCAGCAGTGGAGGATGACACCTTTCCCTTATGGTGCCATGCAAGGTATTTCCACACCCGTGTGTCTCTGCCAGTTTGTTTGTTTTTAGTAATGCGTTTCGAATAAGCAACACCGGCTACTTTCTGGTCACCCACGTTGTGCATCAGCTGTCTGATCTTCCTCTACCGAAGCACCTAACCTACACTGCCATATGTGGCAGACTTTAGCGTGTTGGCCCAGCCTTCTTTTTCCGTGGGTGAGGATGAAGGAAGTCTTCCAAAGCAAAGGTTTGAATTGGCCAAAACTAATTCTCTTGGTTCCCCGTGGTTCCTTTGATAGCAGAACATAAGCATGGCAGGAGGATGTGCGTCTTCCGACTCAATGCTTGTCCCATTGAACCCAATATATAAAGCTTTGGAGCCTTTCGTTGAACTGCTCAACTCCACTATTGGTTTGAAAGTGATAAATGGTTGAATAACTTTTCTTCAACCTCATCCCACATCGAATTTAGGTAGAAGGACATGAAGTTACTTCCCGTGTCAGAAGCCGCCTGTTTGTGGAAGGTAACTAGAGAAATGGGCTGGATCAGGGCCCTAAGCACCCACAGGGTTGGTAGTACTCCTCCGTATACCTTGTTGCCTGTTTAAAGATGTACTTGCCTCTGGAGGAAATTGGATGGTTGGTGGAAAAAACAATGCCAGTTCCCATCATGTCAAATAGCACTGCCACCAATGGCAGTGGTACCATAGATTCTTTCATCTGCTCTTGTGACATGCCATTTATCTAACAAGTTGGACAGTTCCCACAAAACCTCCCAATTTATATGCCCATGCCAGGCAATAGAAAAGAACAAAAAATCCAATCTTTGTTCTACTTGGATCATGGGCCAGTTGCATAGAAGGTTTCAGTCGGTCTGGGAAACTACCTGCCTCCATCTGTCACCAAGCTCCAGATCATGAGTTTTTACAATTTCAGTTCTTAAAGAACCCCAGCAGCAAGCGTCTCAGGCAAGCTTCATAGCAAGCAAGGCAGCCACATTCGGTGACGAGATAGACAGCTTGACAAGCTGTCTGACAAGTCTAAACAACATCCACCGGACTCCATCTTCTTAGATGGCTCCTCAACAAACTATCCATATTGAGTTCTACCTAGATTTTCCTGTTCTACACATCTCCACTTAAAACCACTTTTGCAAGTAAACACCTAAACGATATCTCTTTCACAGGTAAGTGAACTCTTTAGGGCAAGGAGTAATCTTAGAGGGGTTCAGGGATCTTTAGTCTACGGTGGCTTGCTCCTATGTCATGAAGGTCAGTCTGCTTTGGTTGTCAACAAAGATCATCTCTCGACATCTGAGATGTTGGAGGGGATCTTTGACAACAGGCATTGATAGATACTAGCACTACTTCCAAGGGATATTTAATGCAGTCCTCCTGTGCCTGAAATAGGAAGATAGGTGTGTGTGGATTTATGGTTAAATTCAACCAGTTTCTTTTCATGATGCCCTGCTCCTAACAATTGTAGCCACTGTCAAGGTTAGGTTTAGAGAATTTCGCTAACTCCTTTTACAATTGGGGTCCTTCTGAACTGATCCATTCTACACAGGCTTCTGGGAATTACACTGACCACTCTTCAGGTTCTGGGCTGTTGATGACCTTTGTCTCCAATTTCTTTTAACAACTGTGAACCAGGCCCCTGTGGGAGCAAAAAAGTACCCCGAAATGCAGACATGCTACATTTTATAATAATTAAACCTCCTACAATCAGTGGCATAACGAAACTTGAGGGGGGCCCCCCTGCAAGGTGCGTGAAGGGGCCCCCTCCGGACTCAATCAGGAGCTCTCCGACCAGAGTACTGTGCTGAGGGGCCCCCCTTGAGCCCGGGGACCCCCCACACCGCGAGGGCTGCGGGGGCCTGTGTTACGCACCTGCCTACAATTACTGGATTTGAGAAAGTGTTAAACATTTTATGAGGCACTGTCCCCCCCCCCGCCTTAAGGCATCTCCCAAAACATCAAAAACAATCAAAATACAATTTATTTAAAAAGATTGAACTGAATGAGCCCAATCAATAACTGATTTCTAGATCAATGAAAAGTTAAAGGGTTTGATTACAAAGTTTGAAAATAAGTGGTACAGAATCAATACCATAAAGGATGTTAATTGCAGAGTTATATAGAGTACGTAAAAATCAGGAAATATTTGCAATTGGCAGGGAAATCAGAAAAGAATTGGACAGCATCCTTAGTAGAACGGGAAAATCATCTGGCTCACCCCCAAAATCTAGGATTTTTATACAACAATCTTTAATAGAAAATAAGAAAGTTTGCAGAATCATCATGGTGTGAGCGAATGTATCATTTCTTCAGCGAATCAGAGCACAAAAAATAAAAGTTACATTACCTTAACAGCTAAGCGCTATCCCATTTTCTTGAATTATTCAAAACCCTCTGTGCTAATACCACCCAGAGATATTTGAGCAAACTAGAAACATTAACAATAAGACTTGCTTCACATGAATAGATCCCAGTGAAGAAACTCAAGATGTGGTTACATGTTGCAAATTACATCCGAACTGTGGAAGGTTCACAGTGAACAGGACAATAACAACAATAAAAATAATCTATTATGACTTCAGCTTGACTGTGTGCTGTGGAGCTTTTGGGGAGAGGATGTGCGCAGTGGGGTGAACACAGTTCAGTGACAGAGATAACTTCCATCTTAGGTAAAATGGCGATTGCACAGAAATGTTGCCTAAATACTATATGTTAGAAAATTCACTTCTACACATCACTGAAAACTTGTTTCAACAGCAATTGTATTAAGGCAGTCTTTAGATGTGAAATCGTGTGTGAAAATGCATATTGCACATTGTTAATGATGCACAAAAATATAAATCCATAAAAATCTTTTACTCCGCTTATGTCTCACCCATGTCTCAGCTTTTGCTGTAGGTTTTATGGGTCAGTCATCTGCAAGTCAGTCAAGTGATGTGGCAGCTCTGCTGCAGTAGCACTCGGAAGTACACAAATTAAATAACCATCGAAAGTGGTTAACTTTTTTCCTTTCACTCAACAATCCAAACCTTTGTCATGAGATCATGTTTCCTATGAAGCATCCTTCAACTTCTCACCATTCATAAACTTATTGCAGTATTGGGCTGAATCATCCCGTCCCTTGGACTCACAGCCTCACACGTGCTTGCAGACTCCTTCTGCCCCCCATAATAGTTTACATTGATAGATTTGATCCTCAGTAGCACACTGGTCATTAGTAGCAGCTGCTTTTTCCATCATTGTTTAGTTTTGCAGGACACTTGTTGGGTCAAAGGATCTCAGCCACACTGACAACCCAGCAACGTAGGTCCACTGAGTTCTTTAGGGGCCTGAGAGGGATAGAGCTTGGTCTGCACAGCTGTGAGATATCCCAGTGCTGAAAAATTAACGTAAATAGACTAAGGGCCCGATTACGAGTTTAGGGATGTGGTCGCGGATCCCTGGTGGTTACGGCTGTCCCAAAACGGTCCTACCGCCGAACTCCTAATACAGCGGTCGGACCACTGGTGCAGCGGTCCCCGACCGCCACCGCACGCACCTCCACTATTGGTTTCGGCGGTCCGAAGGACCGCCAAACTTGTAATCAGGCCCTAGAATTCTCATCTTCTGGGAGTTCAGGGTGTTAGGCTGGCAATCCTAATCCCTCTCTGCCTAGGCTGTTTTCAAACTCTTTACAAATCGGAGTTTATCCCACTCAGACTCCCTCTGCTGAGCACTCACTACCAAGGGTATCCACCTCCCGCAAGGTCATTATGTACACTGTATCCTGGACTGAACTTTCCATTTACAAATTCTTGAGTTCAGAAGTATTAGTGTAATTAGTTCAGCTGAAACAAAATAAGACTACAAAACCCAGAATGCATTAGGCGATCACACAAGAGACCAACGCTGGAAACAGTGTCCGTTGGTCCGCTGCAGGGAGGTGGTCACCGTATCACTACCACTTAGTCATCTGCATGCCAATCAGGGTGTATTTTTACCCATCTGCAGTCACAATTGTTTACTGAAACGTTATCTCTATGCATGGATTTAACCTCTTCTGCTCAGGTGTTAATATTTAATGGCCATTCATCAGCACTGCGTTGCATCCATGTGCATGGAGATTATCTTTATAATGTTTGCCCAAGTCTCATACTTCAGCTTTTCGAGCTCTATAGTAGTGCTTTCTCCTCGTTGTACAGATAGTGACAGAAATGGTGGCCTGTGCATTTTAATGAATAAAAGAGTTTATTCTATCATTAATTAATACCATAAAAATTAAAAAAAATATAATAAGCCATTAAGATTAAACAACATGCAAAAAACATTAGTGTAGTGATAATAGGTATCAGGGTGTCTATGATTAAAGCATGGTGCCTATGTTACAGAAAGTAAAAATTTAGTTAGTCACAGCGGCCTCCAGGTTCAAAATCAGATCACAGCAAGATACTAGTTAACATTAAAATAAAACAATTTAAATAAAAATGCCTACTATCAGGTACCTGCATAACATAAATTAATGCTGCTTACCGTCTTAATACCAATTTGGTTCTTATATAACTGATATTGGCTAAAACCTCTACAAATCGGCTTAGTGGCAGGCTCTCGTTATAGTTGAAGCAGGATGTGACGGCTTGCACTCGGGTTTGAGCGTAGTCTGTGCAGTACCAAAAACGCAACCAGAGTCGGACCTGCTGTACTTCCATGTCTCTGCCTCCATAAGGGTCAAAGAGACCAAAGTGTATTTGTATGTAACCTAATTTAACCACCAAAAGATGGAGCTCAGTAGGGGGCTGTGTTCATAGTAACTTTGCTTCACAAGGTTGCTGTGCATTCTGATTCCAAACTTAGCTGCGCCATTTGCTTATGTTGTGGCTAGCACCTGCATTTTCAATGTTAATTTTAAATTATTCCAAAGAAACCTCATGCTAATTTGCATATCCAACAAACATTTTTAATTCAATAGGTCTCGCATTTGCGAGCGTTTAAGCTATTGGCATTGTAAATGACAATGCCTTTTATTTATGTGCTTTTAAATAAGCACATATATAAAAGGTATTATCATTTTTAATGCCAGTAGCTCAAACTTTTGCAAATGCGAGACCACTCTCTTTCTTTAGATGCTGCTCGCCGTATTCAGGTTACAGCGAGTAACGTCTAAAGAAAGGGGCGCGGCCAACATTAAAGTAAAAGCTCGTATGGTGGGCTTTCACCTAAAGCGAAAAAAAATTAATTAAAAAAGGTTCTGTAGCGTGGTCGCTAAAGTGAAAGCGGCCTGTGCTGTTAATTAAATAAATAAATAAGCACGGCCGCTAAAGTTGAAAGCGGCTGCGCTGTAAATTAAATAATTAAGCGCGGCCGCTATAGTTAAAGCGGACCACCCTATAATTCAAATACAAATAATATAAAAGCAGGCGGCCTGCTGCGATGTCGTTGGGTGGAATAGAGGAAGCTCATTAAAGAAAATAGTGCTCACCAACTTATAAAGCAGACCGTGTAACAACACAAGTAAAAAGTCAAGTCATTATGGGAGGTTACAAATGCAGACAAGGCAGTACCAAGGAGGGACTACTAAGCCTATTCGCAAATAAAAAGCAACCATTTCGCAAGGACAGTAACAGGAGCCAATTGAAAAGATGGGCGGGAAATGGGCGGAACTTCTATGCCGTACCTCAATACAGCATGCCTCGCGAAGTAGCACATACGCTGCCCAGGCTCGACCTAAAAAGCCATAGGTGCGCTCCATCTGGGCGATACAACATGGCAACCTCTTCTTTAATATTCCCATGCAATACAACTTTTATCCCTGTACTTGGACAAAAACGTCACATTGTCCTATTCAGTTTTTGTCTCGCTGTGTCCACGACATTGTGTTTCAAGGCACCCCACCACACCTTTCTCAGAACAGACCCAGTCCATAGGGTGCATTTTTCCACCAACAGTTAATCCACCATTACCAAGTCCTCTTTAATGTTCTCCAGGAAAGAGAGGCCCAGCATTTCCATCAGATCATTTTCTCCAAGATGTATTGTAGTAAATGTAGACATCCTCTGACCACCTCTGGCAACCACTGCCCCCCACCTCATCCCACTCTTACCCCACCAAAAACACCTCATGTCTACTGCTTGATAATCCAAATGAGCGGCCATGTGAATGGCTGTAGGGGGGGCAGACTATGCAGCCCACCAAAACAATGACTGCCCTACAATACACTTCATAATGGGACTTGTACACACCCCAAAATGCAACATAAAGAACATAACCAAAGCACCCGATTCCTTAAAAACCAGACAATCCTACTCCCTACGAATGTACTTGCTATGTGCATAGCCAGTGCCAGTCGTGTAGACACCATCCACTGCAACCACAATTCTGAATAAATCTCCCCCCAGGGCTTCTCTGCAATGATACGCAAACGGGCTCTGAATTCCTCAGTGTATCTATACCATGCTAAACCCCCGAAATCCAGCTGTGCTTTCCGAATAACATCAGTGTGGATGAACAAAACTGCAGCTCTATCAGCGTAACTCTTGCAGTGTACACTAATGTAAATTAAAAACACTGATGTCCATGGTTCGATATTTACAAGGACTCTGGATGCCTGGCCAGCTCTCATTCTTCTTCCTGTGATCCTCTTTCGCTTGTGTCTCCAGGCTTTGAAAAATCATAAAAATGTTACAAGATCTGCAGGTCTGGTGACTTAAATAATCTACTCGACCTAATTGTAATGCTCTTGACCCATAAACTGGTTTCAAATGATGTGATCCTGGGCACATATTTTAATTCACTGAGCTGCCATTTTCTTCTTTATCACATATGAATGCACCTTAAAATATGAAAAGTTCAGCATGTCT
Organism: Calotriton arnoldi; assembly: GCA_963921515.1. NCBI lineage: Eukaryota > Metazoa > Chordata > Amphibia > Caudata > Salamandridae > Calotriton > Calotriton arnoldi. The sequence goes on from CAWUFW010002619.1 coordinate 1,215,585, forward strand.
GCCGTACAAAAAAACTCTTTTGTTTGATTTATTAGACTAAACATTTGCTCCATATATAATACAAATCTAGCCACATGTAGGATACGCCTCTTAGTTCATTAACAACATTGCCATCAGGGCGGGGGCAAGCATGTTTCTCAAATCATGTTTAAAACCTATCACTTTTAATAGATACATTACTAAAGCATGAAGTGGTAGCACACTGTCATTTGCAATCAACAGATTTTACATTGAAATGGCCACAAAACGTCCCACTGACGTGCCGTTTTACTGATAAAACTATATAGTGTACAAACAATAATATTTGGAAATGGAGTTTCTGTAAATATTTGTCATTAGCACATCCCCACGTAAAGTGTTCTGATTTGTTTTGCTCCTGTTTAAATCTTTGTTTGCATCACACTTCTCAATTACAAAAAGATTTGCTTTTGTAAATCCTGATATATTGTAAAATATTTGTACTATTCATTTACAAGCTATTTAAATGTAATGTGTTAGAAAAAAACTGATATCTTACAGCTTTTTGTTTCACATTGATTGTCAGACAGCTCACTTGACAAAAACCTCTAACTGTAGTAAGAAAAAGAAAAAGAAACTCTGTTTACCAAGCAGCAGTTAGTAAAAAGACAAACTGACATTTTACCTCTTTCCTTGAACAGACAGCAAATGTGTCAAGATAAAAACAAGATTTAAAGGCATCTTTATTGCTCATCCACTTTCTGAATGAACAGAATACCTGTTCCATTCCAGATTATGTTCACTTGCCAGAATAGACCAGTAGGTGCTAAAAATAGCTCGACCTCGTAAAATCTGACTCGCCATTGCAAGTAGATTTTTCGAGCAGTGGGTGAGTAGATTTTACGAGGCCCGATCTCCCTGTGTAATAATTTGTATAATCAACAAATTCTCCCCACCATATCTTCTTCTTTGTATTGTTATATAAAGGCACTCCCAACGACATTGTTGTTCCCATGTAAGGCAACCTATTTTCTTTCGCATTCTTCAGTACTGTATCTCCAGTATGCCCTTTCTTTTCTTCCTTCCTATTGTGCTCCCCAAACCTCACCTTTAAACCTCATCAGTGACTTTTTCAGTCTTATCTCCCGATACTGCATCTGAAATCATTGACTTCTCCTGGCCCCCCCGATTGTTTCCCCGTTGCCATTTTCTTGGTTTTGATAATACCATCATTAACTCCAACCAATTTTCATTTCACACCCCCTACCTTGACACCCCAACAGCCCATACCGACCACCATTTCCCCCTACCTTGCTTCAAAGGTATTTTCGCGCTTGATCCTGTAAGCCAAACTCTAAACGTATTTGATCGAGTGCTGTTGATTGAGAGGGAGTGAAAGTGTTTACATTGTATGAGCGATACCAAGCTTTTACATATCCTGAGGACTAAGAAGTCATATTCACATGGTCCCTCTTGTGATTCATAGTGATGGTTTGAGCCGCCTTGTGTTACCAAGCTTCTTTATGGTGGTTCTCTGATCTGGTACAGTCTCTCAGTGATTACTGTCAGATTGTCTTTCTTGTGATAAAAATCTTAAATTAAAAGGTGATGACACTTATTAGTCATGGCCATGGTAGTTCTGTAAATGTTGACTGGCAGTAAATGTACGTCTATTTCCTATTTCCAGAGAAGGTCATATGTAGGAGGCTAGAGCCTACATTAGATGATGCAATTGCACTAAATACATTCTCCGCCATCTCAGCCTGTTGTGTTGTAGCTTTGATGCAGCCTCAACACTTAATGTAACTTTCTGAGTTCTGGCAACAACTTTTAGATTTCCTTTAAAGTCTTGGTTTCCCATTCTGATTATTGACTAGATATTGGGTGGTCTCCGTTTTACTGACTTCAATTGTGTAATAACAAACAGAAGTCTGTAACATTGAGTCACCGTTTTTAGCACCAGTGTGAGATCTTTTCTTCAGATCATGGTAAAATCAGTGATTTCTTACCAGTCTTCGTGTGAGGAACGATGCAAATGAGAATGCCCTAGCATTTCTTGGCGTTGAGATAGGACCTCAAATATTATTATATGGTGTCACCATCAAATACTACAGACTATGAACAAAAGTCTTTACATGTCCTAAAACCAATCCTCCAGGACTTCTCGGTAAGAAACGGAACCGGAAAAGAGGGGGGAGACCATCGAATCATCTGGAATGTGTATTTGGTACAAACATCCTCGATTGACTTTTGTCCTGGCTTTTATTGCTGGGACGTTCTTCTCAGTGACACAAGAAGACAGGACCACACCATGCTCAGTGATTCAAGTGTCCTGTTGTAGCTTTCAGCTATGTTTATTAGCAGCCCATCACCAGACGGAGAAAAGCAACACAGGGATAGAAAAACAGGGCCTCTTTGGGTGCAGTGTGCCTGGGCACCAATAGATAGGCTTCTCAGACAGGACTACAGGGGAAAAGACTCACAAGCTTCTACCAATCATCAGTTTCTGCACATCACTGTCAGCTACTTTATATGGCTATGGGGCCATATAATGGACGGAGTGAAAATAACACTTTAGGTATTGTGCAAAAAACGAGGGGTTACCAAAAGGCCTTATTCAGTCACTGAAAAAGAATTATTGACATATTTTTAGTCAATAGAACATTTAAAGTGTTTTTGTGAGCTAGGAGATTTGATGTTAAAAGAGATCACACAAACCTTTGTTTTTTTCTGGAAAGCAAAGTTGCCCTCAATTTTATTGCGAGCTTCCTTCTAAAATATTACGATACCAGTTTGATATAGATTTTTTTTCCCAGGCAGAGGAAACATGATGCACATTGTTTATCGTGTTTACCTGGGGGCGTAGAATGTGTAGCAGAGAGTGAGTTGGATGAGGAGTCTTAGTTGTACAGGTACATCTGAGAGTTGACTGTTTCTGAGCTTGATTGGTTTTCAGCTATCAAAAAGGATAAAGATTTATTTGTGGTGAAAAAAGTTGAGGGTCAGTGGATGGCCACCTGGAAAGTTAATTGAACAATGTATTCAACTGCTTGTAAACGTTAATGAAGAGTAGTCGATTGAAAAGGACATAGCCTTGCCTAAATTACAAGTTTGTGTTGCCAGTGGCTTTGAGAGGTAAAATTGTTGATCTTGGTCACATGAGTCACTTACGGTTGCTGGGTGAGAGCAGAGTATTGGTGGTCCCCAAATGGGCAAAGTATTTCAAGAATGTGTTAAAAATGTGTGAGTTGTTGAACTAGTGATGTAGATGTATGACTGTGGCACCTTTACAACCGCTTGAGTAATCAGAAAAATCATGGAATAAAAAAGCACTTGATTTCTTAGTTCCTTTTAGTGTATTGCCTTTATCATCAAATACATGCATTGGTCTTAATATATTATCACACCAAATGCTGCTGGATCATGTTTGTGTCAAAGCCTAATTGTATGCATGTGTTTTTGCTGATGTATTTAGATACCTGGTTACAGTTTGTATCCTGAGAAATACAAGGTTTCGTGGAAGAATGTAGCATGTGACATCGATGGTTGGCTTTGTACCACTCGAACTAATGGGTAAATGGAGAAGTTGAACAGCATTGTGGTTGATTGAGTGTAGATGGCAGGAAGACTGGTTTGGTGTTTTAGGAACATATTCAAAGTTTGTTATAAGCCCATAGAATAACTCTGACCCACTCAAACCGCTAAAAGGGATGCAGAATTGTTTCACTGTGTGTCCTAGCTGGATAAAGTGGGTTGATAGGAAAATAGTTGTAAGCAAGTTGGGTGCAGAGAGTAATCAAAGAGTTGAGTTGTACTCATGAAGCCTAGGTTCAAATATGATTTGCAGTATAATGTGATATTTCATTAGGGGAGTGGATTTGAATCAAATGCCGAGCAGGAAAGATGAGTCTAAATTTAGAGAATGTGTTGTGGTGGAAGGTGTCAGTGGCAATGCTGTAATAGTTCTAGATAGGGGATGGTGGAATCTGCAACAAGTTGCTAAGATGGAAAGTGATGTTAACAATTTAGTCAAGGTGTAGGTGGGCATTAACAAAAGTTCAGGTGATTTTGAGGACAATTCAGATAGTTGAGGCAAAAAGATAAGTATAAGTTTGTACGGTTTCAGTTAGATTTTGCTGGCTGAAGTTGACTGGCTTTGGTTTCATGTTTCGTATTTTTGAGTTGTGGGAGGTCTGGTGTTTTGCCTATAATTATGTAAAATTACTGACTCTGGTTTGTGTATTCCATGTCTCCATTGTGTTTGTCTGCTATGTGTGGGGTTCTGGAACTATGGTATTTAAGAGTTTTTGGTTTGACTTTTAACTGTTGGATTTTGGGTTGCACTTTTGATGAATAAAGACTTTTGAACTAGGCATTACCTAATGGGCATCATAGGACACTAGTTCAGCCATGGTAACCTCTATTCCATCTCTGCAGGATAAATCCTCCTAGGAGGGAAGTAGGGATTGCTGACAGATCCTTCCATATCCGATTTCGAGTGCCTTTCATTTATAGCTCAACCAAGTTTAACTCATCTTTTAGGAGAAAAAAACACTTTCTTACTAAATAGTCATCCCATTAAGTCAATGTCTTTTAATGGAAAGTTTACGTTGCCCTCACATTTTTGTTAGATTGAGAGTTAATGCCCACAATGACAATGATGTTATTTGGAAGTCTCGAAAGGCCCAAACTAAGGCATTGGTAATGCAACAACGAAAAGCTTTTATTATACAAATGTCAAAACTATTGGCTGCTTTGTCAAAGAATGTTTCATCTTGCTTGTGTTTTCCGATTAACCTGTTTGCCCACTCTGTGGTATTTCCCCAAGATTGAGGTAGAGTTTTGCCTTTTCAGATAGACTTCATCTTCCTCATAGAGTGCGAGGAAGTAATCGCCTAATTGTCTTTGCATTTGTGTGAAGTTGATAAAGCATCTCTCCGTTCCTAATATTTGTAGGCACATAATTGTGAGTTTCTGGTCCATTTGAGTTTCTGGTGCTATCTGTAATGTGTAGCCTAAATGTCCATTCTGTGGTCACTTAGTATGTATTTGTTGAATATTTGCATGTGTTTTGTGTTCCTGAACCGTGTACCATTCTAGTTTGTTCTATTGTCCTCACTGCACCCCCAGCAGGCTGTACAGTGACTTTATTGCATGTTTTGGGTTCCTGGGAAGTCTCTCTTCCCTTGTGTGAATTTATTTAAGGTAATGGTAGAGTGGCTGATAGTGGGGCTTTTTGGTCTCTCTGGTTGGTGCCTCTGGACAGTAAGAAGTGGATATTACTCTGTGCTAATAGTTTGCACAATTTCTCTGCATATGTAGCACACGCTACAGTACAAGAGGTGGAGATGTTTTCTAAGTGTTTTTTCCAGTCCATGCATCGTATGTCTAATCAAACTTCTCACTCCCTTAGGTTTAGGCCAGTGGCAAGCATGAATTGTCCCAATTGTCTAAGGGGGCAGCCATCTTGGAAAGGGGCCAGCTCTTTCTCCGTAATCCATGTGCCTCCTTGGGTTGCACACAAGCTTCATCTGTAACACATATGCCTCCCCGTTTTTTCTTAATTCTTACCTCATCTCAGAGGTAGGGTTTAGAGCAACCTGGAATCGATACTGTAACTTCATTCTGTATGCAGCCTGCTACTAGTGTCTAGAACGTCTTCCTAACACTCAGTTTGGGAGGGATGGGAATTCTGCGCTACCAACCTACTGCTCACTTTAAAGTGCTCTGCTTTAATTTGACTACTTTTCCTCCTCCATTTCTAAGTGCCCCCCTCTAATTGGTCTTCCTTACCTCCTCTATCTCTAAGTGTTCTTCTCTAACCTGGTCTATTTCACCTCCTCTTTCTGTTCGCTACCCTCATCATGGCCCAACACACCTCTTGCTCCTCTGACCACCTTGCTCAATTAGGTCTGAATTCTTTTAAGATTATCTACCCCTCCAACCTGTCGAAGAATGCGAAAAAGACCTTCAAACACAATCTCCTCAAACGATGTCCTGAAACGCTTATCTCTGACACTTATATCTCCGCTAAGGGCACTGTGGTGACAGACCTCATTTTCTACACTAACAGAAGAGCCCAATGGAGAAAGTCTCTAACTTCTGAGCTTCGATCCAAACAGCTGACCAAAACACCATACGGTTTCCGTTTAACCACACTATCCTCCCCTGCCCTTAAGGCAGATCTGACCATTTCCTTATATAATAATGGGAACATCCTTATTCAAGCATCAGACCTGAACCTCAAGCGCTTTGACTCTATCTTTTTGAGGATTAAGAACACACTTAATAACTCTAACCTGGCCACTCTCCATCATAGCTGTCTACCCACATTATCTGCACCCTCTGTGCCTTACGCCTCTTCTTCCCCCAATTCTGCGTCCCCATCTTTATCTATTCTTTCCAACACCACAGAGGATGTAAATATAACCCACTCCTCTAACCCGGACAACCCTGTTATTCCTCACTTGGGCTATGATATTTCCTACTCGAGTGCCTTCCACCAAGTTGTTGTCCCCAGTACTTCTCCTCCCGTCAAATCTCATGTCACCCGCGTCACCCACTGTTCGCTCCGTGATCTCCAACAACAGAGGGGTTGAGCACTACACCAGCACAAACATCCATGATAACCCTGCTATTCTACCCCTAGGCTCAGGTGTTACCAACTCGAGGGCCTTGGACCTAGCTGCTGTCTCCAGTCCGTCGCCTCGTAATCCACACACCCTCCTCTTTCTACTGTGCCTCCCCTATCGCCTTTGTTAAATCCACCTTGCCCGTATCTAATCCCAATCCAGGATCTTCTCAGCTCCCTCGTGCACCTAATCTTAAGCCCCGTCATGCTAATCCTCCTTCCTGGGGGGATGTTGAGATCATTCGCAAGCGGGATTCTATCTCTCCCTGTAACTGTGGTAAGGGACTTACTCTACCCTCTAATACCCCTTTCACAGTGGGGTCAGACCCATCGTCTCATTCTGGGTCGGCTGAGGAGGGCACTAACCGCCCTTGCCTTGAGGAGAAGATTGCTGACCTCAAGCAGGATCTCCTTGCTGTTAAAGAGATCATGCAGACCCTTCTACAGTTCTCCATGAATATGGAGAAGCTCTGGAATACACACCCCTCCCAGTGGACCGATCAACACAATCCACGGAAAGTGTTCTACGCTGGTGACGATCAATCCTCTATCCTCTCCCCTCTTAGCTCCAGCTGGAGTTCTAGGCCTCTCCCTAACCACCATTCTAGGCCCCATAGGCTCCAGCCTCAGCTGTCGGATGAGGACACTCTCGCTCTTTTATTCTCGTACAGTGGCTCGAGGATTCTCTTCTCCTCTAACTCTACTATCAACATCCCTACTATTACCTCGGACCCTGACAGGGAACCTAGTGTCAACCATAGATCGGTTAACAAGGAAAACCTACTTCAAATAACTACCTCGCATCATGAAGTGATCACTACCAACCATCACATCAAATTGATGCTACTCAACTGCAGATCGGCGGTGAAACATGCAGCGGATATTTCGGAACTCATCATTTCATAAGACTTGGACCTTCTGATTCTCACTGAAACCTGGCTACATGATGCCTCCAACCCTGTCCTCGACATCTTAATCCCTCGTGATTATGCTATTATCAGACGTGATCGACTTGTTAAAACTGGGGGGCGTTCCATGCATTCATCGCTCAGCCTCACTATAAAGCAATCGCAATGTTCTTTGCTGTCTTCTTGTGAGCAACTAGTCATCGAAATTTGGGATAAGGGCAAGATTGCCTGTGTGCTTCACTCGATTTATCATCCACCAGGTGATAATCTGATCTTCATAGAGCAAATCATGGAGATCATTAGCTCAAGTTCGGACCAACTCTGCCATATCTTCCTCGGAGACTTTAACCTCCACTGGAATGACACAAATGATCCTTTAGTCTGCTCCTTTAAGGCTTTCCTCTCTGATCTTAACTTCTCACAGGTCTGTAAGGGACCTACCCATAACAAGGGAGCCACTCTCGAACTTATCATTGCCAAAGACAATAGCATACAACTGGGTGACATCCTACCCTGTGACTGGTCGGATCATCATCAAATTTCCTTCCATATATTGGAAAAGGTCACGTGCAGAAAGGGCCACCCTATTAAAGCTAAACAACTGACTCGCAATTTGAGAGACATCAACATCAATGTTCTAACATCCATCACCAAAAATAGGCTTCAGCCCCCTCCTAACACGACCAACCTTGACGATCTTTCTGATCACTACATTAACACTTTGGCTAACATTTTTGATACTATTGAACCGAAGCAACTCAAAAGGATTCCAGTCAAACAATCAAAACCTTGGTTTAATGGTGCCCTAAATGATGACCGGCGCAATCTTAGACTCTCAGAGAGGCTTTGGAGAAACACACCCTCCACCACAAGCCTCATTCAGCTAAGGAAGGTGAGAAGTACTTACAACAAACACATCCGCATTGCTAAAACAGACCACTTCAGGGCTCAGCTGGATGGCGCTAAGAATAGACCCAAGAAGCTCTTTGAAATCATCAAGCAACAAGCTAACCACTCTTCCAACACTATCTCGACTCCCATGTCCTTGCTTCCTAGTTTGGAGGACTTCTCAGTGCACTTCTCTGAAAAAACAAGGAAAATTGAACTGGAGCTGCTACCTGACACTCCCATTTTGCGGCCTCTGAACCTCACCGCATCATCAGCTGAGTTGGCGGAACCTTCGGTAGTGTCCTTACCCATTGGTTGCTCTCTCAAAAACAACGTCTCTTGGAATTCCTTTCTCCTTCCAGATGTCACGGAGCTGCTCCACGACACGGCGTCCCTTAAACCTTCCAACCATTTCAGCGATCCACTACCTGCTAAGTTTTTTAAAGATCTCAATTCAGCCATTCTCCCTCTGTGGTCCCGGATCATTCATGAATCTCTCTTACAGGGAAGGATCCCTGACTGCCTCAAGACGGGGCAAGTTACTCCCATCCCTAAGAAGCCCAATTCTGATTTATCTGATCCTAACAACTTCCGACCTATCACCAGCATCATGACTCGAGCTAAATTGCTCGAGAAATGCGTCCATTTCCAGTTATGCAACCACATTGAGAAATTTCAACTCCTTGACTTCTACCAGTCGGGGTTCAGAGCGGGCACAGTACTGAAACAGTACTAACGCACATTGTGGAAGACGCCTTGAGATCCCTTGATCAAAATGTCCCTTGTCTCCTGATCCTTCTTGACCTGTCCTCAGCATTTGATACCATCAAACATGAAAACTTGATTGGTCTTCTTCAACATAGGATGGGTCTCACGGGCCCGGTCCTAAATTGGTTTGCCTCTTTCTTACATAACCGCACACAAAGAATCAAAGTTAACCACTCCCTTGCAACCAGTACCCCTGTTACGATTGGAGTTCCGCAAGGATCCGCACTCTCACCCACTCTTTTAAACCTTCTTATGGAACCACTTACCGTCATTCGGAACCATTCTAACATTCAGTAAGTACCACATGTATGCAGATGAAACGCAACTGTACTTGAAGATCTCCTCTCCAGGGGACATAAAAACGCTAAATGATGCTCTCTCACAAACTCAACAATGGTTAGCCCAGAACCATCTTTTGTTAAATACTCTCAAAACTGAATTCCTTCTGATAGCACCCCCCAACCACTCTGCACCTACCCTGGACTGGCTTAAACAACTCACTGCTCTTAACTGCACCCCTCATGTGGTTGACTCTGCTAAATTGTTAGTCATTACCTTGGACAAACACCTAAATATGCAAGTGCACATCAGTGCATCTATTAGGGGAGCCAATTTTCAACTCAACACCCTTAAGAATATCAAGCCTTTCCTTCCCCCCGGAGACATCAGGCCTGCTGTACAAGCCCTGGTTATCTCTCGACTGGATTATGGTTTGGTGACCCTTGCTGGGCTTCCCAAAGCTAGCTTGGCCCCGCTCAGAGCTACTCTAAACGCATTGGCCAGGCTCATCACTGGCTCCAAAAAGCATGACCACAACCCCCCCGACCTTTTGCAACTAAATTGGCTATCTATCGAAACTAGGATACGTTTCAAGATAGCTTGCTTGACGCATAAAGCCATACATTACAACACCCCGGTCTACTTGGCAAATAAGCTTGAACTATCGGGCTCATGTCGGAACTTAAGAAGTACGTCCACCCTACTTTTGAAACCTCCCAAATTCAAAAAGAAGAGATCTTACAATCGTGCTTTCACCGGTCTTGCTCCAAGAATTTGGAACGCTCTGCCTCCCGCGATCAGATCCAATCCTTCCACTGCATCTTTCAAGAAACATGTCAAATGGCTATTCTTGAGTGAACATTAACAGCATCAACTTGTTCTCATGCCCTGTCTACAAATTTGATTCTTATTTTACACCCTTGTTTCGATTTATTGTATGCGCTTGTCTGTTAAATTGGTATCTTGCTTTGGGCAATTCTGATAATGATCGGCTTGGGCCAACTCCTCAACCCCTGACCTTGATTGTTTCCCCCCTTTGTTTGACAGTGTGTGGACTTAACTACACCATTTGTACCATTGTGTTTAGTTTTATTCGTGCTTTCGCCATATCTGTACAGCGCTCTGATACCCGTAAGGGTCTTGTTCGCGCTTTATAAAACTTTTCAAATAAAAAGAAAAGAAAATAAAGTAATATTTTTATTGCTGAGTAAAGTATTCTGTTTGCTTTTTATGGAAAAACAGGCATAGGAGAGTGTTTTGTGGTGGAATGTACCAGAGTCACAAACATGAACAGGAGTGTCTGGTTTGTAGTTTGCTATCCAGCAGTTTCACATGTAGAGTAACACCATATTTCCATCCTGACATTTTCTTTTGCAAATTATTATCCAATGTTTCTGTCCAACTAGTAGAATTAAAACATATGTAAACCACAACTCCCAGAATGCCCTGAATTGAATATGGGCCAAGACGTGGTGCTCTACTGTCATGAAACAATCTGGAAACTGCTCTGTATAACATCATATCTTCCCATCTTTTTGTAAACACAGAGAAAATGCTTAAAACGCTTGAAGAACTCCTATCAAAACTACCTCTGCTGTATGCCTAACTATTAGAAGGTTGTGTAGAGAGCAGGGCCCCTAAAATGTCATGATATGTTACGCAGTCTCTATATAGTGCATGCCTGCCAATGACTTAGCTTCTAAGTGCTTTATTCATAGGCGTAGGTGTCTGCAGATGTGGCCTTGGCCACTGAGCGTAAACTGCAAGATCGCCTGTTAACAGCCCATACCCAGTATAGTGAATATGGTGTGTGTTCACCCCCAAAGGGGGGTGGGCAGTTGAAATCTTTTTGCCAAACCCAATCGACGTGAGGTGTCTCTGAGGTGTATCTCGTGGAAGTGCGTATCATTTGACCCTCTGTCTAACCCGTGTATGTCCATCTGATAACTGTTTGGGGTCTTGCTGGACCTTGTGCTGTTAAATTCTCGAGAGAAATTGAACTAATTTATAGGTCTCGCCAGAGACGAGCATCCGCTGTCGCTTGCAAGACATTCTGTTAACTTAAAAAGGGCTTAGAGCCCACCCATTGCTTACCATTCGGTGATTTAATTGTTCTAAAACTGGAGGACTTCCCCCCTAACACACATGCATAGTGTACGAGTTACTTTTATCCAGGTTATCACATTAGATCTTGAGGAACAAGTGTGTTGTGTGCACTTTAACCGAAACTCGGCATGAGACATATTAATGTGCATCATGGATCTCAAATCGCTTGACTAGATGAATTTCTATGTTTTTTTAAATAGTAGTCGCGTTTGAAGAGTGGTGGAGATAGGGGGGGAGTCTTCCGACCAGCTCACAGGAATCCCACTGTGTAGGACTTACTGGAGGTACCAGAAGGGCTTCTTGGCCCCCAAGAACCCTCAGCATCCAAGAGGACTTCATCCTTCAACCCGTAGTACGCCAGGAGGCACCTTTGCAGAGTGGTGGAGAAAGGGGGTGTGGCCACTGAAGACCTCTCAGCAATTCCACTGTGTGGGATTTACTGGAGGGTACAGGCGAGGTTCCTGGCCCCCAATTACCCTCAGCATCCAAGGGGACTTCATTCCCCAACCACCATTGCGGCAGAAGGGCGTTTGCAGCAGAGTAGTGGAGAAAGGGGGTTGGGCCTCCGGCGACTTGCTGGTCCCGTATTTAAAAAAGTTGTTTTTAATTTTTTTACGGGAGAGGGGAACGTGGCCTCCCTTCCTTTGGCCTGATTTGGCCCCGGCGACCCCATCCCCCCCGGGCCAGGCCTTTTTTTAATGGGGGAGGGTGGCCGCGTGGCCCCCCTCCCAGACCGATTTCGGCCCCAGGGACCCCATCCTTCAGGGCCCGGCCTCTGGTGTGAGTGCCCTGGCCCCAACCAGGGCACCCACTGCAGTGTTGGAGAACGCAGGGGGAGCCTCAAGGCCCCCTCAGTCCCTGCCTGCTCCCCGACTCCTACGGGAGCCGGCATTGCTTTGACAGAGAGGAGCTGCTGAACTTGCAGCTCCCTCTCTGTCAAAGCAATTATGCTCTGCTTTACGCAAGCGAGAGCAAAATGTTCTTGCTTGCTCAAAGCGGAGCACAGTTTGCTATGGCTTGGCGGGAGCGGTAAATCTCCCGCCTAGCCATAGCAAACAGCTATGTCCCGGGGGTGGGCACCCAGGACATAGCAAGAGCCGGCCCTGGGGGGTGGCGGTCCCCAGGGCAATCTTTGGTTCCAGGAGGCGGGCCGCGTGGCCCCCATCCAATGTTTAGTTTAGTGGTGGTCCTCGGGGCCAGGGGTCCGCAACGGCCCCCCTTCATTATAATTTTTGAGCCCCTGGAAGGTGGTGGTCCCCGGGGCTACGGGGGGAGGGGTTCGGGCCCCCCACATTTCTATGTTAATTGTCCCAGGGAGGTGGCTGTCCCTGGGGCTGCAGCCCCCGCATACAATTAAATATGACCGCAGGACTTGGGCCACCAGGGGGCTTTTTTTCATTATATTTTTAACTTATAAAAATATTTATAAAAAACTTTAATAAGCTGCAATGCAGAAATTATAAAGGGCAGGTGCATAAAGTCACTATCATGAAGGTTCTTAGCAATAGGACATTACAACGTTATAGGCAAACTCAAACATTTTCAAATGTTTCAATGAGCAGCATAATCAATAAGAAACCAGGCAGCATCCCTAGAAGCTTTAGAAAGGTCTCTGGCTCACCCCCAAGTTTGAGAGTTTATTTAGCAAATCTTCTCATAGACTAACTTTGAAAGTGCAGATTCATCATAGTGTGAGCAAAAGAATACAATTTTCAGCGACCAGGGGACTTTTTAAACACAAGCACGGGAGCCCGCGCTTGTGTTTTATAAAACATTTTTATGGCACATTCGTCGCGATCTTACAGTAATTTTTTTCTTTTTTTTTAAATGCTTTTTTGGCTTGGGGGTCAGGGGACTCCTACCCTGCCCCCTTTTAATTATTTTCACCCTGTTAGGGGGGGACTCAGTGAAGCCGAGTCCCAAGATGGCTGCCAGTCAGAGCTGTGCATTTCACTGCACAAGCTTGTCTTTTTTCATGAAGTCGTCGCAGCCAGAGATATCACTAACTGTATTTTTTTTAATTTCTCAAAACCTACTGAATGGATTTGCACCAAATAACACAAGTATTTGCAAAGCAATCGGTCTCGCATTTACGAGAGTTTGAACTATTGGCATTGTAAATGACAATGCCTTTTATTTATGTCTTGTTTTTAAAACAGAAAATAAAAGAAGCCCCCTTCTTTTTAATATCTATGTGACTCCGCTGATACATCTGGCGGAGGAGTTGGGGGCTAAGGTGATGGCTTATGCTGACGACACCCAGCTTCTTTTTACCTGGGACAAAGATGCAGATTCGGTGCTATTGGTTCAACGCTGTCTATCCTCTATTTTTATATGGTTGGCAGGTGCACAGCTCAAGTTCAATGAAGAGAAGTCCGAGATTTTGCTGTTTGGGAAATTCCCTCCTAATTTTCGAGAGCACCTTTGGCCTCCTGAGTTTCCATTGCCTACCTCCACAGGGAAGCCCACAAAAAATCTGGGGGTTTGGTTTGATGAGGGTCTCTCTTTTTCAACACACATTACGAAGCTGGCCGGCTGCTGTTTCGGCCTTCTCAAAACTCTCAGAAGATTCTTTCCCATTTTACCTGAGGCAGCGAGGAAAACGGTTACTTGTGCACTGATCCTGTCGCGGCTGGACTACGCCAATGCCCTTTTTGTTGGCATTCCGGGCTACCTGTTGAAGAAGCTACAGTTGGTTCAGAATGCGGCAGCCAGACTCCTACTGGGCACCTCGGCTGGGAACAGCATTCAACTTCAGTTGCGATCCCTCCACTGGCTCCCGATGGCGGAGAGAGTCAAATTTAAATCATTGGTTCTGGCCCATAGTGCCCGTCTTGGCTGTGGCCCTCTGTACTTGCAGAGACGCTTCTCGTTCTATGTTCCTGCGCGATCCCTTCGGTCCTCGTCCCTACGATTTGCTCATATTCCCCACTTCAAGCTTCAGAGGCTTGGGGGCAGATCCTTTGTAGTGAAGGCTGCTGCTGCCTGGAATGCTCTTCCTCTTGCCCTGCGTATTATTCAGGAACCAGTGGCTTTTAAGAGGAAACTAAAAACACATTTCTTTGCTTGATTCATGTTTCATACCCCGCTAGGCTCCGCGCCGGGATACTCATGAGTAGCTGTGCGCGTTACAAATTTATGTAACATAACATAACATAACATTGTCATTTACAATGCCAATAGCTTAAACTCTTGCAGATGCGAGACTTATTGCATTGCAAATGCATTCAGTGCCAGTGCTATAAAAATAAATCAAAAGTGTTAGGAGAGAGCGTGTCCTGCCTGCAACAGCAGGCAGGACAAAGCTATTTGAGAAAATAGTGCTCGGACGCTGTAATTAAAGCCTTCCAAGTAACAGCACACGTAACGGGGTGTCGCCATGGGAGGTTACAAAACGAGACAAGGCGGTACTAAGGAGGGACTACTAAACCTATTGACCAATGAACAGCCACAGTTTACAGTGGACAAAGACACAAGCCAATGAAAAATATGGGCGGTGAGTGGTCGGAGCTTCAAGTCCCTACCTAAATACAGCATGCCTCGCAGAGCAGCGCATGCGTTTCCCAGGCTCGACCTAACAAAGCACAATCTGCGTACTAATATCTATATTTCTGCCAAATTTGGTGTAATTCCGTTTAGCGGTTTGGGCTGTAGGTTCGACTACGCGTCCTATGGGAATTAAAATGGAAAAACACATTTTTTAACCTCTTTTTTCTCGGCCCCATATATCACCCCGAAACTTCCCATGCAAAACAAGCCATACTATGACACTCTTTTTGGAAAATTTCGTGAAGATTCGTCAAACGACGCCAAAGATATAGGCAAGTCAAAAAAACTAATTTCCTATGGAAACTAGATCCTAACTATGCCTACCTACTGCTGACCGCCAGTAGGACATATATATATATATATATGTATATATACATAATAATTTAATCTTATAATAATCCTAAATTGTACAACATGGCTAAAAAAAAAAAAACATTGTCAAAGCCAATAGAGCTCGCAAGGATAGAGCAGCGGTTCAAAGAATAGCTCTACTCTTGGCTACCGATGGGGGATAGCTATGCTTTTTGTCATGAACAAGAGGTCAGTCCACTGAGCAAGAAATTGCTCTGTCAAAGGCGGATAGCTCTGATGTCTGTGGCAAGTGGGGGACAGCTTTGCTGACTGTGGCCAGTGAGAGGCAGCAAGAAGGTGAACAAGGGACGGCTCCGCTGTCGGTGGCAAGTGCACCTTTGCACTGTTGCTCCAGATTCTGGAGGGGGCACAGTTCCTTTCCTGTCCCTATGGTGTGTTCTCAGAACTTTACCCAGGCAGAATGCAGGGATAGGTAGGGCTTCCTGCTTCCCTCACTAATTGGTGTATTTATCAGCTCAGAGTTGCAGTGAGAGTTTGTAAGAGGGGGAGCTAATGGTGTTTCACGTGCTCATTTCCCTACAGAGTTCTTCCTTCAAGGAGGAGATGGACACAAGGGTTTGAGACTTGGGTCAAAGCCAAGCTGTTAAAAGATGGGTTGTGGCAGTATCCAATCTCAGGGCATCACAGCCTTGGCTGCTAACAGTCTTGCCCTGACCCTAGGGTGCAGGTGTGACTGCTCCAGTGAATGAGTTGTTGCCTATGCTCGACAGTGCTGTACATTGTTCGGATGTGATAAGAACCAGGTTCACTGGAGGATTTCTGAGAAGACAGATACCCGTACCGGGGGGCTGCCAGCCTCAAGTGCTAGAGCGTCAAACACACTTGTACGGAGACATACCTGCACACCTACCTTAACTACTATCCGGGCTTCTTCCAGTCCCAAGTCTGCCGCAACTGCCTCTACCGCCATTGTTATTGTAAATTCTTTCTTGGACACCCTGGGATGTCTTCTCCAGCTGTCAGTATTAATCCCATAAAGTCTCTCTCCAGGTAGCTCTGGCAGTGCTGCAGCCATAGTGATTTTACAGAAACAAACCGGCCCCTATATTCCCCCAACTGCTCTCATGATTCATAGCGTGATGGGTCTTCCTATGAGCACCTCCAGGCCTGCGGTGCATCAGTGCACAACATTCCTGTCCCTCCTGATGCAATGATGTACAGCCCTCTGTAACGTCTGTGGATCGAACAGTGAACATCTGTTCCCTTTTGTGCTTTTAATAAACTGTCATGGCAGGGTGAGACGTTGCAGCAGTTCACACATCCGCAGGGAATTTCCATTGCTTCGTTCAAGAAGCAAAATTCTTGGTGGAAACGTACATCAAATCTGCTGAGAACTGAGAACATTCCTCCACCTCGTGTGTTCATTTGGCTGGAGTCGTGTTCTGCCTTATCAGTTATAAGGGAATTATTTCGGGCAGCGGCCACAGCTGTCCAGGCAGCAGATGCATTTTTGTGACCAAGTAACGTGTTGTACTCTTGCAAAGATTGGGTAAGCCCTGGCCGCCTCGGAAGCCAGTTTCAAAGCACATGACTCACAAGCAATGCTTCTTCTTCCAAACTGATTGCATCTGTAATAAACCACATTGCATTTTTGAGAACATAAGTCATTCTGCCAACATTCCTGTAACAGTGCGAAGAGATTGTCCCTCAGCCCTATAAGGGTGTTAAACTTCTATTTCTAATAACTATTGGTCCCTTCTGAGCTAGCCCAGTCCTGCCAGCAGATTGAAGAGCAGAGTCCAAGGCCCGGGATCACCACCAAGGCAAGGCCTGCAACGGTTGGTTCACTGTCGCCTTCCTCTGTGGGAAGGACCATAGAGTGAGACCCTGCACTTATAGCAGTTGGTTCTCTTTAAATGACCAATTCCTTTCAATGGAGCGAGCACAGGCTGCTGCCTCCGATGACCCTCCTTCTTCAGGAGGGTACGTCATAGGGCCCACTCCTGTTATTCCTTCTGATGGCGCCGCCCTTCAGCAGAACAAGATCTAAGACCTTCTTTTTCTAATGACTCAACTGTTTCAGCAGAATGAAACCCACGATCTACGACAATTATTTCTTATAATGGCGTACGCCCTTCTACACAAAGAGACCGATGACAGAGACGCAAGACCTCTCCAAGTTGATTTTTTGTTTAATGTTGTACCTCGTTCTGCATAAAGCCCATGCCAACAAGACCTCTCCAAGTTGATTTTGTATTTGTTCTGCATAACGCCCATGCCAACCAGACCTCTCCAAGTTGATTTCTCATCCAATGGTGTGCATCATTCTGCACAACACCCATGCAACAACACCTATCCAAGTTGTTTCTTCTAAAGGTGCATGTTATTTTGCACAGACGGACACAAGACCTGTCCAAGTTGTGTCTTTTGATGGTGCATGTCTTTGTGGGTAAGACTCATTGCCCATCCCCTGTGTGTTCTCTTGTAAATGTGTGCCTCCTTGTGTAGAGCAGACCAGTCACCCATCTCAGGTGAAGCTCCTCTTCCTATAACAGAACTATGAAGCAGATCGTGACGGGAGCCTATCCCAGTTGTGTCTTCCAAAGGCAGACTTCCTTCCGCTGGGTAAGTTCAGTGACCTATAAGTGACTTCTTCTCACCACGACTAGAAAAAGGCAGATTACATCATTGAAGGAAGGAGGGTGGAGTGAACGGAGGATGGGCCATTGGAGGCTAGGGATGTGTACTAGACAGGGCTTGTGAGCTGCCAGACAGATGAGGTGTATGTCTCTGACAGCAGGTTAAACATTTCCTGGGGAGGCTGAGTAGTAGGAGGGGGTGCAGGACTTTTTCTCAATCTTCTTTTGGTTGTATTGTTCACACAGCTAGTACATACATTACCAACACACCTGATTCAGATTCATGTTGCTTCTATTCCCTCTCACTCGTCCCCCTTCCTCCCATGCCCTACCCTGTACTGTACACCACTGCACTCTACGCTGCTCTACTCTGCACCACTCCATGCCACTGCACCTTATGCCCCTGCACTCTGTGACGCTCTATTCTGCACTACTCTACTCTATGCCATTGCACTTTACACCACATCACTGTACTCTAGGCCCCTGGACTTTATGCCACTGCATTCTGCGTCACTCGACTCTACGCCACTGCACTCTACTCTACTTTGCATCACTCTAGTGTACGCCACTTAACTCTGCATCACTCTACGCTGCTGCACTCTACGCAACTACACTCTACTTTGCCCCACTGCATTCAGCGCCAATGCACTCTATGCCAGTGCATTCTACACCACTCTACTCGGCACCACTGCACTGTACGCCTCTGCAATCTACTCCACTCTACTCTACTCTGAGCCACGGCACTCTATGCCATTCTAATCTACTCTGCCCCACTCTTCTCTATGGCACTGCACTATGCAACACTTTACTCTGCACCACTGAACGGTACACCACTGCAATCTCCTCTACATCACTCTACCCCACTGCACTCTGCTCTGCGCCATTCTACTCTGCACCACTCTACTCTGCATCACTGCACTGTACACCACTGCACTATACGCCACTCTACTCTGCACCACTCTATGCCACTGCACTTTACACCACTGCACTCTACTCTGCACCACTCTATGCCACTGCACTCTATGCAACTGCACTCTGCCAGTCCACTCTTCTCTACGTCACTTCAATCTACTCTATGCCACTCCACTCTGTTACTCCGCTCAACGTCACTCCACTGAATGGCACTCTACTCCATGCCACTCTACTCTACTCCCACTCTACTCTACCCCATTTCACTCTCCCGGACTTCACTTGATGCCACTCTACTCTTCGCCAGTATACTCTTCGCCACTATACTCTTCGCCACTATACTCCATGCCACTCTACTCTTCGCCACTCTACTCTTCGCCACTATACTCTATGCCACTATACTCTTCGCCACTATGCTCCATGCCACTATACTCTTCGCCACTATACTCCATGCCACTCTACTCTTCGCAACTCTACTCTTCGCCACTATACTCCATGCCACTATACTCTTCGCCACTATACTCCATGCCACTCTACTCCATGCCACTCTACTCTTCGCCACTCTACTCTTCGCCACTATACTCCATGCCACTCTACTCTTCGCCACTCTACTCTTCGCCACTATACTCTATGCCACTCTACTCCATGCCACTCTACTCTATGCCACTCCAAGCCACTCTACTCCACGCCACTATACTCCACTCTACTTTACGACACTCAGACCAATTTGAACTTCATTTTTTTAAACTGGAGCTAAGAGACCGGATTTTTGTGCACTTGAGTTCAACCTAGTCTCCAAGTGAAGTATGACTTTAATAGGCTTGGTAGAAGTCATTGGGTTGAAAAAAGGGCTGAGTGTCTGTACTGGATGAGGCTTGGCTGATGCTTTTCTTGCAGTATGTTCAGTTTGTCCAGGTATGGAGAAATATGGGTCGAGCCACATAACTAGCGATTTAAATTCACTGGCCAATGAGGGGTGAATCCTTCATTTGTAGATCATGCAGCTATTTAGTTTTAAGTCGTGTGGTCTGCGGATTCATCAAATACATTCACTTTTTTCCGGATTGTGTTTGAGACTGGCGAGCACATCCAAAGATGTAGGTGTGAGAGTCACTTCTTTAGAGCACAAATGTCCTGGATTGATCCCCTTGCTTACCAGAAGGCTCAAGTCACTAGATCATTGCTCCAGCAGGTGAGATACTTAAGTAGGAATGAGCCAGCAACGACTACTCAACAGCTTAAGGTGGCTCAGTCTCCTGGTCTGTCTGCTGTTGTCAACAGTATGATCAAAGAGAGTGCTTCCTGTTTTAGGGGTCTCTCTGGAGACTTGAACATTTTTTGCAGAGCTCACTGCTCGAATGGCACATTTCATCCAGACAGTTTCCTCCTGAGTACCTCTTCTAAGCAAATCGTATTTAGGGATATCTGGATCTCACCTTTAGTTAGTGTGTGCTGAGCTCAAGGCTTACAATGGAGGGTGAGGGGTGGTCAGTGCAAGGAAAAACTAAAATAACAATACAGGTAATAAAACATACAATGTAAGGTGCAAGCAAAATTCATAAAAAAGATGGTACCAGGTAACTACTGCACGATTAAAAATGATAAAGGGAAGCTGGGGAAAAATATGGTTAAGCTCTACGAAGGTGAATTTGTTGGAGTGACTGTCAACATTGAAGACTTCATTGTATCCTGTGTGGAATAGTTAACAAGTCACATGACTAGTTATAGCTGTGTCCTTTAAACGCGGCGTTTGGAAAGTTAGGATGACTTGTGAGAGTAACCAGACCATTTAGCTCTGGTACTTTAGCCCACTTAATAGGACTTTAACTCTTCTGAAAGTTTGCAGCCTTTCAGCTGAGGTGGTGGCGGCACTGCTTCTGAAGTGCCAGTCGCAGCCTTTTCTGAAAAAGACAAAAATCAATGTCCTCATGTGGCGGGAGTTTTCTATAAAAAAAAAAAAAGGGCTGATGAAAGGTTTGCTGTGAACAGGGTGGTCTTTTGATGCCATTCCATCTGGCAACTGCAGATCACGCTGTTCTGGTGGCAGAGTGGGCTGGGGCTCTTCTTTCGGAAACTCGGTGCCCCGTCACTTGTAAATGAGGTTGCGGGACTGAGAGGTCGGCTAACAGATCGGCTACTTTTTGGTGGATGCCCATTACTCCTATCCTTGAGTAAGGCCATTGGTCCTCTTCATGAAGCTCTGTCCTTGCTAACAGAAAGACTCAACTCATTTCTCCCTGATACAATGGCACTCAGAAAAATGCTTCATTTTTTGTGCAAAGCAGTTGTACTATGATGTTTTGTAATCGCACACACCCTGCAGTTCAGCTTCAACAGTATGTCACACATTTGCATAAGTGAAAACTCTACTCTCATTGGTGCTCATTTCTAGCAACAAAGATACCTTAATTCCCTATGCACGTGCACACCATCTTTTACAATATTGTGGCATCACCAAATCTTCATAGATTCGGTTGGAAGCTGTCCAAATCACATAGTCAACCCCCTTTCAATTTTGACATGATACAGGTCTTTCTTTTTGCCAAAGCTTATTTTTATCCTTCAAAGGGAAGGCCAACTGATGAGTCTGAGGAAGGGGGCGTTGCCGCTATTCCAACAGAACTTTACAAACAGGCTGATCACCCTTTAAGTACGCCTATTTAGGACAGGCCCATACAGAAAGGTGTACTGGATCTTTGGTTACAATATCATTTAGAATTAAGATTTTCACAAAATAAGTTCAGATGTGTGGGTGTAAAAAAAATCTAATTATTTTCCTAAATAAGGTATTTTTAAACTATATATTTATTATTGAACCTGCAAGTTTATCAGTAGCAAGGACTGTAGTGTTCAGTATGTTCCATTCATTTACAGCCAAAACGGTGTGGCCAGGCACATGCAGTGAGGACATCTTCTCTCTCCCTGACCATTTTAAATGTAGTACCATAGTGTGTCTTTTTACCAACATGCACAGAAACTCTTTCTAAGGTACACTTTTCATACAAAACGAGCCTCTGTATTCAGTTATCCCCACCTCACTCATTTTACAAGTGTGGTTTCACGGTGGTGACAGTAAGGTCCATTTGTCAGGCGTACGTGAGATGCGGAAGCACAGACCTCAGTCCTCGTCGTAGGTCAGAAGGAGAAGCAGAAATGCAAAAGGTGTAGAGGTCTAGCCAAGTTTTTGTGGGGATGTTTCTACCATTAGTTACAATAAAGAATAAACAAGTTGATCTTGAGGCAGAAAATAGACTATGTTTACTTTAACCACACACTAAGAATAGCTGCACAAGACATTGTACCGGTGCTTTCCAGCTCCAAGCTTTATTGGAGTTGTTCAGAGCAGCATACTTCTTCTTATCCAGTGCTTTGTAGTTGGCGACTCATAACAAATAACTACAGATATGCTGGTTGGGATCAAACAGGACAGTCAGGACTCTCCACCGGCTATTGAAATCGGATCATATTATTCGAGCATGGCTTGGCTCTAGCTCTCAGATGACCAGTTTCTGTTACCTGTGTGAGTATCTCACCGGCTACAAAGACTCCCAGCTATTCTTCAGCGTTGGTGGGTCCCAAAGTCTCTCGCGCCTCGCTTTTGTAATCTGTGATTCACTAGTGAAGACTAAATCAAAATTCCCTGAGGTTTGGGAAATGCCAGTTACTGGATGATGGTTGTTATTGTGAACTAACATCCCATTGATATTTGAACACAAGAATTATTTATATGTAATATATATATAGATATATATATACTAAAACATAATATCTATTTGCTCTTAGGTGGGAAGGCCCCCATGAAATTATGTAATACAGATGAACATGTGTGGTCTTTACTGGGGTCATATATTAGAAGAATGCATTATGTTTTGTGTATTCAAGTTGATCTACAGAGTTCAGAGGTTTCCTTGCTGGTGGCATGATCATTTTCATAAGTGTAAATACCTATCCATTTCCAAAATGAACCCATTGATCCTAGTTGGGCCATCTTCTGTTCTTTGTTACTCGCCAGCCAGCCCACCATACCTTGAGCAGTTTTCGTCTTAAGCCGGGCACTTGCAACGAGGCGCCTGTAACGCAAGTAGTGGCCATCTTTGGCCTGTTGATGCTGGGGCGCCATGGGCCACAGGAGCTCCACCCCGGCTGCAGCTTCTGGGTCGGCAGCAGCGCAACTCCGGGTGCATTGGACCATCATTGTGATCCACATCAACCATCTTCTTTCTCAACACCATCATTAATCATTATCGCCATCGCCTTGAATGGTGCCAAAACTCCAGGATGGCTTGTATGTGCTAATGGCTTAATACAGAACCAACGAATCACACTCTTACAAAGGATTCAGCACCTTCTGTCAGGTGATAATCTTCAATTGCAGCTGGCTGTTCCATTAACATGTCCATTGTCCTCTTGTACCTGATCCGAGCGCCCAGAGACCACTATTAGGTGATTTATGGCCCTTTAAAAAACTACCAAATTAAATAAGTAAAACAGAAATCATAGTAAGTGTGTTTTAAATGTTCATCTGATGACATTTGTGCTTGTTGGGTACTCTGGTGTGCAAGAATTAATTCAATATTTTTATCGGCAGCTCCCTTTATGTCTGAGATGGTCTAACAGAATTTTCCACTTGAGCCCAGACACCTGTATTTTAGTTTATTCTTCAGATATCTTAGATTTGGGAGCCATCCTAAGAGATAAACAGTGAACCCTGCCCTTCGCAGACAGCCAGTGCCCACGTTAAAGTACACAAAACATGAAGAAACCACCTTGGCCAAGTTGGTAGCTACACTTGCTTGTTTACCACTGACTTCCAAAGCACAGCCTTGAAGACCGAACCCTGACACTCAAAGGTTTTACCAAGTCTGCTGGATCCAGTAGAGTCATCAAAGTCCGGTTTGGTCGCAGAAGACAGACCCTAGCCACAGTTAAAGGGAACTGCTTGTTATTCTGTTGCCAGAGACCAGTAAACCAGTGGCAGTTGGTTTTTGGCTAGACTTCACCTGGACTTCGAGGGATATTGACCTCTGTGCCCAAAGTCGTCCCACCGACAGGATCAGCATCCTCGGCATCCTGTCTCCCTTGCATCAGGACCACTCAATTAATGCCTATGGTGATTCACTCATATGTCCTTGAACTGGAATGGAAATTGGTTTGACTGCAAGGTAACTGTCCTACTAACCCTTATTGTTCCCTCTGACTTGCTCCCTGCTGGAGTTCGTCACCCAAAGCAGGCATAGTGCCGAATACAACTTTTATAAAAAGTTTTTGAAAGTTTTCAAAGTAACCGCGTAGTTGACAGTACTTGTTTGCGATTTGAGTGAAAAGCTGTGATTTACGATTTACTTAAAAATGTATAGTTCTGAAACCCTCCAGTGGATTATGTTAGTTTTGGTGTCTAAAAAATTCACAAAAGTAAGATCTATTTTTATAAATTGGTGTCAGATTCCCATTGTGTCATCTTTCTTTTTTTTTTTGCATTTTATATAGTGCGAATTTGACCCTAGGAAATTGGAGCACTTTACATGAGCACCAGTTATATTACACAAGGACACATTCATTTTTTTTAAGCCAGGGAGATTAAGTGATTTGCCCAGAATCACAAGATGTTGAGCCAACGCCGAGACTCGATCGAACCCGATTGCCCAGTTCCAAAGTCGGCAGCTCTGACTGCTATGCCACACTCCCTCCCTCTTCTTATTCATCTGTTTGGGTACTTCTAAATGCTTTGCACAAGTTCCTTTGTCAAAGCCTGACTGCATGAAGCTAGAGTGACACAGGGTTGAGCTAGGGTTTTGCAAATAAGCCGGACTGGACCCAAGACAGGTCTGTGAGTGTATTACACGGTAAGGCCACACAACCACACCATATAATAAACTGCATTCCTCACACAGGGTGTGGAAAGGGGAATTCTGAAAATATTTCCACCCCATGAATGAATAAATGAATGAATGAATGAATGAAGAAAGTAAGTGCATTTATAAAGCACTCTGATACTCCAAGGAGTGTCCTGGCGCTCTGCACCTCTGTCAGTGCTCACATAGAAGGGCTAATCCGTTTAGTCTTGGTTAAGCAGCCATGTCTTCAGTCTCTTCCTAAACTGAGAAATGTCTGTAATGTTCCGAATCTCAGAGGGAAGTTTATTTCAAGCTGACGGCCCTAAAAACGGAGAAGGTCCCCTTATCTTAGCCTTAGCTACCATTTTTAAAGTTCAAATATCGACATTGGTGAGGGAGGTTTAAGAGATGGGTACAGGCTTCACCTGCCTCTCTCAGTTTCCCCATTAATCAGCGATCAGAAATGATGTGGAAACAGTGCTTAAGCTTAAAGTGGTATGAAAAGTGGAGTGGGAGGTCTCTAAAAGAGGTACAGTCCAGTAAGCGTAACTAAGAACTACGGCGCTCTTTGTGTCCTAGCTACAATCAGTAAGAACCCTCTAAATGAGGCGTAGCCTACGTAAACAAGCATTTGCAATGCAATCGGTCTCGCATTGGTGAAAGTTTGAGTTTTTGGCATTGTAAATTCATTGTAAATGATTTTGTTTGTTATTTATGTTTATTTGTTTGTAGTGGAGTGGATGTATGTGGTTTGAATTGGACTTGTTAGCTGTGGAATTGTGTGCAATTGATTTCGCCTATGTGATTAATAATAAGTTTATATTTTTTGTAAGTTTTAGCTTTAGTGAGGGTGGGTGTACTTGGTTCCGTGTCCACACGACGTCATGGGCGCCAAAAGCAGAGCATGAAGGGAAAGTAGAGAATGTGCTGGCAAATGAGCAGCAAGTCAATTAGAGCGATGCTGGAATCAGTTAATGGTAAGTTCAGGTAAGTAGTGCCTTTTTTCTTTTAAACCATGCTGCATATTAAAGGTAGATGCAACTGGAGCAATGGCTCAGTGAGTTAAACTCCCTTACTGCAATCTGAGTCTAACTTGTTTGACATCTCGAATGGGCCAACTCAGCCATTTGTCCTTGTAGGGCTGACAAACTGAACAACCTGCTATTTAGAACTCACATAAACTGCAATAACAGTGGAACCAAGCGTTATAGAAAACAGTTATTAATTTTGGAAAGTGTGGCCAATCAGTGACAAATGAATTTCTGCAATAGAAGCATGTGTACAGAAAGCCTCCCAATTATACACAATCAATGCTCTTTTTAGTATTAAATAATACACACTTGCAGCTCTTGTCGGGTGCATTATAAATGTCCCCACAAAGGTTTTTTTTTGGTGTGCTTGTGTAAAGTACTGCATCTGGCCGCAGGCACTTTATTATGAGGCTGCACTTTCTGTGCAGTTTTTAGGACTATTTAGTATTGTACGGTGAGCACATGGCTCCTGTATCAGAAATTGTGATTTACAGTGGGACCTGGAAATTAAATCTCCTTCCTACAGGTGAAGAAGCTGGCGTTATGTTTCTGGTTTGAAAAATGAAAAGGATGGAAAGAATTTGGAAGGCTTAGGTCTTAAATGTGTGCACTGTGTGGCAGCGAACATTTTACAGTGCGACGCATTGTGCGTGGGGCGGTGAACATTTTTAGAGTGCGAGGTGAGTGGTCCTTTTTGAGCCCACGGCAGGGATTTATGGCAATTATCCATTATTACAATTTATTCTCGTTTTCGCCGTCTCGTGCCTTGGGGTGCAGAGTGAAGATGGGCACCTTGCCCAGCAAATAATGCTGACTTCCACTGAGTGCGCATATAATTGTTGCATTTCAATTCTCAAACATCCCTTCCACCTGTTTATTAGGGGTGGTGTGATGTTATCAAGCGGCAACATTATAGGGCAACTAACATTTCTGTCAAGCACACATTACATTTTAAAGTACTGAAAATGAAACAAGCAACAATAATATGAAGGAAAATCAATAATTCGTAATATAAATAAATAAATAAACAAGACCTGAAAGTTGCAGGTTGGAAACTTTGCACCTGCTAATCAACACTAGCCCGTAGTTATTTAGCAAATGTGTAAATTGCATCCAATTCCGAGTTGCACCTCCCTGAAAGTATAGTTATGTGCAATTTACACATGGGAATCAACAAACCTCAATTTACACCTGTGATTTGTAGCACGTTTATCATTCACAAACTGCGGGGCTAACCTATTGCATTAGGCTCAAGTTGTACTGTGCTTTTAACACTGTTTGAGGCATGATTACCTCCCAGTCTGTCACCAATGCACGGTGTATTTGAGCACAAAAACTGTGATTTGTAATGCTTGGGAGAAGCCTTTCTTTTTATAATGACATAGGACAGAGTGGTGTTTAACAAATACTGTCAGAAGGAGTCCACGAGTTAAACGCTCTCTGCTGACATCTGAGAATGTTCAGCTCATGAGTTTGGATTTTGCAAGTACTTCTAGGTAGGTAATTTGGGTGATAGAATTACACCTTTTTGAGAGTACACATCTGCACAAAGGAGAGCTGCCCTATGTAAAGCTTATTGTCAAAGAATGAGAGCTACGGACACCTAGCACAGTCAGTGCATCATGCATGCCCTCAGACATTTCACGTTAGTGGCATCCTTGATTTTAAACTGCACCAACAAACCCTAGGATGTCCCGTTTTCAAAGAACACATTACACTGCCAGAGCGCTTTGGCATGGAGGAGAAATACCAATGTAGCTAGCATCTCTAATGGAGACCAAAGCTGTCCTGCTTTTAGTCTAATCACCCAGGGCCTGATTCACAGAACTAGTTTACGTCAAAAACGTAAAGTTAGTATTTTTAGTATTCACAGAATGAACTTACTCATTTCGGTATTCACAGAAGTTAGTAGCCCTAACTTTAGGACTCCTAAATGCCTTCTGTGAATACCGAAAGTCTTAAAGTTAGGATTTTTCTCAGTTTAGGAGTATAGGAGTCCTAAAGTTAGGGCTACTAACTTCTGTGAATACCGAAATGAGTAAGTTCATTCTGTGAATACCAAAATGAGTAAGTGTATTCTGTGAATACCAAAAAGTACTAACTTTACGTTTTTGACGTAAGTTAGTTCTGTGAATCAGGCCCCCAGTGCATAAATCTTTCGTATGAATGCCCCAGTGATGCGCTTGCTTCTGCGCCGTCAAGCCTGACGTTTGCATTGTTAAATGTAGGTGTTTGTAATGGTCGGGGTGGGGCACTCAAACAATGTTTATTTCACATATTCCCCAGAAAATGTAATACACTTCCGAACTTAACTGAAAGAGAAACTCGCACAGCTAATCTCTGTGGAGGTTGGCTGAAAATAATAAAACATTTCTCCCTGATCTCGATGAAATTGTATTATGTGCCATTCAGGGACATGGAGGGGAGGGATGGAGCAGAACGGACAGCGGGGCGGGGGAAGGAAGGGCTGTTGAACACGAGAGGGGCTTGTGAGGGCGTGCCAACAAGTGGACGGTGGGAGGTGCGTGGGTAAAGCAGCACGATGGGGGCTCGAGGAGGGGAGGGAGAGTGCAATTAAAACAAGCTGTGTTTGTGATAAGCATCACTGGGACCTTGTAAAGCCCATGCGAGGAGAGGGGCAGGAGGTGCGCCGCTCCGGCTGCTGCGTGGCAACTCACCTTTCCCAGCCCCGGGCCTGTCTGATGTGTCCGGGTCGGGGTCATTACTTTTCTATTTCTATTCCTCATGGTGACACACTCCCCCTGCCTACGAACAGCCTAGGCAAGCACACAGGTCCTTACTCGTATTCGTAATAAAGAAGCTGCAGGAGGGAAGCAACTGTTTCGATGAATACCCCTGTAATTACGGCACTCAACAACAAGCGTTTCAAGAGAGGCTTCCGGAGCCAGTCTTTCAGTGTCTCTACAGATTAAATCTGATACCTGCTAATGTGTATTTCCTGCTTGCTTGACAGGTGGGTTCTCTGGTGGGGCGGGTGTTTAATGAATTCCGAATATGCTTATTCTTGAAGTTTAAAATAAAGATACACGTCTGTCAAAGACTTTTCACCAGCTTCCACGCTGCCTCAGACTCCAACGGCATTGAATTCTCAGCAACTAGGAATGCATGACTTTGCCGTTTTCTCAAGCCTGCAAAGAAAGGCTCTGTCTGGCCTACGACATCGTTTTTAGGTCTCGGCCTGCACCAGCGCTTGCGCTGGTCTGGCCGAGAGTTTTAGTAAGCAGGTTTTGGAAGTGCAAACCCACTGGCTTTCGGCTGGCGACCAGCTTGCGTTCACGATGGCGTGCACGCGCCATCCATTCCTCGCATCGCTGGCGCCATCTGCCTTTCCTCCCCCTCCCTCGCCCCTCCTCCCTCACCAGAGAGCGCGTTTCTTGGCCGCGCGTCTTGGTTAGGTCTCGCCATAGAGTCATACTTGCAGCAGTCTGTGGTTGCCAAAGATGAATATTTGCCCCAGTCGTTCGTGTGCTGGCCCTGTGGCTGTCGGTGCAGCCTCTGCCCGTTTGCCACCGCACAGAGAACAGCTATAGGCTTCTAAATCTTACAGGCATTTTACTTTGCTTGCAGCCCACGCGCAGCTGATGAAATGAAGGCGTCCCCCTGAAGCATGTCACGGAACCCGCTGCTGCTTGAAATGGAGACACGTGTTTGCAGGCAGGCACAGAATACAGAAAGGCCCTGGCTGCATATGTGCAGCAATTATCGTTATCATCATTACATTTGTATGGGAGAAGGCAAATGTCATCACGGTGCTCACACTTCACTGATATTGCCGTGAATCTGCTTCCATTTTAAAAAGCCATTACCGTCAGCTCCGGTTCAGATTGTGCATGAATCCAGCCCAGGTTTTCCTGACGACGTGCAGCGATCTTTAATTCAGCATATCAATAGAGCTACACATTACAGCAGTATCACACGCAGGGGAGCAGCAAGCAAGAGCATCGCCAATCCTGCCCTAAAGAATGTCGATCGAAGAGGGACTCTCTGTCATGAATTTTCGCGGAGTAAGATTTTTATGTTTGGTTTCCTGTAAAGGTTTTGTGAAATCTTGTCATCAGTTTGAAAACAGAATACAGTGTTACACAGATCTGAAAGAGACACGTTAGTGACAGATTCCTTACCTTAGAATATCCCCAGGCGTCAGGCTGGATCCGGAAAGTTTTTGCGTAGCAGTACCCTTGCGCGTCGGTAGGCGGCGTCGTACGGCTCCGCGTCCGTCGTCGGCGTCGGGAGCGCCGGGATGACGTCGCGGGCAGTACTTAGACGCCGCCCCTGCGCGCTGACGTCAGTTCTTCTTTTTTCCGCGTCAGTAAGCGCAGATCCGGGAAGAGCAGTGCCCTAGTCATTTTTTGACTAACTTTTGGTGATTTTTCACTGTTTTCTTCAAGTCATCTCGGCTCCACGGTGTCGGTAGGGATGCCCGGCTTCAAGCCATGCGACGCCTGTGGTCGAATGATGTCGATCACAGACCCGCACTTAGAGTGTCTCTACTGTCTCGGCCGCGACCACGACACGAAGTCGTGTTCCGACTGCCGAGCCTTGCACCCGAAGGCTTTGCGAGAGCGGTCTCGAAAGCTCCTCGAGGTCCGGAAGTCGGCTCCGCGCCGCACCAAGCCCCGGTCACGGGAGATGTCGAGGGGTCGGTCGCGGAGTCCTCGCCCGTCATCGGAGTCCAAGTCTTTGCACTCCTCGGGTAAGTCAAAGCACAAAAAGTCTAAGAAGCACCATCGCTCTAAGACTTCGCCTCGCCGGTCTCGCGACTCGGCTGAGGCCCCTGTCGGCACCGTCCCCGCGGCTCCGGAGGTGCATGTGGGACCGCCCCCGCATTACCCGTCCTTCCCGGGTTCGGGGGCGACTCCGGCCGAAATACAGGAATTCCTGTTGGCCATGGCCCGCCTCTTCGGGCCTCAAGGCCCCTCCGGTGCGCCTTCGGGCCCCGCGGGCCCTAATGGGATTGCCCCGGCGCCGCCGACGACTCCGGTCCCGGCGCCGCCTGTCCCACCAGCCTCGATCCTGGCCCCGGCTTCGGCCCCGGCCTCGATCCCGGCTCCGATGGTACCGCAACCCCCATCGACGCCGGTTGACCTAACCACGCCTCCGCCGACGCCGATGTCCCCGGTGCCGCCTCTGACGCCGCCCGGGGCCCGGGCGGCGCCGCTCCCCAGTTATCTCCGGATCCGGACGCGGCGTCGGACCGACGTCGCCCGACGCCGGCTCCAGCGCCCATGAGACCTTGGGTCCCGGACGTCCCTCCTCCTCCTTATTTTCAACCTGAGGAGGACCAGGAGAGCTGGGAGGGGTCGGATGACCCTCTCACACAGCAGTGTGACTATGATCAGGACTGGGCAGAGGAACTTGGGGATGCCAGTGGTCTGGACACTTCCCTGACACTGGCATGCTGTCTCCTCCTTCCGTGGCTACGGAGGAGGGAGCAAATTTCGCAACGGTGTTGCGTAGAGCAGCTGGAGCCTTACACCTCCAATTGCCTACAGTGGCTGTCAGGACTAACCTCCTGACGGAAGTGCTTCAGCCGGCAGCTACCTCCTCGGAGCCATTGCTGCCGTTTAATGATGCACTTTCTGACGTTCTTATGGGCACCTGGTCCAAGCCCGCCACAGGGGCTCCTGTGGATAGGAACGTGGCCCGACGCCATCTCCCTGCTCCGGGCGACCCCTTGTTTCTCTCTCAACATCCCACCCCTGAGAGCTTGGTTGTCCAAGCCTCTGCCTCCCAAACCGCCTTCCCTACCGCCCCTCCGGATAGGGAATCCAAACGCCTGGATCAATTTGGGAAGAAGGACTTTTCTTCCTCCAGTGCTGGCTTGCGGTCCGTCAACACTGCTTGCCTTTTGGGCCAATACTCCCACTCTCTGTGGGATTCGGTGGCGCTCGTTTTGCCCCAGTGTCCTGAGGAGGTCCAGACACTGCTTTCCCGCACCATTGCGGAAGGAAGGGTTGCGGCAAAGTACACCATCCGTTGTGGCCTTGATACCGCCGACTCGCTGGGCAGATCGCTTGCAACGACGGTGGCGCTGCGTCGCCACGCCTGGCTGAGGACAACTGGTTTCTCGGGTGATGTCCAAAACACACTCATGGACATGCCCTTTGATGGAGTCGGTCTTTTGGTACCAAAGCAGACCATGCGCTGGAGCGTTTTAAGGACTCACGGGCTACTGCCAAGTCCCTGGGCCTTTCTGCTGTGCGCCCTCCGCTAACCTCTGCTTTTCGCCCCTTTCGTGGCCACAGAAGGGGCGCCCAGTCACGTCCGCTGCCCAGCCACCGGCCCGCGCAGCAAGCGTCTTTGCGTGGCCGAGGACGTGGCTCCCGCCGTGGCGGGTCAGGCAACCAGCGTGCGGGTCCGGCCACAAACCCCTCCCCGTCCGCGGCCTCCAAGCCCTCCTAGTCCTTCCTTTCAGGTGCACAGCACGCCAGTAGGGGGCAGGGTCCGCCATCACCTTCACCACTGGCGTGCCATCACCTCGGACAGGTGGGTCTTGGACATTGTCCGAAGGGGCTACTCCCTCCCCTTCGAGACCACCCCCCTAGCCATGCCACCTCAATTCCACCGCATGTCAGGGGATCACTTGGTGCTTCTGCAGAAGGAAGTCACGGCCCTCTTGGCCAAGAGGGCCATCGAGCATGTTCCGACCCCAGAAGTAGGACGTGGTTGCTACTCCCACTACTTTCTGGTGCCCAAAAAGGACAAGGAGGACATGCGTACTATCTTGGACCTCCGGAACGTCAATCGCTTCCTCCGGAAGGAGAAGTTCAAGATGCTCACCCTAGCTCAGGTCTTGACTGCCCTCGACCCTGGAGACTTGTTGGTAGCGTTGGACTTACAGGACGCTTATTTCCACATCCCCGTCCTGCCGGCCCATCGGCGTTACCTGCGGTTCACGGTAGGCCTCGAGCATTTTCAGTTCACCGTGCTCCCCTTTGGCCTTACCAGTGCCCCTCGGGTGTTCACGAAAGTGATGGCGGTGGTCGCAGCTCATCTGCGCTGGGCAGGGGTTCCAGTATTCCCCTACCTCGACGACTGGCTGCTGAAGGCGGGCTCGTCCCAGGCAGTCGTCTCCCACCTCCAGACTACGGCCGAACTCCTGCACTCGCTGGGGTTCTCCATCAATGTGCCGAAGTCGCATCTGATTCCTTCTCCACAGCTCCTTTTCATCGGAGCAGTTCTGGACACGACGCAGTTTCGGGCCTATCCTCCCGAACGGCGAGTCCGGGATATTCAGGCTATGATTCCGATCTTTCAGCCTTTATCCTGGGTTTCGGTACGGATGACCCTGAGGCTGCTGGGCCTCATGGCCTCCTGCATCCTGCTGGTCGATCATGCCAGATGGCATATGCGGGCTCTGCAGTGGGACCTGAAGTTCCAGTGGGCGCAGCACCGGGGCAACCTGTCCGATCACGTCCAGATCTCGGAGGGGACTGCAAAACAGTTGCAGTGGTGGCTCTCGAACCGGCAATGGGTCATGGGCAGATCCCTCTCCCTTCCCCAGCCAGAGCACACAGTTGTGACGGACGCGTCCCTTCTGGGATGGGGCGGTCACATGGGAGAGGCGGAGATCAGAGGCCTCTGGTCTCCGGCGCAGTCCCGGCTCCATATCAACCTTCTGGAGCTCCGGGCGATCCGACTTGCACTCAAGGCATTCCTTCCCTCTGTCAAAGGGAAGGTAGTGCAGGTGTTCACAGACAACACCACCGTCATGTGGTACTGCAACAAACAAGGCGGGGTGGGGTCGTGGACCCTCTGTCAGGAGGCTCTGCGCCTCTGGACATGGCTGGAACATCAGGGCATATTCCTGATGGTTCAACACCTGGCAGGTTCCCTGAACGCTAGGGCAGACGAACTCAGCCGCAGGTGCATGATGGATCACGAATGGCGTCTTCACTCGGAGGTGGTGCAAGGTCTCTTTCAGCAGTGGGGAGAGCCTTGGTTAGATCTGTTCGCCACCGAAGAGAACGCGCAATGTCAGCAGTTCTGCGCGTTGGAATTTCCAAGGCGGCACTCGCTCGGCGACGCTTTTCGTCGCAAGTGGAGTTGCGGTCTGTTGTACGCCTTTCCGCCTATACCACTTCTACCCAGAGAGTTGAAGAAGATTCCGCGCGACCGGGCCCAAGTCATCCTTGTGGCCCCGGACTGGGCTCGAAGAGTTTGGTATCCCGAGCTACTCAGTATGAGCGTCGAGCCCCCGATCCGTCTGCCTCTTCGGGAGGATCTTCTGTCACAGCAGCAGGGGACGGTCCTCCACCCGCACCTGTCCAGTCTCCACCTGCTTGCGTGGAGATTGAGCGGCGGCAGTTGATTCCTTTCGACTTGCCTCCCGAAGTTTGTGATGTGATTCTGGCAGCCAGGCGTCCCTCCACTAAGGTGGTATACGCCTGCAGGTGGAACAAGTTTGTGGCATGGTGCACAGCAAAGGCTGTGAATCCCCTCTCTGCCCTCTTTCTGAGGTTCTTCTGTTCCTTCTTTCTCTGGCCCAACAGGGTTCTGCCCTGGGTACCATCAAGGGCTATCTTTGTGCTATCTCGGCCTTCCTCAGGCTTCCTGATCAGCCCTCCCTTTTCAAGTCCCCTGTTGTTAACAGGTTCCTAAAAGGCATTACACACCTCTTCCCTCCTGTTCCGTTTGTGATGCCTCAGTGGGACTTGAACTTGGTTCTTACCTTTCTCATGTGTGCTCCCTTTGAGCCTCTACATAACTGTCCTCTTCGTCTTCTGACTCTGAAGACAGCCTTTCTGGTGGCCATCACCTCCGCTCGGCGGGTGAATGAGCTCCAGGCTCTATCATGCAAACCTCCCTTTCTGTCTGTCCATCCAGACAAGGTGGTTCTTCGGACGCGTCCGTCCTTCTTGCCAAAGGTGGTTACTGCCTTCCACATTGGGCAGACCATCACTTTGCCCACCTTCTTTCCGCCTCCGCATCCTTCCAGAGAGGAAGAGAGGCTCCACCGTCTGGACCCAAAACGTGCGCTTTCCTTTTATATCAACCGCACACAACACTTCCGGGTGGATGACCAGCTCTTTGTTGGCTACGTGGGTGCCAAAAAAGGTCGGGCGCTGCACAAGAGAACCATTTCCCGCTGGGTAACCTTGTGTATCCAAGCCTGCTATTCTTTGGCTAAGAAGGAGCCTCCTGTTGGGCTGCGTGCCCATTCCACCAGGGCAACGGCTGCTACCACGGCCTTAGGCCGCGGTGTTCCGCTGCAGGATATCTGTCAAGCAGCTACGTGGGCCTCGCTGCACACGTTTACCAAGCATTACTGCCTTGACAGTCAGGTCCGGAGGGACGGCTTCTTTGGCCGTTCTGTCCTCCGGGACTTCCTTGTCTGATCTTTGTTCGCAGACCCACCACCGGGGTTGGTATTGCTGGGGTATCTATTCTAAGGTAAGGAATCTGTCACTAACGTGTCTCTTTCAGATGCACAAGTTACTAACTTGTGTAACGATATATCTGTAAGAGACAGTAGTTAGTGACAGATTCCTTACCGCCCCACCCATCCTCCCCGTTCTGCGAACTGATTTCTAGGGTTAAGGACATCCCTTTCAGGGCCCTAGTATTTTTCAGACACCTATGTCAGCTTCTTGCATGGCTCTGCGTTCCTGGCGCGGAAAGTCGTGTACAGAACTGACAGCGCGCAGGGGCGGCGTCTAAGTACTGCCCGCGACGTCATCCCGGCGGTGCCGACGACGGACACGGAGCCGCACAACGCCGCCTACCGACGCGCAAGGGTACTGCTACGCAAAAACTTTCCGGATCCAGCCTGACGCATCGGGATATTCTAAGGTAAGGAATCTGTCAATAACTACTGTCTCTTACAGATATATCGTTACACAAGTTAGTAACTTGTGCTTTTGTGCCAGTTGCATGATCTTTGTTTTTATTTTCCAGGCAGACCAAGAATCGCGGAACATAACAACAATCTGATCAACCCTCCGATGGGTAAAATGAGGGACTCATTCAGGCATGACAGAAGTGATGTAATGCCCCCTACCTGTCATTAGGTTTGCTGAAATACATTTTCAAAATAAGTTATGTGCACACCATGATTAAAACCTTACCCCCCCCGCACCCACCCCAACAGTCTTATCAACTATAACCATTCCATTGATGACTGGAATTCAATAAAGTGGATTTTTTAGATAACTTAAACGTTCGCACTGGTAATCCTAGGGAAGCAGTGAACTGGCGCCCTCTTCCAGAGAGAGCTGTTGATGGTTGGTCAGTGACTTGAGCCAAGGGAGTCTCATCAGATTGATTTTTTTCCTGTAGTTACCAAAATGGGGGAAAAAAGGCAGAATTTCAGGATCGTTCGAGCACAGCCACTATAAGGGAAAAGAAACGGAGCAAGGTGGACATTTATGGCGCCTTATCAACAGGCGAAGTTGTGCACATCCGCTTGCACCAGCAGCGGTGGTGCTGGCATGCAGCTCACTAAACAAGCATTGGCATAGCCAATAGGTCTCGCTTTTGGGACCTTATAAGTATTTAGTTATGCAGCACAATATCCTTGGTGCAACAACACCAACCGTTGCATGGCTAAACACTTATAAGGTCCCAAAGGCGAGACCTATTGGCTATGCCAATGCTTGTTTCCTTAGCAAATTAAACAAGCGGCAGTGAAAGCGATCGCGAAAGCGATCGCTATTGTAAAAAAAAAAAAAACACGCCCGCGAGTGGTGCGCGCGCGCGCGCCACAGCTAAACATGTAGTTTCAATTATCGCGCCCGTGTCTGGGCACGATAATTGAAACCACATGGCCTTTGGTGCGCGTAATAGACACCAATAGACCATGGGCGGAGCAATGCGCCCACCTTTGGCCAATTGCGTGCAGTCTTTTAAAAAAAAGACGCAGGAAAAGGCAAATGGGGTAGCACAAAAGGAATCGCACACGCACGAGCGTGTGCGATTCCTAGGTCAGTGCTGAATCCCCGTTTTTCACCTACTAAACGTCTCGCGCTGCGCGAGCACCGTTACGCAGTGCAACGCTAGGCGCGAGACCTAAAAAGGGCATAGCTTAATATGTGAAGTAGATTCTGTATACAACAAATGAATAAATTATGTCTTACTAGACAGTATAAGTAAAATCAGGAAGTAGCAAGATATTTATTTAACAGTTTATGAAGCACCATTGTTGTGGGCCAAAACCAAAAAACTACTCAACAAGGTAAGTTACGTAAACAGCACATTGACAGCTCCCCTTAGAGAGTGAACTGTACAGAGGGGATAACTTGTTGGAATGAAATATTATCTCAGGTCTTGGGATTTCAATATTATATCTGGGCCACAAGACCCTCAGAAAAAGTCTCAGAGCCTCTATCTGTCTTAGGTCTCCTATCTGTAAACATTTGGGGGCTTAGATTTTTTTTTAAAGCTTTGACTAGAGGCCCATCAAGGTGGGCCATTCACTGGGGTGGGTGGGCAAATAGCACATCCACTCCAATAGAATCTAGTTCAATTAATGTTTAATCCTGACTTTGCCACAATACTTTGTTGATGGAATATTGTCAAGGCCCCATCACAGTCACAGTTCTTTGGAGTCATGCAGGTTTTTTTGCCAGTGAAGAACAGAAATAGGGTTTTCAGTGTCATATTTATGGTTTTGCAAGGACTCAGCTCTGGCGGGCAGTGCCACTTATGGCACCGCCTGGAGAATTACCAACTACAAGGATACAGCCTTACGCAGCCACATGTAGTCAAAGTAATTCAACAACCATGCCTCTTTCCACTGGCCACTAGCAAGAATGAAAAGGGCGACTCATAAAAATACAGATTAAAGAGGGGTTTGACTGCCAACAGCCTGGCATGTATTTGTCAAAGACAAAGTGTTAGGCAAAGCTGGGGTGGGCAGTGATAGTCTAAACCCAGAATTTAAAATTCTGAGACAAACTTGTCACACCTTCAGAAGTGACAGCTCAGAGTCGTATGTAGGCTCCACCCCTGCGTGCTGATGCCAGTTCCTTTTCTTCAGCGCCCTTTGATGCAGATCCAGATCTCTGCTCCCAAACTTTTGTTAGTGTCTTACTGACCCCTTGAATATTTTTCCTTCAGAAATGTGCTAATGAACTGTCTCCCCAAAGACCACAGGCTTTGAACTGTGCCGTGCCTGAAGGGAACTCATAATGTTTGCCGATTGTGCTTCGGTTACAAGCATTATTCAAAGTTGTGCGACAAATGCTCAGTGATGCATCGAAACGTCATCAGGGAGTGAGAGGCAAAGCTGTATGTGGTCGAGCACAAAAAACGAGTTGGGCCACGCTCCAAGTCCTAGGCCTGCCCACGGTCCAAGGCGGGTTCCAATCCAGGTCGCTGCCATTGGTCACGTCTAAGGCGAAGTCGAAAGACATATCATGTTTATCTATCACTTTTAATAAATGCCTTTCAATGCACTGATATAATCAGATATACTAAGGTAAAATCCTTCTGCGTGCCAAGCACTCAGCTGCCTTCTGTTTCAAATACGCATTATAAAATACCACATACATGAATACACTTTTTGAACGTTGATTTTCATGCAAAAAATTCTCATGGCTTGGGTCGAGCATGGGATTTAATGCCAAGCCAGACAGTTAGCTTGGCCCTGCTAGCCTTGTTAATTTGTTCGCTAGCGCACTTGGATTTAACAGACATAATTGGGGATTCTGTTTACAGGCGTGGCCTAGTTTCACTGGGGCTGTGACACCTGGAAAAAAAACCACGCACACACACTGCTCCTCTGCGCTTCCCCGCCCCCAAACAACCAAATTACCTCATCAGACTAAAATGCTGGGCAACGTTTGTGCATGGACCTTTAGCTCGATCTGCTGATGGCGACGCTTTCTGAGGTACTTTTGTTTGGTCTGATATTGGACCAGTAAAGTCTTGCTGTGGGCACTGTTAAAGGTTATGCATCGGCTCTGTTTGCTTTTTTGTGTTTGCATGATCAGCTCTCCTTATTTAAGTCACCTGTTATGATGCATTTTCTGAAAGGGCTTCCTCCTGCACCTTTTGTTGTGCTGTAGTGGGACATTACTTTGGTGCTTATGTTCTTGGTGTGCTGACCTTTTGAGCCCATGCACAGCTGTTCTTTGAGGCTGTTGACCGTTAAGACTATCTTCCTCATTGCAATTATTTTTGCTCTCTGTGTCAG
Organism: Calotriton arnoldi; assembly: GCA_963921515.1. NCBI lineage: Eukaryota > Metazoa > Chordata > Amphibia > Caudata > Salamandridae > Calotriton > Calotriton arnoldi. Next base: position 1,254,553 of record CAWUFW010002619.1, read on the forward strand.
CAAATTTCAAGCACTGTCAGTGCAACCACCATATACCACCTTCTTTCCAGTCAAACTGGTGCCTCGGACTCTGGTGTCCTTTCTGCCAAAAGTGATGCTGCTTTTCTATGTGGGGCAGTCCATCCATCCCCCCCTGCCCCCCCCCCCCCCATTTACTGGGTTTGTGCCTGATTGTCAGTTGTGGTGTGTTAATAAAGGACCGGTGGGTAGCCATGCCTTTATTGCTCTTTGACATTGGGGGTGGGTTGTGAGCTTTCTTATTCATGTCAAGATGCTCCAGATCTTGGTATTCTGTACTAAAAAAAGGTTGCACCGTCCATTTGAGTCTATCTGAGTCATTACAGTCGTTTGACACCTAGGAAGACGTGCCGCCTTCGATCTTAGGATCCTTGTTCGCAGATAGGTCTTGAAGTTCATCTTACAGGAAGATCTGGCCTGCACCCATCGATGAGCAATGAAGAAGGCATTGAAAAAGATCCATCTAACAGCAGGAAACTAGGGAAGTCCTTTTTGAACTGGCATGATGCAGTAGGTGTGTGGTGGTGGAGTTGTGAATCGGCTGTAGCCTTCCTACAAGGAATGCTAGGAAGCGCTCCCTCCTCAATATATATCATTAACATGGTCTGGCGGGGAGAATACCAGTCTGATGGAGGCATGTCCCCAATGAGGAAGTGGAAAATGTGTCTCTGGGTCACAACTATGTGTAAAGAGAGTTTAATTTCCTGATATATTTGAGGTGCCAGTGACAGTTCCATGTCCGTGACCATGAGGCTCCTTCCTTTCTTGGCGGTGGTGGGGTGTGCTTCAAGCTCCTTGGGCCAAAGGCCACGTGGCTGAGTGTTAGATCAATGTACACATATTAGCATTTCAGTTTTTATTCATTGAATTTGTGAAGGGTGCATTCTGCTATTTGTGTGACCTAGTAGCAGGATGTACTGTGACTTTCTGCATAGTTCCAGACCTCCAATTGCAGGCAAGTGTTTGATTTCGCTTGGGATGACATGTTCTAGTTAATGTAGTCTTATTTTGTGCTTGGTTAGGTATTTATTCATTTATCTTTACCTGAATTGTTTCAGTGTTCACAATTTAGTACCACTGCCCACTACTATTTTCTTGCCCATTTTTAGGTCTCGCCCTGAAGCCAGCGCTTGCGCTGGTCTGGGCGAGACATTTTGTAAGTGGGCATTTAGAAATGCGACCACTTTTTTTGGGCTTGCTTAGAGCGTGCGAGTACGCGCACAATGACGAGCAGAGGCGCCATATGGCTTTCCTCTCTCGTCATGGTGCGCGCACATCGCACACCATTTGCCAGCCTGCTTGCACGTGCACAGCTGCTGCTCGCACTCCCTCCTCCCTTCTCCCCTCCTTTTCGTGAGCTTTGATCAAGCTCCTCTGCTGCTGGCATTCCCCCTCCCTTCTCGCCCAGCCCTTCTTGTCTAACTTTCTCTCTCTCTCTCGCCTGCCTCTGCTGCTGGCATTCCCCCTCCCTTCTCGCTCAGCCCTTCTTGTCTAACTTTCTCTCTCTCTCGCCTGCATTGGGTCGAAATCTGATTATGGAAAACAAGCACTGGTCGCCCAAAACGAGTTCCGTGCCCACCACCCTCTACCTCTCTCGCTCTGCCTCTCTCTCTACCTCACTACCACTCTACCATCTCCTTCTACCTCTCTACCTCTCTCTCTCTACCTCTCTCTCTCTCCCTCTACCTCTCTCTCTACCTCTCTCTCTACCTCTCTACCTCTCTCTCTCTCTCTCTACCTCTCTCTACCTCTCTCTCTACCTCTCTCCACCTCTCTCTCTCTACCTCTCTCTCTACCTCTCTACCTCTCTCTCTACCTCTCTCTCTACCTCTCTCTCTACCTCTCCCTCTACCTCTCTCTCTACCTCTCTCCCTCTCTCTCTCTACCTCTCTCCCTCTCTCTCTCTACCTCTCTCTCTCTACCCCTCTCTCTCTCTCTACCTCTCCCTCTCTCTCTCTCTCCCCCTCTCTCTCTCTCTCTCTACCCCTCTCTCTCTCTACCTCTCTCGCTCTACCTCTCTCTCTCTACCTCTCTCTACCTCTCTCTCTACCTCTTTCTCTACCTCACTGCCACTCTACCTCTCCCTCTACCCCTCTAACTCTCTACCTCTCTCTCTCTCTCTCTCTCTCTCTACCTCTCTACCTCTCTCTCTCTACCTCTCTCTCTACCTCACTAGCACTCTACCATCTCCTTCTACCTCTCTAACTCTCTACCTGTCTCTCTCTACCTCTCTCTCTACCTCTCTCTCTACCTCTCTCCCTCTCTCTCTCTCCCTCTCTCTCTCCCTCTACCTCTCTCTCTCTACCTCTCTCTCTCTACCTCTCTCTCTCTACCTCTCTCTCTCTACCTCACTGCCACTCTACCTCTCCCTCTACCCCTCTATCTCTCTACCTCTCTCTCTACCTCTCCCTCTCTCCCTCTCTCCACCTCTCTAACTCTCTCTCTACCTTTCTACCTCTCTCTCTACCTCTCTCTCTACCTCACTACCACTCTACCATCTCCTTCTTCCTCTCTAACTCTCTACCTGTCTCTCTCTACCTCTCTCTCTACCTCTCTCTACCTCTCCCTCTACCTCTCTCCCTCTCTACCTCTCTCTCTCTCTCTACCTCTCCCTCTCTACCTCTCCCTCTCTACCTCTCTCTCTCTCTCTCTCTCCCTCTCTACCCCTCTCTCTCTCTACCCCTCTCTCTCTCTACCTCTCTCTCTCTACCTCTCTCTCTACCTCTCTCTCTCTACCTCACTGCCACTCTACCTCTCCCTCTACCCCTCTAACTCTCTACCTCTCTCTCTACCTCTACCTCTCTCCACCTCTCTAACTCTCTCTCTCTACCTCTTACCTCTCTCTCTCTCTACCTCTCTCTCTACCTCACTACCACTCTACCATCTCCTTCTACCTCTCTAACTCTCTACCTGTCTCTCTCTACCTCTCTCTCTACCTCTCTCTCTACCTCTCTCTCTACCTCTCCTTCTACCTCTCTCTCTACCTCTCTCCCTCTCTCTACCTACCCCTCTCTCTCTTTCTACCTCTCCATCTCTACCTCTCTCTCTCTCTCTCTCTCTCTCTCTCTACCTCTCTCTCTCTACCTCTCTCTCTCTCTAACTCTCTCTCTACCTCTCTCTCTCTACCTCTCTCTCTACCTCTCTACCTCTCTCTCTCTACCTCTCTCTCTCTACCTCTCTCTCTCTACCTCTCTCTCTACCTCTCTACCTCTCTCTCTCTACCTCTCTACCTCTGTCCACCTCTCTACCTCTGTCCACCTCTGTCCACCTCTCTACTTCTCTCTACCTCTGTCCACCTCTCTACCTCTCTCTACCTCTGTCCACCTCTCTACCTCTCTCTACATCTCTACATCTGTCTAGCTCTCTCTCTACCTCTATACACCTCTCTACCTCTCGCTACCTCTCTCAAATATAGCTACAACGTCTACGTATAATACGGTACACTAAATGGCAGCCGCAGCCTAAAATCACTTCTTGTCCTTAAAAAAAACCAATCATTACCATATCCAATATATCTCCCCTTTATGACCTTATAAGTATTTACTTCTGCAGCACAATATCCTTTCGTCAACAACATCAAATGTTGCACAGCTAAACACTTATAAGGTCCCAAAGGCGAGACCTATTGGCTATGCCAATGCTTGTTTAAGTTAGTTGAGTAGCCCATTGCCCAGCAAAAAGGAAATGTAAGTGTGGAGACTCATGGATTGATGGTCGAGAGTGCTGTTGGGTGCCATGATATTTTCTGATCTGATGTGTTCCTTTGGTTGTTGTTGTACAGTATATAGTGAAGCACGTGCTGCTTCTGAGCAATAGATTTTTGCATACTTGATATATCTGTTCTGTGTTGGATGTATGCAAAGAGTTATGTCTAATGTGTTTTGTATGTGTATGTTTCTTTGAGGGTTTGTTTGTGTGTGTTTTTTTAGGCTGGTGCTGTTGTGAGCCATGACATAGCCACCTATACGACATACTGGTGGCATGTCGGGTGTATGTATAATTCTATCTAATGCATTCGGTATTATGCTCATACTGATGCAAGTTGATGTGTGTTGTTTCTTACTGATTTATTACTGTTGTGAGCCACATCTTAGCTACCTATTTTTTACAATTTAGGAAAGAGTTGAAGACTCACCTGTTTAAAGAACACTATGCATTAACTGTCGACAACCTAGCTATCTCTCCTATCACTCGTTGACTTTACGCTAGTCTTTTAGCCAGTGCAGAACTCCACTGACATTTGGCTAGGTTTTGCACTATTCAAAATCCATATACATACATACCTCTGTCTAATGTGTTATGTTAGATGTTGTTGCATCCTGTGGGAGCAGTGCAGAGAGTACAAGATATTTTGTTACTTACCTGGATGGATATCCTCATGTTGCTTATGATACCACCATTTTCTCGTGATGGGAGGTATTATTTAATGTTTTAGGTAAAGCATTTAGTTTTAATTCAACAGCCATGACATACCACAGTTCATTGTGATATTTTACGACATTTGCATATTGTTTTGCTCATTTGTTTTATAATGGGATACCTCATTTTTTGTGGTGGAGCATCTCACAGAGTTAATAAGTGTCCTAATTTTACAATATCCTAGCTAAAAATGGGCCATTTTGTTTCCAGAACCCAACTAACCACTGTAGAATTCTAAGTAGCAAATGAGTTAATGAAAGGTAGAATGGGTAAAAAGATGATGCTTGGGAATTTAGAAGTTGGCAACCCCGTTGACAGACAGACACAGGCAGTAATAACGATTCTAAGTAGTACAGGTTCTTAGTTCTTGTTGGGTTAGCAGCCAGGACAATTTAATGGATGCAGTTTAACAAGGCATATGTAGAGTTACTCAGATTCCATGTACGATATTTGTGATGTTCACCGTCATGAGGAGTGAAGACATTCAGAGAGGTACTCAGTCACAGTGAGTTATTTGTAAGAACCACTCATGTGGAGTATGGGAATCTCAGAGGGTTACTTTGTTCCCCTGAAGATGGATGTGAGGTGTACTTTGATGATGAGCAAGGGGAGTGAACAGAGAGATATTTAGGAGCTCCACCCAATTGAGCAGCAAAGGATGGTATTTGTGAGGTTTACCAATATGTGATTTAACAATAAAACCTAAAAAGATATTCAATTAATATTTATCTTCGTGAGAGAAGCCTGGTTGTGTTTTAGATAAATCTCTTTATGTTAAAGAGAAATAGATTAGTGGGGTGAATGCACCGGTTCTGAGCATTCGTAGGTAGGTAGAGAATGGTAGAAAGTAACCTGGATGTCATCTCCGCAAAGAGATAATGAACTCTCAGGGGTTATAGGGAAATGTGGATCTGGCACTTATGTCCCATAAGACACAGTTAATACCCCTATCAGAAGGATTGCAGATATTTAGTCAGATGCGCAGCAGATGTAGAAAGGTTTTAGGCAATATGTGCATTGATTCCTTGTTCCCCTGGCCCTCCTGCTTGGTATGGTGAGGTTGGTCATTAGGCGGCTGAGGTTCTATTAGGGTTCCTCCAGGGCCAAAGAGGGAAGTCGTCAGAGAGCAGGGGCGTAGGAAGGGGGGTGCGGGCCGCCCCGGGTGTCATCACTGAGGGGGGTGACAAAATGGCAAAAATATGTGTTTTAAACACATATTTTTGCCATTTTGTCAAGCCGGGGGTGACAAGAAATGTTCCGCACCGGGTACCACCTGACCTTGCTACGCCACTGTCAGAGAGTCACTCTTTACCTCGCCTATCTTATCTGAAGAACACACTGGCAGATAACACCAAACAAAGGTCAAGGCTTGAATCTCAAAACAGACAGCCCTCTGAGAGTTCCACACCTTCTCCACCTCATATCTGAGTGTGGCTTTCTGGTTATTCTACCATGTTGTGAAAATACTCTGGTGTACCATTCCTTCAATCCCTTCAGGCGCTTTAATACACCTTCCCGTCTCTGTCGGCTGCCAGCCTCTTCATGGTGACAGGATCAGTGGTCACATAGCAGAACAGGAACGTTCTGGATAACTAGTACCCCGAGGTGCCTGCTTGAGCTCACATAGGGTGATGTACATTGGAATGCTGAAATATCCCTTTCTGTACCATGCTTGTTTCTCTTTCAGAGCTGCGAAGATGGGGCTTTCCAGGGGATGTCTCCTCTGTATCAAGGTCCAGATGTTCATCTTCAACCTCATCTTTTGGGTGAGGAACTATAATGTATATGTGTATCCGTGTTGTTGTGCTTATACACCATCTACCTCTTTGTGTAACCGCATATATGTTTATGTACCCAATATATCTATTATATCCACAGAGTGCATGGGTATGCTATGTGTATTTCTGCAGCTGTCTACCCTATATATCTGTACCTACATGAGTGTACTCTGTATTTCTGAGTAGATCTGTATTTGTGCATAGCTGTAAATATTTACACTATATATCTGTGTATATTCACACGTGTGTACTATATATATATATATATATATATATACACACTTAATAACTGAGTATGTCTGCATATGTGTAACCTGTATATCTGCATATGCCAGCCCCATATCTGAATTGTATACATTGTACATCTGTATAGCTGCTTGTTTACAGTGCAGATCTGTATGTATCAAGTTTATCTTTATATTTCCTCGAGTGTAGAGCGTGCACTTGTGTTTATCTACATATATATACCTTGTAAAACATGTGTAGCTGAATCTATTCTGTATACTATTATAGAGCCGCATGTGTGTATTGTGTGTGTGTGTGTTTCTATATGCCAGTGCATGTCTGTGTCTGGCTAACCCGTGTATCTATGTAGAAGTGCATATGTTTACCCTGTATATCGGTCTACATCTGTGTGTCTGCACGTTGACACTGCATCTGCTCCCATGTGTGTGTATCCTGCATAAGTGCAGGTGTGCATCCCATATATCTGCGTGTGTGTACTCTTTATCCGGGTATATCTAAATGCACTTACTGCCTATTAGTGTATATATCTATTTCTTTGTGTATTCCTCAAGTGTAAATATTTGCTTAGAGTTTTAATAGAGAACTATGTGTCTGCTCCTGGTTACACTTATGCATTGGTGTGCTATTCAAATGCAGTGAAGTGAATTTATGTTATGTTACGTTATGTGTATTGTAAAGTGCACCATCACCCACGAGGGTATCCTGGTTATCCTGGTGCTGGGTAGGTGTGTGTGCAGGGCGCATAGCTTGGTTAATTGAAAAGCCAGGTTTTCAACTTCTTTCGGAATTCAAAAAGAGAGAAGGCTTTGATGTGGAGTGGGAGGTCATTCCGCGCTTTAAGAATGATGTAAGAGAATGCCTGTCCTCCTGATCTGGTTCTGTCTGTGCTTGGAATGTGTGTGCGAGTTGGAGTCCTGCAGAGCAGATGTGTGTGGGTGGTTGGCAAAAGGAGATGCAACTGTTCAGGTAGGAGGGGCCTAATTTGTGTAGTGCTTGAATCTGTGCGTGAGGAGTTTGAGATGAGCGTGTTTGTGTATCGAGAGTCAGAGGAGCTCCGTGAGGTGTGGTGTGAGTTCTGTGTGGGAGGTTGAGGATGAGCCTAGCAGGCAAGTTCTGGATGATAATCTAATGAATTACTTTGTGATCCCGGCGTAGAGGGAGTTTCCATAGTCCAAGTTGCTGGTGACTAGACCATGAGTGATAGTTTTTCTAGTGCTCCTTGGGAGCCATTTGAAGATCTTCCTCAGCATCCTCACGGCGTGGAATCAGTATGCAGTGATGGCATTGACTTATATAGGTCATGTCCAATTTTCTGTCAATAACCACCATTAATCCAGATTTCTTTCTTGGCACAATTCTGTTAAAGTAAATGCATGATAAACACATGACCCAGGCAGCTGTGTCTGTTTTAAAGATGAAAGTGAATTTGAGTGCCTCCAGGGTACATTTGGAGGATCCCCTAGTGTTGCTGTAGTAGCAGTTCCACCGGGCACAACACGTAGATTTTGAGGACCAGGCATGAAAGGGATGATGAGTGTGGATGTGTGTAAGTAAACTTTGTGTCTGTAAATAATACACTTAGGATTGAGACATGAATATGCATTTGATCAAGCCCATGGTATGACTTCCTGTCTCGTTAAGGCACATGATGACACTTGAGGTACATGATTTTTGAACACATCCACCTAAAATATTATTGAGTGCTGTAATGAGACTGGGTGTCGTGTTGTGGGCTTCATCTGATGGAAAATCAGAGCTTTAGATGAGAAGTCGCTAATAAACCACTTATAATTACCTATGCTTGAAATAATTGTGGGACCAAAACCTGAAACACACAGTTTAGGACAGAAGTGTTACTAGTAACAATTTAGCTTTGAGAAAATGGTACTTCAACCTCAAAATGTGTTGACTGTTTCTGTGTCGAATGATTGATTGACACCATGGCACTGGCAAGATAACTGGTGCATTGTTGAGTGCACTGCCCGGTAGGCCTGCATTTCCTGTTCCTTACCTTAAGTCTCCTATTATGTTGTGTCTCTATTTTAGGCCCAGATATGGGCCTATCTGTATATGTTTAAGTGTGAACATGTGTCCATTTGTGATCCTATATTTGTTTGGTTGTGGATCCTTTTTCTTTGTGTCCATGTCCTTGTTAGTGTGTATTTTAGTAGTCTTTCTTCCGGGTCATGTCTGTGCTATTTGCTGTTTGGGTGTGTATGGTATCCCACTTATGAGTGCATAGTATCAGATGCAGCAACATTGCTTCCGATGTTACAGCAGCACCCCATCATTGTAAGCCTCTTTCAGCCATGCTCCTTCAGTGATTTGGTCTCCTGACAGTAGAAGCTTTCTAGGGAAGTGCTGGATCTGTTGGTCCATAGCTGGCTCAGGTGTGAGTTATGTACTCCCAGCTATTACTGTTATGGTGGACATGCTAACTCTCTACTTGCCTTCCTCTAGTTGAGTGGTTGTGGCATCTTGGGTGTCGGCGTGTGGCTGGCCGTCACACAAGGGAAATTTGCAACATTGTCCTACACCTTCCCGTCTCTGTCAGCTGCCAGCCTCTTCATGGTGACAGGATCGGTGATCATGGTGGTGGGCTTTATCGGGTGTCTGGGTGCAGTGACGGAGCGTCGGTGCCTGCTGCTCTCGGTAAGACATTAATTTAATATCTAATATCTTGTGCTGGGACAGAAGTGGGTTGGGGGATGCTTACCTTCCAAAACCTCAGGATCCAGTTTCGACCAATCCCACACAACCCAACATTCACCTGGCTATCAGCGGGTGCCCCTAGGTCTCACCATTTGTGATCTCTTCATCTACCTAAACTCAACCTTTCCTGGTGACATCATCACCATATCTGACTTTTTTCCTAGATATTTGACTCAATAATTTCATCTTCCCCTCACTAATTGCCTCACTCCAATTGCACATTGACAGGCATCCTCTCCAAAACTTGCCTCCAGAAGAACTCCCGTGACCAGTGCTTTAGCCCACCAAGACTGCAGTTATCTCTTTCCCACATCCAGTGCTTCCAAAACTGTTCAATCGCCGATCTTCTTCTCCTTTTTCCAGTTTTCTCTCCTCTCTGCCCTCAGACTTGTAGTGCAGTAGGACAAAAAACTGTCCCTGTCTGCCTTTGTCACCTGGGTCACACCATCTGCTCAACATTTACAGAACCAGTCAATATCTCACCCTATACTCTGCCACAAGCCTCTTTAATGTTGTAAACCTCAACAAACTGGACGCGCAGATAATCTACCTCCTGGGCCCTTATTAATTCTGAAGCCTTGGAAATGTCATAAGCTCTGCCCTCCGCCTTGCCAACCTTCCCCGATCACAACACCACGGGCTGCTGGCAGTGCAGGGTGATTCAGTGGGTATAAAAGATACCAATACTGGTGCCTCCTGCCCATTTTCAGAGCAGTCCAAAGCATCTGTCCTTTAATATGCGCCAGCCTGCCCCATGCTCGCACAAGCTCAACATTGCCTTAATACCTTAAATACGCATTGCCACTTTGCCATTCTACTTTACGTCCCTTCTTAGCAACTTAACACCGGCACAGACTCAGTCCTTAACACACGTAAGATGTCATTCCACAATGGCATCACCAGCTGTTGCGCACCCAACTCCACATCACATCTGTCCTCCCTAACTAAAACTGATCTGACAAGGAACTCTATGGTTACTGTAAGGATTAATGTATGTTGCGCTCTGTAGCCAGTGTGGTCCTTGGAGTGATACTGGTGTCGCTGTACAAAGCAATGAAAGTTCCAGGCACCTTTTTTGAGGAAACTTCTGTGCAATATTTCTGTATAAGATTCTAACCAGATAAATACACAAGGAGAAGAAAAGGGTTTAAGTACCTAGTGGCAAATATGTTTTCATGGCCACTAGAAGAAACGTGCTGTCAAAAGAAAAGCTAGGGGCACTAACTGAAAGAAACTCATTGTTAATATTAACTTAACTGAGCATTGGAGGGAAGTGTGCTTGTAGATGTGCCGCTATGTTTAAAGTATGGGTGTGCGCAGTTGTCATCTCCAACTTTATGATTTTGTTTTAAAACATCATCCTCATCAACTTATTAAGTTTGCATTATTAAAAAAAAAAGTTTGGTGAAAAAGTCTGAAAAAAGAAACCTGTGCCTGGGCGGAAATATTCTCCAACACAAAAATGTTTTTCGGGATAAATCTCAGTCGACTTTTTTGAACAAATTTGAAACTTGGAAAGTAGCAAAGATTGCCTCCTTCACAAACCTGTGGAATTTGTCTTATGATTTGCGGACTCCGAGCTCAAACACGAACGCTACTGAAATAGCAAAGGAAAGCAGGATGTGAGAGAGCAAAGCCAGTACTCCTGGCTCTGAAACGTGATTTGACCCTGAATCAGGATTCCTCCTGATATGATATGGCAATTATCACACCCAGAGGTTTTCCCCACTCCAGTAGGCCAGGCAGACAGTGCTCACTGCGAGCATCAGAAGTATAACAGGGTTAACCATGTGTTATTACTGTCTTACTACCATTCCAAGGTGCCATCGTAACCATGGCATGGCACTATCAAATCGTGTAGTATCTGTAATTGCATGCAGTATTACTACCCCGAGCACCATGGGAGTTGTAATGAAGCCCTAACTTTTTTGTTCCTCTGTTCAGCATAGAATACTTAGAAAGGGATGTGTCTAGATTTCAGAAACAACACTGTCCTTGAAAATGCCAGCAATTCTATTTTCTTCTTGGTTGAACATGAGGAAAAGGAAAAGATTGTAAATGCTGCCTTCAGTTGCTTTTTTACTGCGCCTCATTTATGCAGGTCCTGAGCTCTCTCAGGGGCTTATTTACAAGCCCCTTGCGCCGCCGGTGGGTCACTTTTAATATGGGAAAAAGTGACGTACCGGCGGCGCAAGAGGCTTGTAAATAAGCCCCTCAGGGGCAGATTTACAAGCTCCTTGCGCCACTTTTGCGTCACTTTTCCCATGTTAAAAATGACGCAAAAGTGGCGCAAGGGGCTTGTAAATCTGCCCCTCAGTATTTTAAAACTGACTCAGTCAAATGACTACTAATATTTCAGGGGTAAAACCCTGGCACAGATGCCACAGGAAAACTTTTTTTTATCAGACCAACATGACATCTGCATGTGGTGTTTGGGCTCAGAACATGATCTATGGCTTGCAGCATTCATTTTTCGATGCATCCGAAAGCCAACAGGAGAGGGACGCCAGGTAGTTTTTTGGCCAAAATCACAGACGTATGCCGAACTGTTCTACTTTGCCTTCAGGTAAGTCTCCTAACAAGGAACAATTACAAAAGATCAGAAAAAAACACCAAAAGTGCCATAGGAAGCTAAAACCCCTTTCTCAAAGAAATGATCCTGCTTCTGGGACTGTTGATCGTCCTTGTGCCGTTCTCTGATACTGGACTCTGCCACTTTGATTGAGAAAATACTGATGCTGAAAAAGTTGAAGCCAGAGTTCTCTGCAATATTGGCCAACCCTTCGCAGGTTGAGGCCTCTGGGTCACTTCCCTGGGTTGAGCCGGCTCCTGTGGGGTTGGCAACTCCAGCAACCCTGACTCTGACAAGGCGTTCTGTGTCCATGCCACCACAGACTCTGGTGCTTAAGAATTTGAAGCCTGCCAAGGCACTATCACCTATTTGGTCAGCACCTCCTTTGATGCCGACACACATACCACCCACTGAAGTGACTATGGCACCAACGTTGAAGCCATCGAAGTCTGCCGAAACCTTTGATTGGCAAAAGAAAAAGTCAAAGTTTGTTTTGATGACATGCACCTGGCAGAGCATCTTCCTACTACCTAAAGATTCCTGATGGAAGGATTATTTGAATACAACTCACAAAAGATGATGACTCGGAGGCTGATAACCTTCTCCCCATCGTAATACTGATACTGGACTCTTCACAAGAGTCCGAGCTTCTTCCTTGAAACTCAGATGCCTTTCCCACTGACCCTTCAGATATATTGTAAAAAAAACCTGGACTCCATAGGCTGTCTTCGCGTCTGGCAGCTTTGCCTCTCGAATTATGAACCCCACCTTCTTCCTGGGCTGCCAGGTCAACACTCTGTGGGAGCTGGCAAAACTTATAGTCATCAACCAACCATGCCACCTGAATAGGCCATTTTCCAATTGGGCCAGTGGTGGTTTGTATGCCTTCAAACAGATCCTGGAGTGTGGTCTGGATTCTATGGAGGTTGTTGCTCGATCCATGGGCGCGGCATGCTGGGCTGCCACACTTGGATGCATTTCACTGTCTTCTCAGATGTTGTCCAGTCAACGCTATTGAACATGTTGTTAAGACAACTCTTCAAAAATAGCAGCCCTGCTAACAGACAGCTTTATGTACAGTCTGTCCAGAACCTAAGTCAGGTTTACTGTGAACCTGAGATGAATGGTTGTGGCTGGTCAGTGGCATATATTTGAAGTATAGATACTTTGGGAGGGAGGTGCTGCCGCAGAATAATTTTGTCATGCCAATGACGGCTGGTATTCTCTCTGCTGAGGGAGGTCCATTGTTCCAAACCAAAATCATCAGGGAAGCAGCCTGAGGTACATTGGTGCACCCAGACAACTGGGTATTCACTGTTTTCTGATAGGCCTGGAAAGCTGAAGAAGCATCAAGTTAACACATGCCTCATGCGACTGACTCTGCCCAAACCCGTCAGTCTTTTAGTGGTAACAGCCCATAGGGGAATCACCTGATTACGGCAGTCTCACAGCATTTTTCCGTGTGCTTATTGTTACTTTTCATTTGTTATTTGTCAGGATATTTCTTCTGGTGAGATTGCTCAGTAGGTTAAGATCTTATCTGCTGAGAGTTGTGTAATCTCTTGGTGACATGTTTGTGTCCTGGAAGGATTAACTCTGCCTTTTTTCTAAAATAAGTAGCACATTTGTTTGAGTAATTGTCATTTTATATCAAATGTTCTTAATAAATCATATATCGTTTCCTCGATTTCTCTCTTATTTCCTTGTCTTCACAGTTCTTCATCATTCTTCTGGTTATCTTCCTGTTTGAAGTCGTGGGTATGCTCCTCTTCATCACATCGCGGGACCAGGTACAGGACACTTTCCCCAGTTTACCCAATGCCAGTCCCCTGGAGCAGGAAAAACATTTTATGAAAATATTATATAAATGTAGTTTATCTGATCCAATGGGAAAATTATCATAGTCTGTGTCCTGAGATGTAAAGGTTTTGTGATGGGACAGTTCATTTTCTAACTACAGACCCCGCTAATGATGATGCGGTACCCAAGAACTCCTCATACATACTAGAGAAACACGCAATCATTTAACTGTTCTTCTCCACCGCCCAGACTGGTGTCAGGCCTCCCTCTATGTACCTTTTCAGTTTAAAATGGGCTTTGTAGTCTGGTAGGAGCAGGACTGAGTTTTTCTTCCTAGGGATTTCACGGAAAGTAGCTCCAATTGAAAAGAATTAGGTAAGTGATAACATCTTGTGGAAATAAAAAATTTAGAACCAGACAAGCCAGAAAAAAAGGGTTATTCACTTTAAGCACAAATGATTTCTACAGTTTGATCAAACCAAGTATATGTGTATGACGATAAAGTAGAGGGAACACCGCTAGAAAAATTCCAAGTCCTTCTCATTGTTTTTTAAGTCCTTCGATTAATTTGTAAGATCAAACAGAGACTGGGAAAAGTGTGAAAATTCAGAAAATCCTCATTTTGTGGGCTGGCTGACCTTTAGAAAGAGTTTTTAACTCAGAAATAAGGGACAGATGCTTTTTTGTTCAAGGCTCTGCTACATCTGTGATGCTCAAGTCCCAGGCATTTAGAGAAACAAAAAGATACTGGGTGGAATACTTACATTATTCTCAGCCACTAGTGGGTTACTTGGAGCTGCATCACAGTCCGTTGTTTTGTGCCCATATGTCATTTCAGACAGACACCGGCCAAATGCACATCTGTCATGATCCTGTCCCAGTAAGAATGGATCAGCTCGAACTGCCAGGCCAGGGCTCCTCTAGACGGGAAAACAAGTCTAGAGGAGTTCTGCCCTGTTGTACCTCCTCAGTGAAGTGCATCTTTAGTCCTTTGACACACTGAGCACAGGGCCCATGTCTGGGTGTACCCATCACACTTAGGGCATCACACTGAGGGAAACAACAAAATGGTAGGTCAGGAACTCACAGGCTAGGTCCCCTGTAGACAGACTAGTTTCATCCTTGTGGGGCTTCCTCAGTAAGGTTGAGCTTGAGTTCTGTGTCTTAGTGAACACAGAACCCCCATCTGGGTATACCCATCACACATAGGCCATCATACTCAGAAAACAAGTGATGGACACAGCTCTCTTTCAAGGCAGACATAATACCAGCTTTGTCAGACCAGTAAGGTAACGCACTGCGCATTCATATACTCCCAGGGTTTTATATGGACAGATCGAAATCTTGCCTGTGAAGGGAACAGTATCTTGCGGCTAAATCAAAGTGATCCGCTCTCTGAAAGAAGATGGAATTTGAGAATTCTCCCTACACAACGTCACATACACATAAAACACTCTGATATTCACTCACTTACTTTCACAATTACAAACAAACACTATTGCATTATGGGTACAGGTTATGCACAAGCACTTCCTCTATCACTAAAGACAATAAAACGGAGTCAAAGGAAGGTAGATGGTAACGAAAGATAGAATGTAAAAGACACAAACCATTAAAAGTAGGTTTAGGATGCCCATTCACAGTGGATTAGGACCCTCTGCAAAGGAAGGGATCCTATGGCAGACCCCCTTATAGGCACTGGGGGTCTCGGTTATTGAATGGCGGGGTGTAAGGTCAGGTTTAAGGGACATTGTCAGACCTGTGTCCATGTCGAGGTGCTGTAATAGAAGAGGCTGAGGTGTACTGGCAAAGCTGTATGTGGGTCTTGTAATTAAACAACAGGCAGTAACAGGCCATCATGGAGAGAAAGAGGCAGAGCTGGGTATGGGTCCCAGTACTGGAACAGAAGGCGGTGCTGCAGGTCAGGATGCAGGACCCTAAGAGAGCTGTTTTTAGTTTTCACCAGGGTCAGTTTTCCCATTAGGCACAATATGTGTGGGCCTAGATGTGCCAGCATGCAGAGGCTTCTTGCTCTAACATATTTTCGGATGTCAGAGCATCAGAGTCGCATTGATGCCTCTGTTGATAGGCAACAGACAAAGCAAAAGGGGTATGAGTTTACATTTCAACTAATGTGGCAGAAGGGTCTCTTCCAAGTTCCTAAGGCGATGGGTCTGAAGGTACTTGAGGGTAATGACTGAATCTCAGTACTGTAAAAGTAAGGGTGGCAGGGCAGGGTTGAGCTGCATTGCCATAGGTGTGAGTGGTCTCCCATGCTGTAAATGGCAGGGCTGCTACGTAGCAGCACAAAGGTGCATTAACAGAGCTGTGTGTAGATCTCACTACAGGATTTTTTATTTCAGGGAAACAGACATTCAAGATTGAGGGGCGTTCGTAAATCGGTGCGTCAGTGTCCCAACACCGGGATATCCATTGGGGCTGAATAGCAGGGACAGCTGTTGCTCAGAATATAGTTAAATGTAGTTAAGTTATAGTTGAATATAGTTTTTTAATGCCTACTCTGGATACGGTAGTAAGCACCCCCATTTCTCCAGCATTGAATCGTTCATGGATTCACACGCTTGAATCGTTCCCTGTCGTTGCGGTGGGAGCTTCGACTCCCGTCTTGTCGACGGGGAATGATTCAATTGTGTAAATCCATGAAAGATACCAATGCAGGAGACTGCAGTTAAAGGTAAGTGATTTATTTCTTTTCTCACAGTTTAACAGGTATGCAGAAGACGATCTGAAGAAATCTCTAGCTCTCTATGGTACAGACGGGAACCTGGGACTCACCAACGCCTGGGATATGGTGCAGATCAAGGTGAGTGGAGATGCCTTTTAGTCCTTTCTTTCTTCCCTGCAATGTCCCCTTTGCTTCTGTGCACCATCCCCTTGTAATCCTGCCCACCCATAATGAGCTCTTGTTCTAATTTGTGGCTCATGGTTTTGAAAGCGTATTGGTATATAAAACTGGCCAAGACCCGGTGTGATTTCAAAAACACTTTACAGAGGTATTAGGGCCCTCCATCTAGGATATTTGCAAAAAAATCATGCAAAGTAGTGTTTTAAGCACCTTCGACCAATAATATTAGTCATATCTAATTGTAATGAAAGAGAAATGTACTGAAATGTTTGAGTGTTGTCCACATTACGAAGCAAAGCGGGTATTTAAGTGTCTGGTAACAAGTATTTCTAGTGTCTACATATCCAGTAAGATGTATTGCTCGTTTCAACATGTCCTGTAAGTGGTATTCCCATTTACTTTTAGCTAGTAAGAGATATTAACAGTTTCGTATTGCTAGTAAGTGCAGAGTAAAAGATATTGAAAATTATTGTGCTTCGTATGAGGAATTGTCCGTTGATAGGAGGTGCGATTTTGGCTAGAAGAGACCTTGGCATGTTAGTTTGGTTTCTTTGCTGACACTGCAATTGTAATCCACCAAAAATATGGCCTGAAGTCTGGTCTAAAACTTAAATAAATTGACCGGGTCTTCAAGGCTGGCTGGTTTACGTATGAACATGTGGTCCATTTGTGATCCTATATTAAAGGTTTTTGAAGAAACCTTAACATTCTTTCCTGTTAGATTCAACCTTTATCTGTTAGGTCTTGGGACCAATCCAAGATTGCATTTGGTGTATGTAGCTCTGAGAAATGATTCACAGGTATTGCCACATTCAAATGAACAGGGCAAGACCAGCCTCAGTGGCTTATACTTGGGAAAGTGTCAGACAGGCCCAGCACTGTGTCATCTGAAGACTAAGCCTCAACTCTGCAGCTCAGGTCCACACTGTAACATAAGTTTGGGCTGAACCTTCTAGATTGGAGTTTATTCTGGATGCTGCGTAAACAAATGTGGAGGGGATGGTGGTACCTGTTGCGAAGCAAAAACTGAACAAAGCATCCCCATATGAAAGATGAGAGCCATGAGCCAGGTGACGTGGTCGACCAGTGTTTGGTGAAACGTTAATACTCCTTAAGGCACGGCTCCGGTCAGGTGTTAAGAAGCATTAGTATTGCTTAACTTTCTTGTGTGCATGTACTACGTCGAAGCTGCCTAGAGTGTGAAAATATTCTTACGGTGTATTAAGTAAGGACTTATGTTGGCCCAGAGGCTGTTCCACCCCTGCATCGCCACCTCTACCAACCGGATAGAGCAGACGCTGGGCCATGGACTCTCTTCATTTTTGACTGGGCCTGCTTATACATTCTTCCTTAGACAACGTGAAACTAGGTTCAATCCAAGCAATTTTCATGTGCTGCCTAGACAAACAATGGAGAAATGAGCCTCTTAGCGGAAGGAGGATAGCCTCACCTTAGGACTGGCTCCATTCAGGCTGCCGCGCAGTGATCAGTGAGAGTCATGTGACCCACCGTATCCGGAAAGGACCCACCTCAGAATGGGAGTTGAATCCACCTGATTCTACCCACCCAAGTAGTAACTGCGTTCAGCACAACTTCTCATTTTGTTTTGTTCAGTATAGTGTGCACTTAGCCACAGTGGAGACATACAAAGGTCTTCCAAGTGCACCACTTCCAGATGGCTATCTTGTTCAAGGCACTCTATGCTCCTGTCATTCTTCCTCCTGCACTCTTCTTCCTCCCCCTACTGCACCCTCTCATCTGCACTTCCACTGTTCCCCTGCATAATCCCTCTGCTTTACTGCACCTTCCCGTTAAGGCCTCCTTCATTTGTTGTCCTGCCCAATTTCACTCACTTTCCACCTACAACTGCCTTCCCTGTACTCTCCCTGCTCTTGCTTGCTGCATCCACCCTCTTACAGTATTTTATTTTTGCAAATATGGATATAAATTCTAATCCAATCTAAAACCTACTATGAAAACAATATGTCATCACACACACAAATGTGAAATTATCCATCGTCCCATTGCTAATTTAATTTCATAAACTAAAATGTACCCTTCTTTACATATGTGGAAAAATGGACTAGTGCTACACAGACCTTGAAATATTCCATTAATTCAAATGCATTCCTCCTTGTTAATGTTTTATCATTTTTCAGGAAGGAGCATTTGCAGGTGGTGTGTCGGCTCTCGATGGGAGATGTGCATTTACTTGTTCATTATTGATTCATTTGGTTTGACATTTTACAAAGCGCTGTGCATCCCCCTTTGTTTACTTCAGAGCATTGCCTATTTTGTAGAAAGGGTTCTCCAATCAGAGGCATAGCAAAGACGTTATATGCCCTAATGCAAGCGAGGAAAATGGGCTCCCATGCCCCTGGTTCGGTAGTGAAATTCAGCCATAATTGGGGTGCACAGCTCTCCTCGTATCACTGGCCCCACTGCCTTTACTTTTGGGGAAAAAGCCAGGATTGTCTCACAAGATATGGACCTACATGCCAGCAATGGGCATTCATACCTTCCCTAAAAGAGTTTACAAACATGTTACTGGTAAACATATTTTATCGTAGACAGATACTGATGTAGTTATCTAATCCACACTTGACAGGTTGGATAACTAAATCACTAGGTTCAAAGCAGTGTTGAGGTTTTGCGAGGGGACAAGCTTGCAGCCTCTATAATTTAACCAATTTGTTATCACTCTTTAAACAAAATTTGCCTTTAACTTGTGCTTGTTCTCACTCCCAGTATTTAAATTAACTGCATCCTTAAGATGTGACTATCCAGTGGCTTCTCCGTGCCACATATCTGCCCGTAACGGGAAACAACCTTTACAACGCAGTCATTACATCGCACTACATTTACAACGCAGTCATTACATCGCAACATCCTTTACAACGCATGTCACTACAACGCATCCATTACATTGCATGTCACTACAACGCATGACACTACATCGCATGTCACTACAACGCAGGCATTACATCGCATGTCATTACAACGCATACCATTACAACGCATAGTACCCCTACACTATCCAACACTAACCCTACTGTTGCACTCCCTGGGGTTAGAATAGTAATTTTACCCCTACACTATCCAACACTTACCCTACTGTTGCACCCCTGGAGTTAGAATAGTAATTTTTGCCCCTACACTATCCAACACTTACCCTACTGTTGCACCCCTGGAGTTAGAATAGTAATTTTTACCCCTACACTATCCAACACTTACCTTAAATGCAATGGAATGGTATGCGTTGTAATGGTATGCGTTGTAAAGGTATAATGCGATGTAATGGAATGCGTTGTAAGTGTAGTTTTAAAAAATTTGTTGTAGTGGTATGCGATGTTAATGTATGCATTGTAAAGGATGCTGTGATGTAAAAACTGCGTTGTAAAGGCATGCGTTGTAAATGTATGCGTTGTAACGTCATACATTCGCCCGTAACAGCACTTCTCCTGATCTCCCTTCCGTCAGGTGTTACGAGGTTGAAGGTCGTGCCTTATACCTCAGTTCCCTGGGAAAAATTTGGAAGTTGGTTCCCTGATCAAGAGTATAAATTTGAGGTGAAGTAGTAGAACAGAAGTAATACTTCACATCAAATGTCTGTGTGCATCTGAAATGTCCAACTCCCTAGTAGTAAAAGTACAAAGAGGACACTTTCTTTCTAATTGTGCTAATTGTATTTGAACATTCACTGAATATTCCCATTTTAGACGTTTTAGGCCCAATTCATAAAGGCATTTAAGAGTACTAGAAGTAGTTCTTCTACAGTACTACTTCACATAGTCATAAATGCCTTTTGGACCCATGGAAAGGCGAAGTGATCGAGCTAATTTAAACAAAAGACATAATGGAAAGGATCTTGAAATCCTATGGAGTTAAATTCACTCCTAGATAACACTGGCAAATATTTGCTAAACTGGCAATGCTATGACTTGAAAACTGGGTAGTTGCCAGCAAAACACACGGGATTTTTTGCACATAGAACGATGGATCATTGTGTCTCACTTTGATATCTGTAAAAAGAACAAATGATGGACGGAATGCTGAACAAATCAAACATTCACCCCCAGTCACAGATCTGGGTTAAATCCAAACTGGGGTGACATGGTGGGCAAAAAAACAATATATTGGGATGCAGCCTGAGTGATTGCCAGTGGCTGAGATTAATTCAAGCATTCCGTCCATCACCTTGTTGTTTTTTTCCATCACCTTGTTGTTTTTTCACTTTGATATCTGGCTCAGAAGACCACACATACAGCTGGGAACAAAATCAAGACTTCTCCAGTAACTAGGTCTGCCTGGTTCTGACTGAATGGGAGCAGGCTACTAACATAGGCTTGCCCCTTGCTTATTCACTGTGTCTTCCAGGAGTGCATATGAATTATGAATTACTGACTTATGTGAGCCAGTTTTTATCATACTTTGGGGCACTGGCAGGATGCCGGAGCCAGCCCGTGTACTAGCTTGTTTGAAAATTCAAAGCATCCCTCATGTCCAGTTCTTTCCTGGGCTTTCCAGAATGGCAGGTAGAGGACAGACTGGTCACCACTGGTTAAGATGCTTCCTTACTTAGTAATCTAGACCAGCGCAACCCAACAAAGAGTAGATGGTTTATTTATCCTGAGAAAAAACTAAAAAAACAGTCTTGCATAGAAAGGATGTGCAGCTTCCCCCAGGTTGACAAACATCAACAGTTTTGTGGCAAGGACCCCGGAACAGAGAAAGTAAAGGTTATTACGTACACATAGGATGAAGGCAACCAGCAGAGGAGCCACCATTTTATACATATTTATTCACTGTATTTGGGTCCTTCAGACTGCAAGTTGGCAGCATAACACAGTTCGCCCCACAAACTACACATACTCAAGGAAAGACAGGAACACAAGTTATGAGGGACTGGCGGGGCTGGTTGGTTCCACCAACAGCCAGTAACCCTATAACCTGGTTTGAGGGGGTAGTACCCACCCAACTACAGGTAATTGTATTGCACCTTCTTACAGCAAAGCCTAGATTTAGCTACCTGGGGTTGGGGAAAAAGAATGGATTATCTACAATAGACTCACTCAATGGTGAGGCTCCTGGGGGGAGTGTAAGACAGGCAAGAAAAAATGAACAGTGGAGGTTGGGGCAATTTTTCCAATCCATGCTTGGACTTCTATTCATAGACTACTATAGAACCCGCAGAGGGACTTCCGCAAGCTCCAGCACTTTTGCTATCCCAAATCTCAATTCTATAGTTTATTTGTCGTTGGTGATTAACATCGTGTCACTTCTTTTAGTGTCTTTGGGTTTTATACTTGCCTTTTTCATATTCAGATAGTTGTTCCGCCTTTTGGGTATTGAGAAACCAGCTACATCGTCTCAAAACCACTTAGCCGTAACCCTTGCCCCCACATTAGACCAGCACTTGTAATTCTCTTCTCTGCTGTGTAACACAGTAATCATACACCTCGGACATTTTCTCTGACTCAGCCTCACTAACGTTGATTTATAATCAAGTTGCACTTGTGTTTGTGTTTTGTATTCATATTATTTCCCTTAAAAAGCAGTTTTCTGCATTGATAACCTCCCTTGCAGTGTAAAGCGAGCACAAACAGAGCACAAAACAGGGATCCGGCCACTCCTCGCTAATGCCTAAACTTTAAATGTGGGACAATGTTGGCAGCAAGCCACGGATATGAACATGTCATCAATTAGACATGATGCTTCACCCCTAATAAATGTGACAATTGCCTGTTGATTCTGACAATCCCCATATAAGGAAGTACTTTGTAATACAGAAAGCATTTTAATGACTTACAGCTTTTTTGCGTTCATTGTTAACTCAGCATACACTGCTTCAAGAATGTTACGTTCTTTGATGGGACAGTTGTAGTGTTAACTTTACCTCCCATTATTACTATAGAATAAAGAATTGCAGTCTTAATCCATAGGAGATCCCATTCTAGCATTTCTATTGCTTTATGCGTTTCTTTATCTTTAGCTGATTTTAGTTGTATGCTGATAAAAAAACAACGTAATTACTAGTATTGTCCCTGAATTGGACTGCATTAGCACAGCTAAACCACAGGACAGGAGTCTTGGTTTCCCAATCAAATTTCCTTGATGTCAACCTGAGCATGCACCAGACGGCCGGCCACCCTCTTTTGTTATTAGCTGCTCAAGACTTACAGACCACAAACCCTCCTAGATGTGCATATGTGAAAGGCAGGTATTTTGAAGCAAAACAATTGCAAATTGTCCAAGATAATGTAACAGGTTGGGTCCTTCATCAACCTAGAAAAACCTGTATTTCAGGAGAACACTGGATAGCTAAATCCACCTGCAACCTATGGTCTGTAAACCCCAGTATGGATGGATGAGCATATGTAGTGTGTGTGTCGAGGTGGACTCACTTCTGCGCATTTATTGCCGCTCCTCCAATTCCCTTTCCATAGCTCACATTTATCTGTTATTGTGACTATTCACATATTCTCCTTCATGGTTCTATTTCCCAACTTTTGTTTCTCTGGCTCTCTTGTGTAGGGCAATACATGACCATTGTTTTCCAGTTATGTGCTGGACCTGCAACAGAACCAGCCTTCAGTTGTCCTCGAGAGTCAGCCCTGATCTCCCTTTCATCCTCTGCTCGTCTGATAGATCTTCTATTGAAATAACCACCGCAGTTTATGTTTGGGTTGGATACTTTTCTGTGTAAAAATCATCTCCATCATTGCATCCTCAACCAGTTTTCTTATTGGGTGCTATTAAATGACAATTCTAGACTTTAATGATTAGACATCAGTACTTTATGTATATCCAGTGGCTTTATTTCTTAATGTAATCAGAGTTCAAAGTGTGAATGAAAACGTCTGCATTAGTCCTAATAGCACGATTATCAAAGTGCAGTCTTTCAAGAGTTTCTTTTTGTCATTCCCTTCACTGTTGCAACCACAGCTCTGCTGTCTGTGCAAGGAATTAATTTTAATCCACTCCAGAATATCACGCTTAACCACAAGTCGCTTTCAACCGTTGGCCTACTTCTGAATTAAATCACTGGATATCATAGTTGATTCAAAACAACTCTTGCCTCTGGTTTGTTTTCTCGCCTTAACTAGACTTTGAAAAATTAGCTTTTTTACCACTCAACAATCGCACTTATCTTTGAAATAGTCAACAACTCTGACTTCCCCAATATCTTTTATATGATGGCATCTTATTTACCACTGAAGAACAATGAGAACTCCGTACATTTTGTAGAGTAGTGTATGTATGAACCATACATGCCCCTTCAGTTATAGTCTGTGACAGAGAACACGCTCACAGAAGCCCATGGAAGTATCATACGTGTTTAATGGCAAAACGTAGAGAAAGCAGCAGAATTGTCTACATGCGAATTTGCAATGCAACGGACCGACGCTTCTTGTCTGAACCGCTGGAGCACAGCATGGTAAATTTGCTTTATTTTTTCCATTTCTTTTAAACTTTGCTCATGGGAAGAAAGTGAAGGTCTTTAAAAAGAAGAGACAGTGGTGTACAGTACAAAGCTGACTTCACTGAATTTGCGGTGTCTCGCTTGTCTATGCCACATTCAAAACGAGGCTGCTTTTACTTGAACAGCCTGGTTAAGTGCGCCATTTACAATTCTGAAATATAAAATGGCAGTATGTTTAAAGTGTGTGTTCATGTACAGTAATGAAAAGGTTTCGGTAGTACTTTAGGCAGGTATAAAAACAAATTCATGGGTTATTACAAGCAGATATAATTGCGTTTTCAAATCTCACCCTGAACATACAATTTCTGGGTCCCAATTATTGGTAACTTCTTTGACTTTAAGTTCCAAAACCATATATTCAAATAAAGAGACCTCATCCCTACGTTACTGGGTGGGGATGTGCTTGCAGTGACATTTTTTCTTCGACTGGGGCAATGAATCAGAGTCTGTATTCACCCCAGAGAGCTCTCACTCATGGTCCAAAATGTTCAGAGTAGCCCTAACCGTCCACTGACGATGCTTCGTGCTTTGTCAGGGGTATGCGGCACAATATCATTGTAATTGTAAATCACTTCAGTGCAACTTTGTTCTCTTGTAACCATGCATAGGATTTCAGATTACCCAAAGGCATACTTTGCCCAAGTATCAGATGCCTCCATTACTGCTGTATGGGACCAGACATGTCCCAAAAATAATATGGCAGTCATACATCTTGGAAATAAGCTATCTCTGGCACTTTCTGTGGTGGTGTAGAGCCTAAACGTCTCATGATCTGTAGGGCTTGTATGGTACAGAGCGATACAAAGCATGTGTATAGTCGAATACTGGTACAGAGAAGAAGCTAGCACACCCTCAATTTGTTCTGTTAATGGTTTCCGTACCTAGTATTGGAGCAGTGATCTTACTGTCTGGGCCAGCCTTCCCATTCGCCCCAAACCTGAGCAGGAACTTGTCTCTCAGAACTGCTGGGGGAGGGCAGTCGACCAGGTACCTTGTTTCATGCAAACTTGGGATGCCATTTAAAATTGTTTTGCTGTAAAATTCAATTAATGATTTAGTACTCTTAAGTACCTCCTTCATTCCTTTGGGAAGTTTCTCCATTTGTGTTCTGGGTTGCGCAAGGTTTATTTTTGTAATTTAGCTGATGTTTACTCCCTCTCACCCATTTCACCAGTAGAGTATGTAATCTTTCTTTTCCCAGTCATGGGTAAGGGACTCTGGCCACCAGAGGCTACATGCATTCTTTTGAACATTGCTATAAACAAAAGGGCACCATATGAAATCAATGGAGAAACCCTCACCCTCATTCTTCAGTGTGTTGCCAACATGCTTTGTGCTCCTGCCATGCTGGTGCATCACTAAGATGTTGCATCATTGTGCTTTCTTGAAATACAGGAAGTAGGAAGGCATGGTGACCCGTGACCAGTCATGGCAGTGGGTGCCAATCTCTCCAACTGTCTCTTCTCCCCGCTGCCCTCAGATACTGCTCACTCAGTGGTTGTGGCATTCATGAAGGCGATTCCATTGGTGGGTCAGAATCAGCTCTAGTCTGACAAGGGGGGTCTGTGTATCCGAGGCCACCCTAAAGTGCAGTCTGATGTTGACCTGGCCTTGATGCATGCGTGGGTATACAGTAGGGTGGCAGTAAGGAGCACATAGGAGCTTGTAATGCTGCATAGGGCATACAGTAGGGTGGCAGTAAGGAGCACGTAGGAGCTTGTAATGCTGCATAGGGCAATTGGGCAAAGAAGAGAGAGGGAGCTTTGGAACGTGTAGTAGGGGGAGGGAGCAGGGAGGAAATGGAGGTGCACCAAAGCAAACATCAACATGCAACTAAGATTAATGCAGCTGAGCATTTGCTTCAGCACTAGTGTGCAAAAGGCCAAGTCGATAACACACCATAGAGATAGGACGCCGGGGGTGTTTTGGTGAAAAGAGAAGTTCAGACACATGCTGATGAGAAGGGTGAAGATTTCTGGGGTGGCATTTTAATGCAGATTCAAGCTGTGACTTGGACTAAATGTAGGTTTTGTGTTGGTCCTCGTAGGCAGGACACAATGGAGGATTATTGTATGTAGCACATGATTAATGTGAGCTTGTGGTGGTGGCTGCAGTATCATTTCTGTAGATAATGAATAGGATTGGCGTCAGGCCCTGTGGCTATGTTTCCCTGTAAAGCCATAAATGGCCTGACAGCCTTTCCTTGGCCTCTCTGGGTGCCCTCATCCTTTCATCTATACCATGCAAACTTTTAAAAGGTCTTAGGTACTTAACGCCCTTAGTTGTGGCTCTGGTGCTTCTGTGATACTGTATGAAACACGTTATATCAATAATGTAAAAAATGATGTGGTGGAGAAATATCTGCTACTTACCTGTAAAAATGTCCAGCGTTCACGTTTGCATAACGTGGCGAGCAACACTCCGATCTCTTGATTCTTTCTAATAGTTTGTTAGACATTTCTGTTCCAGCCAGAGAGAGGAGTCCACTTTATTCATTGTTTCAAATATTTTATTTGCAGAATCAAAGCATGTGACGTAGATGTGCACGTTTCATGAAAGAACAGAAACTTGGGCCCTGATGCACTATTTCCAATTGCAAACCAGCCAAATTGTAGACTGACTGGTTGGCGAATAGGAACACAATTTGCAATGTGACTTGTGGAGTAATAGTTGGCATTCCAAATTGCCCATTCGCAGGGCAAACGACGTGGCCACCCCGCCCACCACAACAACCAGTTACTGCTCTCTTCTCAGAGGTCCTTAGTCACTTTAATACCTGATTAATTTGTTTTCAATAATGAAACACTTTGTTTCATGTGCCCAATTTTTAAGTGACTACTTTATCGAATGCATGAAGGAGATCAGAGCTTGGGGTCCATAGCGGTCTGGTTGGTATGTTACCTTACGCTACATTACGTTATGTGTATTTGTATAGTGCACAACTCGCCCCGGAGGGTATCCTGGCGCTGGTTGTAATCCTCCTCCTCCTATAGATGCCACGGAGAATGCCCTCCACATTTTGCCTCCCAGATCTTCAGTTCCTTTTAGTAGTTGGCATACTATTCTTTGCATATAAATGATTTATTTATTTTTTATTTTATTAATTTATAAAGCACTGCCTTCCGGAGAGACAATGGAGCCCTGTACGAACAATTGTAAAATGCTACAAACCAAACCAAAAGAAATAGAAGTGCAACGCCAAAAATCATAGCTGTCTGCAGGAATGGAAGTAAACAAAATTTTGTCAGACAATTAAAACCATGCAGTAATCAGAAAAGTACCTTGAAATGTATTCAACAGATTTTAGAGATACTGTCTTGTTGTGCAAAGGTAACGAGTTAAGAGAAAAGCGAATAGGTGTGATGTAATCGAATTTGGAAATGCCAGGGATACAGTTTTTAAATGAGACAGATGATGTAGAAACGTTTTAGAGAATGGCATTACCCACACCCAGTCTTGCAAAAAGAAATGTCTGGATGGTGGAGTGAAAAGTCAGCAGGAGATAGCAGACGCTTGATTTGCTCTAGAAGTGAAAGCTGAAATGGAAATGGAGAACCAGTGTGCTGATCTCTAGTGTGAGCTTCAGAGGAAAGTCAAGAGTGAAATCCAGAGACTTAACAGAAGAAAATGGAGTTATAGTAAAACTAAAGGTAACGAGGGAGAAGAACCATAAAGAAACTAAAGAGGCCTCAGTGGAGGAAGAGAAAAGAGGAAAGTCAACTGGAGAGGGCTTGAGCTTCCAAAGTGAGAGGACACCCACCGATTACTAACAGCAAGGGAATAAACACTCTAAAATGGGGAACCTTCTGGTTAGTTTGTAATATAAGTTGGGTAAAAGGGAGGGAAACATCTTTGTCAGATCATCATCAAATGTTTTGTGTAAAGTTGGAGGTTTCCTCCTTTCATCTTGTGGTCTATATAGTCCAACATGCCAAGCGAGCTAGATAAATTTCAAGGTCATATCAAGAGATATTGGGTCCAGAAAGGTATATAAAAGTAAACAGCCACTTCCCTGCACCTCCGGTGTCTGACATTGGTGACACGTATAACAAATAATCGTTTGGTGTTGTGGTTGTGCATGCATAATACTGAGCCTAATGACAATGACCAAGTTGTATCTTCTTTCTTGTTATTTTGAAACTGGGCAGATGTCTACAATGTTATATAATAACGGATTGGGTGTCTGGACAAAGGCGCAACTAGAGCCAAATTTTGGGGGGGGCTGATAAAAAGTTTCGGGGGGGCTAATTCTTCCAGCAGGGGCTCTAAGAAGGGGTGAAAACACAACAAAGCCTCGTTAACAAGTTAAATGGTCTTTTAAAGACCTGTGAAGTACTCGGGTGCGGCTGCGATAAGACGGACGCCAGACCAGCCAGCCCGGGAAGCTGTCTCAGCCCTGGCTGACACACACGACGGGGGGGGAGCTGAAGCCCTTTGAGCCCAATGGGCATTGCGCGCCTGTGTCTGGACATACTGAACACTTGATGTTTACTGTCGATACCCAATGAGTAAAATTATAATTGTTTTTGTGACCATGTTGAGCCCAGTTATATAAAAATGTTCAATAAAGAAATATTGGAAAAAAAATGTAAAAGAAAACTGGCAGAAAACAACTACAAAAAAATGATGTTTTTTTTAAATTAAACCACAAATAAAAGTGATCTTAAACAAAACTGAAGTTGGGACTTCCATCAGAGGAATGTTTATAATACATGGTCCAGCAACAAACTCTGACAGCTCCAATGTGGGACATTCAGTACACTAGTGCGCCTCCATGATCACATAAGCAGCTTCATGTTGTGGTGACAATAGAGGCTCGCTGGTTGTTAAAAGATTAAGGTCAGTTGCTGCTTCCATGTCCTGTCTCAATGCATTTTGTCTACTGCAGTTATCTATTTACAAACTTTAAAGCCCGTGCCTAGACATGTGTGGCCATGACAGGATTTTGGTTGAAGGGTCTCCGTGGTTCTATTTTTTGTCATTCATCAGGCATTTGTCATCACAAGATTCCTACCGCCATTCCACATAGACCATGTATTTTTGGCCATGCATGCAATTTCAGATTTATTGCGTGCCGAGTTCATCTCAGGACTGATCATATATGGGGAATATCTTATTTCTAGATTGTTGGTTATTTGATGTTTCGTGGCTTCTTTTGTGTGATTTTACTATACAGATGTATCAGCAGGAAAGGGCATGGAAATGCGTTTTGTTGGTTGATGCTTGATGCAAGGTTGTCGGATTGCTACAGTGTATTCCTTAGATTGTATAGATGCGGAGCTAGGACAATAGCAAATTTGTTCGGTCAGAATTTGTTCATCACACTTATACATTTCAAATGTTCATTCCTGCAAAATGGAATCTGCTAACCTTGTCTGAATAGGGTACCTGATGAAAAAGGTCAGCAATCACCTTTTGCGTCACCATTAAAGAGGAAATGCCAATTTAGCCCACATTGGTACCAGAAATATGACATTTAGGCTCTGTGGGAGCTCATCTGCTTGGCACATATCTGGTTCTTTAGTCTCCTTCTGTCCAGGACTGGGCTGGCCATTTCAGACATGATGCAATCTGCTAAGAGGCTAGAGGTATGGAGGTTACTTTCTTAAGTCCTGCGGCGGCTGCCATCACACGCTGCAGCCACACAAGTGTTGTTGCCGTAGGCCGGCCCACATTGCAGTGCTTACATTACATTTTACTTCAGACAGTCTAACAATGTAGCGAGTGCTGTAGGCACGGTGATATGTGTCCCTGCAGTCTCTCAGCTCTGGGTCTCTCTGCCAGTGCATCCATTCCCAGGCCCCCTGAGGCGTGGGTGATCAGTGACTTGGGGATTGGGATCATAGTCACATGCATGGGGCATGACTGCAGATGCATGGATGCTAGTAGACTTACAGCAGTTCCAACTTAACTTGGTTTGAAGGGGGTGGTACTTCAAACAGCTGTGCACGCACGGCCACAACCATGAACAGAAAGCATCGAACAACAATGTAATGAAGGCAGGATTTGGAAATAGAATTGATTTATGCTTTCAAAAGAGGATTGACGTTGAGCGGAATCCCCAGATTTCGAACTGTCTGACTGAAAAAATGAGATAGTGGAACTCCATCCAGGGACAACAGACAACAGTCACCCATAACCTAACTGCTGTCCTTGGTAGGAGATAAGATCTAGATATCATTCACATATGTAAAACTCATCTGCCACACTGGCCTACAGACGTCTAAAGGCATTATTGAGAGCAGAGCTAAGCAATGGACAAACCATCCACAGGACCACAATACTGGCTCATTCAGAAATTGGATAGTCAAAGTGCTCCTGTTGGATACTTTGACTCTCAGGGCAGCAAGGGTGGACAGTCTAGGCCTAGTCTTGGAGTTGAGCGCCTGGGTATTAAAACTCTTAGATTCAGTATGACACCTAAGGCTTGATTTGGAGCTTGGCAGACAGGGTACTTTCTCACAAATGTGCCAAAGTATCCTGTCCACCAATCCCTTGTGTCCACCTACACTATTTTGAATCGGGCGAACCATCAGTTTTTTGACTGCGGTGCCCCCGCTGGCTCTGCCGTCAGAAAACTCCCAGGGTATGGAAGACCTTACTTTTTTGTTTTTCAGAAATAAACTCCCGATTTGGGAATTAGTTTCTTAGGAACAAAAAGGTTTGGTGCAAGACTACCTAAAAGATGGAGGCCGCACACCAAGGTTTGAGTGCCTCTATAGGAGCTGTCAAGGTGGGGGCTCCAGTGAAGGCAGACAGATTACCGAAGGGCCGGCAGTGATCTCTTACTTTGGCGGGCAGCAGTCCGGCCATTGTGGTGGAGGAGATGATCTCCACCGTCCTGATGAACAGCAGTTAATAATTTCATTGGCTCCTCGGTACTTTATTAAAAGTTAAGCAAATTACTTTTATTAACATGCATATATCTAATACATTTAGATAAAAGATAAGCAATAAAAACAAGGTCTTAACACCATTTGGAGCCAATTTATGACCCCAAAGGTTTTTATAGCTCTTCTGAGCTATGGGCAAATTTTTGTTTCCATTCAGCCTTATGGCCGTCCAGTGAGGATGCTCTGCTCACTGTAACCTCATAGTATTTGCATGTTATTGATGGCATACAATTAAGGATACTGAACTGTTTGCTTTCTTCTGATTTACCAACTCTGGTTGGTACCATTTGTTTTTACATTTCTCAATTGTTTTTATTGAAATTTTATAAAACCAAAAAGTACAGGCATAGTACAAAAAAGAAAAGGAACAATCGATTAATGGGGTACATTGTGAGATGGTACAGCATGCTTTGCTATACGGTTGGATAATCAAGGTATCATCATGACACAACATAGTATGGTAACATTGAATTGGTTGGTACCAGTTTTAACCTTGAAAATGGCTATCGCAAAAACACACTACCAAAACACGATCTTTGCTCACATGAAGATTCTTGGGTGCTTCAGTGATATCTTGGTGACCCAGAGTCTGGCCCCATTGTCCACTTGATGACAATGGGACCTGACTCTGACAGTTCAGGCACTGCTGTCCAGGGACCAGTTAAGGCGTATAGTGGTTCAGATCTTACTATGGGCCAGATGTACGACCGTTTTTTGCGGTCGCAGAGGGGTTTCAGACCCCTTTGCGACCGCAAAAAACGAGTTGGCCATGTACTATTCCTATTTTGCGAGTCGCAAATTATTTGCGACTCGCAAAATAGGAATAGCGAGTCGCTATTAGGAAGGGGCGTTCCGAGGGCGTCCCTTCCTAATAGCGAGTCCTCCAACTATGTATGACACTTTTGCGACCGCAATTGCGGTCGCAAAACAGTCACAGTTTACCACCCTTCTCAGAAGGGGTGGTAAAGCACTCGCAAACAGGAAGTGGTCCCCAGGGGACCCCTTCTCCTTTGTGAATGCAGGGGAAAATATTTTTTTATGGGCACGCAGTGGTCCCAGGGACCACTACCTGCCCTTAAAAAATGAAACGAAACGTTTCATTTTTCTTTTTAAATGCATCCCATTTTCCTTTAAGGAAAACGGGCTGCATTTAAAAAAAAACTGCTTTATTGAAAAGCAGTCACAGACATGGTGGTCTGCTGACCCCAGCAGGCCACCATCCCTGTGAGGTTGGCCATTCCCAATGGGGTCGTAAATTGCGAGTGGCTCATGAATATTGATGAGCCTCGCATTTTGCGACCCCATTGGGAATCGCTAACAGTGTATCTGACACTGATGTACATTGGATTTAGCACCTCGCAATTTGCGACAATTGCGAGGCTCTAAATCCAATGGTCGTACATCTGGCCCTTAATGTCCAAAAAGGCACCTTAGACATTCCGGTACCTCTATCTTGAAATCTATTGGTCACTACTGAGATTTTACACCCACGGAAGTCCAAGGTGACACCAGTAGCTGCTGGCAACTGGTCTGGATAAAGATACGTTGGACTTCAACTATAAACGGCAATAGCTACGGAACTGTTAGGGCTAGAAGTATGGTTCATAGGAATCCAGAATCAGGGCGACCTTCTGCCAGTGGTTTCAAACCCAATTCCAGGGGTTCCTATCCTGACTGTCTCCTAGTTCCTCTAGGGTTAAGGAAAGGTGATCAGGTGCTACCTAGAGGCATGCAATGGGCCAGGGATGCTGCGGTCTCACGCTTATCGATTCGTGAAGGTGATGGAGCAGCTCCTCGACCCAGATGTCCTTTTTGTGCTGCCCCGGGCAGCGGGACTGGCATGAAAACGTTGTTCTTCTGCAGTACCTTTCCATTAACCTGCCCTCTGGATGGGCCTTGTTGATCTTCCTGGCAATCAGGACACTCCTGGCAGAAGGTGCCTAGGTCCTCGGTGGGCAGGAAGATCTTCTTCTCCAAGGTAACAGCAGCACAGCAGTTCTGCAGTTTTTCTGAAACTTATGCACCGTTAGTGTCTCCAGGCCTAGAGAAATTTAGGGACCATTGCGTGCATACCTAGCAGGACGAGTATAATGCAAAAAAAGCTGTGGACTTCTGGATACTCATAAACTGGAACAGGCTGTATTGGAGGACGGGGAGGAAGAGAGCGTGTTGTATGTATCCAAAGATTAGTTATTGTGGAGACGAGAAGAAATGCTGTTGTAATGCACTATGCCATTCCATCTGTGATATAACTACATGCCTGTCACATTACCATATCATGCTATTATTCAAGTCAATTATTGCTGTGTTTATCCAAACCTGATGAATAAAGGTTTAAAAAAAAAAAGCTTTGGGCACAGTCAGGAGGAAGACTGGCAGCCAATCAGGGGATCCATTCCTGGACCAGGGTCTTCTTCTGTTTACTACTGTGCAAGCTTCGTTGGCGTCAGGATGACAGCAGTGTACAAACTACTGACTGAGGGGCCTAGTACTTGTGACCTTCTGGTGGTTTAGGTGGGCTACCAGATTTATCAGACAGATAATGGTGTCTTTGCTAGTACTGTTCTCCTCATGGAACCCATCTGACCTGCATATAGTGCAGTGATACTCGAAGTATTGCCTGGGGGAAGCTTGTGGCCTTCCTGGCCTTCACATGCAGCCCCCCTGGTCAACATCCGCACTGGGCTGCTGCTGGCTTCACTCAGCACTAACATTCAGAAAGATGTTAAATAAACGGCCAAGTATTTATTTACAGGTTAACTGAAGTTAAAGAAAGGAAGTAACTAAGGTGTCCTGCACCACTCAACTTCAGGAACACCTTCATTTTTAAACACTTCCTGCAACAAACGTGTAAATATGAAAGTTTATTCAAAAAAGTGTATTTCATTAACATGCAGACGCGTTTTACCTTAGTACATCAGATTACACCAGTGCATTGAGAAATATTGTTTTAAAGTGATAGGGCCATATTATCAAGAACGGGCGATAACATATCGCCTCTTTAGCAGCAGGAAACTGCCGCTAAAGCGGTGATAAGGGGCTTGATAATATGCCCTATAGAATTCCAATAGAAGCCCAGGTTTGATGTCCTTCACACCAGAACCTGGGCTTCTATTGGAATTCTATAGGGCATATTATCAAGCCCCTTATCGCCGCTTTAGCGGCAGTTTCCTGCTGCTACAGCGTCGATAATGTTATCGCCCGTTCTTGATAATATGGCCCATAGTTTTCTAACATGAATTTAGCAACATTCAAGCCCCCCACCCCCAACACAACGGCAGTAGTAAACTAAGCCAAGTTAGTTGTCATGTGCACCCTCTGGGTGGCCTGGGTTGATATTATACACGGACAACACTATAGTTTATTGAATCAAACTCAAGAAGGTTTTGTTGCGGCACACATCCTGAACGAATGCATTTCCAGGTCCTCTTATATGTGATAATGAAGAAAAAGTTGGCAAAGTAAAAAAAAAAACCCTCAAATACCTAGGATCACACAATTTGGTCAAGTGGGAAAGCTGGAATTGAGCCCAGGTTTTCTGGTTTCACCATGTGCTATTCAGCCACTAGAAGTACATGCTTCACTTCCCCTACCCCCACCTTACAGCTTGTCTAACCCCAGACCATCATCCTGCTGCCATCTGTGTGGCCCTCGATCACACCATGGACCATCATTTTTACCCCCTTGGAAAATGTTAGCGAGTCCTCTTGATATAGTGCATGTTTTAATCAATCAAAGAAAGCGGTTGCCATTGTTGACGAAAAATGATGAGATCAGGTACAGAGCTCTTCGCATAGATGCCAGTGCTCTCGAGCATGAAAGCCGACCATCCGAGCTCCAGAAGGAATCCCAAGTACCACATTTAGAGACGGACACGTTACAAGCACAAAGTTTCGTGCACAAGAAAACGGCCAGTGAAAGAATGCAATTACACAACCGTGGTCAGACATCCATTTGTAGGTCAGGCAGGTCAGGCGGAGTAGGGGGTGCCTGGAGGACCAAGGGTGAATAGAGAAGAACTTTGTATGTGTGTATGCACCAGTATGTATCCGTAGCGTGTGCTGCAAAGAGACAGGTGGGATATCTTTACTCTACATGTGATAACTTTCTCCAGTCTCTCCTTTAAAAGATGTAGCTGCATCAGGGGCGTTGTCACCACTGGTGCAGCAGGTGCAGTGCACCGGGGCCCAGAGCCCTGAGGGGCACACTGAGCCCTGATAAATTGTTGTATTTTAATACCCCAGCAGCAGTCAAAGGGGACATTTTGTTGCTTGCACCAGGGCACATGGCAGCCTTGCTGAGTTACTGAGCTGCATGTGGGCCAGCTGTGGGTGTGAAATGGTTTAATGCTTCCTTCTCTCTGTTTTGGCTCATGTCTCTCACTGTCCTGACTTCTCTTGTTTATCTAGTTCCACTGCTGCGGGGTCAGGGGTTACGCAGATTGGGGAGATGACACTGGTAAAACCACCGTGCCCAAGTCGTGCTGCATGGAACTCACCGAAACGTGCACGTCAGACAGTGAAGCCTGGTGGAAGAGAGTGAGTATGACGGACTGTACCCTGGCAGTCACTGAGTACACTGTTACGGACTGCACTACTCACTGTAACACACAGCATCGACTGCCCCAAACAGCACTGAATTTGAGATCATTCTAACCATCACCCACAGTAGTGACTGGTGGTCACAGCGCTGAAAGCTATATATAAAGCTGACAGTCACACACTGCACTTACCATCCCTCTCCACCACACTGACTACTGCACCTAGTACTGAAAGATATACATAACGAAGACAGTCATGCGCTGCACTTACAGTCACTCTTCACTGCACTGACTGTTGCTTACTGAAAGATATGCACAAAGCTGACAGTCACACACTGCACTTACCATCCCTCTCCACCACACTGACTACTGCACCTAGTACTGAAAGATATACATAACGAAGACAGTCATGCGCTGCACTTACAGTCACTCTTCACTGCACTGACTATTGCTTACTGAAAGATATGCACAAAGCTGACAGTCACACACTGCACTTAACATCCCTCTCCACCACACTGACTACTGCCCTAGTACTGAAAGATATACATAACGAAGACAGTCATGCGCTGCACTTACAGTCACTCTTCACTGCACTGACTATTGCTTACTGAAAGATATGCACAAAGCTGACAGTCACACACTGCACTTACCGTCACCCTCCACTGCACTGACTACTGCACCTAGTACTGAAAGATATACATAACGAAGACAGTCATGCGCTGCACTTACAGTCACTCTTCACTGCACTGACTGTTGCTTACTGAAAGATATGCACAAAGCTGACAGTCACACACTGCACTTACCGTCACCCTCCACTGCACTGACTACTGCACCTAGTACTGAAAGATATACATAACGAAGACAGTCATGCGCAGCACTTACAGTCACTCTTCACTGCACTGACTGTTGCTTACTGAAAGATATGCACAAAGCTGACAGTCACACACTGCACTTACCGTCACCCTCCACCACACTGACTACTGCACCTAGTACTGAAAGATATACATAACGAAGACAGTCATGCGCTGCACTTACAGTCACTCTTCACTGCACTGACTGTTGCTTACTGGAAGATATGCACAAAGCTGACAGTCACACACTGCACTTACCGTCACCCTCCACCACACTGACTACTGCACCTAGTACTGAAAGATATACATAACGAAGACAGTCATGCGCTGCACTTACAGTCACTCTTCACTGCACTGACTGTTGCTTACTGGAAGATATGCACAAAGCTGACAGTCACACACTTCACTTACTGTCACCCTCCACTGCACTGACTACTGCACCTAGAACTGACAGATATACATTACGAAGACAGTCATGTGCTGCACTTACAGTCACTCTTCACTGCACTAACTGTTGCTTACTGAAAGATATGCACCAAGCTGACAGTCGCATACTGCAGTTACTGTCACTCTTCACTCCACTGACTGTTGTGCACACTGAAATATATTCATAAAGCTGTCACACACTGCACTTACCATCACTCTTCACTGCACTTACGCTGCACCCAGTACCGAAAGTAATACATAAAGAGGACAGTCACGTACTGCACTTACAGTCACTCTTCACTGCACTGACTGCTGCACACAGTACTGAAAGATATACATACAGCTGACAGTCACACACTGCACTTACCGTCACCCTCCACTGCACTGACTACTGCACCTAGTACTGAAAGATATACATAACGAAGACAGTCATGCGCAGCACTTACAGTCACTCTTCACTGCACTGACTGTTGCTTACTGAAAGATCTGCACAAAGCTGACAGTCACACACTGCACTTACCGTCACCCTCCACCACACTGACTACTGCACCTAGTACTGAAAGATATACATAACGAAGACAGTCATGCGCTGCACTTACAGTCACTCTTCACTGCACTGACTGTTGCTTACTGGAAGATATGCACAAAGCTGACAGTCACACACTTCACTTACTGTCACCCTCCACTGCACTGACTACTGCACCTAGAACTGACAGATATACATTACGAAGACAGTCATGTGCTGCACTTACAGTCACTCTTCACTGCACTAACTGTTGCTTACTGAAAGATATGCACCAAGCTGACAGTCGCATACTGCAGTTACTGTCACTCTTCACTCCACTGACTGTTGTGCACACTGAAATATATTCATAAAGCTGTCACACACTGCACTTACCATCACTCTTCACTGCACTTACGCTGCACCCAGTACCGAAAGTAATACATAAAGAGGACAGTCACGTACTGCACTTACAGTCACTCTTCACTGCACTGACTGCTGCACACAGTACTGAAAGATATACATACAGCTGACAGTCACACTGCACTTACAGTCACTCTTCACTGCACTGACTGCTGCACACAGTACTGAAAGATATACATACAGCTGACAGTGACACACTGCACTTACCATCACTCTTCACTGCACTGACTGCTGCACCCAGTACTGAAATAAATAAAGAGGACATTCACGCACTGCATTTACCATCACTCTTCACTGCACTGACTGCTGCACCAAGTACTGAAAGATATACACAAAGCTGAAAGTCATGAACTGCACTTACCATCACCCATCACTGTACTGACTGTT
Source organism: Calotriton arnoldi (assembly GCA_963921515.1). Classification (NCBI taxonomy): domain Eukaryota; kingdom Metazoa; phylum Chordata; class Amphibia; order Caudata; family Salamandridae; genus Calotriton; species Calotriton arnoldi. The sequence continues at coordinate 1,292,469 of CAWUFW010002619.1, forward strand.
GTGCACATCTCTGGCCAGCATTATCTTATATTGAGCTGACACATATTGCACTGGCTATTACACACAGCTATATGACTTGCGTTGAACTTACAGTTGCAACCTGCACTGAAAGACACACTTATTATTGTCACCCCCTACCACGGGCTGTCACATACTGCAGTGATTGTCACTACACTGTCACATACTGTGACTGACATACATTGCACTGCGTCACTTTTACATCGTCTGCCATACTGTGCACTGACCTATGCACATTTGAATGTTGCATGTGGCACACACAGGTGTGATTTTTGCACATTGCTGTAACTGCTGTGTACTACAAACATCCCACACTGCCCTGACTATCACCTATGTCACTGACTGTTGCATGTGACACACAGAGTTGTGACTCTTGCACACTGCTGTAACTGCTGTGTATTGCATACATCACATACTGCAATGACTGTTGCATGTGACACACAGATTTGTGACTCCTGCACACTGCTGTAACTGCTGTGTACTGCAAATATCACGCACTGCCGTGTCACCTACTTCACTGACTGTTGCATGTGACACACAGAGTTGACTCCTGCACACTGCTGTAACTGCTGTGTACTGCAAACATCACGCACTGTCCTGACTATCACCCACTTCACTGGCTGTTGCTTGTGACACACACAGTTGTAACTGGCACACTGCTGTAACTGCTGCATACTGCAAACATCACACACTGCCCTGTCACCTACTTGACTGATTGTTGCATGTGACACACAGAGTTGTGACTCTTGCATACTGCTGTGTACTGCAAACATCACACACTGCCCTGTCACCTACTTGACTGACTGTTGCATGTGACACACAGAGTTGTGACTCTTGCACATTGCTGTAACTGCTGCATACTGCAAACATGACACACTGCCGTGTCACCTACTTCACTGACTGTTGCATGTGACACACAGAGTTGTGGCTCTTGCACACTGCTGTAACTGCTGTGTACTGCAAACATCACATACTGCAATGACTGTTGCATGTGACACACAGAGTTGTGACTCCTGCACACTGCTGTAACTGCTGTGTACTGCAAACATCACGCACTGCCCTGTCACCTACTTGACTGACGCATGTGGCACACAAAGTTGTGACTCTTGTACACTTGTAACTGCTGCATACTTCAAACATCAGACACTGCCCTGACTATAACCTACGTCACTGACTGTTGCATGTGACACACAGAGTTGTGACTCTTGCACACTGCTGTAACTGCTGTGTACTTCAAACATCAGACACTGCCCTGACTATCACCTACGTCACTGACTGTTGCATGTGACACACAGAGTTGTGACTCTTGCACACTGCTGTAACTGCTGCATACTGCAAACAGCACACGCTGCTCTGACTTGCAAACCGCTCTGACTGGCATTCATGAATGAGTGTTGTACATTACACTGTCATGTGCACCACTGACTGTCCTACAGTGTGCAGACTGACGTGTAGGACACTGGCTGTGCACACTGCTGGGGTTGTTACTTCACGGGGTGAAGGTCTGGCTATGGGGAATGTTTCCTGACATGGATAGCAGGGGATGAGGTGGTTGGATATGAAGGGCTGAGGGAATTGCCTCCTCACAGGAGTAGGAGGGTCTGGGGTGATTAGATAGGAGGGGGGTGGGTTCTTTAGAAATGATGAGCTGTGGTGGTTGCCTCCTCACAGAGATAAGGGGGCTGGAGTGGTTGGAGATGAGGGTCCGTAGGGGGTTGCCTCCTCGCAGGGCTAATAGGGGCAGGGGGTCCTAGTAGTAACACTTCTGCTTTCCTCCCCAGGGATGTTACGCGACTGTGCAGGAATACGTCAACGAGAACATCTCCTTCGTTTGGATCTTTGCTGTCTGCATCATCATCATACAGGTCAGATCCCCGTGAACACAGTTGAGGGGGGGTTGAGGAGGCGATGAGGGCTAGGAGTACGATGTTCTCCAGAACCTAAATCTTCCCTGTATGGTTCAACCCTGTGATTCTATTCTCTTTTGACAGGTGAGCTTCTCATCTAGTGGTGCACATGCCGTGTCTGTGTGGAAGTGTATGTGTGATGTTCCCTTGCCCAGACAGGTGTGTGTGATTTCTCTTTAGTGGGGCAGGTGTGTCTAAGTGATTTTGACTGCTGTGAAGTATTTTTTACATCAAACACCCAAAAGGTGATGGGAGGAATTTTTGCAGTAAGTTTAAACATTGCCAATCGCTCAGGATAGCGTTCCAACCCATCATTCTTTTGCCCACCATGCCACCTCAGTTTGGACCCAGCCATATGAAAATTAGCTTTCACCCTGCTCCAATAGGAGCAGTTCAGCCCAGGTCCTCTCTGAACCGGAACACAAGCAACCTAAGGCCGGTTTCGCCCTGATTGTTACTCATCAGTTGGGTGTAGCTTGGTTCCAGTGGCACAATGAGCACGGGACCTGCGTCTGGCATACTCTTGGTTCCTACCGATGTACATCAAACAAACAAAATTGCATAGAAGGAATTGCTTGCAATAAGTCTAACCACTGGCCTTGGGTTGCTTGATTTTTGATTCAGAGAGGACCTGACTTGGCATTGTGGGCAAAAGAACGATCAGTTGCAATGCTACCCGAGCGATTGCCATGGTTTGGACAAACTGCAAGCATCCTCCCATCACCCTTTGTGTGTTTGATGTGAAGGATTTTACTTCATGTCCCTGGGCAGTCAGAAATTACTGTGCAGTATCCGCTGTGGCTATTGTTGTTTCCCACTAGTGTGGTGTTGGGGGCCACCAGTACTGTTGCACAGCAATGTTAATAGATCAAAATCATTCCCTTTGGTGACTTGAATCTCTACAGGCAGCAAAATACAGCAGTCAAAAGACAATGTTGAGCTAGTCTCATAACTTCATATGGGTAAGTAAAAAAAGAACACTTATTAGAAACAGCAAAAACCAGTTGGTGCTAACACCTTCCTTGGTTGTGAGAAGACCCCAAAGGCAGTACACTGTACTATTTTTATTGTTTAGCTCTATCCAAGCATAAATACATAACAAGCACAGAACCCACCTTTAAGAGCTCACACTTCCCCAGGTTGGTTAGTTACCAAACGAAATAGGGACTCTGTATGTCCTCTTCAAAGCCTATATTGATCAAACATTTGGGGTAACAGTTGGATATCAAAATGAAGATGGTAAGCATAACCAACTGTGCTCTCATATTTTCTGGTGAGACCCTTGCTGGAATATGCATCAGTCCCATAGCTAAGAGTATAAGGCTAGAAGTAACTTGTGGCATCTAAGCTGAGCGGCTCTGCCAATACCTCCCTCGCTTCCGCCATCTCTGCTCATCCATCAGTGACTTGACACTCCTGAACAAACCATCTTAATTCCCAGCATCTCTGAGCATCTATTCTTTCTCCTTATAAGTCACCCAGAGCTTCACTGGTTGGAGCAGACACATCCACTCTCCTTGGGTTACAGATTTCTGTGTTTAGGATCCTCTGTTTGCGAATTGTCTCTGGTGATGCACGGCCTGGAAACAATGGGCCCTGTGCCTTTAGTATTTCAGGTCTCTTTTAGCTCTTCCTTCTGTCAGGAAACTCTCCCTTTCTATCCAGTCACTTTAAAGGCACTGCTGCCTCCTTCTTTGTTTGAGCCCCTGCTGTATTTTATTTTGACTCTTGGATCTTCCACCTCTTTTAGTTCCAGCTCTTTGTTTACCAGCTTGTTAGGAAGTGTGTGCGATCCTGGCCCTCTACTGTAAGACCCAGAATTCCAATTTGGTTCTGTCTTTGTGTGTTTTCCTGCATCTCCGTCCTATTGGCAAGTGATCCATTTTCCTTTATCAACTATTTTTTTTCCCATGCTGAAGAGTTTTGGGTTCTTGCTTATCTGCTAACAACCACCACCAGTTTGCTGTTCATGTCGCTCATCATTTTGTCCAGTGTGGTCACTCCTGCATGATGTTTGTTAAACTTCCCACACCTCCTGGTATTCAACATTTCAATGTATCTGAACATTGTCACTGTTGCAAGGTCTCTCTTTCAGACAACGTAGAACCATCAGAGATAGGTCTCCCTCCTGTGAGACTGAAGAAACCAGTTTCTGCTGCCCTTTCTTTCCTTTGCCGCTGGTGGACACCATATTGTCTCTGTTACACTTCCGGCAAGCTCCCTTCTTACTTATTTTCTGAGTTCCACTTCAGTACTGTATCAGTTTGCACTAGCCAGTGCATTGTGTTTGCTCGAAAAGGCTACATTGCTTTGTAGTGAGCGGGTCCCTTTCTTTGCAGCGAAGCACCCCCTGTGCTTACAGTGCCAGAAGAGCTGTGTGTCCCTTCTTTGTATCAGTCTGGATCTTTTAAATCTGCCCCACAAACTTCAGTTCACTCTGTCTGGTAGTTATGGATTGAGTGCCTGGCCCAGTCGTTGATTTGTGCCTGTGGTTGCCTGTGGGCAGCACTGGGACTTATTTTAGAGAACCAAGGCCCATATTTGCAAGATTTTGTGTCGCCTTTGCCGCCACGCAAGGAGGCGCAAGGGCGACGCAAAACCTAAGCGAGATTCATCAAGCCATGCAAGGCTTCTTCAACGAATAGCTCGCGAGCTACTGGTAGCTCGCCATAAATAGCTCGCTTATGTGCAGCCCAGCCTACTAAATCAGAATCTTTTGCTGAGTTGAATTGATATATGTATGCCATATTTTAAAACTGTATGGTTGAGACATAAATGTGTATATTTTCAAAATTAATAAGCTGATGCTTGGAGAAAAATTGTTGAATTTCCAAAATATATTTATAACTAAAAGTTCAGTGATAAATGATGCAGCCTTGGGGGATTTATTGCTAATATTATTACCTTGGTGCCAGGGGCATTGCAGCTATGGCTGTTACGTATTTCCCATGTAGAGCCATTCCACACTGACAAGACCTTTTTTACATATCTGCTGGCAACCGTGCCTGATACGCTGAGGAGATCACTGCTGGTAGCATTGAATATGGTGGCGACTAATGTAATCTTGTCTGCTAAGGTCATTATCATAACACTTACAATAATAGTAGATCGCGATGATTTTCATTGAACTTAAATTGCTGTTATTACAGAAAAGATTGGAGACCTCGGATCTAAAGTAACGCAAGGCAGCGCAAATCGCTGCCTTGCGTTACTCTGCCCCAAAGAGGCGTTCCATGGGTGTAGCGCGGGTGTTCCCACGCATCCACCCATGCATTTTGGAGCCTTCCCAGATTTACCATGAGTGGTAGACCTGGGAATGTGTCAAAATGCTTATGCCTTCCCAGGTGAGGCGTAACGAGGAGAAATATCTTTATTTCTCCTAGTTTCTTCCTCTTTCTATGACTGCTGCATTCTGCAGCACATATAGAAAGCGGGAAATGCCTCAGGATTGTTTTTGTGCAGGAAGGTGTTGCTCGTGGGAGGAGAACCTGACAGGACTACCGAACGGCGTACTTCCTCGAGGGAGTTAGGTTCATTAATACTACTCGCATTTGGGAGAGAAGAGTAGGGAGGAGTGTGAGTCATTTGTCATCTAGACCTTTTCGGTAGGTTTTAAATGTTTTAGCAGTTTGAGTGGCTCTCCTTTTGTATTATAGTTGATGATGGGGAACAGATGGGCAGCCTCCCTGTAAGGCTGTACTTTGTAAAGTAAGGCTGCAGAAGCATATCTCTTACTTTTACATTTCAGTGCAGTGCATTGCAGTTGGTATATGTTCCTCCATTAATAAACCACCTCTGAAGGAGGTCGGATGCTGAGTTGGTAAGACACTCTGTAGTTAAGGAGATATCTGGAGTGAAAGGAGGGAAATAGGAAGACAGATTACTAATGGTTAGATGGACAGCACCTTTTAGGTAGGAAGATGAATATGCTTGAACGGGGTGGGTGTCCGGTGGGCTGAAGCGGACAGGAAATTAAAAGTGGGAAAGGGTAGTTTAAGTTCTGGATTAGTGAGGCGTGCGTTTAGTCTGTAAGGTGATAGCCTAGGTCTGCATTTTTGTAAGAGCAAGCTTTTCATATTAAAGTTGGCTTTTACACACTAATTTCCTGTCCCACCCAATTGAATGCAACTTTGAGTAGTGTATACAGCAGGGGTTGTGTGTGACTAGCCGTCAGGTGAGTGGAGGGTCGGGTGATAATTGCTCTAGAATTTATAGCAGCAAAAGGTTTGTCTAGTTAATCACATTGTTCAGTTAGAAGGTAGTTGGTTGGCCCAGTCCCTGTCAGACCCAATTTGGGAGGCCATCCAAGCAGGAGCTGCTGGGCCGCATCTGTGAAGGTTGAAATCATTTGCATCTGATGTCTCTGGGTCCATCCTAGCTTTCAATATGCAGGTAAGCTAAGAAGGGGTGACCTATGGTTCACCGTGGCATTATATAGTTATGGATTTGCATATATAAAAGTAATGGCCCCCAATAATACTTAGACCATAATATGCAGTAGTTAGCAGAAAATTGTGACTTACACCTCTTAAATTCACGTAAGACATAAATGATGTTATGGTCGTACATCACCAGCACTGTACAGCTAAAAAAACAAACCTCACCAACTGAACAGGTATGAAATGACTGAAGAGACCTGTCACACATTGCTGGACAATATAGTCCACCACTGCGTCCCTTAATGTGATAACCGCACCTCGGTGGTCATCATGCACTGCATGGAAACATTTCCCACTGAGGATCAAAACAAAGACTACTTGCTTCCAACCACGCACCCTACACTGTGAAGCATGCTACCCATGTAGGCAAGCTCTTCAGAGCCTCCAATGGGAGTAGGAAGCGCTATATAAATGCAGCGATACAATAGAATACTATTGCTCTGTAAACTGGACCAAGCTGAACCCCTTCAGCACTTGACTGCCAGTGGTAACGATTACAGCCAGCCAGGGCTTCTCAGGAGGTACTGAGGGGGAGCCCAACAATCACCCAGCAGCTCAGTAACTCAATGTATAAACCAGTGCTTTACTTAGCTAAAAATAAAAGTCATTTAATCTTCCCACTTAAAATGTAATACTTCACAGCACATAAAACAGTCACTATTCTTGCGCTACTGTTCCTTATATTCGCCCCCACCTCGCCCCTCTCTCAGGTGTCACCCCATTTATTTGGTAGGTCTCCCCTGGGGTTTGAGTGTCTCAAGTCTTAGGTGCACATTACCCCAGAATCCAGTTCTAGCGATCAGTCCTCAAGCAAGTCTATGCTATTGTATTCCCACCATAGCGCTTGCATCAGAGCCACTTTTCTGGCATCCGGCAGGGACCTGCAGCACGCGTCTTTCTTCACTCCCACTTCTGGGAGGAGACATGCTGCCCGGAGAGGATGGCAGCAGGATGACAACAGGAACCTCCATCCGACGTCTTCGCAGGTAGACGGTGACCCTGGCAGTGTGGACCCCCTTCTCGGTCATCTTAGAGGTGCAGGAGATGGGCTGCCTAGGTCAAAGGTCACAGCGGCACAAGGGTAGCCAAAGCGGGGTTGTCTAACTTGCAATGGCACGACACATGTTAAGCATAGACTCAGTTGGTGGTGCATGCTCTGCCCAGGCACAACATCTGGCGACGCACTCTGCCGCTGGGACAAGCTTTTCAGCAGTTCACTTCGCTTTGGGCAACACACTCTGCCTCAGGCACATACTTCTTGATGGCAGCAGCAACTTCCTCTGTTTGCATTTTCTTCTTGGAATGCTTTCATGGAGATATCACTGCCCACAAGCCTCGGGGTATGCAGATCACTCTCCCCAATCTTCCGTTGGCCGGCCGGCCCATACGGCACCTGGGGTCAAGCTGCTCTAGCACTTCAGGTAAGACACACCTTTGCACGTTTGGCAAGCACATTCCATCTTTCAGCACAGCATCAGATTGGGCTTCAAGCCAGAGATTCCGCTCCTTTCAGTAAGGCCAGACTTCATGTGATGTTCCCTCAACTTAGGGAGGCTGACTGCCAGGCAGGCACCAGCTCCAGCTGCATAGTAGTCCTCTAAGGGCTCTGTTGAGCCTCCTTTCTTGTTTGAAGAGACCTTGGAACAAAAGGGGGTCAGTGGTACCCACTTTTAAACAGGTTCAGCAAACAAGGGATGTGGATTCTCTGTCTGCATTTTCAGAACTGGCTTGGGTTGGTTCTCTTTTCATCTGTCCTCTCCCGGCTGTTCTCCTGGCACAGCCTGTGTGCACCCACACCATCTAACAAATAACAGTGCTACAGGAAGACTAATCAGCAGCCCCTCTCATCAAAAGGCCTCATTGAATTTCTAAAGGAGTCCTATCTCCTCTCCCCACTTCAGTGTGTGTAAGTCTCCTCCCCACAGCTTCAGTAATATCAGCAATACACTTCCATGGTCTGGGAAAACAACTGCACTTTCATCTTGTTCACAGGAACAGGCCTGGGTAGTCCAAAATGGAACTCACAAGCCTCCTTTACTCTGACTCACTCATACATACACTATGTGCTATACATGCCACAACAGGCACAAGCATAACCTGCACTAAGGACCTGGGTTAGCACATAGATCGGAACTTTACACAACTTGGTCAGCAGACCTCCACTCCAGTGAAACCGATAAAACTACTGATTTACAAAATATGGTACGCTGCCACCATCGATCTACATGCTAAACCCATGACAGGGTCGGTAGTCCACTGTCAGTCAAATGAGGGCATACATGGTGTGTCCCTCCAGGTCACAGAACCTCATCCATGTCAATGGACAGGCCTAGGCCTTTGCGCACACACTAGGTCAACGTTAGGCTGAGGCCAAATTCAAAACCGCTACTAAAACCAGATACTCGCAGTCTGGCATTCCGGACAGGGGAACACGAATGTACACCATGCAGGGGACATTCTTAACCATGCAGTGAGTGCAGCTGGCTCTTAAGCAGCATGTGCCTTACATGGACCCAAAGGACAGTGTTTGGATAGGGAGTGTCTCACTAGGCTGCAGAATCGAGTGCTTGAGAATCCCTTTATGTTCCTGATGAGACGCCTTAGCCAGAAAGGCCCCTTCTTTTCTCGTTTTTGTGCAGGTGAATCCTTGAATGGATACTCGAGGTGATTCACAGGAAGCCAGTTCTGTTCCCCTACACATCCTTCTATGATGGTAGTTTACGGAAGTAACCCCTCTCATTCTCACAGCAGATCTCTTCCGGCTTTGGAAATCAGAGGTATATGAATTTGTCCTGCAGTGATATGTGTGCCTGATTCTGGCATCAGTCGTTGCTGGGTGTGTGATTGTGACCTGCCTCGAGGGATGTGATGAGGTGATGAGAGGAGAGGAGAGAGAGATGGATGGGTTAGGATGCATCTGCCATTCTGAGTTGACGTAATGAGTGCATAACTTTTATCTGGGGTGATTAGTATGCGTTCTGACATGGGATAAACAAAGCGATTCTAACTAGGCTTGTGGGTGGTCTATTTGTGGGTTATACATGTTATGATTATGACGTGGTTATGAATGTATGATTCTTATCAGAAATTACATGTCCCACAATGTGCTGCTTGCCCTCTAACCTCTCCTATTTGACCTTTGCAGGTCCTGGGACTTGTATTTTCCATGCTCATGTACTGCCAGGTGCTGAAAGCTGAGAAAAATTATGATTGAAATCACCAGATGTCCCATCCATTTTCAGTGGAGCCGAGGCAAGGCACTGGCGGTGCGACCCCTCCTGAACTGAACTCAGGCACCAGCCGCTTGCCCATTTGTAACTGAGCTCAGGCACCCATCTTCAGTCCATCATCTGAGCTCAGGCACCAGCTGCTCGCCTACACCCAGCTGAGCTCATGCGCCATCTGTCCACCAATCATGTGAGGTCCGGCTACAGTCAGTCCATTAGAAACCCACCTGTTCTCAGATCACCTCAGGCGCTACGTGGCTACCCATTTGTAGAATGACAGAGGCAACTGTGGGCCCACTGTGCTCATCTGAACTCAAGTGCCGGCCGGCTACCTATCTTCAGCAAGCTTAGGCACCATCTGGCTTGCATCCTGAATCACTTTCAGGTACCAGTCGACTGCCCATCTTCAGCGGAGAACTGGAACCAGTTGCCCTCAGTTGA